>ML681964.1:29662890-29756656 GCA_007922195.1 Podocnemis expansa | reverse complement strand
CACACACACACACACACACACACACACACACACACACACACACACACCAGGTAATTCTGCAAGACAGATCACTTGAATGGTTTAGAAAAATTAACACTCTTGAACCCTTGATTTGTGTATTTAGTTTAATCTAATAGCATTTCATTATTCTCTGCGGTGTGATACTTTCAGCTTTAGAGAGCTTTAAAAATCAATAATGAAGTCTTATGCTTGGCTGGATTGGACACTGATGGAGAAGCTATGGGCCAAGTCCAATAAATCAATGTCTTTCTCATAGTTCTTTCGTCGTCGTCTTCAGATTTGCTCCATTGCAGACAAGAACCACATCTAACAAGGTGCCTCTTTGGCATACATCATGCTTGAAGCCAACATGCTAATTACAGATTAATAGGAGGCAAGACTCGGTTGAAATGACATAGGGGAAAAATCCCAGCTGCTCATATTTAGGAGGACAGCATATACATTATGGTTGCTTAAAATTTTGTGTGTAGGACGACGCTGGCTAATCTGGAAAACCCCATGACTCACTGGCACCAGCCCTTGCACAGACCAGAATCGTTTACACGTTAGTTTGTGGGAAAAGGGCGCCCAGAGCTTTGGGAGTTTTCACCGCTTCAGTCCAGGTAGGGCCAGCCTTTCTTTCCAGATACTGCAGTAGCCTGGAGAGGAAACAAGGAAATGAAATGGTTTAAAAACCCCTCTCAGGTTTCATGCCTTTGTTTTTAAGCGACTGAGTGGATCAGAAAGTTGAACAAACATCAACGAAGAGCTTAATTGTTTCTCCTTTAAAGGCTGGGGTTTATCTCGTCCCGACTTCTCCCTTTTCCCAGCTTTTAATTCATAAATCAATGAACAAACCTCGTCGGACTACACGTTGAGCATTTGTCAGGTGCATTAGCACGCTGGGATTTGCCAATCGGAAAAGATCTTCTCACACATAATCAATGCCTTACATGAAGTGAAACCGGAGCCTCAGAAACAAGCAGGAGGCTAAGGGGTGTAAATACACAAGTTTTCTGGTTTTAATGGCAGTGGAATGACTTATATTTCCATACTAGTCACAACTTCGCATTGATAGAAAATCATATTTATCGAAAGGCTGTTGAAAGATCATTTTTGCAGTTGTGTGTAGCTATAGGCAAACACATAAAAGCCCACTGTGGGTGGGTATGTAGGCACACACATACATAAGTTTCTTTAAGACGTTTACATGTTCGGTAGCTTCAGCAGAACCAGAATAAATACCCCTTGATTTACAACCCTTCCCTGCTATTCCAAACGGAGCTGAGCAAAAATCTTCATGGAAGAAACTAAGAGACCCCCCCCCTTCCCCCTCAGAAGAAGGGGGAGGAAAAGAAAGAAAAGGGGAACTCGGTTTATTCTCATTTGTTTATCTCTGGATCCCCCCCCCCCAATTCATTTGAATAGCTTTCAAGCTGCAAAATGGAAATGTGGCTCCTGCCCTCTATTTCAACAGCAGCGTCCTGGCAACAGAGCAATTTTCTATCATCAAGGATAAATGGCATCGAACAGAACATTCTGATAAAAAAGAAAAAAAGCTTTAGCCCAAGAAGCCCATGATTGCTGCCCTTCCTGTCTGTCATCCCTTTACAAAATCCTCTCCTCCAAACCTGAGCTGCATGCTGTCAGAGCTAATAATGTCTTCCAAAGAAAAGGGGAAGAAACAGCATTCATGCACAATGTTCCCATTTATTACATAGAGTGCTTATTTAAAAATTGCAAATATCTTTGTTTGGCTCCCCACAAATTAAAACCAAGACGTAGAAAGTTACATGACGCAACAATTATTAATGTCACATCAGAGCATCAGAAGCCCGTGCCTTGCTTTCTCTGGCTTAATACTTTTTTTTTTAATGTAGGAAAATTCCCTTGTTATGAAAATAAAAGCCACACTAACCTTTCAGCTAAGTTCAGGCTACTTAAGGCAAAAATAAATGATTATTGAAATGAAATAAGTGATATATAGAGACTTTGCATATATACCAGCAGCTGTGATGTGGAGGTGACTGACCACAGCTGAGAAAACCCTTTAAGGAAAATATAGCTAAAGGTGATTTTAATGTTTGGGCTGTGGTGGCACAGTAATAGGAAACCAGAAATATTGGGTGTCAGCAACCTAAGGCCCCATCCTGTGGGGTTATGTAAAACTGCCCATAGTGGGGTCCTGGGTTAGTGTTGCTAAACTAGACATGGAGGTTCACAGTTCAGGGCTGGGGGATAGGGTGTAAGCTGAGTGGGAGGGAAGCATTTAACAATGGGGGGGAGGGTACATCAGGCAGTTTGGACAACAGCCTTTCAGAAATATTCACCATATGAGGTTGAAGAAGCTTCTTGGCTGGACAGTGGCCCCAGAAAGGGAGGTTGAGGCCCAATCCTCAGCAAGGCCCTAAGCCTAAATATTGCAATAAATTGGGACCAATTGGTCCCTTATACAATGCTGGATTTCCCATTAGGCACTGGAGGCAGAGTACCTAGGGTCTATGAAATTTTTAGGGCCTACAAAGGCAGAGGGAAAATTAAAAAAGCAGAAAAAAAAAACTAAAGATAAGGAAAACCATGTGGTTTAGCAAGAGAATAGTTTAAAGTGCATCATGTCAATCCACATAATTCAATTGGTTTACCCCTTTTTTTTGCACATTTCGGAGTGAAAGTGCCTAGGGCCTATGAACACCAAAATCCAGCCCTGATCTTGGCTGGACAGTGGCCCTGGAAAGGGAGGTTGAGGCCCAATCCTCAGCAAGGCCCTTAGCCTAAATAGTGCAATAAATTGGGACCAGTTGGTCCCTTACACAGTGCCAGATTTCCCATTAGGCATGGACACAGTACCTAAGGCCTACAAAATGTTTAGGGCCTATGAAGGAGGGAAAAAATTAAAAAAGCGGAAAAAATAAGGAAAATCCCATTGGTTTTTTTGCACATTTTGGAGTGAATGTGCCTAGGGCCTAGGAACACCAAAATCTGGCCCTGCCCTTACATCTGGGGGTGGCCTTCAGGGTGGCCCTTGTGCTTGGCGGCTGCTGAGCGTGTCACCCAGTGTGAAGAGCGGAGAGGACTCGTGGTCCTGGCACCCCTGGGTGGGAGAGGAGGGTGTGGTATTTGGACACCTCCCCCCCATGTGCTTTAATTCTTGAGTGCCCCCCGGCCCCTCTCCCTGGTGCTTTTCTGTGCAGTCTGGCCACCCTCTGGCTTAGCCCTGGAGCTGGGCCCGGCCATTGCTGCCAGAAGGGGATTGGCCCAGGGCAGAGGCAGCCCCAGATTGGGCGGAGAAGCGGCCCCGGCGCATGCTCAGTCACTTGTCTCCGCAAAAAGGGAGCGAGGCTGAGTCCCGCAGGACCCGCGCGCGCGTGCGCAGTGGCTGGAGCCAGCCCAGGCGCTGGGGGCCCGGCGGGCGGGGCTGCAATAAGGCCGCGGGGGGCTGTGCGGGACCCGGCGCCAGGCGCGGCTCGGAGCGGCACCGACACCGGGCAGGCCCCTTAATGCACCGTCCAAAGACTTTCGTGCCCCGAGCCCATGTGTACAGGCCCCTGCGCGGTTGCTCCGGTTCCCGGCCGCTTGGGAGTCGCAGCGGATCGGGGCCGCCCGTGGCCCGGCGACCAGCTCCCCCGGGGCAGCCTTGGCTGGGCTGGGCTGGGCTGGGCTGGGCGGGGCAGGAAGGCAGAGCCGCGGTTTCCGGGCGGGTTTCCCGCAGTCGCCAGCTCCGGTGGTCCCGGGAGGCGGCTCGGGCAGCGCCGTGTAAACGCGACGGTCCGGGGCTGCGCCGCTGCGGGGCCGCGCTCAGAGCCACAGCCGACCCGGGCCTCCGCCCGCAAAACTCGCTCCTGCCCTCCCTGGCCCCCAGCAGGGTCCCGCCGGGGATTGCGGGGCTGCCCCAGCGCCAGGCGAGGGGGAATCGGCCCCGGCCGGCGGGAAGGGCTGGAGAAGTTGCGCAGAAGCAATCGCGGGTCTCAGGAGCCTCCTGAAATGAGGGCTGGGCAGGGGCACGGCCCCAGGAGCTGGGCTGCCAGGTCTCTGCAGCCTTTGCTGCTAGCAAAACTAATGAGAGCCTGGGGGCGGCGGGGGGCCGGAGACTATATCTTCTGCAACTGCACCTACTGCACTTCAAACACGGTAGCCTAATGCCGCGTAAAGGGGAATAGGTTGGCTGGTTTGCTTTAGGAACGGGAAAAGTTGGCTTTCAAAACCCCAAAGTCTTCATTTCTCACGTCTCGGGAAGCACTTGCTCAACAAACCCCGCTTTGGGCGTCCTCATCAGCCCGGCTGCCCATTAATAGCTGCGGGATTAATGAGCCTCCTTTAGCAGTACTTGGCTTTCGGAGCAGCCCGCACACTCCATTGCTAGTTTTAATGCCAGGACATGGGGATTAAGCAGAAGCTTTCTGCCCGCTGAATTGTATCTCCCGTGAAAAGAAACAGTCACAGCCGAGAGGTAGGACTGGTGCTTTTTCTTTTCACGCCTTTATAACATCTTGAGACCGCTTTAAAGGGAAAAAGCGGCTGAAGTGTCGTAATACGATTTATTTGGGCGCAGAGTCGGTTTTGCGGCTACAAAAGCACACGTTGGCAAAAAGGGGCATTGGGGGGACCTAGCAGCCTGGGAACCAAAATTTGCTGGAGGCACAATTAGGACTTGAGGCCCGGTTTCTGTGAAATTTTTCTATTTACTTGAATGGAAGGAAGACTGGTTCAAGGGGATTATAATTAAATATCCCTGCTTGAATAAATACAACGTGACCAACAAGCAAACCTTGCAGAAAGATACTGTTTTTATCTGCAGTTCATGAGATGATCTTGTGGGTTTATTTAAAAAATGCGATTGATTAATATTCTTTTCTAAGCACATCAGTGGTGATGTTTCTCCTAAGATTTCTATATCAAGTGCAGAGATTTGGGGTTTGTGGGTATTTCTTCCCTTCATTTGGGGGAGAAATATAAATTTGATCATGTTACTTAGATTAGTCAAAATATTGAGGGGGGAGGAGATAAAAACTTTAACAGGAAATTTACCTACGATGCAAAAGTCTTCTGGGAATAAAAGCTGATGGATCCCGTGTCGGTAGCGATGGTGCAAACTTTTCATACACATACCAAGCGTGTAATGTAAGCATTTCCAAAGTCTGGTATTTAAGTGAATAAACAGGCTAGTTGGGGCTTTGTGCCTGGGTTTCTAGGAACTCATTCCCGAGCCTCGCCCCGGATACACATGCACAGAAGGAGCATTTAGCTAGTGGCAGGTTCTCGGCGATGAAAAAGCAAGTGCATCCCTGCCTTTCCCTCCTGTGATCTGAAAGAAATTTTAGAAATGGCCCAGAGAACCGGCTTCCCCCTGAAGCACACGGTGTATTTTAGACCCGGGAATGTATGTGTTTCAAAACTATGTGAAAAAGCCATCAGCGTCTCAGAGAGAAGCGATCATGTCATCCAACTTTCCCAGAAATGTAAACTGACTTGCTTCCTGTCCCAACCGTTATCTGATTTTTTGTGGTGTTACAGATTATTTTGATGGCAAATTCTGAACTGGGAAGCAGAGAACAAAGTATTTAGGCAAGATAAATGAACCCGCTATTTATTAGCCCTTCCGGCTCTCGTTTTTCTGATTCCCTTTGTGTTGTTCCTTACATTATGTAGGCCTCGGAGAGGTAAGTCAAGGCGATAGACTTGCGCTAAGAGAATGCGGATTCTGCCCCGGATCCCGACTGTGAATTAGGCTATGTGGTGATAGCACTTGGCTTTTAACTGTACTTCTAGGAATGTGGCTTTAATTAAATATCTTCTGGCTCTGAGGCATTGCATGTTGTGCAAAATATATCCTAGCATGAAATTTACTTCCACGATGCGAAATTGGGTTATTTTAAAATGTTTCCATTTTTTAAAAAAGAAAGTTTCTATTTGTTCTGGGTTATTTTGTTTTATTTCACAGAAAATGAAGATATTCCAATAGGAAATAAAGGAAACAACGGATCTTTAAGGAAGGAGGAGGGAGAATACATTTATGAAGGCGCTTGTAACAAAATCTGCTGAGGCACAGCGGAGGAGGGCTGCTTTTTCAAATGCAAACAATTCACTAAACAGGCAAGTTAATCCAGATCCGGTATGTTGTTTCATATACATCGGGACCTTTTCACGCCTCCCTTCTGTGGTGCTGCAGGTACAGGTGTAGCCCTGCTCCCTTCCCTCTGTCCCTTTTTTGTTGCATTTGTTCAGTGCAAGATGCTTTTTGACCTGGAATGACCATTTAGGGAACTGCACCATCCAGATTAGGAAAAGCGAGCATCTCCACTCACAGGAAGTTAAATCTCAGTGTCGTGCTTGAGATCAATTCATCAAGCAGGCGAAGTCAGTACTCCAGTGAAAGTGTTAGCACATTGTGAGGAGCTTTTCTGCTCAAGACTAGATGGTCGGAACAAGGGGAATTTGGGAGAGACGGTTACTAAAGAGGCTGTTACTTCTTTTAACTCCCAGGCATGGATTTCTGCTTAGATTTTTCTCGGGAGAGTTTTTAGATAATGAATCCCTCTGGATGACCTTCTCCAGTTTAATTTTAAGGTTTGTTTTTTACACTCTGCCAGCATGCAGAAAAAGAAGCGAAGACATTGAAAGGAAAAATAGGAACAGCTCTTTGCTCTCCCTACCAGCTAATCAGGTCTGCCTGAAGCAAAACTAAAACCACGATATTTCCCTCCCTTAATATGAAATAAACCTCAACAACTGGATTTACTTTTTTTTCAGTGTTTACTACGTTTCCATTCAGGGCTTGGTAAATGCATCCCTAAAGGTAGAGTAAATAATTGCACTGATCTCAGCAAGGGAAATGTGTAGGCATTTGAAGCCTACTAAAAATAAACTGAGGCGCAACAAAATGAAAAGAGGACATCGCGATAATTTGCTGCAATTAAAGCGTCTGCTTTCACTTGCCAAGGAGCTGGCGATTTTTCAAAAGGCTGCTGAAGTGACATGGTAATTGTGAATTTTACGAGAAGCCCTATGTTTTTTAAGAGACGCGTTCAGCTGAGCGTCTCAAATGTTCCTGCAGCTAGGTCAAGGGAAGGTACAAGGCTCTGAAACCCTGAGCGCTGGGTTTGGTTTGGGGGTAGACTGGCTGGGACCGCAGAAGAAATTGTAGCCTGTGGCTGACTTAAAAGGGCCTAGAGTTTACATTAGGTTCCCAGCTCTTCCACGTCGGCCACTTCGAAGTTTGAAAGTTTGAACGTGTCTTTTGCAGAGGTTTTTTTCCCCTGTATAATAAAGCATTTATTTCAGCACCACCAGAGCACTAAGGGGGCGTGCCAAATAAAAGCTTTGGAGACATCTTGACAGATCTTGAAACATTACTCTTAATTTTTGGAAAGTTTTCAAAAGGGGGGGGGGGGGAGGGGCGCGGGGGGGGAGCACAAGTTTCTCTTGTCTGTCACCCAACTGCTAAAAGAGAAAGGGCACCGATCATTTACACTGGGGGGGGGGGGATTCAACCTGAGATTGTTTTGAGATATACTGGAAGATTTTTCCCTCGTGAATCTTGGGGACAGATGTGTGTGTCTGAGAGGGGGACAGATACGCCCAGAGAGAGCTGAACACGGTGAGTTTGGTGTGTTTTGCTTCAGATTCATAATATTATTGCTGTATGCATCTGCCCCTCCCTGCCAAAACCACCAAAACCTCCCTACTAAAAGCTTTCTCTAGGACCCGTATTGATCATGAGCCCCAGCCAAGTCGACTACTGAGAGAAGGTAGAAATAAGCCGGGCAACAACATAATTTCCTATCTCCTGGCAAATGTGGACAGCCTCGCAGAAAGAGTCCTTAAGCTTAACTCAATTTAAAAGCGGATTTTGGCTATTAAAAAAACCGCTGCAGAGCAACACATTGAATTAATCTGGCTGTAAGGTTTTAATTACAGCCAAGGCTTCGCTACAAATCTGTACAAGAGACAGTGGCTGCCTTTCTGCGGGTCTTTCCCTTCTGACTTCGATTATTTTGATCCACGTTACAATATAGAAAGCTGTGTGTGTGATCCATCTGCAGGCTCGGGGTTTTCTTTCCCCCCCTTGCCACTTCCTTCACACTAGCAGCATGGAAAGCCATTGACGCCTGCCTGTCTGTTATGATGCTAGTGGGTTGAAATCCAGAAAAACCTCCGCTCCGCTCTTACTCTTGGACTGGCAGCGTTTGACTCCCAGCTTCTCCTTAAAATAGCTTTCTTTCATATTGAGGAGGTGACCTCTTTTTGTGGGATCCTTTGCTTCCCACTCAGCTGCTATTAAGGAGACGGCAATATGACATCCTGGCACAAGAGAATAGTAAATGTGTTTTGGGGTAAACAGGCTTATAAAACTGGAAAAAAAATGTGATCAGCAGATGGAGAGAGAGAGAGAGAGATTTTGTTTAGCCTTTCTCTGCTCTCTGGGAGCAGTAAATAATGAAGGCAGAGTCGAGCTGCCAAAGAAGGACGGTTTTATTCAGGCAGATTTTCACTTATTTGTTGTGAAATCGTCAGGCCCGGGCAGTTAACGCTTGTGAACAATGTCAAAAGTAAAGTGGGTAGGAAACACGCCTCCCGTGGGAACCAGCCGCCTTCATACAGGGCTCAGTATGTCAGACCCAAAGGCGCAGCCCCTGTATTTAGTTAGGCGAAAGTTTACTGACAGATAGGTAGGTAGGTAGATGGATAGATTAAATTAGATTAGATCAGATAGATAGATACTGTGGCCATATGTCAGGTGTTTTAATATATCATTAATAGGTTGTCGCCTGGAAGATTATTTTTCCCTTTTGGTAACATGTTTTCCATAGCTTAAAATACCACCCCCTCTCAGACCTTTTCTTTGTACCACCAACAGCCCAATAAAGCAAGAGCAGAGCAATGCCTGCCCTCTCCCCCACCCCAAAGACTAAGTAGCTGGATGCATGGTTCGGATAACTAGAAAATCCAGGGAAGAGAGTTATAAAATTAGTTCCTATCAAACGTTTCCACTCATTCTTGGGTAAATACTCCCCTAGCTCAAATGTTTGTGCCTGTATGTGTAGGTGGAGGCTTATCAGGTCGCGTGGCCTGGGAAGGGAGGGTGCTCTTGTCCAAAGTGCGTGGGAATCTGCTTTGAGCCTGTTTTGCTGGAATAGGGTCTAAAATGGTCCTTCAGCCAGCTCCTGTATTTAGACGTTTAGGAGTTTAAACTAATTAAAGACTCGATTTAAAAAAACCCAAACAAAACCAACCCAAAAGCTTCTAGATTTTAGATCCCTGATATAACAGGGAATAAATCCCCGAAGTCCATCAGTGTATTGTCAGGATCAGACTGGTGTGAAGAAAAAGAATAAGATACAAATGTGGTTTTTGTTTTTCTTTGGTGTGGTTGGATGAATGAATGAATGAAACAAAAGGTGCTGGGAGGCATTTGGGAACAGGCTGGCTGGTTATATAACTCCGCATTATATCCTAAAAATAGATTCCTGTTTCCTGTTGTTGTCAATTCTTTCAAACGGTTGTCTATGGCGTTATCCTTATCTTTTGTAGCCAAAGAAACCTGACTATACAGACTTAGAAATAAAATATGAGAGAGAGAGATGGCATTTTACAATGGTAACTTTTTTTTTTTCACTTAGAAAGCTCTAACTAGCACTGTGTATGGTGTGGTCATGCATGCATATGTGGATGAGGACGGTGTGTGTGTTTGCATGGGTGTAAAAATGAGTGTCTTAACCATCTTCTAGTTTCTTAATCATTTTCTAGTGTTGAAGGCCTAACTAAACTCCATTGTTGTGTTTTCCAGATAGCTTTGCGTTATTTGTCCGTTAACTTTTTAGCTGCCATGGAGTGAAAAAAGAGAGACCCTTACTCTGTCCAAAATGCCAGCTTGCCAAGCTTTATGTTTCCAGTACAGTGCAATCAAACATGCCTAATATGTATTATTTCTACACGACAGAAGTCACTGTGTTTCCGTAAAACTAGGATGAAATCAGCGTTGGCCAGTTATTGAAGAAGGGAGGTTACATCTTAGAAATGGTTGTAGTTTGGCGTTCGTGGCCCTGAATAAACGTTGTCTGGAGCTGGCCTTTCTACCTTGCTTCGGGAGTTTGAATTCAGTGGTCAAAAAAATGTAGAAAAACCAAACAGTGAGAAAATAGATCATTATGATTAATCGCTGCTGTTCATGTTGGAAAATATTTGTTATCCGATGATAATAGCTAAAAGTGGCTCTTTAGCAGCTTTTGTCTAAATCCCAGAGAACAAGTTGGTGCCTACTGAAAATAAATAAATAAATAAATAAATAAATAAATAAATAAATTTTTAAAAAGTAAAAAATGTTGAGCAGTTCCACCGGCGACTGAAATATGCGAGAAGCTGCCTCTAGTGAGAGGAGACCCTCTCACAACCCACCCAAACTAACATTGTAAACCTCACTCCTCAGAGTGTCTGGAAAAGGGAGCTAAATTGGCTTTGCCTCAGCTCTAATAGCAAGGGACTTCTTTCTGTGTGCGGAGTCACGACATGCTATTGTGTTTTTTTGGTATCTTTTCAAACCCTTGACGTCCACACTGGAAAGAAACAAGCTTTCCCACACTAGCTGATTCTTTAGTGACCATGTAAATTAATCCCGAGTTATTGCTGTGAATTTCAAAGGCTATTTATACAGGTCTAATTTCTTTGAAATCAACTTGTAACTGAGCTCAGCTTGGCAAGTAACCTCTTCCCTGCTTTACTAAAGCTTCATGAAACACACTGAGGGGCTCACACACCTAGCTAGATGGGTAGATGTCCAGCGTCCAAGATTCTTGTGAGACAGAAAAGCAAGCAAGCTCTCAACTCTTTCTTCACACACACAACCTCCCCCCAAAAAGCTTAGGCCTCAAATCCTGCCTTTCCCTATGAGAAGAAATATTAGGTACACCTGCCTCCTTTTCCAAAGAAAGGCCTGGGCCTCCAATCTTCTCTAAATTATTCCCCCCCCCCACTTTAGGATACTAGAGATCCCTTCCTGGGCGGGCATCGCCCTCCCTTCTCCGAGGGGAGAGGACCCCGAAGCAGTGGGGCCGCAGGGACAATGGGGCCAGCTAGAGAGGCGCAGCCTATCTCCTGCAGGCGAGGAAACCAGAGTTCATTAAGGAAAAACAAAAAAACAAACCAAAACAAAAACAGTCACACGAAACCCTTTTGTGCCCTATCACCGCAAGGCCCTCCGCCCTTTCTACTTCCCGAAGGTGTGGTCCCCCCAAATTCGAGGACCCAAAGAAAACGATAAATATTTCCAACCAACACCTCTCTTTTGAGTCAAGGGTTATTAAAATCAGCCAATCAACCCTGCACAGCATAGCTCCATGCTGTCAGGTTTGCCTAATTAGACCGGGGGAAATACCAGTGGAAGGGTTGATGTAGTCCACAGTCCTGTGCAACAGGCCAAGGCTTACCCTGCAAATTGTTCAAGAAATCTAGCTATCCCTCCACCTAGAGCCAGAAATAAGGTGTTTATTGCACTTTTATATGCTTTTATTTTTCAGAGTGAAAGTCCAGCTAGCCACCTGCACAGGGCCCCACACCCAGAGGCAACACACATTTTCCTGGGGGCTCTAGACACAGGTGCACCCCGCCATGTAACCCAAGGTGAGGCTGAAACCCAGCCACGCATTTAGTCCCATGTCTCCTGCTCAGGCAGCAGTCACTCTAGGCTGTTCCTGCCCCTTGCTTGCTTGTTTGTTTGCTTCACGGCCAGGATGCCCAGTTCTTCCCTAACCGCGGCATGTGGATTTGGGCTGAGCAATGACGTGCAGGGGCTAATCCCGAAACACCCAGTGCGGAGCCCGGCTCCTTACGCTGCCCGCCTGCCTTCCTCTGCTCACATCTTTTGTTCAAAGCCTGGAGGAACCGGCAGCATGTGCACCTGCAGCAAAACGCCTTGGCCATGCTACCAGCAAGCCGGAGGGTAGAAAGCCAGAAACCTGCCGGCTCTAGCTGCCATTGAAAACCTTCCCTACACCCTATGAATAAAAAGCCCCCGTAGGAACAGGAGGCAGCAGTAGGGCGGTAAGAGTCCGCTCTTTCCCTTGTCTGCCTCCCTCCCTGTCCTAGGAACATTTTTATTCATTGTAGCCTTGTAAAAGCACGGCTCGGGTTACCCTTTCGCGTGTTAAAGTGGACCTCCTGTTAAAAGAGGAGAGCAAAAGTGAGACACTTACAACTGCTTTCAGAGTCACTGAACCGACTCCAGAGGCGCGAGAAGTTGAACTCCGCTGTGGGGTGCGGGGGAATAAACCATCCCGGCCTCCCTAAAAAAAAAAAGACCCCCTCAGTCCCCCCAGTCTGCCAGCACCGAGAGACTAGGGGCTGTGCCCCGAAAAGAGAAATTGGCGTAAACCCATCGACTGCACGCGCGGTGCACTAGGCAAAGGGCGAGATCCCGTTGCACCACTTTCCGAGGGCTAATAACCGGGTCGGGAAGCGAAGCACCGGTGGGTTGGGTTGGTTTTTAAATCCCTCTGGATGGGTCCGAAAGCGATGCGTTTCTGCAAATCCCCTGGAAATGTCACCCTCAGAAATGTAATGTCAGGCCATGTGCTTCGTTTGGGTCTGGTTCTGGGCTCAGTCCTGGAAGCTGTTTTGCAAATTGCAGCTGCTGGCGGTTTTCAAAGCCCGACGATTGATGCCATTTCCCAAGCTACAGGACTTTCAGATTTCTCTCGCTTTAACCAACTGCACGGCTCCTTCCTTTTTCTACCTGGGTCTGGGTCCTCTTAGGGAGGGTCTGTGTCTGGAGTTCCTGCTTCCTCTAGCTGGACGCCAGGAGCCTTAAACCGGGGGCTCAAAAAAGGACAGATCCGCAGCAGTGCTGGTGCAAACTCAATGTCTTTCCGCAGTCCATCTTTGCAAGAGAAGTGGTAACACCACCTGGATGTTCAGATATAAATCCCCTTGCAAATAATAAATGGATTAATAATAACAAGGTATGAAGTTCTTTTTATAGAAAAAAGGAGAGAATTGAAACTAAATGCGGCAGTTAGACAACCATTTTGATAAGAGGATAATTGAGGCGACACTGGTGTATAATTAGAGGATAATTTATGCTATATCCACTTTTATTCCACCTCCCAAAATAAACCCAGTCCATAATCATTACAGGCAAATTGTTCTGAATTTTATAGCAGCAATTTGAACAAAGTACTGCAGTTAATCATGGGAGATTTTTGTGTATTCCTGATTAGACGTCTAATTGCCTCCTTCCAGAAAGTAAAAATAACTGGAAAACGACTCTATTTTTATCATTAACAATGTTGACAATAAAATAAAATCAACTGGAATTGTAATCGAAAGACAAATTTAGGAGGAAGGCACTTTTTCGCGGGTAGTTTATATTGTAATCAAGATTTGCCAAACCACTAACCGCACGTATCATTTGCATATATTTGAAAGCATTACAGTAGATGCCGTTTGCAAGGGGGGGGGGGTGCATTAGCGGCAGATCTCCGGTGATTCGTTGCTGCTGCAGGCAGGCTGCCGCTCGTCCTAAACGGCGGCGGCTATCGCCTTGCTCAGCGGGGTGGGAGCCCAAGAAGGGGGCAGGTTTTTCCCCCCCTTTTGCATTGGGTTGGCAGCAAGGCAGAGGGGCCCCCGAGGCGTGTTCGGACTCCGGGCGCACCCCGGCGCGGGACGCCTTTAGGGGGCTACTTAGCCAGCCGGGGCCGCGTGCTGCAGCTGGGGCACGCACGCGCCGCGGCCGGGCCCGCGAGGACGCCCGCCTCGCGCCCAGCCAGGCGGCGGAGCGGCAGGCGCGCGCCCGCCCGCCCCAGCCGAGGAGGCGAAGCCGCGCGAAGGTGGGCTCCGCTCGGAGCGCGCCCCGCCGCCAGTCGCAGCTCCGGGGCGGTGACGTCAGGGGTTGAGTGACCAATGGGGAGGCGCTGCCCTTTGGAGCCGAACCATTCGCCTGGCGGCGTGGCAGCCTCGCGTCTCAAAAAGCCGAGGCGCAACTTTGGCAGCCTCCGCCTTACAAAAGCCTCGGCTCCAAACGCCGCGGGCCAAAAAAACAAGTGGGGAGCGGAGGGGGAGAGAGGGAGGAAAAAAAAAAAAACCCAACGAGGGAGAGGGGAAAAAAAACCCAACCACCTCACAGGACGAGCCCCCCTCCCCCTCCGCCCCTCCCCCGCCCGCCCGCCCGCCGGGAACAAGGCCCCTCTCCCCGCTGCGCTTCCCCACCAGCCAACCACCAAAAAAAACCCCAAGCAAACCAAAAAGAAAAAAAAAGCCAGCAACCACCACGAAAAAAAAAAAAAAAAAAAGCGAAGCGGCTCCCTCAGTCACTCCCCGGCCCCGGCCCCGCGCGGGGTGCAGGCTCGGCGGTGGCTGGGGAGCGCGCCGCTGTCTCCCGCCCAAACTTTGATGATGACCATGAGCGCGATGGCTGAGGGGCTGGAAGCGCAGGACTCCTCCAAATCCGCCTTCATGGAGTTCGGGCAGCAGCCGCCGCCGCCGCCGCCGCCGCCGCCGCAGCCCCACTCGCAGCAGAGCTCGCCGGCCATGGCGGGCGCGCACTACCCGCTGCACTGCCTGCACTCGCCCGCCGGCTCCCACCCGCACCCGCACCCGCACCCGCACCCGCACCAGCACCACGCCGCGCCCTACCCGGCCGGCGGCAACTCCTACAGCCACCGCTCGCTGGCCGCCTACCCCTACGTGAGCCACTCGCAGCACAGCCCCTACCTCCAGTCCTACCACGGCAGCGGCGCCGCCGCCCAGGCGCGGCCGGACGATGCAGGTGAGCCGGGCGGCCGCTTCGGATCGCGCTCGCCGCCCGTGTGGACGCGGCGCTGGGCTGGGGGGTGCGGCGCGCGGCGGGGTGTTTGCATGGCAGCCCGGGCGGGTGGGAGGCTGCCGCGCCGCAGCCGGCTGGCTTTGAACAGCGGAGTGAGCTGGCCGTGTAAACGCGCCGCCGCATCCAGCTGCCCCGCGGCCGGGCGAATCCTGCCGGCTCAGTGCGGCCCATGCCGCCCCGTCTGGCCGAGCCGCAGCCCCCCGGCTCGAAGCCGGCAGCGCGCCGGGCTGAAGGGCGAGCAGCACGGTGAGCTCGCCGCTTGCGCTTTGCTTGCAGATCAGCAGAAAACGACGGTGATCGAAAACGGCGAAATCCGCTTCAACGGCAAAGGGAAAAAGATCCGCAAGCCCCGAACCATTTACTCCAGCCTCCAGCTGCAGGCGCTGAACCACCGCTTCCAGCAGACCCAATACCTGGCCCTGCCCGAGAGAGCCGAGCTGGCGGCCTCGCTAGGACTCACGCAGACCCAGGTAAATCGCCGGCCAGCCCGGCTCCCTGCACTGCTGCTCGGAGCCCCACTGCCAGCCTCGCCCTCACTCCCCGAGACTAGAAAAGCTCCCACGAATGCTCCTGCTACTCCTGGGTTTCCCTACCCAGCCCAGAGGACAAGGCTTGCTGCCCCAATAACTGACCGACCGGGCCTTTTCCCCTGCCGATCAAAGTCCACCTTTGACGGCGCAATTGGAAACAAAAGAAATGACTCCAAATAATCGCTGCCTCGGTACCAAAGTGCTCGATTTGGTCGAGAGCACAAAACAAAGGCAAGAAAACCTTGGGCCGGAGGCAGAGGTAAAACGAAGAGCCAGATCGTGGCGACATATAGAGGCAGGAGCACGTTAGAAAATCCCTGCGAAACCAATAGTTAATTCAGCCTGGCTGACTAACTCAAAGGCAGTGGTTACCCTGGGGCAAAATGTACGAAAGGTGATAATGGATCTGAAGATCAAAAGACAACCGTGTACGAAATTATAGCGGGTTAAGCCATAGCCAAGAGTGGTTTGTGGAGCTGTGATATTCTGCTAATTTGAGCTTGAAAGACGCGTGAGGCGTTGCAGGCTTCCCAAGAAAAGCAAAAGGATAAATGGCATCAATTCATTTAAAACGCATTTGGGTGGATTTATGACTTTAATAAATAATTGCAATCATTTATGATTCCCATCGGCGAGAGTAGCTTACCTGAGTAATGTTTAAATTCGAGCGGACGCGAATCAGAGAAATATATGTGCTTAGTGTACAAATGGGTCTGTGCTGACACACGCAAGATGAGGCCCCGATCCTGCAAAGCTGCAGGCAGAGCCGGGAGTCCCCTTGGCTCACCGGCCTTGCATAAAGACTGCCTGGGAGCTTTGCGGGCTCGGGTGGTTGAGTATTGAAAGAACAGCCATAGAGCAGATTAATTTGGGGGCCCCCTCCTTCAGCTCTTCTGCAGGGAAAGCTCAAGATATGGGCGTTTTACTTGGCTAGATAAGCGACACAGCCTGATTTAGGTCAGTTACTCTTCCTGGAAAGGCAACTTCCACCCCAAATTGGTTTTAAAACCAAGATGTAGTACAACCCCTTCCCCAGCGATATAACTAAGGGCAGCTTGAGGGTAGGGGTGGTCTGCTTCAGGTTTTACGCCTAAGATGCCCTTTGACTACGGCTATGTCTCCTTGCACAGGTGTCTGACCACAGTTTGTCCAGATGTTGTAAAGCCCTCCCAAATTGTGAATGAGGAGTAGGATCTGTGAGTGTCCCTGTGTCGGTCTACAGGTGGGGGCCCTCCTTAGGTGTGCACACACATATGTGGGAGACGTTAAGGCAGAAGAAAGTCTATTGTGCTTTAATTGCTGTGGCCTGAGCGCTCCATAACACCGGGTTTTTAAAACCTGCGTCTCCATTCCCAGCTTCTCCCTTCCTGGTATTAACAATGTTTGCTCCAATGCTGTCGCATTTAACCCACCAAGAAAGCCAGCCTCACCCCCAATCTCCATCTCTCCCATTTGGAAAACCGGGACCCTCCATGTTTGCAAAATAAACCCGCCGGGTGCTTCCTGTTGTCAGCTAGGTGCTGGTCAGTGGCCTAATATGTGCTGCCTTTTGATTGCAGGTGAAGATCTGGTTTCAGAACAAACGCTCCAAGTTTAAGAAGCTGCTCAAGCAAGGCAGCAATCCCCACGAGAGCGACCCTCTGCCAGGCTCCGCTGCCCTGTCCCCGCGGTCGCCCGCTCTCCCTCCGGTCTGGGACGTTTCAGCTTCTGCCAAGGGAGTCAGTATGCCTCCCAACAGCTACATGCCTGGCTATTCTCACTGGTACTCTTCTCCACATCAAGACACAATGCAGAGACCACAGATGATGTGAATTGTCCAAGAGAAATACTCTATCAGGAGCTCTAGTCTGGACATGGCAAGCAGTCCCCTGTCTTGCCAGCGGTGCCAATTTAACAGGCTTTGTGTGAACTTGTATGTGTGGCAAGGAGACAAGATTGGGGTTTGGTTTGGGTTTTTTTTTTCCGTTTTGTTTTCTGTTTTTGCTTTTAGTAACCTCAGTGATTGATCTTGAACAGAAACTTTTTTTTTCCTTCCGTGCTGGAACACATAAAACACTTCTCTTTAGGATATTTTAATTTGGACTCGAAGGCACCAGCCTCATCGCTTTGGAGTATACGTCAAAGCAAACTTTTTACAGACTTTTCCCACAAGAAGAACCTGAGTATACATGGCAAAGTTTGTACTTGTTTAATGAGCTAAAGATATCACATGATGAAAGAGACGCTATTGAAGCTCCTGCATTTGTATTCACCAAACAGACTGGGGGGGGGGGGAAAGACTGCTTGGAAAGGAATATATACTGTAAGATTCAAACATTACCACGAAGCAAAAACTGCATGCTTTTTATCAAAAGGGAACGGACAGCAAACAAGAAGAAACCACTGGCTCTCCCTCAGATCTCTCCCCAAGAGCTCCCACCCCAAAGGCCCCTGAAAATGAACAGGAGAAGGCAAAGGAGGAACCCACCAAAGCAACCAACCTATGTCTTTGAAAGGGTCGGTACTTGACTGGTGGCATTCTCATTCACTAAGCTACACAGACGTTTATATTGAGCAACCGTTCTGTATATATTGCTGAATTTTAGTTGTAAATATACTTTGTATGTTTTTGTCTTCTTTCATATATAGAGTAAAAGCCACAAAACGTTCACGTGTCCTGTATTTCTGTACAGATGGTAAAGCGCACTCTTTAGATAGAGAGCTAGTCCCCCTTTTTGGGACACAGAGAGCAATATATCCATCAATAAACCCTGGAAAAGATTTTCCTCGGAAGAATAAATCCAGCCACTATGTATGTAACTACTGCAAGGAGAATCGTGGGTGTTTCTAATTTCCCGGTCATTTCTTAGTTTAAGTTACTTCGACAATTCCAATATTTGAAAAGCATGATGGTGTTATTTAGCCTGAGGTTTACCTCAGAGTAAAATCCAGTGCTTTGCATTACTTCCTACACAACGGGGGGGGGGGATGCCTTCCCTCGATTTTCATTATCAGAGAGATAATTGAAGCTGTGCAATATTTTGCAAAGCTTCAAAGGTGCATGGGTATAAAATGCACTGTCCGGGGCGAATTATATCTTTATGATATTGTACAAAGCGCAGAAATAATGAAAATGAAAGTCCTTTCCTCACACAAGCCCCATACTGCGAGAATTAATGGCTAGAGACCTGGGCATCCTTCAAATTATGAACCTTGAAACCACTGAGCCATTTATCAGAAGTCAATAGAGATACTTAGAGTGCTCCATATAATGACAGCTACATACAGTCGTGCAAAAGGACAGTCACTATAATTAGACACAAAGCAAAGACTACTTACCAGTATACCAGTTCCCTTTTTTTTTTTGTTGAGCAACTTCCACGCTCAGTCAGTCCTCAGAATGGTTTAAAACCGATCAGTCTTGTCATTTTCTACCATTCGCATTGTTACATTAGGAAAAATGTTTTCTTTTCTTTTTTCCCCCTTCCTACTGTGAAACTTTGGGTTCAGAGCTCCCCAGGATCAATTCTGAACAAAGCCTCCAGCTGCAGTGCCATCCAATTTGAAGCAGACATTGGGGACAATTTAAGGTTTTTATCCACAAGAAGGTTTTTTTTTCCCATTCTCTTAAATGCAGCCATAATTAGAGTAATTTTTCATGTAGCCCGCTGATTACAGCGTTTTTACCGTCAAAGATAATTACCTGTAATTTTCTTCCACTTTTAATACTAAAAAGCCATCTTTATTTAGATTCAGGAACAGGAAAGGCGAAACAAAAGAGGAAAATTATTCTGTTATTCATACACAAATTGCAGAGACGTAGGACCTAAAATTGAAAATTAACCAAAATTATAATGCTGAAAAGAATGGAAGAGGCTTCAGAAGTACAGCTGGTGGTGGGTCTCACTGAATTATTCAAATTATGTGTGAAAGAAAGCTACCATACATTTAAACCAACAGTATTTCTTTCTTTTTCTGAAAATCCACTGTATACCTACCAAGCCTCTGTTTATGCAAGATAATCCTAAAGCCAGTTGAAACACGGCATCTATCTAGCTATCTATTTACCTATCTATCTGTCTATCTATCCATCCACTCACAGATATCACTTTCCCAAGAGGACCCTTTCTATCAGAATTCAAAAATACAGTAGTAGTCCCTTAATTGCGTGGGCAAATACTTAACCCTTTCCTAGCCACTGACTTAATCGATGTGACTGATCCATAAATACGATACATCTAAGGAGATTTACTCTTGTGTGTTGGAGTAGATGTTGCTGTTGTGCTATAAAATAAACGCGCATGCTTTGTCAATAGTCATTGTGGCGTACTGCACTGAAAAATGTCATCCAGTTTTTCTTGTGCTTTGTGATTATTTCAAGGATAGAATTTTTTTTAACAATTAAGCCAGGAAAATGCAAACGTGACATGTAAAATGACACAAGCAGGCCTTTCCAAGGAAATATAGTGAGCAAATGATAGCAAAGACGGTGTCATCTAACATTATATAGCTGCCACCAAAAGAGTGTTTCATGGAACAGCGTCATCTATAGATAGAACAGGAACAATTCGCTCATTATTCCCCCCTTATGGCTTCCGAAAATTTTGGTTTCATGTAACTGTTGTTCAGCAGCCTGCTTGTATAAGGAGAATGAACTATACATTTCCCTTCCGAGTCTCTGGGCTGCATTAAAGTTTGGCCCCGCAGGAAATAAAATGATGGCTCCTCGAAAAGCTTAGCCCCTTCTCAGATAAAAGGTGAGCTTTAAATCAAGACTTTGGCAAGGGGTAGGTTATATGTGTCTGTTTGCAGATGAAACAATGCTTGCCTCATCAGCAACTCAACCTCCCTTGCAATAACAGTAAGCAAATCGTCTGAGTTAAATAGAAAGGTTAAAACTACAGCCTGGAAACGTACCATGTATTTCTGACAGTGGATACGAGCTCCAGGACTACGACTACAGGCTGCAGGGAAAGACTTGAAGGAATATCTAGTGCGCTCTTTGACTAGCAGTCAAAAAATGGGTTCACGATTTCCATGCATCTTTAGCGCCGTAGAGCGATCCGGTTTCTTCCAGCTCATCTAAACAGACCCAAGTCCACTCGGAAAGCCCAACGAGCGAACACAGCTACAGACAGACTTTCCTAGAGGACCCCAGCTTCTGGATCGAAAGGAACTGGGAGCAAGATCCAGCCCACATCCTATTGACTATGTAGAAATACTAATAAAAAAGCCCGGAGTCCTGAACCTATGAACCCCTTGGTCTACAGAAATTCCAAAAGAGCAAAAGCAACCACCAAAGTGTGCAAAGGTAAAGATGCGCTGAATATACAATAAAGAAAAACTTACCCCCAGTGAAAATCTGCTAAGCAATGCTCAGGGTCTAGAAACCTACAATGAACAGAAGCGGAGTAGAACATTTTTCTGAGGCTCAGGGCAGAAGCTCTTTCTCTATATTCTTGGTTGAGTGAGCACATCCAGGTGTGAAATTGTTTGCACACCCCAGCACCTCTCTTATATTGCCAGCAAAATTAGCTGTTATTACTGTCACTGTTTAGTGATGGTTAGCTTGATAAAAAAAAACCTGCTGTAATCAAGACCTGGCGCATCTTTGCAAATTACAGATAATTGTAAACGTCCAGATTATGATAATAGCATCCTAATCCAGCCTGCAATATAATTATTACAGAGTGTTACATCTGAAACTGTCCAGTAGGGCTAATTCAGCCATTATTTAGACCCTATTTTTGCTCTGCAAATGGGTTGCTGAGTTGAAAATGTACGATTGTAATTTCACGGGGCACTCAATGAGTAATAGTATATGAAGAGAAAAATACAAAAGTGAAATGTGAACAGTAGCGATCAAATCAAACTCTGAAGGACAAAAGCCTGTTTGATTCATAGGGAACAAGAAGAGCGGGAATTAAGAAAATAGCAAATCGCTGGTCTGCCGCGCTACGTGTCCCAGGCTCAAATCCTGCCAGTCTGTTGGGTTTTCAGGAGTTGATGCCTTTGCTAACTGGGGTCTGAACTCGGTCCCTTCCTCAGCTCCTCTTGTCCCAGGCAGCGTTTGCCCAGCTTAAAAGAACACCCCTGTACTCCTTCCCATGCCCAAAAGCAAGCAAACTTGTCAATGAAGTGGCTGCCTTCTCTCAGCTGATCTAACCACCTGCGCGTCACTTTCCTCGGAGCAGAGACGTTTTCTTCGTGCTAACAAAACTAATACTAACAACGCCGAAAAATGCAAAATTGCATTTGCATCGTGTCTGGCAGCACGGAGAAAGCATGTGAGCTTGGAGCACACAGGCCTAATTCCCTTTCGCGCTCACTCAGCGGAGAAGCCATCAGCAGTCCTCCAGGAAATGAGCAGAGAATGCCTTAATTGTAATTAATTAAACAAAGGAGTCTGCCTAACGACTAGTAAGGTTAACTCACTGGGCTATTGGCTTTAGTCTCCTGATTAGCTTCTATTAACCCCGACTGCAAAACAAACCGACCTCCTCATTCCGCTGGACCAAATCCTCAGTATTTTGGTGTGTTTGTTTGGTAACCAGGCCTGTCTTCACGTTAAACCTCTTAAAACAAATCAGTCCAGGATATACATATTTAGGGTTAATCATTGTAGGAAATGATCCAAAGGAGGGAGCTCTGTTAGTCTAGTTCAGCAAAACAAGCAAGGAGTCCTGTGGCACTTAAAAACTAACAAATTTATTCATGGCCTGAGCTTTCCTGGGAGAAAATCCCACTTCGTCAGACGCTCGGAAGATGGGCAACTTGCAAAATGGGAAGCAAATAAATGCAGACGGGGGGGGTCCTCCCGTTCTGCCAGTTCCCCATTTTCCAAGCGTCTGACCAAGTGGGATTTTCTCCCACAAAAGTTCATCCGCTAAATAAGTGTGTCGGTCTTTCAGTGCCACAGGGCTCCTTGCTTGTTTTGTGGGCTATAACATCCTTTCTTCCCTGGGGCGCGGGTCCCCCAGCCGCTTGGCAGCAAAGCCCAAAAGGAGGAGTTGGTGTGCAGATAAATGACCCCGGGTCCTCCAATATCCATTGTCTCGGTCTCCCTGCAAGGCTGAGTTGGCTCGGGCAGTTGGGATTTATGTCTTTTAGGGACTGAAGTCATTCTAGGCGATGTTAATAATGCGACTGTTAATGGATGTGAACATGTGAATTTTATGTGCCTGTTCTTGGTGAAAGCCCGTAAGAAGAGCGTGAAGAAAGCAAAAGGGGCGGCCCAATGAACAGCACAAGCGGAAAGCCTGTAAAATACATGGCACAGCACATGTAAACGGGACAGTAAAGGTTTTCTGGAATCGAGGGCCAGATCCGCAGCTGCCATGGAGCCACAGGCACTACTTCTTGGCACGGTAGCTGGAGACCCCTGGTGCAGACGCGTGGGCTAAGCCCTTGTGCACATGGCAGGCTCTGCCGAGAGGCACAACACAATGAAACCCTGAAATGTGCAGCCCAGATTCCGGGTCGCAGCTCCCTCCTCTCCGCCAGCGCCGAGTTTAATCCGGAGCCGGGCAGTGCGCAGTTTGGAGCTCATCTGAGATTCCTCACCCCCATGAAGGGAAAACTCTAGGGTGGCTTGGAGGTGTTTTTCTTTGGTTAAAGGTAGTAACGGGTGGTATTTCACGGCTCGGCATAACTCGTGGTTTAGGATGTGAATGAGACTCATTACGGTGGAGGGTTTTGGCAGATAAAATACCGCTTATCCCCATAAATCACGTGTAAACAGAGGCACGGCAGAACAAAGAACAGAAATATTTAATTGCTGTAAGAGGGATCTCCCTTAAAAAAAAAAAAAGCTTCGTGTAAATTATCCAGTTCCTATCTTCACGGTTCTTGTCTGACCTATAAAACAGGTTATTACATTACAGCCGATGACTGAAAGCGAGGAGGTGTGCGTGTGTTTAAGGCTCCCAAAGCAATATACAGAGGGTCTGTGATCCACAAGTGAACACCCTGAAGTCTGGCAGTCGCAAAAGTGCGTGGTAGAAATATTTAATAAATCCCACATGTGCGAGGCACGTTTCTGATATATCCCTACCTCGGTGCTGCTAGATCTGGGAAATGGGGCCCAGGACAAAGGCATAGCCCAACTCGGGGTGACTCACGGAGGGAAATCTCCAAGTGAAAGCGAGAAAAAGGCCGGCCTGAGCTGGCTGGGGTTTGTGTGGTGACAGGTTGGCCTGTGTGCTTGGAAGGAAATTTGGGCGTCTCTCAGAGGGGAAGCCCTCTCCACCCCTGGAAATTTGCTGGGGAAAGGGAGCCGGTTGATTTGCAACGAGGGGCCTCCCGGGCACAGGCTCAGCAGAGACCCCGCCGGATTTATCTGCTGTTGTGTGTGGCTCCCTGGCACTGGGCGAGCTGGGAGCTGTGTGTGGATGCACAGTCAGGACTGGTGCTGGATCAGCAGGGCTGTGTGTGTGTGTGAGAGAGAGAGAGACAGAGGCCCTGCGGCTCAGCCCTGGAGCCTCGGCACCCACAGGAATGCGGCTCCTCTCCTCTCCCGGGTTGCCCCAACTTCACAAGGCCGCCAGGAAAAGAAAAAAAAAAAAAAAAGGCAGCCATCCGCCGAGTGCAGCCCCAGCAGGAGACAAAGGCCGGTTCATCTGATCTCTTAGCAGGAGAGGCCAGAAAGGAATGGCCCCGAGGAGCCGGGTGGGCGCCTGCTCTGCTGCAGGGGGGCATGCAGGGGAGCAAAGGGAGGGAGACCCCCTAAAGGAGAGCCCCGGAGCAGGCAGGACCCAGCAGCCTGAGCTAGAGGCAAATAGCCAGGCAGCCGAGCAGGGCCTGCACCGAGAGGCGCCTTCAATGGATGGCCAGGCTGTGAGCAGAGCTACGTGCTGCGGTTCCCTGCAGCCCCCACAGCCCCTCTTCAGGCCTCTGCTCACACCCCTGGCTGCCAGCTCCGGATCTGCCCAGCCAAGCCGACTGCCTCAAGTCTCTTTGGGAGCTGGGGGAGGATATTGTGTGTTGGGGGGGGGGTCATCACAAGAAATTAAATTCTGGGAGCGGACTGACACCGAATCCGAAGAGCTACGGGCCCAGCGGGTTGTTCCGGCTCAGAACCGGGAGCCCTTGTTAAACTTGCCCAGACTCAAGGCTGCGAAGTCAAGCTTGAGCATAAAATGCCCCTTCTCCCTCACCCGACAAGATGCCTGGGATCGTGTAAAAGGAAGGGGCTGGCGAAACTCTGGAAAATATCTTTCCACTTCTTGCTTCCAAACCTTTAAAAAGGAGAGACAAAATCACAATAGCAGGGGATGTCGATAGCAGGTTCACAGGCTCTGGTAAAACAACGCCTGGCCGCAGCAGCGCCCAAAGGCACACAAGGAGAGGAAAGTGCCCCCTTTTCCTTACTGGCGGAGGAACTTAGCAGCAGAGAAAGCTGAGGGTTTGCAGTTTCAGGGTGCTGGAAATTCCCAAACCCCACAAGTCAAATCAGCAGGAAAGATCAACAAGTGATGGAGGGAACAGTGTACAGAGCAGGCTGCCCCTACAACAGCAAGTTAAAAAAAGGGAGGGGGGGACGGAGCAAATGTTGACAGCCCCAGCTAAAGCCAGTGTCCCACGGCCATTTAGGAAATCACTGCACACTCTGTGTGTGTGTCCCGCACAAACCTCTGTCTGTCTGTCTCTCTGAAACACACACAGGCCAAAAAGAAGGTCTAAAGACCCGACTAATCCACTGTACTAAGAAGTCAGTTGACACCCCTGGTTTCTTTCTACCGGGGCTGGGAGGAAGAAGAACCGCAGACGAAGTGAAGGAGCCAGGAAGGAGGGGGCCGGGGAAGCAGGGACTAGAGACAGGTAGAAGTGCCTGAGGGGACTAAGCGTGTCTCTTCAGGTCTGGTCTCCAAGCCCGGGAACAAAATCCTTCCTCAGATGACAGGATGTAATTTTTTATGTTCTAATCCTCCCTCCACCCCCCAAAAAGAGCCTTTGTCGCATTTATTGCTGCCGCTAATACATTTTCTTATATTTAATCCAGGTTTTGATACTGATCAAGCTACACTCAGCCTTGCCCCACAGCTGACTGGCTTTGCCAAAGGCCAACCCAGGGAAGGAATGAGACCCCAGAGCTCTCCATGCAGCGATGGAGACGTGGTGAGGGGGAGCCTGTCTGTCCAGTATCTATCTATCTATCTATCTATCTATCTATCTATCTATCTATCTAAAAGGGATCAAATATATATTATATTTATTTATTTTCACTTTGAAGAATTCATCCCTTTCTAATATTTATAAATAGATAGATATAGATATATTATTTTCACTTTGAAGAATTCATCCCTTTCACATATCTATATATAGTTATAGATATATTATGTTCATTTTGACAAATTCACCCCTTTCTCATATATATATGGATAGATAGATAAATAGATAGATATGTGAAAGGGATGAATTCTTCAAAGAGAAAATAAATAGCAATAACGGGTGCTGAGCTCTTTTTATTCCCTACCAGGAGGCCAGCATTAAAGCACACCTTTACCAAAGTCACGCTCGTCACACAATACAATCAGGACGCCCCCATGTATTGTGGGAAACCTCACCCGCCATTTCTCCTTTCCCATTATCAGATCTCCAGCCTGTTATCTGAAAATTGCCCCCCTTAATTGCAGTAAGACTTTAAATATGGAGCAGATAATGATGGCTTGGAGGTCCAGGCTTTTCTTTAAAAGGTTCCTCCAAAATCCCTCATTCAGACGGCAGCTCCCCGATGTCTCTGCCGCACACAGGCTTCTAATAGGCACAAGGGGAGTTTTGGCCTCGTTTTATCCTTTTCTAAGGAAATGTAATTTGTATAATTACCCTGGCATACACAGGGAATGATAAGCTTTGGAGTGGTGGCTCTCAAGGCTAATTGGTTTCAGCAAAGGACTGAGAGGGGCTAACCTGAGAGATTTCTCTTTCCCAGTGTTAGAATTTCTCCCTTCGTTTAAACTGTAAATAATGTTGCTTAAAGTGTAAATCCTCCTTCAAAAGGCCCTTCTCCAGGTGAAGGCGGGCCACCGGGCCTAGCAGGGAACTCTAGTGGGTCAGGTGCTGGAAACCTTTGCTGGCCCCTCTAAGCCAGGAGTCTTTATCGGCCTGAGGCTCCGGCCCTACAAATCTAGCTTGTGACCAAACAAAACCCCCCAAAGAAATCTGCTATTCTTTTTTCTGCAATGGGAAAAGAGATATTTGGGAAACGTCTGTGTGGTCGAAATAATTTTATTTATTCAGAATATACAGTTTAATTCCTCTATCTACACTTATTTACAGGGTTAAAATAACATTGAAAAAAAAGTCTCTGGAAAAGTTGAGGTCATAGATTTCAAGGCACCATTGACAGTGTCCACAGCTGAGCAAAAAAAGGTCCGTCTGTAAAAAAGGGTTCTCCTTTGAAATGCAATAAGTTACATGCACAGGCTTACACATTTAATCGTTTTGTTTTGTTTTTCCCTTTAAAAATCCCCCGGATGCATTCCTTTGTTATTATTCCTTAACAGTAAAACCCAGGAGTCCGGGGGGGAAAGAGTCTAATAAATTGTCCCAGAGGCCAGCGCCAGCGGGTGCTGTAGGGAGCCGTGGGGCTGGAGGTGGGAATTGATGGAGCTGGCGCTGGGATACCAGGAGCCGGAGTTTTCCAGGTAGCTGGAGGCAGGGGACGGGTTGGCGTTTGGCCCATGAGGATGAGGATGGTGGCTGAGGGATCTGGAAGAGGCCTGGGGTTCCCAAACGGCAGGTGATTGTGGCGAGTTGCAAGCCATGGGGTCGCTGGAGCTGGGACTGTGCTCCGGAGGCATTTCCCCGTTTTTCATAATCTTCTTGATCTTGGATCTTTTATTCTGAAACCAAATTTTCACCTGAGAGGACGGGAAAGGGAGATGATTAAGACCAGCACGATGTGAAACCACCGAAGCGGCTGCCTGTGCTCAGCCGGGGAGAGGAGAGAAGCAGTTAAAGGGCAGGGGGGATCCACTTTCCAAACGCCCCAGCCCCTCAGTTGCCTAGAGCAATCGCCTCCGGAGGGGGATATTTTTATTTCCCCGACTCCCCCTTGAACACGGGGGCCAAGAAATGCAAGCTGGGGGCGGCCGGGAGGCATCGCCTCGCCTTGCCAAAGCACCCGCCGCCTCTGTCTAAAGTCTTTGCTTTACGGGAGGGGAAGAGACGCTCGTAAAAACCCTTCAAAGGCAGCCGAGGGGGGAAGAGGCCAGGCGGAGAAACCCGCCTGATACAGAGCCGGCTCCTTCAGCCTTTCCTGGCCTCTGGGCGAGGGCTGCTTTGGAGCC
The DNA here is from genome assembly GCA_007922195.1 of Podocnemis expansa. Lineage (NCBI taxonomy): Eukaryota > Metazoa > Chordata > Testudines > Podocnemididae > Podocnemis > Podocnemis expansa. The sequence continues at coordinate 29,729,045 of ML681964.1, read as the reverse complement.
AGCCAGTCCCTTTTGGGGCGGTGAGCTGCAACCAGCAGGCTCTGCATTTCTGCCTGAGCACCGATCCGGCCTCCAAGGAGCCGGGACAGGCTGGGGCTGGGATTTCTAACCCGAGCTGGTGTCGGCAGAGGCCTGGGGGAAGCCCCCAAGCAGTCTGTGGGAAGGGGAGAGGCACCGGGCATTCCCCCTGCCCTTTAGCCAGCGCCCAGAGCTCAAGCCTGCTGAGCACAATCGGGAGCAAAGCCGGCTCCTCTTTTGTGTCTTAACGAGCAGCCCCGGCGCCTGTTCACCCTGGGCAGGGTATCTGCTGGGCCTCCCCCACAAGAAGGAAAAGGCGGCGGGTCCCGAGGCTGTTACCTGGGTCTGTGTCAGTCCCAAAGAGGCAGCCAGCTCGGCCCGCTCGGGCAGGGCCAGGTACTGCGTTTTCTGAAACCTCCTCTGCAAGGCAGCCAGCTGGAAACTGGAATAAATAGTCCGGGGTTTGCGCACTTTCTTTGGTTTGCCGTTCACCATCCGCACCTCGGGCTCGGCCACCTCTTTGTCTGGACAATCAGAAACAGGCCGGGTTAGCTTTCCCCGCGGAGATCAGGCTGGGGAGGACAAAGCAGCAGCCCCACAAACCGGGTTCGGGGCTATTTCGGGGTGAATGGAGGAGTTGCCCGCAGCCCTGGGGGCCCCTAACCCGCTCCCGCCCCCCCTTGGGCGCCCTGAGAGGGGCCGGGGCTGGCAGGGCAAGTGCAGCCCCCCACTTAGGGGTTTGCAGATCTAAAGCTCCAGTGTGAAGCAGCCCCATGGGGAGGGGGCATATTTCACTCCCTCTCCCATTCCCCCTGGGGCCAGCTGCAGTGTCTCGCATTCCCGCCAGCCCAGCCAGGCCAGGCAAGAGCCGTATTGAGGCTCCAGAGTTCAAAGGCCCACAAGAAAACTGGCCTCCTTCAGTTCCCCAGAAAGTGGCCGGCCCGGCTCAGACAGAGGGCCGATTATATTTAGCCTCTTCTCCCTGCTGATCCGCAGATGCCTCTGGTTTCTTTCACAAATAGACCCCATGCATCAGTGGCCTTTAGTTTCCCTTGGATTTCAGGAGCAAGGGCAAAGGACAGGAAAAAAAAAAGTGGGAGCCCATAGAACTAGCTAAATATAGAAAAGGACGAGGAGAAAGGCTGCAGTCCGCCTGGGGAGCTCCAATCTATTTCCCACCCAGAGGGGGGGTGGAGGGGAGGGGGAGACAAGGTACCCCAAAGTACCCCCTGCTCCGGACCTGCCTCGCCAGGCGCCTAAGCAAAGCCGCAGAGAAGCAGAGCCGCCAGCCTGTGGCTTCAATTCCGCCCCCAAATGGATGTTAATAGGAGCAGGGCTAGAAAACAGGCGTCTGGGGCGAGAGCCAGTGGGAGCAGGGAGCTCCCCAAAACCGGATCAGCCCCCGCACCCCTCGGGCCACGCCAGCCCCGGCGTCCTGGCGCCCTTTCGACCGACATTCATGTGGGAGCGGGCTGCAGCCGGCTGAGGCAAATTGCACAAAGAAGCAAACTTTTCACCGTTTTGGGGCGAATTCCGCCCAGATCCGCGCCCTGCCCTGGCTGCATTTTCCCCAGGCTCTCCCCAGCCGGAGGAGGAGGGAGGAGAGGCAGCTTGGGAGGTTAGTTTTCCACTGTTGCAATCAGCAGGAATTTGAGGCGTAAACTGCAGACATTTTTTCCCCGGACTTCTCCGGGGGGAGCCCCAGGGGCCCCGGCAATCGACTGCCATTTGCTTTGCTAATGCGCCGCTGCCTCTGAGAAGGGCTTGGAGATCGAGCAGATTAACTCGCTGGCTTCATTTCCACCCCGTTTCGGGATCCAGCCGAAACGCCAGCGAGCCACAGGCCGCCAAGGATCCACCCCAGGGACCCTCCCGGGAAGCCGCTCCGAGACGTCGCCTTCCCCGCAACCGCGCTGCACCGCAGCCCGGGTCCCCCCATCGCTCCGGGTCCCCCCAGCTCTCACCTGGCTGGCTGGAGGCGCCCTGCCCGCGGCTGTAAGCCCCGCCGTACTGGTGGTAGGGGCTGGGGTAGCTGTAGTCGGGGTAGGCTTTGGCGGGGTAGCTCCCAGCGGCTCCATTCACGGCGTGGTACTGGTACTGGTACGGATTGAGGGCTTTGCCGTAGGAAGCCGAGGTAGGCGAGCAGTAGGCGTGCGGGGCTCCCCCGGTGGGGCTGTAATAGTCGGAGTCGGTGGCCGAGGACTCGGGTAAAGTGGGGGACTCCTGCGGCGGGTGGTGCATGGCTGCCGAGCTCTGCAGCGGAGTCTGGAAATCGGCGGCTCGGATGTTGGGGGCCCGTCTGTCAAAGACCCCCGTCATGGCTGGGGCCGCTGGGGCTAAGCAGACATGGCTGGGGAGGCGGCTGGAGCCCGGGGCTGGCTGTGGCGCTGGCAGACTGCGGGCTGAGGCGCAGCACCGCCTTGGTTAAATCCTTAATTGCGCTCTTACGCACAGCGGGGTGGATCGGGTGCCATTGGCCAGAGCCTCCGGAGCAGCGACACCCAACTCGCCCAACTAGTTTTGCACAACAAAGCTGGGCTGGGGGGCGGGGGGAGAGTCCCTTTCAGGCTCCCTTGCAGTGCAAGCCGGGAGCGGGAGGGTCCCCCCTGCTCCCCAGCCAGCAGCCTTGGGGGGACAGAGCCGCCCCACACCGGCACCGAGCCGGGCCAAATCCGTGGGCCGCGCTGGCCTCGTCCCAGGGACACACCGAGCCCGAGAAACGAGAGGCCAGTGGGCCGTTTACACAGCAGTCCCTGTGTGGGGGGCTGAACTAGACTAACCCGGTTACTGCTCCGGATCCTGGCGCGATCTGGGCGCTGCAGCTTGTTGGGAGAAGGGGATACTCTGTGCAGGGGCGCTTTGGGGTTTGTATTAAGGAGGGGTGCACATTTCTGATCTAAATTTTTTTTGGGGGGGGGGAAATCAGTCACTTTTCATCCACCCTGCCCTGCCTCCCCTCGGAGATGCGCAGCAGGAGCTCGGTGCTTGCCAAAATTAACAACATTTAAAATCTCAGTCACATCGCTGCACCCGATAAGGAGCCAGCACGGGCCACACCGGGGCGACGGTGCCCAGCCCGGTTCCCCACTGTCACTGATGGCCACAGGGGTCTGCAGGATGGGGGCTCTGAAGGTTACACGCAGCAGTTTCCCCAGGACTTGAAATTGGGGGGTAGGGGGAGGAGTAGGAGGGTATTGGGGTGCTCTCACTAAATTGGCATAACTCTCTTCCTAGCTGACAACTGGGGGGAGTTAGGGAAATCCCTGGTTACACGGCTATGGGGCGATCCCCACTGGAGGGGCCAAAATGGCCTGAAAATGCCGTTTCCCCCCCACGCCAGCAGATCCCACGGCCTGAAACAGCCTCGTGGCAAACGAGCCGCCTGTTGCTCCGGCCGAAGAGACGAGGGAAGAGCTCAGCCGCCCACAGCCCAGCGGTGGCACCCCAAGGCAGGCCAGGGTGACACGTAGGAAGAGGAGCAGAGCCAGGCTGGGGCCGTCCCAAAGGGGGGGGGGGGCTGCCATCCAGCCAGGACTGGTGAGAAGATGTTTTGCAATCACCGCTCTTGCCATGCAGGTTTTTAGGTCTCTTCTCCCCCCGGAACCTCCAGCACGAGCTCTGTGCCCTTACACAAATCTAAAATGCCCTTTGCAGTCTCTCTGGGCTTTTAAAGTTTGCTGTAAAATATGCCCCCCCCCGAAAATACCAATCCCGCTGCCACGAAAGTTGACGGGGGGTGGGTTCCAGCCCGTTCTGTTTTTTGGTGCCAAACCCACCCCCCCCCCCCCCCCCCCCCCCACGCGGGTCTGTCTGTGATCATCAAACTATAATCCGAAGTGAAGAGCACTGGGGCCACACCGCGGAGTAGTTAAATTAAAGCACACGCCCAACAAACCCCCTGAAAACAGAAATAGCCCGACCCCTGCTCTGGGAGCGCCGGTCCCAAGGTATTTTACAATAGACCTGCAAAAAAGTCTCAGATTTTACTAGACATCAAGGAAAACAAATAAAAGGCTGTTTGCAGTGACCTGGACTTGTAGATGTTTCCGAAGCTGTTTACTCTCCAGATTTAGACTGTTTGCTTTCTGAAGATCTTCTAGCCAGCTGGGTAACACTTGTAACACAACCATGGATGCTGTACTTGAACTCATTGTTTGCTTTGGAAATGTCCACAGCTCATATAAAATCATATGAAACAAATCCCTAGCCCTTTCATTAGATGAATCGCTTACTTAAATCAATTGCAAATGCTATTTTAAAAGGGGATGGAGAGATCTGGTTCCGACTGGGAAAAAAAGCAAGTTTATTAAAATGTCCAGGTTGGGGCCGTGGAGCTTTTAATCAGATGAGGCAGAGGCGCATTTGTACCATAAATTCCTGGGCCTTGCACCTCGACACGCCCAGACAAGACAGCAACATTTGCAGGGAGAAAAATAAAGGGCAACTAAAATAAAGAATAAAAAATAAAGCTGGCCCCACGCTAGCCTAAGGTAGGGTGCAGAACCTGCGTTGGGTTTACACTAGCCAAACCTGGACATGAGCCGCAGTTCACTTTGCAAATCTGGAGTGAACACTCCAGAGAGGAAAGCGTGTTTCTTCTGATTGTTCACAGGACTAAGAAGTTTTAATGTTCAAATAAATAATGCTCATGCTATTATTAATGATAATACCCCCAGATAATCACGCTCCCCACAGCTGGTATTTCAAAACGAAATCCACTGTGGTGTGGTCCACCTGAGGGAGGATTACTGGGCTCCGGGCACATGGCTCAGCTTCTCTGTGGTTTTCCCGCCCCTGTCTTCACCAGCCTGGCCCCGATTTTCTGGTTTTTTCCGCGGATTTTCTTTAGCACATCCGGTGGGGGAGAGAGCGTTTTCTAAGGAGCCGGGGCCTGTTTTCTATTTCACAATCCGGTCATTGTTTATCAGCACATGGCTGGCTGAGGGCTGCCCGGGGCCCCGCTTAGAGCCGGGCCGGGGTGTAGGGCCCGGGATCTCCGCCTTTTGGGGGGTTATTGATGGAGGGCCGCAGACTCGCTGCGCGCTAGGCGAGGCGCTCACTCTCTTCGCCTGCAAACGGGCGCGTAGGCGCCGGAGTGACACCGAAGTGCGCGCCAGTCTGGGCTGTGACACGTAGGAAGAAAGCGGAGCGGCGGATGTCTGTGCGAGGAGCGCCACACAGTGGCCAAGAGGCGCCTTGCTCCATGCCGCCCCTTCACACAGGGACCGGCTACAGCCCGGTGCCAAGGGGGAAGCCCTGTCGGCAGGGATTTCCCTAACACCCCCCCCCCACGCCCCCAGGTGTCAGCTAATAAGTGTTATATCAATTTAGTGAGCACCCCCTACACCTCCTCCTACCCCCCCCCATTTCAATTCCCAGGGAAGCTGCTGCCTGTTAGTCTAATTCAGGGGTCCCCAACCCAACAAGAGCAGAAGAGCCATTTCCCCCACCCTCCCACCACAACTGCATGAGCCAGAGCTGGCCCAGGACTGTGCCATGGCCCCTAGCGCTGGCAGGGGCGTGGGCAGGTGGCGTGCACTCCCGCTGTCCCTCCCTGGGCGCTGGACAGCTGCAGCTTGCAGAGGTGTGGCCCTGGAATGGCCCCTCCGCGGAGTTCAGGCTGCTTCAACCCGGGAACCCAGGCCTGAACGGGCATGATCCAGGGCCTGGGGATAAGGCGGCCTCTGTTCAGGCCTCGAGTGGCCAGATTGAAGTGGCCTGAACTCTGCGGAGGGTCATTCCAGTGCCCTGCCTCTGCAAGCTGCAGCTGTCCAGTGGTGGCTCTCAGTAAGGACAGCCAGCTGGGGGTAGGCAGGGCAGTGCTGCTCTGCCCCACCAGCAGAGGGAGGGATGGAGGGAGAGCTTCCCACCCATACACCCCCCCACCAGTGTTAGGGGCTGCAGCACAGCTGGGCCACGGACCCTGGTGCCCTGAAATGGGAGGCCTGTGCCAGCTGGGAGTCCCCTTATTCAGCTCTGCTACTGGGGCCAGCCGAGGATCCCTGGAACACACCTGGCTCCCTGGAGGAGAGCCACAGGTGGCTCACTGAGCTAATCCCTGGTCTAGTTCAGCAAGTGCCACAGGACTCTTTCTTTGTTCTGCTACAGTCAGGCTCCCTTGTCCAGAGCGGCCTTCTCCCCTCTGCATTCGAGATCTGGGCTCCTGTATTGCTCCCCGTCACCCTGCAGCCCCTGGTGTGTTGGTTGGGTAGGGCTTTACTGCAGAACAGTCTCTTTCCAACTGCCCTGCACAAAGGTTAGGGATGGGTTGAGTCTGAGGAGAGTGGAGTGCTCCTCCTTTCTTGCTGGGGGGCCATGTTGACCCTGATGCCCAAGATGAGGGACCTCCATGAGCTTTAGAACTGGTGCCCCATCTCGCTCCTCAGCATGGAGTACAAAATCATAGCCAAGGCCATCTCGCTGCAGCTGTGATCCATGTTGCAGGACATAGTCCATCCAGAACCAGACTTAAACCATCCCAGGCTGCTCCATCTTTAACAACTTCTATTTGGTCTGTGACCTCTTGGAGCTCAGGTGTGGTGATGGTCTGTCATTTGCTCTCCTGGATCTGGACCAGGAGAAGGCATTTGACAGGATAGACCATGCAGGGCCATCCCTAGGGGATTGCGGGGCCCCAGGCAAATCACCCTTTGCAGGGCTCCCATTCATCCCCCCAGCACTGGGGGAGGCGGGGCTGGCCGGCCCAGGGGAGGGGCAGGCCACTGCCCCAGCCGTCCCATGCCAGAGACCAGGCGAGCTGGTGAAAAGTGGCGACTCAGTTCAGTGCTACCGATCCGCCCCCTCCCCACCTGCGCTGCTTTCAGCTCTGTGCCAGAGTGGCAGGGAGGGGGTAGGAGGTAGCACAGCGGACGGGGTAGCGGCACTGGCTCCATGCTGCTTCCCACTACCTCCCCGCAACTGGGCCCTGACCAAACTGGTCAGCTTCAGGTGAGGAGTGCATCAAGACTGTCTTCTGTCAGGCCAGCTATATACTCCGGCCATAGAGCCCTTCCTCTGTCTCCTCCAGTGGAGCCTGACAGGGTTGGTGCTCCATGAGTTAGAGCTGAGGCTGGTCCTGTCAGTGTACACTGATGATGTACTCCTTGTGGTCCAGGACCCAGGTGACCTGGTGTGGTTGGAAGCTTGCCTGGCCATCTACTCGGCAGGCTCCTCTGCACAGGTCAACTGGGTCAAGAGCTCTGGCCTGATAGGAGGGGCCGGGTGGCCAGTGGGCTCCCTCCCACCTGCAGTTCAGGCCATCTGGTGGAGCACAGGTTCACTGCTCTGTCTTGGTGTATATCTTTCTGCACCCACCCCTTCCCAGATGAGAACTGGCAAGCTTCAGAGAGCAGGGTTGTTGGGCGGCTGCAGAGGTACACAGGACTGCTGCAGTGCCTCTTCTTTCAGGGAGGGCACTAGTCATCAACCAGCTCATCCTGTCCATGCTCTGTCACCAGCTGAACACCTGGTCCCACCCCCAAGTTTCCTGGCCAACTTCTGGAAGACAATTCTGGAGTTCTGGCCAGGACTGCACTGGGTCTCTTCAGGGATCTTGAGTCTTCCCCTGGAGGGGGGAGGGCAGGGCCTGTGCTGTATCTACAGCCAGGTCTATGCCTTCCACTTCCAGGCCCAGCAGGGACTCCTTTATAGTGCAGGTAGTCTGGCATGGATCCATTTGGCATGGACTTTCCTCAGACACTGCCAAGGGCTCCAATACAACCAGCAGCTCTTTTATCTCTACCTGAGAGGTCTTCCACAGGATACCTCTGAGCTTCTAGTCTTGTACCAGGACCTACTCCAGACCTGGAGGCTCATCTTGGCCTCTAGGCCACTGGTACCTATGGGGGGAGGACCTCCTTGCAGAACCCCTGCTACACAGCACCCATCTCAGTGTGCAGGTGGTGGAGGCCCCCTCGGTGAGGTGGAGATTGGTCCTGGCAGGTGTCACCTGGGTCAGAAACCTCCTGGACTATGCCCAGGGGTACTGGGTGGATCCCCAGGTGCTAGCTCAGCGCATGGGCTCCCTACCCCTCAACCTCTGGACAGTCAACCTGGGGTGGGTTGAAAATTTTCTATCAGAACTGTTTTACGAGGGAAAAGGGCGTTTCGATGAAACTTTGTGAAAAGGGTTGGCTTTCTGAAGGAAACAAATGTCTTTTCATCTCCACAGGTCAGCTGAAATTTTTGGGTGTTTGGATGAAATCTTTCAGTCTTCACATTTTCAGGGAAAATATAGTTTTGGCTTTGAGTTTTTGCTAATTTTACAATTTCCACAGAAAATGTCAATTGAAAATAAACAATGATTGGACGAACTCTGGTCCTACAATGTCATTATAAGCCTGGGTCCGCAAAGGAACCAGGAAGTTGGATGCTCCCCAGAACGTACACTACATCACACCTAAAGACCTTATCTACATGGATGGCAGCCTGCAGAGTACAGGTGGTTACATACTAGACCTTGGCAGAGAGAAGGCAGTAGGGAAAGGCTCCACTAGCAGGGAGGCAGTGGGAAGCTAGTTGAGTGATCAGATGCCCCTATTTTATAGGGACAGTCCCATTATTTGAGGGTTTGTCTTATATGGATACTTAGTACCCCCACCATATTTTTTTAAATCTATTTGGTGTCTTACTCACTTTAATTAATCCACTTGGGAAGGAACATAATTTGTTTCCAAGCGAGTTATATCATGATAAGCTTTGTGTGCATTTATCCCTTTCCCCAGTTAACTATATCACATCAAGCAATCTTTCACTGCTATGCTGTTCTGCATTGCTTCACACCTGGACAAGCTTGTGGACTCTAAACTGCTCCAGGGCCATCAGGTCATGACATCACCTCCCTATTTACATTCGAGCACACACCCCAGCATGCCCCATGGCCATTCCAACTTGAGGCATGCACATGACAGTGGCCATGCCTTGCATCAGGCTCAACATCCTAGGAACAAATCAGATTCAGCTGATCCCACCAGGAACTACCTGAGTGATTGCACTGGCGGTTCAGGGATGGCACTAGTTACTATTTGACCCTGATAGAGCCAGAGTTCACTGGCTACTCAGTGCATTTAGGAGTCCTGTTTCCTGCACCTGTTTCTTTGTGTGCATACATAAGCCCCTGCCCTTTGTCATATTGGACAAACCAGGCTCCAGGGATGCAGCTGCCCTGGGGAAGGACCCAGGGCACAGCCCCCGGCCCCGCCCACTAGCCACGTGCCATGCCTCTGGCCCCAATTCTGCGCTCAGGCCAAACTGGTCTCGGGAGCCTGCTGCCGCCATCCTGACCCTGGATCACGGGCAACTGGGCCCCGGATCTCCCACCAGAGACCAGAAGAGGCAGGGGGCTGAGGGCCAGGATTCGGGGCACTGCCACTGGGATTCGAGGCATGAGCCCCATGTGCCCAGCGCTAGCAATGCCCCTGCCAGGCTCTGACTCTGGCTCCACCTCCCACCCACATCTCCAGTTTACCTGTGACTTTGGCATTCAGCTTCTGATCACTGGCTTTGGCCATTGGTTCTGCTTTTGGTTACACTTAGCTATGCCAATACCCGATCCTGGCTCTGCACTAAGCCCCAGGCCTGGCTTTCCCTGTGACCCCAACTATTAGATACATTATCCCACCACAGTGTCTTGGTTGTGTCCCAAACATATCCTATGCTTGCATGGGGCCCTGCCTGGAAGTTCCAGAATCTCTGAAAAGAGAAACATATCCAGCTACATCTTACTAGTCATAACCAGGATCTGAAGCCAGCCCTGTGGCCTTCCTAACACTAGAGAATTTGCTAAGTACCATGCTCCATGCCTCCCATATTCATCATGTCCACACACAAGCACTCTCAATGGCACTCAGGTGAACCAATATCCATCTGGATTAGACTTGGTTCGGAGCCTGCCTTGTGGTAGTCTCCACCAGCACCAAACCACTGTGAGTGAAAATCGCTGGCACAACAGTCCCGATGGCACACACAGTCTTCCCATAGGCATCTCACACTACTGGTCACTTCTTGGCCGGGCTTTCTGGGCCACTTTTTGCACTCCACTGCATAGGGGACATGCTGGACAAAGCCACTGATCTATACAAATAGCTCTGTCCACAGCAAATAGTGGAGCAATTCCATGCTGTTTCCACAGAAAATGCCTTCTGCTTTTTCTGTACATTGCTCTTACTATTTATCACTAATATGTCACATAGAAGGCCAGTTTACAAGCATGCTGCCAGCTGGCCTGAAGCTACTGTCCAGACAGTTCAGACTGTCATATTCACCAGGACTGGATGAAGGGGTCTGGGGCTACCCATCTTTGTGGGCTTCTCCATTGCTTCCCCTGTCCCCCATGCTGGGGTGCAGGGTCAGAGGCTCCAGGTCCTGGGTAGTGCTGCAGAGGGAGTTGGAGAGGGCCTGGGCCAGTGCTGCTGCTGGCCACTGTGGCTATGGGAGGGCTACAGCTCATGCTGCTGTGGAGGGTGCTGCTGGGGGGACTGTGGGGGTCCTGTGAGAGGGCTGCAGGCTGGTGTGGTTGGGGGACACTGTGGGGAAGCCCTCAGGCCATGCTGCTGGGGGGGGCATGGGCTGCACTATTGGGGAGGACTGTGGGAACTGCATGGGGCTGCAGTCCAGTGCTGCTTTGGGGGGGCCTAAAAGCTGGGCACTGCTGCTGGAAACTGGGGGTGGGGGCCGACCAGAAGTCACCATACTCCTGCTCCACCCCTGGGCTGTCTGGTGAGCAGACAGGCAGTCTGAAGGTGAGCAAACAGCTCACCACTCAGGCAGCTGGGATGGATTCTTGGGGTTAGGCTAGAGACAGGGCTGCAGCCCCCAAAGCCCCTATCTTAATCTGCCCTGATATTCACTTGGGGAGAGGAGAAGATTCAGAGCCAGTTGAACTTGGTCATTTGCAATACATTAGTGCAGGGTGGCCAAACTGCAGCTCTTCAAAGAAAAAGTGCAGCTCATGGAAGAGCATGGCAGGGAAGGGCAGCATGGTGGGAGACAAGGGGGAGAAGTGTGCAATGGTCAGGGACAGCAGAGAAGCAGAGGCATGGTCCAAGCCAGTGGGGAAAGTGGCCGCATGGTCCAAGCTGGCAGGGAAGGTGGCCGCATGGTTGGGGACAGTGTGTGTGTGTGTGGGTGTGTGGGTGGGTGGGGGGCACGAAGTTCCACATGAGTGGGAAGAGCACAGAAGCAGCAGCATGATAAGAGACCAGAAAAGCAGCAATGAGAGAGGGGGACGGGGAGGAGCCTCAGCGTGTTTATATTTTTCCCATAGGCCCTAATCCAGTTTACTTGTTAAAATAAAATCATGTTTTACAAATCCTAAACATGATGTGGAATACTAAGAAACAAAAATACAAAGGAGAAAAGTTTAATGCTGAATGTAAATTACTTTCAATTTTTGGCACAACTTACTGCTGTGAAGTATTGTATTCCACAATGAAATTTGTTAAATTGAAACATTGAGCAATACTTCGAGATCAACACCTGAGAGAGCTTTTACGTACTGCATTGACAAGTTACTGCCAGATTTTAAAAAAATTGTCACTAGCCTGCATTGTTCTCCATCCAGTGACAGCTAAGTTTTTACTGTATAGGCCCAGTTTTCATGGTGACCGGAAGCGATTATTAGAATATGACATTAGTAGGATCAATATTTGTCCTGTTTTTACAATAATATTAAAGTGCACAATGAATTTTAAGCATAGTAATTTTGGAGTTGGTGAAAGTATGTGGTTATATGCCTCAGTACGGCTCTCAAAGGTTTAATAGTCAACTTGTGTGGCTCTTGAGTTCCCTAAGTTTGGCCACCCCTGGGTTAGAGCATCAGTTTGCACTGCCCAGAACCTCCAGGAGGAATTCTGATCAAACCAGTTACAGCTCTTCAAGGGTGCCCACTGCAGTGGGTGCTCCCATGCATTTCAAAAACAAGGCTCTGCCTCAGAGTCACGAGCTAGCACATAAAATACAGGGCTGGAATGGGAAATACTTAAATAGCTACTCCTTTTCCTTGCTGATCTCTCTTCAGTTTATTGAACTATTTTCTTTATTCCAATATTTAAAAAAGGGGAACAAGATTCTCTGTTGTTCTAATACTCAAGCTTTGGATACGTGTGTGTGGGTGTGTGTCTGTCCTGTGTTATTAAGGTTTCCTTATTAAATTTTAATCATTATTACTCAGTACCATTTTAATCATTATTACTCAGTATATGTACATTATGCCAAAGAAACAGAAAGAGAATATCCTGGATTGTCTCCTCATTCTCCATCCATATGACCTCCTAGTTCTGGCTTTGTGTTTTTCCCTGTGAGAGAGTGGAGAAAATAACCAATCAGAGTTTTGGTTTTCTGTGTCTGTGTCACAGACACTGAGTTTGCTCTTCCACCAGCACCTTTCCATTTAAACTAGGGCTACTATTTTGAGAGCACCAGCTGATCACAACTGCTGCAGAGCAGGGCATTCCAAGGTAGATGAGACCCAAGCCATTTGGGCTTTATAGGTCAAACTACCATGCTGGGCGAAAACAGGAAACAAAATGTTAGTTAGTGCAGATTACAGTGCATGGGTGCAAAGGCTTCCTTTGGGAAGCACTGCAGAGCAAATGGCCTGCTCTATGTGGCATGAGATGATCTTTCAGAATGGTCTTCAGGTGTAGGGCCAAAGGAGTGTATTTCAGGAATGTGTCCTGTAAATGACAGAAGCATAGTGAGATCCGCATTAAGGTGAAAAGGTCACAGCACTTCACCAACCACAGCTGGAAAAAAAAAATCATAGTAAGTCACTGTGATCTGGAAATGTAGAAGTAGTGTGGAACCAACAAGACCCACAATTGTATTCAATTCTTGCTGAAATTCTAGGGTCTCTGTTGTGTAGAATGTCAAAGTAGATGACCAGAAGGATCTCTTCTTGCCTTAAAATCTATCAGTCTAGGTTGTGATCTGAATAATTGACTAATTCCCTGGTATAACTCAGCTGATTGATCTCTACTGATGTAATGTCCTCTGCCTGTTTCCTCTGACCTATGGATACTAATACAGACTCATCTCATTTCTGTTCTCCAGTCTCTTAGACAGGAAGAGAGTTGTTTCTTCATCAAGTCCATGGGCTTCAAAACATCGGGTAGGCCTTTATCCACCCCTATGCTGAGGTTGTGCTTTATGACAGCTGTCAGATGATCACTCCTTCTTTCTTAATCCGTTGTTAAATGATAACTGGTCAAAGTTTTTGAAATGAAGACGTTTGAAATTCAAGAGCTCTTTAGCTTCTTTTCATTTGCTGAAGAAGCCTGGCATCACTGATAATTTACTCAGGCTGTTCAAGGTGGTCTATATGTTAACTCTCGTGTCTTCAAACATAGAGGGAAGACAGGTTATTTTCTTGTCCTAATTTCTGAATTTCTGCTTTTGTCCTTTTAAGAAGGACCTCTTGCAAGGAAGAAAACATGCTCTACTCTAAATGAGCCAAACATGCATACATCTTATACCCAAATATGTGGTGGATTTAAAAGGTGAGATCTTTCTGATCTGCTCTGGAGTCTTCAGTGATATACAAGTTTGGGATGTTTTCTTCTCTAATATTAAAACACTTTCTCTTGTTATAGAGTGGGAATAGTCCTTCCAAGCTACTTCCTGATCTAGTCTTTATGTATCTGGGACCAGGGGTTAAAGTGGGCTAGAAAATGGTGGAATGCCCTTCCAGGGCCAACCATTTTTAGGGGTTCAGTGTTCTGGGCCCCCTAAAAATAGAAAATGGAACTGGAACAGTGAGTTCTAGGGCCCACCATTTAAAAATAGTGGGCCCTGGAATGCAGCATTCTGGTTCTATTTTCTATCTTTAAGGGCCTGAACTCTGAGCCCCTAAAAATAGTAGGCTCTGGAATGGCATTCTGCAGTGTTCTGGCAGGCAGGGGAGAGAGGGAGGGGGGCCTTGCCTGCTCCCCTGTGCATGTTCAGACTGCGCTTGGAGGCAGAAGTTTCCAAGTGTAGCTGGCAGGCTGCATTGTCTCCCAGTCCAGCGCATGGCTGCCAGTAAGTACTGGGGCAGCCTGGCTTGTGTTGGGTGGGTGGATATTGGGGGTGGATATTGGGGGCAGGGGGTGGATTTTGGGGACAAAGGAATGGATATTGGGAGATTGAGTTGGGTTGTGGGGTAGGTGGGTGGGGGGTGGTGCTTGGGGGGCAGGAACTCAGGTGCAGGAGGGAGGCCCACCCAATTAGGAGGATTCTGGGGCCTGCCAAATTATACTTTAACCCCTGTCTGGGACTATACTGATGCTTTGGTTTTAGGGATGTCAAACTTTAAAAAAAAATGTCTGGTTGAGAAATAGGATCCCTCTCAGATTCTGTCATCCACATCTTCTGCGACTGATAGGTAATTTTGGATCAAGACCCATCAGGATAAGTTACCACGGGTGCATCTACACTTACAGGTTAGGTCAAATTAAGGAGGCTTAATTTGACCTAACCTACTCCCTGTCTACACTGGCCTTTTATTAAGGCTTTCCTTAACTCAAATTAAGGTAACATTTATTCGATTTAATAAAACCTACTTTAAGTTTGAATTACTGGTTAACTCAGCTTTATTAAGTCAAATTAAGCCAGTGGGGGTGCCCTAAGTTGACTTTAATCAACCTAGGGCTGAGGACAAGGAGGCCCTGTACGGCTTCCTGGCAGAAGGCAGTGAACCGTGGCTCCCTTTTTTCCAGGGAGCCATGCATGGTTTCCTTGTTCCCGAGGGGAGCCGGGGCTCCCTTGGCCCTGTAGGGAGACCCTGGTCCCTTCTTCCAGGATCCATAGGTCCCGTGAGAAGGGAGCTGCAGACTGGGGAGCCCGGGAGAAGTGGCCCCTGGGGCTTCCCTGTCTGGGGAGCTTTCTCCGGACAGAGGAGCCCTGGAGAAGCTGGCTGCCAGTGCTCCCCTGTCTGGGGCTCTCTTTCCTGGGGCTCCCCTGTCTGGAGAGCCCTGGTGGCTTCCTTCTTGCTAGGGAAACATAGGTCTTGGGGAGAAGGGAGCCGTGGGTCCCTGCTTGCTAGGGAGCCAGGGCTCCCCTTGTCTCCAGAGCTGTGGTTCCTCCAGCCTGGGATCCACAGTTCCCTTTGGAGCCATGGCTCTCCCAGTCAACTCAGAGGCTGTGTTCAGATGAGAGATTTATTTCAAAACAGCCATTGTTTCGAAATAAAATTTCTTATGTTCACATGATGTTCTGTTATTTTGAAACAACGAGACCCGTTGTTTCAAAATAACAGCCGTTATTTTGAAACAGTGAAACCTCGCTTGAAATCTAAATAGCTGTTGTTTTGAAATGGCTGTTTCGAAACAACAGCGTTCGGACACGTTGTTTTGAAACAATACCATTGTTTCGAAACAACATGTCCAAATGGCCTTATTTCGAAATAACCATTTCAAAATAACAGCCATTTCGATAGCAGGCTATCCCTTTAATTCAAATTAACATTTTCTTAATTCAAATTAATTTATTTCGTAATAAGGACTTTATTTCAAAATAACTCATTTCGAAATAACTTATTTCGAAATAACAGTTTACGTGTGAACATAGCCAGAGAGTTAATGTAGACGCTTTAAGTGGAATTACTAAAGCCTACTTTAATTTGATTTAGGAGTCTCATAGACTATGTCTACACTGGCAATTTAGTTCAAATTAAGGAGGCTTAATTCAAACTAATTTAGTCCCCGTCTACACTGGATTTTCATTAAGTTGAATTAAGAAATTCGTTAATCTGACTTAATGAAAGCTTAGTTCAAATTTATAAGAACCACCTGTTAGTTTGAACTAAGCCTTAATTCGACTCCTTAGTTTGAACTAAGGATAGTGGAGACCTGGATTAACCCTTAATTCAATTTTAGTAAATTCAAATTAAGGGCAGTTAGATCAAATTAACAAAGTGGATTCAGTTGCCTTAACTTTAAGTTGATGTAGTCCATTTTGTTAATTCGACTTAATAAGGTTGAGTCTAGGTTAAATTAAAGTCAAACTCGTTAGTTCAAATTAACAAATTTGACCTAACTTTTTCTAGTGTAGACATAATCATGGTGACTTTCTCATTCAAATTTGACTCAAAGTCAAATTGTCTTTACAACTGTAGACATAGCGTAATGGGTGGGGCAGGATGGAGGGGAGAGGGAAAGATTTATGGTAGCAGCTCTTCAATGTAGCAGAACAGAAACCATGGGAGTAATCATACTGAAAAATAAAAGTGAGTATCTCTAGTGATATCTGTAATTGGATATGAATATAATTTGAGATTTTTTTCCTGACAATGTGGAAACATCAAAGAGTTTGGTCTTTCCCCCCACTTTTTTCTTTATTGTTTTAAAAAGGAGATACCATTCAACTTAGTAAGTAAAAGTGTTTCAGCCATCTCTGAATCTGCATTTTGGTCTTCACTCTCAAAAGTTTCTTTGTTTTTGTAATATGTAACTGACATAATAAAAAAAAGACTTAGCAGTGTTACCATCAAAAATATATTCCTTCTGACCTTTGGAAACCCAAGGGACACATTCCTTATGCTGAGTCTCATTAGGGCTCATATGAGCAGATGAAAGTTGGCCCTTGAATTTACCCAAAGAACTACGTCCCCAGCTCAAGCCAAATCCCTTCTGTTCTTGTAATGGTTCAGCGATCTAAAGATGAATATAAGGGGATAAAACCCAAATGGAACATGGGTCTAAAGGGTCACTGATTAACCACTGGGCCCCCCACAACATTACCCTCCTGGCTTCTTATTGTGTTGATACTTTCTCCTGCTCCCCAGAACCCTTGGGGAACTGTAGCATTCACTAGTGGACACTCTTTGAGGCTCCTAGGTTGCAGACATTAAGCATGATCCAGGTACCACTGAAGTCAGTCAAAAGGCTCCCAATCTCCCATTCACTAAAATGGAAGCTGGATCAGAACTTTTATGGGTCCTCCCCCAGACCAGGATCTACATATCTGCGGAGGCCGTGTGTCAAAAGTACAGTCTGTGGGCCTGATGTAGCCCACAGAACAGAACTTTAGCCTGCCATCTGCCAACAAATTCTCAGGCTTGCCCTTCTACTGGAGGTGGGGGTTGGTGGGAGGATTTTATAGCACTCCTCAGGGTGTTGCACTCTTAACTCTCCTGCATAGTGTGCACTGATGATGTTCTGTTTCAAATAGGGCGTCAGCAGTGTGCACTCAGGAATATTTAGTCTGAGCCAGCTCTAAGACTGAAAATGAATGTGAGTAATTACCAGTATGGTTTATCTATTAATTTCTGTTTTAACCATTTTCTGCTGAATGTGGCCTGCACCAAGTGGCAGGAAATTGATACCCCTGCTCTAAAGGATCGTTATGGAACATTTTCTAATTCTCCTTTTGGGTTTGCCACATCCCCATTTCATTGTGGGGCACTGCAGCAGAGCTGTGAATGGTCCAACATACAGCGAGAATACACATAATCTCAGCACTCATTCCTTTAGTGGCAAGAATCCTGTGCCATCTTCTTGTATAATTCCTTTGTCATGTATTTGTCTCAATGTATTTCTAGTTCAGAAAGAGCCATCCCTAGTTCTTGGGACATTAGAGTTCAGTGGAGCCTATCTTGGAGCTCGTCAAACTTATTCTTAGGGATACTGCAGTCCCATTGCTGTTTGGTCAACAAAACCAGTAGCTTCCTACCTAGAAGAGCAGTGTTTCCCAACATTTCATATCAAAGGCGGGTAGTAGAGCTGGTCAGAACTGATTAGGAACACTGGTGTGCCGTCAGGTGTGCCACAAAATTTTTTGAAAAACTACTCAAATAACTCTGGCTTGGCTCATTGGTTCATGAGTTCATTTGGAAACTATATGGTGGTGTGCCTCAAATTATTTAAAGGTAGCAAGGTTTGCCACGGCAGAGAAAATGTTGGGAACCACTGGTTTAGAGGAACTGGAACATAGATGCCTAAAGCAACTTGAAGATCTGGGCCTAACAACTACAAGGGACCTGAGCATCTAAATGCCTTTTCAGGATTCGGGCCATACAGTCAGCACTAAAACCAAATGGAGTCAATGGGAGTGTTTCCAGGGCCTTTAGGGGGATCAGGTCTGTAATTCTTAGACATGTGTCAGGTCTATAATTCTTAGGCATGTTAGACATAATAAGCAAAATCCTGGTTCCATTGAAATTCACCATAAAACTCCCTTTGACTTTTCTAGGGCACAGATTAGAGGGAACATAGATTGATACCCTTAAAAATCTGGTCTTTGGGCACTTAGAAGCCTGTATTTACCAACGGGTGCTATGTAAGCTGAAGTTGCTGCTGTTAATAAACCATAGCAGTGCATTAATTCCATCTCCATTCAAAACAAAAAGAGCAAATTACTAGGGAAATAGTTGCAGGGTTCTAGGGGCAGGGTTTGAACTGAGAAAACAGGGGGAAGAACACTGTAGGTAAAACAATGACTAATATTGAGGAGGTCAGGCTAGAGATGAAGGACAGTCCCTCATTTTAAAAATTTAACATTTAATCATTGCCCAACATGAGTTAACAAACCAGGGGAGTGTTAGAGAGCGTTGATCATAGATTCCTGCACATTTTGTTTTTATAATTATGACATGAACATGGTGGTTATTTTTCTTAGCTAAGCACAAGTATCTAGGCAAATTCACAGTGTGTACGAAATTCATTTTTCTACAACACAGTTTACTTTCCACAGATGAAAACACTTCAAGTTCATTTCAATAGAAAATAAAAGGGATTGCTTTACTCTACTCTTTGCAAACTGGGGGAGTAGGGGGGACTAAAAGGCATAATATTCTCCCTCTAAAGTTCAGATTTCATTTTCTTCAAATGAAGTTTTGGCAGTTAGATTACAAAACCTCTATTCTTTGTACAGATCTATAAATATTCCAGTTTTTTAAAAACAAAACAAAACAAAACAAAACCCTTGTAGTGAGTTAAAAGGAAAATAATAGGCTGACAAAAATTCAAACCGATGGACCCAATTTGGAATAAAAATGGCAAGACTGAAACTTGAGCAGTCTGTAATAACACCATAACCCCGAGATCACTTTAAATTGTTAAATTCATCTCCCCAAAGCTATTCCATTTTATAATATAACAACTGAATATGAAGTGAAGAAGAAATGTGTATAAATCACTTTGATTGTTAGAAAAATCACCTGAGTCGCATGCCAATGTACATAACCTATAATATAGGTGTGTGCACGGATTTATGGTTGTGCTTTACAATTTGGCGTCTTTTCAGATTTCCATGATTTTGGCATTTTAGTACATTAAAACAAACAGCATGGAAATACAAAATACTCTTCTACAGCTGTGTTTACTACTTTTTTTCTTCTCAACCAGGCAACCAGTCTGGAGATAAGAGGTTTTCCTGCTGTGTAACACAGCATAATCAGTTGCACACATAGTACCCACCTGGTGTATTCCAATGTGCAAGAGTAGATGAAAATTAAAGCAGTAGAATGGAAAAGTCAATAGCTTTTCCAGTGAGGCATGTTTGACACAGCAGTAGACTCATTCCCTTTTTAACGAGCTACATATATGAAGGAGGTTGTAGTGTTTGCTTACAGTGAAACTCTGGATTAATAGGAAATAAATAAAAAGAAACTCTATTTTTAAATCAAAACTTTAAATAAAGACTTTTCAAAATATTTCTGTATTATCTGTTTTTTATTGATAAGCATGACCTGAACAATTACTTTATAATGTTATCAGTATTTTTTTACGTAGATTTGGCATTTGTGAAAGTGAAAACTTAACAGACTGATCCAACAAAGTGAAATTATTTTGCAAAAATTTAACTTTGAGAAATGCCAGCCAGTCTGTATACACTGGTCGAACACCAACCAAAATATTGCTGATATTTTAAAAAAAATGTTCCTAATCAGTTCTGACCAGCTCTACTACCCGCCTTTGATATGAAATGTATGTTTCTGTGCCACCAATTCTACAGCAGGAAAAACCGTCAAACTGTCATAGAGTAGAATAGTCTCTCATCTTACATCAACTGTTTTCTAGTCTTTGTCCATGGGTAACATTTTCAAAAGCACCAATGTGACTTACAAAGTTAAATCCTATTTTCAAAAGGGTCTTGGACTTAGGCTTGCTTGTGCCTCATTTGTGATGGATATGGTGGTTTTTCTGCAGTATTTTGGACATACTTTACCTAATTAGGTTAAGCCTTGTTGAATGTAATGTACAAAATCACTTTGGGCTGGGGATTGTATGTAATTCCATGGGGGGAGGGAGACCATAGTCCTTTAGGAATTGAGAAGAGTGGAGGATGGTTATGCAAATTCATGCAGATAATAACATCTCCAGTGAGCTACCTCCACTCAACAAGATGCTCACATCTCCTGGTTCAAACCTGATTTTACACAGACAATAGACAAAGAAAAGATTATTGGTTAAATAGCTTGAGTTTAAATGGATCCAGGGCTTCTTTTTCTGACCCTACAAGTGGATAGGATTTCTGTCCAGTGGGGCCCCAGTCCTTCCTGGGAAGGGTTGGAAGGACTTGATCCAGTTTGGGCGCTGGTTCTGAGCTAACAGCTGTTCTGAACCAGTGATCACAGAAAAACACCAGCGTGGGGTTTGATGGTTTAGTCACTGGACAGAGCCCTTCTTGGAGTGTCTGTGATCTCTACTAAGCTTATTAGCATATGTGTAGGTTCCTTTTATTGTTTCTACCATGTTTTCTCTGTAGTGCTTTATTCTAAAGAAGAAATGTGCTTGATTACAAAAAGCTGTGTGACAGGTTAACTTGACAATTAGTGTACATTCTGTACTGTCTGAAGAGAAAAATAAATAAGGCCTGCTTCGGCAGCCTAACTTTACTGGTGAATTCACACTGTAGGCTGGGAGCTGTGCAGCCTGGAAATAACCTGGTCAGGAGGGAGAAATACATGGGTCTTTACCCAAGAAAGGTGATGACTGAGCAGCTGGGAGCCTAGAGTGACTGTATGTGCTGGACCCCCGGGGGGGAATACAGGTCCAGTTGCTGTGAGCTGTGACACTATTTCATTGATTTTTTCACTGAAATACAGGCTTCTAAGTGCCCAAAGACCAGATTTTTAAGGGTATCAATCTATGTTCCCTCTAATCTGTGCGCATGCGCGTGTGCGCACAGGTCATGGAACTCGCACGCACAACAAAATAAACCTTGCACAAAAAAATTAAACAGTGCTAATATTTTTATACCACTTTAAGAAAGCGGTTTCAAGTAGCATGTTTCAAATAACGTTTTGTAATTTATAAAATCATTTCCATCACCATATCAAAATAAATTTAGATATTATTTGCATCATACACACGTGCTTTGTTGTGCTCACACGTTTGACCACGCTTACTGGCGCATGCACAAATTTGCACACTGGTTCTGAAAATTTGCACAAAAGAATCTTTTTGCGCCCACAGCCTATGAGAAATTAGAGGGAACATTGGTATCCATGCATTGCTATGCTCAACATTGCAACACCTCAGTCTTATTTCACAAGTGATTTAGGCACTTTGGCACCTCTGGCATTGACCATCTGAAAATGAGACTCCTAAATCAGTTAGACTTGCACCACTGCATAAAGTAATGCCTAAATACCATTAAAAATCTAGACCATCTCTTTTGAAAAATGGGAATTAGGTTCCTAAATCAATTAAGCACTTTTGAAAAGTTGAATCATAGGCAGGCATTTTAGTCAAAGTTGGGTGCCTAATTCCATTAGTCTCCCTGGAGGATCCCAGCCATAAAATTAAGTTTCTGTTTTCCTTTGAAATTGGTTGGTTTTGAAAATTTGCACATGATACAATAAACTGAAGTATCATTTCTCTTATGCTCAGAAGATATGGTATTTTTGAAAGTACAGAATAAATCCACTAGGATGAAGGATCTTCATAAAAAAGTGTCCCAATATTTTTAGCATGTACATAGAGATATTCAATAAGGATGTAGGCTGATATCTTTAGAGGATGCTTATACAATATTCCCCTTTTTTATCTGCTGTTCCACCCTTCTGATCAATCTTTGTGAGATTCAAATGAGGAACTTAAATCCTGAAAGCTTAGCGAACTCTTGAAAGCAGAATCCAAAGAGAAATCTGACCCTTTTCCAACCTTAGAAAAGCAAGAGAAAGATAATCATAGCTTCTTAGGAAAGAATCAAGGAAGTTGTATAGCTACATACCCAGATTACTACTTATATTAAGGATACAAATTGAATAAAGTAAAATATTTATAGTGGCTCTGGCCACAAGGTAAGATTGCTACCAGATGCAGCTTGTCAAAATGAATGATCTCGTTATCTCTCCGATAACATGGCACGGTCATTAAGAATTGTAGCTATATATGATTTCATGGCGGCATAGAGCATCAATAAGTTAAGGGAGTTCTATATGGTATACCCTTTCAGTTGTATCCAGAAATAAAGAAAGGTGCTTTCTATAACAGTGAGTAATATCTTTTCAGTTTTCAATGGTCATATAATCAAATAAAAAAAAATAAGTACATGTCTTTCCCCCAAAGCCGGATAGGCTAGTAATGGGTTAAACACAGGACAAGAAGCAGTGAGGTCCTATAATCTAGCCAGAGACTTCAAACTAGAAACAAGCTACAAATTTTTAGGTGAGAATAATTAATCAGTAGGACAACTTAATGGAACATAGTAAATTCTTTATCAGGGGGGCTCAAATCAACGTAGGACAGTGGTTCCCAACCTGTGGCACAGAGACCAAAACTGACCTGCCAGGATTTCAAAGGTGGCCTGTGGCTCCCCTCCTGCTGGCTACACTGAAGGACCCAGGCAGAGTGTGGTGCCATGGGGCTAAAAGACTAGTGGAGGATCCTTGCTGCAGCCAAAGGCAAGGAAGATCAGCATTCCCATCTACCTAGCTGTAGTAAGGAGCATGGCAAGGTGCTCCACCTAGAACCACAGGCAATGCAATCTCTGTTGGAGCCAGGGGGATGGGAGATCAGTGTTTCTCTCCCCCAGCTCCAGCAGATAGGAAAGCACTCTGCCTGGGTCCTTCAGTACTGGGGTCTCTGCTAGAGCAAGAGGGAAGGAACACTGACTTTTTCCATTCCCCTGGCTGCAGAAGGGAGCAAGTGCCTAGAAACCCAGGTGGCGCACACACAGGACTAGGATACATGTGGCTTCTCTGCTGCAGTCAGGGACATGGGAGATCAGTTAGGAGGCAGCCACCTCACTGAACTCCTCCTGTCTGGCTGCAGTGGGGGAGAGGCCCTGCTGGTCAATGTTCCCCATAGGCTGTGTGGGTGACCGGTGGCGCAGCCGCCTCCGCTCACCCATACAGCCAACATTGGCCCCTGCGCAGATCCGGCAGCTGCAGGCCCTACCTGGCCCTGGACACATACCTCCCCAGTGCCATGTATGGTGGGGAGCAGTGCAGCATGGTCAGGAACAGAGGGGAAGTGGCCACATGGTCAGGGATGGCAGGGAAGTAGCGGTGTGTCTGGGGATGGCAGAGAAGTGGCGGCGTGGTCGGAGATATAGGAGGAGCAGCGGCATGGTCAGGACCGGCAGGGAGGTGGTGGCATGGTTGTGGCTAGAAGGGAAGTGGCAGGGCGGTTGGGGCTGGCACGGAAGTGGCGGCATGGTCTGGAACAGCACAGAAGCAGCAGCATGGTAAGAGATGGCAGGGAAGTGGCGGAATGTCAGACAGGGGAGAGAAATGCGGCATGGTTGGAGACAGAAGGGAAGTGGCAGCGTGGTAAGAGATGGGGGAGAAGCGTGGCATGGTCAGGGAAGCAGTGGCATGTTTATATTTTGTCATAGGCCCTAATGCAGTCTATGCATTGTTAAAATAAGGTCATGTTTTACAAGTCCTAAATGTGACGTGGAATACTAGGAAATAAATTATGAAGGAGAAAAGTTTAAAACAATGTAGATTACTTTCAATTTTTGGCACAATTTACTACTGTAAAGTATTGTATTCCACAATGAAATTTGTTAAATTGAAACATTGAGTAATACTTAGATCAGGACCTGAGAAAGCTTTTACGTAGTGCCTTGACAAGTTACTGCCCAGATTTTAAAAAACTCGCCACTAGCCTGCAGTTTTCTACATCAAGCAACAGCTAAGGTTTTAGTGTATAGGCTTAGTTTTTGTGGTAACCTTAAGTAATTATTAGAATCTGACTTTAGTAGGATCAATATTTTCCCTCTTTTTACAATAAAATTAAACTGTGCAATGAATTTTAAACTTAGCAATTTTGGATTAGGTAAAAGTATATGGTTATGTGCCTCAGTGCGGCTCTCAAAGGTTTAATAATCAACTTGTGTGGCACTTGAGTTCTATAAGTTTGGCCACCCCTGATGTAGGCAATAGTATCAGCTGGGTGGCTGGGAAAGGGTGAAGGGGTTAAGGGGTAAGCGGGTAGGTTAGGGAGAAAAGAAGGGGTCGGTCCTCGGTCAGACTCGGGCAGAGGTGTAATTGGGGGACAGCACTGTGGGGAAGCAGGTGGGTGGGTGTTGCAGAGGGAGAAGGCAGGGATCGGGGAGGGCAGAGACAGAAGCAGGAGATCATCTCACCATTTGACGTTGCGGGGAAGCAATGCTCCCTCTCTAAGCTAATGATGCGACTGAGCAAGTTATGGATGCACTTGGGGAGCCGATGGGCAGTGGCCCAGCAGCCCGGTCCAGAGTCAGGGAACCAGGAGGGAACTCGCTCAGCTGCATCCACAAGTTGCCCAGCTGCATCATCAGCTAAGAGGGAACACTGTTGCTTCTGGAAATCGGTGACCCTGGCTTCAAGGTTATAAAAATGATATCTGTGGCCCTTGAACAAGAAAGATTAGAAACACTGAGATAGGATGTTTCTTTAGGGTGGGATTTTCAAAAGTGTTCAACACTAACCTAATGCTTCTCCTGTTGAAGTCTGTAATCGTAGCCCCTCCCAGAAGCAAAGTTAGGTCAGTACTGAACTCTTTTAAAAATCCCTCTTACAAACACTATGCACTAGCTCAACTCCAAGTTGTTAAGCTCGATTGCAGGAATTTCTGGGCAAAATTCTTTGGCCTGTGTTATGCAGGAAGTTAAATGATGGCAATTGTTCTACCCTTAAAAATCTACGGCATCTGTTACAGGCATTTTCATTTCTGCTACTGCTTGGCCTTAAAATACTTTGTGATTACAAGAGCACTTTTGCAAGCATTTTTAGTTATGAAGTAGGTAAGCATCATTACTCCTATATCTGTATGGGAAAATGAGGCTCAGTATGATATTAACCTACTAAATGAAGTTTGTAAATTGCTAGATAAATGCAGAGTATTAAGCCCTGAGAGCTGCATTTTATCTGAGTTGCTAAACATTTTCCTTTTAATATCTCCTTTGTAACAGCTTCCTGCAAATGTTTATGCACAAGGACAATTTATATTTTGGAGAGGTTCCACTGAATATACTGGGACTACTCAAGTGCCTAAAGGTTTGCAGGAGTGAGTCCCGTAGATTTCAACTCTCTTCCAAAACTTCAGATAATGCATTAATTTCTGCACTGAAATGCAATCTATAACTGAACAATTGCAATACCAGGGGCTTTCCCTCAGAGTGTCAGCCTTTCTAAGAGGGGTCTTGTGTAAGATTACCAGATACCAAAGCACGGAAAAGAGGACAGGAAAGTACAAAAAGGACATCAGAGGACACATGGAGAAAATCTAGTATTAATATAATTGTCATTAACGTATTATGTCATGGAAAATGGGTAATGACTAATAAATGCAGTGCTAAAACTGCACAAAGTCATGTGTTTTATAAATTATTTTAAAATAAAAAAAATTACCAAGTGTTTTTTTAATAAAAACTGGACTTTTTCAGTAAACAAGTTTTTCATGACCGTCTCATTAATGTTCATGAGCCTAAAAATGTTAAACCTAAATTTGCAAATATAAACTTGAAAAGCACCTAAAAAGTTTTAAAAAGCAGTTAACTTGCCTCTCATTTTTCATTTTCCACAGCAGCTCATTTTACAATTTAAAAAAATTCGTCCTAAATTGTTTCTAGCCAGTTCAAATGTGCTCCTTTATTTGTTTTACTTTATTGATCCCTGTTATAAATTGTATTCATGGTATACTTTATTTTCCTTTGTTTTATTAGTGTTTGCTATATTTTTCCCCCACTTTAGCCCTTTTGTAGGGAGCAACAGGCCAAAAATAAAAGCGCTCAATGAGAGGCTCAAATCCATGACCCTGAGATTAAAAGTCTGCTTTTCTACCAGCTGAGTGAAGGAAGTTGCTGTTATAAAATGCTCTAGGAATAAGGGAAATTATATGCTCCACTCCCCCGTGATTTTTCTGCAAGGTTGCTCTTTGTTCCCCCTGTGTACAGCAAACTCTTAATCTCAGGGTAAGGGGTTTGAGCCCTGTGTTGGGTGCCTTTTTTTTAACATTCCACTCATCAGAAGTAAAAAGCTGGACAAAATCACCTATTTTCCGAATGTCTTCTGGATGGAAGACATAAAAGTAAACAGGACGACATAGCTTCCTTTTGCCAGACATCTGGTAACCCTAGTCTTGTGGCACTTCAAAGACTAACTAATTTATTTTTTGCATGAGCTTTCAACATCAAAGTCCCACTTTGTCAGATGCCATAGTGGAGAAAACTGGCATTGGGAAAAACCTTAGAGCAGGGGTCTCAAACATGCAGCTCATGGGCTGCATGCAGCCCTTAAAGCTATTTCTTGCGGCCCACAATGACACCATTGTTACAAGTATTTGCAATATTGTTGTATGAAAAGGTTTCAGTGGTGTGGCCCTCAGGCTAATGTACTAGTCCTCATGAGGCCCTCTACTAGTCCTCATGGTGATTCGAGTTTGAGACCCTTAGTATAACCTGAGGTATTCCAGAGGGTGGCCATGTAAGTCTAGTTTAGCAAAACAAACAAGGATTTCTGTGGCACTTCTAAAGACTAAAATGTATTTATTGCATGAGCTTTCATGGTAGTAGATCCCACTTCAAATCTTCAAGGCATTAGACTAAGTGAGATTTTCCACCATGAAAGCTCATGCGATAAATACATTTGTTAGTCTTTGAGTGCCATAGGACTCCTTGTTTGTTATGCTGAATGAGGAGTGTTTTCCTTCTCTCATTCCTGGAAACGAGGCAATCATTCATTTCAATGACTAAAGGACCTTTGAGTTAAATATTGAAAAGGCAAAGACATGATTCTTTAAAATGTGAACAGTTTAAAACAAACTACACTATACTGTTCTGTGCCCAAAGACAGTCATGCAGGAAATCATTGTATCTTGATAAATCCATTGGCTACAAAGCTATTTGGCTGCCATGTGCCAGTTTCCTTTTTACATTGAGAATTTCTGTCATAACAAACATTGCCCAAAACTGTGGCACCCTTTTCAGTTACAATTTTTTTGAGTGGTAGCAGAATAGACATTGACATAATTTCTTTTATTTTTTGACATTGTTATGTCATCTCTCTAGATTTACTCTGACAGCATTTGATATTGACATCATTATACCATCTCAACTGACTGCACTGAGAAAACATGTTAGTGTTCTGATGATATTGTACTAAGTAGAGTTTGAATAAATAATAGGAAAATGTATCAGAAGTAACTGGGGCATGCTCAGTAGCAGTTTTTCAAACTCAAATGTTTCAGTGATTTCAAAGCCTTTTCTTTTAAAAAGTGATTATGAGACATTACATGCAATGGGCAAAGTTTAGTGCAAGTGCAAGCAAATTCAACTCCAGTAAAGTTTATATCTCCTTTGTTTTAATACCTTTTTAAATATAATGTTGCAAAATCAAGCATTCAATAGTTAAGAAAGGCCAGAACCTAGAATGACATTCAACCTCAATTCTTCCTCATTTTGCATGTGCATTATGATAGTTTTTAATTACATGATCACATGTATTGTTTTAGATGATCCCTGCTTCATTCAGTGTAGAGGATGGAAGGTGTTCTGAGAATGAGGTTGTTCAGATTTTTTTATCACCACCCTTAAATTAGTGGTCCCTAACTAATTTACTGCACACTAGACAATGAACAGAGTTACTCTATAGCCTCTTCTAGGACGCTCCTCACAGCAGTATGCTAGTGCTGGGTACATTCAAACTTAGATTCAAATGTTCATGGTCAGTAATTATTTTGACAAGCTGACAATATTTTGTTGCCAAGCCAAACAATGGAATGCAAATGGTGACTTTCAAAAATGTGTATCTCAGCCACATCTGAATTGACCACCATGGGGGCAAAAAAGGCACTTGCTGGCCCCAGGGCATTGTCCTGGTTGATTTTCAAAGGCATAGTACAAAGAATGGTTATGTTAGTACTTCTCACTAAAGGTTAAAAGACTCTTTTATAAGGAAGAGTGTTAGGCAACCTATATCTAAGGGTTTCTGCCAGGTCCTTCTATAATTGTCACAGAATTCTTTTTCCCAGAACTGTCAGCCTATTGCTGATCTCACTTTAGATCCGTGCAATTTGGATGTAACTCCAGTTTTTACACCAGGATATATCAGATACAATTCTATGGGAGTCAAAATCTATATTAGATTGAGAAGTAACACAACCCAATACATAAGGATATTGCACCAAGAGTCAGGACATTGGCTTCTATTCCTGACTCTTGCATTAACCTGCTGAGTGGTCTTGGGCAGGGCACTTTACCTCTCTTTCTCTTCCCATCTCTCATCTATTTAAACTCTCTGTCAATGACTCATAGAATTGGCTTTGATGGCTGCCCCTCCCAGGCCATCACCAAAAGTATACAGAGTGTGTGGAGGGACCAGATGGCCCCTTTACCATAACTAGATGGCCCACTTAACTTAATTGGATGGCCGTTACCACCCTGAGTGCCCATTGTTCTTACAGGGCTTGGTGTAGGTGGGCTCTGCCTGACTGCAAGGTCCTGCAAGGTATAACTCATACCACCATTGTTCTCTGCATTCCCTGTAATCAGGGAAAGGCGGGAAAACCAGCTTAAAAGCTGAGGTTCTGGGGTGCTCAGGCAGGACGGTTCCCAACATCTTGCCTGGCCTGATCAGCCAGACGCTGACCTCCTCCACTCACGAGTTCTTCCCCGAACATACCACGTTTAAACTGCCAGCCCGAGTACGAGTCTCTCTTGCCTGTAATGCTGCTGCTGCTGCTAGGAATGGTAAGAGCCTGCCCTGCAGCTTTCTTTAAAGATTAAAGTTACTTTATTTTCTTGCTGCTGCTTTGAAACTGCTTTCTCCCAGCTCTACAGGCTCATGTGTGTCTTCTGCCTTCTTTCCTCTCTTACTTGCTGCTTCATTTTGTGTTGTTAAAGGAGCTCCCGTGTCCATAATCGCCTGCCGCTACTCTGTATTACTTAGTGTATCTCTTTCTTCTGAATCGTTTGAACTTGTTTTTACAGTATCCTTGTGAATTGTAACATTGTATTCGGTTAAGTGGTAGCCTTAGAAGTACTAAGTTAGATGGTAAGGTTGTTTTTCTTTAGTTTGTAGTCATTAGAATTGTTTCTGTTAAGTTACCTTTGCCCTACCCTTTGTAACTTCCCCAAACTTGACTAAAGCTTGTTTTTCTTAAACTTTCCTTGTCCCCTCTTTATTTTCCAACTTCCCCCATGGGCCCCTCTTTTCCCTGCAGCCCCCCCTTTTTTCTCTGCTGCCCACAGCCCCTTCCTCCGCGGCTCCCCGCTGTTCCCCTTTGCAGCTCCCGGCCCTTTGTCGTTTTTCCCCGCGGCTTCCCCCAGCCACCTCTACTTCCTTCTCTGACCCCTGCCCATTGCAGCTTTTTCCCCAGCTTTTTCCCTTTTTCCGCCTCTTCCTTTTGCCTCCCTGCCAGCTCCCTGCGGCTGCCGCCACTTTTCCGCAGCTGCCCTGCCAGCTGCCCCAGCTCCTGCCAGCTCCCCGTAGCTGCCACTGCTTTTCTGCAGCTGCCCCGCCAGCTGCCCCAGCTCCCACTGGCTTGCCGTGGCTGCCGCCGCTTTACTGCGGCTGCCCCACCGGCTCCCCCTCCGGTCCTGCCGTGTCCCACGGCTGCCCCACCAGCTGCCCCGGCTCCCGCCAGCTCCCCACAGCTGCTGCCACTTTTCTGTGGCTGCCCCCCCAGCTCCCCCTCCGGCTCCCTGAGGCTGCTGCCACTTTCCATGGCTCTCCTGTGGCTGCCCCCCCTTTTTTCTTCTCTTTCTCTTCTTCTTTCCCTCTTTCCCTTTTCTCCCACCGCTGCTCCCTTCCCTGCCATTCAGTCCCCTTCTGCCTCCCTCTCAAACCCCTGAACTCCCACTTAACCCCTCCTGCTTCCCCTGTTGCCCGAACCCCCACGCACGTCCCAACCCCTCTTGTGCCTCTGTCCCCTCACCCCGACTCCCGTGTGCCTCCCCATCCCGCTGTTCCTAACCCCCTCCCACTTGCCTTCCCTCTTCCTCAGGTCCCTGCTTCCCCGTTACTTTCCTTCTCTGCCGCCATTGCATGCTAAATCTTCACTGCACCCCCCCTTTCCTTATAGGGTATTAGGGCACCTTTTAAGTTATAGTGAGTAGGTTTGTAACTGTAGCTTGGGTTAGTTGGGAATTCCCATTGTCCCCAACCTGCCCCACTGCACAAAGTTAAGCACCCCCCAACACTTCATGAAAAACACTGTGACAAACACTACATATACACCCCACCGCCCACCCTACTCCCATACCTGTTTTAATACAGATTACCCCATACCCCCCCGGTGCAGTGATTGCCCCCCAAGGTCCTCAAATTTCTGAACCTGCTGGGAGGGTCACTCTCTTAAGTGATTGTAAAAGGTATCTCTGAATGGGGCCCTGATCTCAGTTTCTGCCTCTGTGTACTACTGCAGTACAAATAATAATGATGTGACTGTCTGAGATATAAATTATATTTTGTTTCTTTATAACTTAGCAATGATGTAACACTATTTTGGTTACAAAATGATCATGAATTATTAAGTTTTGAAATATTTTCTTATAGAATGAAACTTGGTATCCCCACTGACCAATCATAACATTAATTCTTGGCTTCTTTGTCTGAATATAAGTGTATAAACTGTGCTATATAGATCAGCTCAGGAGGTTGGATGAGGTGCCCCCTACAGAACCCACCCAGCTTTACATTTCTCTGATTCTATATAGATGCGGATTTTTTTCTTCAGCTTGGGCAAAAATTGCTACTTGTATTTATATAAATTGCTAGCTTGTATGTATAGATACGTGTGTGTCTGTATATATATAGATACACACACACACACACACACACACACACTTCTATAGCTGTGCCTGGTGCTTTTCAGTCAAACAGAAAGACTGGGAGCAAATTTTGTTCTCACTTACACAGATGTAAGTAGTGTAATGTATTGGAGTGGTGTCACTGCAGTCAATATATGATTAGAAACAGAATAAAAGTCCGTTCCATGTGGAGTTGACTATTGATAAATCCAGAACAATATGGCTATGCCCACATGTACATGCTTATTTTGATTTAGGTTATATCAAAATAAGATAATTCAAAATAAAATCTTTAATTTGAATTAACCTAAATCAGAATAAGCAAAAACCTCAAATTGAAATAGCAAGTCCAGACACAGGGCTTGCTATTTCAAATCAGGAGGGGGCACCATGGGAGGTGTGGCAACATGGCCCCCTCACTGGGCCATGCCCCCACCCAATATATACAAAAAGGAAGGCACCCTGGGAAGGAAAAGGGCAAATGTGTTATTTCAAAAATAACGGTTACTTTGAAATAACATGTCTGAATAGCATTGTTTTGAAATAACCATTCTGAAATAACAGATGATTTGAATTAAAGTAGGTTTAAACTATTTCAAAATAATGTCTTTTGTTTCAAAATGACGGACCTCATCATTTTGAAACAAGAAAATGTCACGTGGACCTAATCTTTCTTAAATTGAAATAACCAGTGTTATTTCGATTTAAAAGATATGTGTGGACATACCATATGACATAACAGTAGGTTATATGGTCAGGAACATGGGACTGAGGCATGGAAGAAAGTCAGCAGGATAATGAAAAACTTGGGAAGCATTGTTCATCAATGAAAAATAAATGTTTGTTATTTCAGATTTATTGATTGGGCATTCTCAACCTGAAAAATGAGATGAGAATGAATCTTGCTGGCCTCATTCACATGAACAGTCCCAGTGAAGTTGGAAGTTCAGAGGGCTGTGATTTGTTTTTATTTAAGTAACAGAATAATGTACTTCATATGTCTAGGACAGCAGACAATGGTAGGTGAGTATTTTATGACAAGAATATGTAATGGTACATGGGACTGGGTTTGACTACTGTGGTTTGGCTGGCAGATTGGAGTTGGCTGATATATTGTCACACAATGCTGTCCTTCTGTTGCTGGTGGGCAGGGAAGTGATATGTTGAATTATTATAATCAATATATACTGCACTGCTGATGATTGCTGTGTGTTATTACCAAAACACAGTGGATGAGATTCTGTGCTGCATTTCTTACAGGCCAGGAGAAGCAAAGGCTTTAAACCATCTTTGCACTTTTCTGACCCTAGACTATTCCAGAGGGTTAGTAATTAAGACAATCTGCGAGAAGTTATGGTGGATTCTATGTTGCTTTGTAGGCTACAGATGTAAGAGATCTCTCAGAAGTGCTGTGGCTCTTCCCCTAATAACTTCATTCACCCCCGGCCTTGCCTCTCTCTCCTAACCATGTTCGTATACCATGGTTTTTAATGGGGTGCTTGGAAGGCAGCCTTAGGGGCTGTGCCTACACTACAGGGCACAGATAACTCAACCTAGAGAGGCCCTATTTAAGTCAACTTTATAAAGTAGACTTAAGCAAGGGGACCCATTTTTATTAAGTCAATTTTAAATGGGTCCCTTGGCTTAAGTCGACCTTATAAAGTCGACTTTAATGGCCACATTTTGTAAAGTCTACTTAACTCTAAAAATTGACTTTAAGGTTGAGAGTTATTAAGTCAACTTAAGCGAGTGCTTAAATTGACTTAATGAACACCAAATGTGACCCTGGAGTTGCTTAAGTCTACTTAAGCCTGGTTAAGTTGACTTAAGCCTCCAGTGTAAACATACCCATAGAGCTTACAGTGTGCTTGCACACAGAGACTTCTCCACTGGCCAGAAATGGGTGTTTTAGGCTCTCTAGGTTGCTTCAGTCCCTTACGCAGTGAAAAAGGGCCAGAGAGAGAGCAATTGTGAGTGTCTGACCAATATGCTTATCTGTGGTCTTTCCTGTGTGTGCACATCTGGACAATCTTTGTGCATCAGTTACCCTACTTAAAGGGTGGAGTGCGTGTGTATGTGTGTATTAATATAATTTTTATACTGGACATGACCTCATTTCTCCAAGGATTTGCAATACTAAGACTTGAAATAGAATGCAATGAAGTAAGAATGTTCCTTTGAAAAAGACTATGTTTTCACTTAAAACGTTCTCTACTGGTGTCAATGGCTGCAGCATAGTTGAAGTCAGAATTGCACCAGTTTACATAAGTAAAGTATTTGGGCCAAATTGTCATTTCTGACACTCATCACATGAGAAAATGTATCTATCTGTTCATAATGCTTTGCTTTTCACACTTTAGCTTTGTTTTCAGAGACTGAACTATAGCTCATATTACAGATTTATTTTTAAATATCAAACTTCATTAAAATAACTATTTGGAAAACAGCTTTTTAAAAACAAGAGTTTAAAATGATGTTTCTTGAGGTTTTTGTTGTTCAAAAACCTTCAGTTTCTTGCAAAGCCTAAATCTGGGATTCCTGCCAAGTGTTTGCTGCTGTATTACTACCATATTTTGACCTCAGATACAACTCTAACTACATTATAAATGTTGTTGTATAATACAAATTAAGAAACATTTAACATAAGGCCTGTGATAAAATAGTTGAAAAGTAAGGCTACTGCTTCTTTCAATTATTTTCAGAAGCAGGTGAGAGGGAATTTAAAGTATTTTAAATATTCAATCTTTCTCTTAAATTATAGAAGAATAAATTACTCTGCAGAAGTGTCTCACAGCAATTTAATAAGCCATGATTTAAATTATCTTCTTTCCTTGATGTTTTCAGTAATAGTTCTTTAACAGTGCTTTCTGCCCCACTAAGAAATCTGGTTTTTACTTTACATCATAAATATCATATACCAGATCATCATGGCTAACAAATTTTTTAAATGTCATTTTATCCTTTTTATGATAGAATCTTAATATGTATTTTGATAGAGGTGGAAAAATTGCAGAACAATTAACAGTTGTGACAGTTGGTGGTCTTGTTTGCAGGACTGTACTCTTCATTTGCAGCCAGATGAATATGTTCGATATGCTGTTACTGTAGAATAACACCGACACCTTGTGGTCAGAGTGCTTTTAGGAGTGTTTTCACTACTTCTGCGTGTCATGTCTAGTCACCAGATTTTCTGTTCCTATGTGCAGAGCAGCTGATGGCAGAATAAGCTAAATATAAAGACTATAAAGTGTTTTAATAAAACTTAAATTATATGGGGAATCTAGATGATAATCTGATAAAAATTATTAAATGAGTATTTTACAATTATATATTTTTATAGGCCACATCTACATCTAAAATCTTAGTTTGGACTTGGTTAGTCTGAACTAAGTAGTTTGAAAGTTAGTTCTAACTAAGTGCTTTTTTTCTTTTCTTTTTTTTTTTTTCATTTGAACTGGCAAGTTTGACCTTATTAGTTCAAATTAGCCTGTCTACGCTGTGTTAGTTCAAACTAAATATGCAAATTAGTTTGAACTAAGCAGTGAGTTCAAACTGACCAGTTGAACTAAAAAATTTTTTAGTTCGAACTAGGCAAAGCCTAGTGTAGACAGGGTTCAAATTAGTTCAAATTAAGGAGCCTTAATTTGAACTAATTTGCTAGGGTTGACATAACCGTTGATATTTGGGAGGGATGGGGGACAATAAGCTAGATCTTCAGTTGGCATAAACCAGCATATCACCATTAAATTCAATGGCATTTTTAAGATACATTTTGAAACTGTAGTGTTAGTGGAGCTCTGCTGATTCAGACCACATGTGGATCTGTCCCAAGGAAAACTAAAAACACAGAGGCAGGAAATTTCACTATAAATGAAACATCTGATCTTTCCTTTAAAAAGAGAGATGCATAAATAAAGGCTTCCAGCATTTAAAATTATACAGTCTTCACTTATGTGCCACATTGCTAATGGTATTTGCCAATTTTCTATTAAAATAATAGTCTTTGTAAATTTCATGCAAAAGATTGCACATAACCCCATATAGACGCACAGTGTTCCATCAGTCAGTCGATCACTTTTAAAGTAATTCATATGCCAAGGTCTTTACAAATAAATAAAGCAGGCAATCAAAACAAGTGGGTTGTTTTTCCTTTTTTTTTTCTTTTTCTTTTCTTTTCCTGAATTTGTGGAAGGTAAGACGTGGAAAAAATATTAGTAAATTTCAGGTCAGCTAAGTTCAAAATGTATCATTTTGAAGTGCCCTGTTTTCCATCAACTCTGTTCCTGTAATTTTTAGTTCTGCTCCTTCACAAACTGATGCAGTTCAGTAGAACTAGCACTATAAAAAAAATCATCATATTCACCTTCTAAAAATGCTAGGTTGTACCAATTACCTGGGTGAGTGGCACTGGCTTGGAACTGTAACATTTGGTGTCAGCATGCCACCCCAGGAGGAACACTGCTTGGAAAGAAGGTTCTGGCTCAAGGCCATGAAAACAAGTCAGTGGCAAGTTAAGTACAATAGACTTGACTCATCTCACTGTATTAGACACAGATCAGGATTAGCTGCAGTTGTCAGGAGGAAAAAGGCCCCCAGCAGCAGAATATCTGTTGAGTAAGCAGAAAATAACCTTCAGGAAACTAATACTGTTCAAAGAGTGACCAGTACTGACCAGGCACAGTATAGCCTGAGAGCTGGATGAATGTATTGATTTGAATGTATTGATTAAGCATTAAGGTCCTGATTCAGCAAACACTTGAGCATGTACTTAACTTGATACAGATGGTTAAACCCCATTGATTTCAGGGGATTTGCTGAAGTGGTTAATGTTAAGCAGGTACTCAGTGTTTTGCTGCCTTGTGGCCTTATGATGCAACAGATCAGCTAAAATTTCTAGTACAATTTTGAATGTATTTTTTTACTTTTCTTTGTTTGTTACAATGAGCTTTTCTCAGGACAGCAGGAGGAGGAGGCTGGAGACCAGAATTAAAGGTGATCTGTCCAACAAAGAGATTTTTCACAAGCCAGTAGCAAAAAGAAGAGGAGGAGGAGAAAAGAGTGGAGAAAAGATTGAAAGAGGGAAAAAAACAAGAGCAGAGGGAGGCAGAGCAGCATCAGTTACGCCTGTTTATGCTAGATATATTTATTTATTGTTATAATGAAACAGAAATCTGTGATGGTCCTGGCCAAATGTTTGAAATACCACAGAAAACTCTAGGAAACCTGCCACAGTATACAGGACTTCATTCTCCTAGTGTGTGCCCTAGGTTTAAATTTGGCTTTGGATCTTTGCTGTGGTAATGCTAGCAGCTAGAAAACTGTGAACTGAACTCCCCTTTCAAATGCCATCAGAATGTAGTATTTGAGTCCTGACTTGCAGCATTCAGAATGCAGGACAAAACATGCATGTGTTAAGCGGCTTGTTTGAATATGACATCCTGTCTTTCAGTTTTGAATGGCTAGATTGTATGTCAACCAGAATCAAACCCAGGGAAACATTTTCCATGTTTTCAGATTCATGTAAGTTCTTTTAAAAGAAATAGCGTGAGATGTGACCGTTCATGTTAAATATACATAATGAAAAAAAGAACAAATCAGATGTAGATTTCTGGACTGCTTTCCCCAGCTACCATTTCATTGATAAGCCCTGTAAGAATTTTTGCATGTCTGTGATTTTTTTATCTGCAGTAGCCAAGATATATTTAGGTGGCCTGAAAAGTACAAACCTGACCCTCAACTGCTCCTGTGTATTTATGATATTTACTGTAGAATGGGTGTTGAATTGATTTGGATGTATATGGGGGAGTTCAGAGAGAGGGATAATATACTTGCACCTATACAATGTGCGGGCACTCTTGGAGCCTGAAGCATTAAAGGAGAGTAATTAGTACTAATGCCTGTCAACATGGTTTTATGGAAATAGGTCCTGTCAAACTAACGATATCTCTTTGTTTCTGTTGTTGCTGAGATTAAAAATAACAATGTTGATGTAATATATGTAGACTTCTGTAAAGCATTTGACTGGGTACCACATGACATTTTGCTTAGAAAAACTAGAAAGATATAAAATTAACATGGCATACATTGGTTAAAAGATGGCTAACTGATAGGTCTCCAAATATAATCGTAAATGGGGAATCATCATCAAGTGGGCATATTCCCATAGGAACTACAGCATTTGGTTCTTTGCCCTAGGCTATTTAATATTTTTTATCAATGACCTGGAAAAACCATGAAATCATAACTAAAATTTTGTAAGAGACCCAAAAATTGGAGTAGTGGTAAATATGAAGTGGAGACATCACTGATGGAGCAATCTAGATTATTTATAATAAACTGGGTACAAGCAAGCAATACATGTTTTAATATGGCTAAATGAAAACTTATAAACATTGGAACAAAATGTAAACCATGTTTACAGGATGGAGGAATCAGTGGGAAGCGGTGACTCTGAAAAAAGATTTGGGTGGTAGTGGTGGATAATCAGCTGAATAAGAGTTCCCAGTGTGACACTGTGGCCCAGAGGATTATTGAAATCCCTGGATGAATGAGAAGGGGAATTTTGAGTAAGAGTAAAGAGATTAGCTTTACCTCTGTATTTAGTACTAGTGTGACTGCTGCTGGAATACAGTGCATGGTAGTTGTGGTGTCCACAGTTCCAGAATGATGTTGAAAAATTGGAGAGGCTTCAGAGAAAAGCCACAAGAATGATTATAGGATTAGAAACTCTACCTTATAGTGATAGACTCCAGTAGCTCGATCTATTTAGCTGAACACAGAGAAGGTTAAGGGGTGACTTCATTACAGTGTGTGAGTACCTAAATGGGGAGCATATATTTAATAACAGGCTCTTCAGTGTAGCAGAGAAAGTTTTAAAATGATTAAATGGCTGGAACTCAAAGCTGGACAAATTCAGACAAGAAAACAAGATGTAAATCTATAACAGCAAGGGTAACTGACAATTGGAGCAGATGACCAAGAGTCATGGTGGAGTCTCCCTCACCAACCACTTTTAAATCAAGATTGGATGTTTTTCTAAAAGATATGCTTAGTAATTATTCTGGGAACATTCTGTGGCTTGTGTTATAAGGATTATCAGACTAGATTGGGGCTCTTCAAACTATGGCCTGTGAGCCATATCTGGCTAGGAAAGCACTGTCATTTGGACTGCAGTGAGCTGCAGGTAGGCTGGGGAGTTTTCAAATCTCCTGCCCTGAGCATGCTCAGATGTGTGGCTCAGGGCAGAAGAAGCCTGGCCAGGGAGAGACTCAGGATGCCCCTGCAGCTCTGGCCAGTTAAGGGAGAATTGGTCTGGGGTGTCAGGGAGCCGGCAGGTGGGTCAGAGAAGGGGTTGGGGGGATCAGTCAGCTGGCAGGGAGGGGCCCATGGGGGTCAGGGAGTTGGTGGGAGGGTCAGGGAAGGGGGCCCAGGAGCCAGTGGGCAGGTGGGTTGGGGGTCTGGCCTGCTAGTAATTAAGTAAAAGCAGATTAGGCCCTCAGGTGAAAAAGTTCAGAGACCCCTGGACTAGATGATCATAATGGTGTATCCTAGGCTTGAAATCTGTTAATAGATAATATGAGAATCAAAAACTTCTTAAAGAGTCTAAATATTCTTTGTTCTACTTCCCTGAAGAGTCAGTTTCATGCAGTATGTGTGTGTGAAGAGAGACAATAAGCAGGTTTTTTTTAACTCTCCCCCTAAAAACACAGGGTTTCTTAGGCTATTAGTCTAACGGGACAATGTGATGTCAGATGGAAACCTACTATCAGAATTTTTAAA
Organism: Podocnemis expansa; assembly: GCA_007922195.1. Lineage (NCBI taxonomy): Eukaryota > Metazoa > Chordata > Testudines > Podocnemididae > Podocnemis > Podocnemis expansa. The sequence continues at coordinate 29,690,087 of ML681964.1, read as the reverse complement.
TTCAAGTTTTCATGCTTTCATTTTGAAAATCACCAATGGGAACAGAGGGTTTAATATAAATAAACTTCTCCTTCTAAAGTTTGGAGCTTAAACTTTGTACTGTTCATGCTAACAGAGAGTGAAACTGATTAGAAATGGTTATGTACAACTGAAACTAATTTGTCTGTTTTCCTTGTACAAATTGAGAGATGTGAAAACACAAACAGCAGCTAAACAGGAATGGGCAAACTTTTTGTTCCAACGGTCACATCCGCTGAGTGGCAGGCCACTTATGGTGGGACAGAGGAGTGTGTGGGGAAGATGAGCTTATAAAATAAATAATAAATAGCAACTAATAAATAAAATAACAAACAATAAATGATAAATAATAAACTAAAATATATTATTTATAAAAATAAGGGGAAAATAAAATTCCAATGTTGTTGAGTCTGGTGGAAGTGGCTGCTGTGCTCTAGAGCAGTGGTTCCCAACCAGTGTGCTGAGGCAACACCCAAAGCATGCCACGAGCATCCCAAGAGCTGGAGTTAAAGTTCCCTCCCTGCTCAGCCCAGCCACGTGGGCTGTGCAGGGCTGGGAAAAGACAGGGGTTAAAGTAAGGGGGAAGGCACTGGAACACAGTTCCAGGGACCCCTACTTTTAGGCAGGTAGCCTTCTGGCCCCCCTAAAAATAGAGGAAGGGACTGGAACATGGAGTTCCAAGGGTCCCCCTGAAAATAGCAGGAGCAGCCCGAACACAGCGTTCTGGTGGCTCCACCTTAAGCCCAGCCAGCAGAGAGCTGCAGGAGGCCAGGAGTGGATGAATCTCCCCCTGCAGGGTGGAGCAGCTTGTTTCAGCAGCCTGCAAACAGCCCAGGTAAGGGCTTTGGTGGGGAGGGCTCCCAGGGATTGTGTGGGGCAGGTGTGTGTGTCTTAGAGGTGGGTGGGAGTGGCTGTGTAGCAGAGGGTGTCTAGCTGGGGTTGTGGGGTGGCTGTTTGGTGGAGGGGGTGTAGCTGGGGACTGGAGGCCTGGTTCTGGCCCCTGCAATGATGGGAGGGTCAATCATAGGCAGCAGGGGGCTGGGTGAGGGGGAGGACAGGACACACTGGGGTGGGAGGGAGCAGCAGTGGGGTGAGGAATTGGCCTGGCTGGCAGGGAGCCACTGTGGAGAAGGGGGAAGTGGGTGCTGCACCATGTTCCCCTTCCCTACCTTCCCGTTCCCCCCTGCCCCCCGCCACAAAGCCATTCTTGTTCTCCCTGTTCCGCACATGGCTGCCCTTGTCCTCTTTTGCTACCCCTGCCCTGCTCTGCTCCCCACACTCACTCCTGCCACTGCACATGACTCCGGACCTCCCCTGTTTTGCCACCCCTGCTCTGCTACCCCTACTACTCTACACAGCAGCATTTCCGAAACACTGTGCCATGGTTCATGAATATTCATAAGTAATTTAAGTTAATTTGAATATTCATGAGTTTTTAATGGTGGTGTGCCTCAAAAAATTTGAAGGTATCAAGGTGTGCCATGGCAGAGAAAAGGTTGGGAACCACTGCTCTAGAGAGGGCACTGCAGGAGGAAAGAGTAGAGCTGGGAGGGGGAGCGACCACCTCAGGACACCATTGGGCTGGTGGGGGTGGGTAGCAGCAGCGAAGCTCCTGGCTATCAGCCAGACCCTGTTGGTGGGTTTGGTGAAAAGCTCAGGCAGGCTGTATCCAGGCTTCAGGCTGTAGTTTGTCCAATGGTGTAAAATAAATCAGGTGTTTGCAATAACCTGCTATGTAATTAGTAAACAAGTTAAGAATATTGGTTTAAAAATATACAAGGGAAGCTCCTCAGTTGTGCCATAGCTCTATTCTCTTCAGCTAAGGAGGCAGTTAAGCCTCTTTGTGTTGCCCCAATCTTATGGCCACCTAAAGGCTGGCTCCATGTTACTTGTTTTTGGAAGAATCATTTAAATTCAAATACACGTCTGTGGTGACCATCTAATCCAAAGAAATCTGAGTGCATACCTTTCAAGTGAGATACTTTAGGTGTAACACACCCTTGTATGGGCATATCCTGTTGTCAAGCAACTTCATCCATGGTACAATGTTTGATGTATCAGAAGTTTGATTTTCAGCTTGTGTGTGACCTGATTTTTCAGTAATCAGGTCTGTTTATAGTGGTGTATATACAATGTTGTATACAGTTTGGGATATCTGTATGTGAATTGGGGATTTTTTGCATGCACAGCTAGATGGACCATAATGTCCTAAATTTTCACCCGTGATTTTTTTTTTGGGTGCGTCAACATGAGATGTCTTAAAAGTATCTGATTTTTCAGAGATTCTTTCGTATACTTCTGAGCTGTGTCTTGCCATCTGAAAATTAGGCTCTCTTAAGATGTTTTAATTTGGGCACTGAAAACTTTGGTCATGTTGGCTAATTGAGGCCTTATAACATATAACTGTAATAAACATTAACAACCAAACCCATCAAACTGCAAATTTCTTATCTAATCTTAGTATTGCAAGAGGCAGTTCATGTTCACCTGCCAAACAAGAAACTCTTCTCTTCATCATGAGGCACATGCAAAAGATGGATACGTAAGCTATTTGGATTGGAGAGCTGAGCACAGAGCTGGAAGTGAATATGGTCAGGGTTCTAAATCTGGATCTGCTCATCATTTGCTACAGGGTCTAGGACAGGGGTCTGCAACCTGTGGCTCCAGAGCTGCATGCAACTCTTTGGCCACCTCCTTGCATCTCTGGGCTCTGAGCCCATCACCAACATTGGAGGATCTTGTAGGCAAACTGCTGCTAGCTCCAGATCCCCACTGCCATCAGGGGATCCTGTGGGCAGCCCATGCCAGGCGCTGGACTCTGTGAGTGGCATGCTCCTGGTTCCATGTCCCCCCGCTCCTGTCCTCTCCTGACAGGGACCCTGTGGCAAGTGTCCTGGTCCTGTTCTTAGCTCCCCCCACCTCCAATCAGGAGGCTACACCCATTGAGGCTCTCAAAATGCTTGGCTATTGAAGGACTTCCAAAAAATGGCTCTTCTGATCTTTTGGGTACTTATCCCAGTGTAGGACAAGTCAATTCATCAGTGTCTCAGTTTTCTCATTGGTTAAATGGTATTATTTTCTGCCATGGACATGCAGCCTGATGCAGCTTGGATTTGGGGTACCACTGCACCTCCTTGCTCTTGTGGCTGGTGTTGGCCTCCAGATATGCTCTTGTTGATGACAACCTCTCTCTCTCCAAATCTTATTATCATCCAACACCACAAAGGTGGCACTACATACCCAAACGAGTCACTCATGCATTCACCATAGAGTCAGGAGACAGCCCTCACAGATCCCAAGCTCTTCACTACCCAGGAATGCACCTTGAGATAATAGCACCTTGTGGTAGACTAACTTTTGTCCAGCATAAGCTCATTAATAAATCTTTAGTATTAAGAAGTCATGCACCAATTTTTGTTACTGAGCTAAGGATTCTCAACTTCAATTCAAGACCACATTGGTTAAGGCAAAATTTCAAATGTTTGACTACAGAAGAGTAGATTTTAAGTTATTACGAGTAGTAGACTTTTAAGAGATCAGAAGAAATTACCAAAGAAATAAAAATTAGAATGCAATACAAATTCTACTGGGATTTGTATCTGGAAATAGCTCCCACTGAGGAATGGTACCAACAGGCTTGCAGCTCTTCAATTCACAGTCTTGAAACGCAGTTTGAGTCACCTTCTCTCCTGTTCTTGCAGCCTGAGTTTCCTCCTCCTTCATTTAAAAAGTCTTTCTTTTTCCAGGCATTTCCTCAGTTGTTGAGTTCTGGGGATGTGAAGACAAGTGGTGATGTAGCTCTTCTTCTTTCATAGTCCCATACTGATGCTTGTGACCTGGGGGTCATCCTCATTGGTCAGTCAGCATTCCATTTGTGTACATGCTGCTCGCTGTGAAGTTCCACTGTTAACAATCCCTGTTAGTGGAATCTATCCACAAATGGGTTAGACTAGAAAAAGCCATCAGTGTTGTTTGGTCACTCCATTGCTGTGCCTGAAGGGTTGTGGGAGTTTGCCACCTTGCAACATGTTCTAGTGGCATAGTCAACAATATTTTATAACTTCCCATAGAACAATAACATATACATATCACCAGGATATTCATTTTTAGCAGATCAAAACTTTTAAAATAATGCCACAGAAAGCATACCTTATACAGAACATATCATAATTACATGACACTGGCAAATGTGAACTTTTGGGGGTGTTGTTCTCAGTCATACAGTGTCATATTTACCTACTGCACAAGGGGGTTGTAAGGACTAATAATTTGAGGCTGAACAACCTTTGAAATGGGCAACGTGCTCCTTATACTTATTATAGTTAATCTTTCTCCTCCTTAAATGTTTTCCCTTTGGGCACATGGTCAGTCTCCTTCCTCTGACTATATAGTGCAGCGCATTAGCTGAGACATACCTTTCCATCATTATGGGATAAAACATCCTTTTTTTTTTTTTTTTTAACAAACACTACAGGCAATCAGTGTTGAGACATGTGTCCTCCTTTCTCTCTCTTCTCCCCTTTTAGAGACTGAACAAAGAAAAGATAAAGATGTGTATAACGTATTCTCAGACCTGCAAGCATTCTCTTATTAGATGGTGTTTAAACTATTTTTGAATATTTCAGCATATCTTTATTTGATTATTCTGAGGTTATATGCATGGTTACTGGCAGAATTATATAAATAAAGTGTTCACAATTCAGCAATTCTTGGAGCCAGGTCTGGAGTTCAGTGTGGGTGGCATGTGAGTAAATGCCAACAAGGGGGCTATGACAGGGTTGTTCCTTACAGAAACTAAATGATTCAGTATAGAACCTTTGCAAGCTGCAATTTAAGGGCTAGGCGTATTTTTATAACTACTATAATGCAAGCAGCAAAGCTCACATTTTACAATGATATTTATTTTTTATGAACAGATTAATCTTGCCTGAAGGCATCTTTTTGCTAGCCAAAGTCCAGAGAGACAATCAGTATCTTCAGTGTTAGTGCTGCTTAAGGGCATTTGCAGCTCTCTGTAGTACTAGAACATCTTTCAGTTCATTTTAGGGTTAAGACTTCAATGACTGTATGTTCTTTTTTAGGCTGTCTCAATCTACACATAGATTTTGTTAGCATAGCCTATACATTTAAAGGGTTTTGTTGATAACTTATCTTGTGCTGACAAAATATTGCCCAAACTACTTTTCATAAAATCCATCATATAGATATATTTGTAGACTAATCCAAATCTGTGCAAACTGTAGTGGAAACAGGGGTTAGTGTACTAAGCATGGAATTGAAAGCCAGGAATGATGGAATTATAACCCTTTGACTCATGTGGGTAGATGTGGGGCATATCACCACCTCTCAGATTCTCCATATGTACAGTGTAAATATCTTAGAAAGTGTTAATTGGACTAAATTTATACAGTGCTTTGAAATGTAAAGCAATATGTATATGCCATATATGTGTAACATCGTAACATGTTAGCCAGTTGGGAATCTGGAACTATATCACTCAAAAGAAAAGAGATGTCCAGTTTATGTTAATACTAACAAGTTTTGATATTTTCATAGACATATTTAATCATCCATTAGCAACAAATTCACTTGTTAACAGGTTTGTCAGTATAAGTCCAGTTGATCACCAGGTGGATGATGTACACATCTGTTTATTCTCCTTATCAGTACAACCTTTATTCTTTTTAACCTTAGGATATATGTGTATTGTTTTCATGTTTTTTTCTTGAGCTGTATCTTGTAGTGATTCTAATAAACTAATAGATCTGAAATACTTCCAAACTGGTCCTTGGTATTGCTCAGTAGCAGTGCATGCTGGATATTTTATGAGGGCCAAAGGTTTATATTTTCTCTGAGATCTGCATCCAAATTGTTATAAATATCTGAAACTGTTATGAACAATCATTTTAGGGGTGCCATATTACAGGAATCCCTTGACTAAATATCCCAAATTTGGATCATGATTTGTATTCCAATTCTTGTTGTGGAATACCAATTTTTAAGATAATTGCCTTATGAATGTGAATATTCTAGCAATTTGCATATTAAAAGTAGCTCCTTGTGAGGAGGGACCAGGGAAGGGGCTGTATCTGAGGAACTCTTTGATAAAAACACTTTTAATGTATACAACTGACTCTACTCCCATTCCTGATGCCATGTAGAAATTTCCCAAACAATCTGGATACACCTGTGAGTTTTAGACCACTTTGAAATTTCAGCTGTTGAGGTTCAGGTCAGTGTACTGTTTTTATTATAATGTGCCTCCCCCTCACTATGATACTGTAACCCTTCTGCCAGGGCAGGCTGGCAGGACAAGGGCCGGGTTCTATGCCAAGGGGTTTCCCAATAAGATAGCACCACCAACCGGCTTGAGTCCCCACCAGAGTTCTGGGAAATCCTGCACTCTTACCTGGGTACCCCAAAGATGTGAGGCTTCCCCACTCTCAAGCATGAGTCTGAGTGTAGTAAGCAGAACTTTTAATAGTAGTAAAACAGAGAGTAAAAGGCCAAATAACAGAAATCAGTGCTGATCTAGCAAAGCAGTATAAAGCAAAGTTCCCAACAACCCACACCGTACAACAGAATATACAAGACTTAATGGCAAAACCAGCACTGATCTGGGGAATCAGTGCTAACTAGGCTCCCAACCAACCCTAGAGTATGTAGGGAATGTCTCTCATGCCAGCTCTCCACTGGCGCCAACTACTGTCACTCACTCAACCCAATAGCACTGTCCCTTGGCTCCACCTGCTGTCCACCAGCTCCACCCACTGGTTGCCAACGCTGCCCAGCTCACTGCTGGCTGCTCTCACTGTCTGCTGGCTCCACCAGCTGTCCACCAGCTCCACCCACTGGTTACTTATGCCGCCCAGCTTGCCACTCTCACCGTCTGCTGGCTCCGCCCACTGATCGCTCATGCTGGCAGCTCTTACAGTCAGCTAGCTAGTCTTCAGTAACCCCAGCCCAGAGAGAGAATTTGCCACTCTCCCTAGTGATTCCAGCTCTTAAACCTTAAGCAGCTGCAAGCAACTACTTCCTTTAACATGACAAAGGAGGCCTCAGAGAAGCCCAGCCAGATCTACCATTTGACAGAGGGGTGAGGCAAATCACCTCAGGCATCACTCCAAAAGGAGACATGCCAGCCCCCACCCCTGTCTTCAAAGTTTTCCAGGCTGAAAGAGCCAGTGGCTTCTCTTGCAGGTATCTTTTTAACTAAGGGTAGCATGATGGGGTGGACCTCCCCGCACTCAAACCGGCCTATATACCTTAAGGAAAGAGGTAGCCCCGCCCCTTAGGCCCTGCTGGGCATGCTCAAACAGCTGCCCAGGCATAAAAGGCTGCAGTTCCCCTCAGTTGGGGACAGACCAGCAGAGGGAGCAGATGTGTGGTGGAGGCTCCTACCCAGGGACCGGTTCGGCCCCTGCTTTAAAGGGGCACACCACTGAGAGGCCAAGGACGCTGACTACCAGACACACCTTTGAGCGAAGTGGACTCCACTGTGAGGATCCCGGGGCCCAGCCCAAAGACTTGGTGACACCGGACGGATCCAGGGAATTGAAAGGGGGAATGCCGTCAAAGATGCAGGTAGGAAGCAGCCCAGGGCAGTGTCCAGAGGGGTGAGCAGTGGTATTGCTGTGGTCCCAGTTGGCGTGTTGAGGCACAGATCCCTGCCGACTGGACTAAGCCCTATGGTAACCCCAGGGCCCTGGGCTGGGGTTCAGTGGAGCGGGTGGGCCTGAACCCCCCTACCCAGGCACACTTCCCCTGTGCCAACAGGCCTTTGAACATTGGCTCTGGCCAGTGGGCCGCTTTGCCCTGCACTGAAGGGCCTGGGACCATTGACTATGGCCAGTGGGCCGCTTTGCCCTGCACTGAAGGGCCTGGGACCATTGACTATGGCCAGTGGGCCGCTTTGCCCTGCACTGAAGGGCCTGGGAGCACTGACTCTGGCCATTGGGCCGCTTTGCCCCGAGTCAAGGGGCTGTGTTTGAGGGCTCAAACCAGGTTCCCCCCTGTGTTTGAGCAAGCGGAGGCAGCGTACCCTGCGACAGGTAGCTTTTTGTCCTTTAACTAACCCAGACAGATTTGAAACAGAGAGTAGCAATTCACAGAAAGACAGTATTTTATATTCCCTTTGGGAGAATTACTGATATTGACAGATTCGTGATCAGATTAACCCCAAATACTATTACCCACTACCTGCACCCAGTATGCTAAAGCTAACTGTGCTCTTTGTGTTCATGCTAATACAGGACCCATGCAGACTATGTGCCCCTGCTTCAGAAACTGTTATGCATGGCTTCTAAGCCTGCCTTACAATACACTTAACCTTTAAGGCCTATCTAAGCAAAGTTTTCATTCATTTTTCCAACATCTGAATTAAATGTTTTGCCTAGTCATTAATATGTCAATATTTGTTATCTTTGTTCAGTGATCAAGTTTTTTTATTTAAAGTAAGAGAATATATGTTACCAGGATACTTTGGTTATAGCCTCTTGGTTATTTCCTCAAACTGAGCATTCCAACTTCAAGGAGTTGGTGTCCAGAAAACATTCTACAGTGTTGTACTGAAATGTAATCAATCATTCCAGTATATTAATTTGATTTTGCATAACTCTGGCTTATTTCCATAAAATCTCAATAGATCGTATTGTCAGATATGATAACAGTAAACCATCACTCAATATTTCAGAGTAAACTAGGTTGCTGAAAGGTTAAAAGCATATATCTTTTATGAATTGACAAGAAGTTTATAGTTAGCAGTCTCATCTTTTCTAAATATGAAAATTAGTTCTGTGTGGCACACAGAAAATATCTTCTATTTGCCTTATCAAGTGTTGAAGCCTATGAGTCACACAGCTAAACAATACAGTTAATTAATATTAAAATTGATATTTCTTCTATTTGCTATATCAAGGGTTCAAGTCTATGATTCACAGAGCTAAATAACAATTTAATTGATATTAAAGTCCATATTTTATTGGTGTAATCTCAGCAGTGGCAGACATAACACTTTTTTTAGATTTGCCCCACCTCTAGATGTTTTTTGGTATGTAGCAAAGGCATTGTGATCTTTAACTATGCCAAAGAACTTTCATTATTTATATGCTGAACATAATTTTCTATGTGGTATCACATGACTACTGATTTTGCTCTGGTATTGTACCAAGAAACCATAAAGTAAACATATTTAGAATAAAATCCCTTGCCAAGGGAAAAAAAAAATTTGTAGATCATATAAACAAAACCATGAGGGTGAATAAGCAGGCACTTGGATGTCCTCAGTCTGCAGTCCTGTACCAGTTTTCCAATGAAGGAATGTTACAAACCAAATAAGCAGTTATAGTTAGAGCCCTGGACATCTGCATCTGCGGATGCAGGTGCAGATAGAAGCAGACCCATTGCCGCAGATTAACTCCCAGATACAGATTCTATTTTAATCTTTTCACAGTTCTATCTACTGCTGCAGCTCCTCCGCTGATCTGTGTCAGCAGCGCACAGGGGAACAAGGAAGTGCTCCAGCTAATCCTAGTTCAGCTCTGCTTGTGATCAATCAATCAAATCATAGGGCTGGAAGGGACCTCATGAGATCATCAAGTCCAACCCCCTGGGAACTGAACCCAGGCCCTTCTGCCTGTTAAGTAGAGGTGTTAACCACTACACTATTGTGATCTGCCAGCCAATCAGAGTCTCAGTCTGGGGCTTGGAGAGTCACTGCTGGCCTTTGATTGGCTCATTCCCCATGATTTCCTTGCCCACTTCTTTCTCTTCTTGTTTGCAGTTTGCATGTCACACTGTCAATCAGAGATTTCATTGGTGGGCAAGAAAATCTGATTGAGAGCACAGCATGTGAACTACAAACAACAAAAGGAAAAAAGGGGGGGGGACACCCATAGGAGGAATGAACCAATCAAAGGCTGAAATGCTGAGTGTGAGCCCAAGCTCCGTTGCGGATGCGGTTATGGATGCAGCTAAAACCTGGCATGTGGAGTTCGGACCAGATCAATGCTATCACTGAATAGATGCGGATCAGATGCAGTTCCACATTTTTGTATCCGCGCACGGCTCTAGTTATAGTACTGTACATTGATTCATGTTGGTTTTATAGATGTCATATGATTGCAACCTTGGAAGCTGGTTTGAGAGAGGAGACTCGTATCCAACAGTCTAAGAAAAGCAAAGTATTTTAATAGATAGTCAATAGATTAAACTTCCCAGGACAAGTATGATGCATTCAGCAAGCATCTAGGGGATAGCAATGTGGTTTACTGGTAGAGTATCGTTAATGACAAGATGAAGAATGGCACCAGATTATGTGTTTTGTTTTACCAACAGAAAATTATTTGGATTCTTTAAATGTCATCTTATTTTAAAAACAAAACCTTGTATCTGAAACTCCCCAAACTCTGAAGTGGCTCCACGTCTGGAGTTTGTGGCTTTGTGCTAAATAGAAACGATGAATCTTGAATACCCTCAAAATATGGAAAGTACACATTTCAATTACACTTCTGCAGCTCTGGCCTAGCCTCTGTTTTTAAAGTCTGCTGCATGTTTAGCTTTCACAGTTATCTCACACTACCTACACATTCAACAGTGACATTGTTCCTATATGGGTTAGGTGTAGTAGACTGTTTACCCACATTTAAACTGTCACAATATTGTAACAAGACTCATGTTTCAATCATTACCCCTGCTTTTTTAAACCATCCCTATGTCTTGCCATATTGCAAAGATATTTGTGATTAGATAACCAGGAAAAAAAAAAGTTTGTTCTTCTCAACTCTTTTGCCATGAGTACTGCTGCCAAAATCGAAGCAGCCACACAGAGTGATGAGGAAACTTTAAAACTTAATTAGGGGAAAAAGCAAACAAAATAATGTGGTAATGCATTTACTTAGAGCTTCAAGACTGCCAGGGAAACCACATAGCTTGAATTTATGTGCTTCTCATATAAAACAGATTCAGTTAAAACAGGAGACAGGACAACAAGCTTTCCTCTAAAATCATTTTAAAAATGTTTGTGCTCAACTTCCCATTGAGTTAATGTAAAGTTGATTTGAAAGCTTTAAAAGCAGTGCAAATCAGCCATCCCCCCCCCCCCCTTTTTACCTTGGAAATCCTATCCTGTGGGATTGGGAATGTTCTTAATTCCCAGCAGTCAGTGGAGCTCGAAGAAGTATTCAGTTCTTTATAGGCTTGGGCCATAACAGGTTATAGTATTTTATAGTCGTATACATTTGTTCTAGTCATTTGACAACTTTTTTTGAATCTTAGTTTGATGTTGTAGTAGGAAGTAAGAACCTAAACATGAGGGATAGTATAACAGGCCAGGTATGAGACATATGGCTTAGCATAACAGGTCAGATACAAGGCCTGAACTAAAATAATGGTCAAGTCTGTTATAAAGCAAAGTTAGCAGAAGCCATTCTGTGAAAATGGATAGGTTTACAGCAGGGGCCTCTCACTCATGGCCCACGGGCCACATGTGGCCCCTGAAGTTATTTCCTGCAGCCTACAATGACACTATCATGATCAATATTTGCAATGTCATTATATGAAAAGGATTCAGTGGTGCAGCCCTTGGGCTAACGTACTAGTCCTCATGCGGCCCTTGTGGTGATTTGCGTTTGAGATTCCTGGTTTACAGTAACTGGCATAAACAGAACTAGTATAACACACACATTCCAAAGATGTGCTAGGCATAAGCACATTCCAGAAAGGTACCAGGACACTCTAATACCCGAGGGGTCACTGGTCTCCTGCATGGCACTGAGGGATAGAAATGTGGTCTTAATGTGATAAATAGAGATTTTGACCAAACCATTCAGTACAAGGTAAAGGGTGTAGCTTGATACATCAGTGACTGGCAACTACACACATCAGAGGGGCAATATGCAGCTTGTTTGTATGAAAGAGGGTCTCAGACAAAGCATCTTTCTATGGCTGAGTGGGGCATGAAAAATCTTGCTGTTCATTGAGCTGGTCCGTTGGTAGGGGCACACATTAAATGTACTTGTAGAAAGCAGTTTTTGTTGTGCTCATTTGGCAAAAAAATCTGGCCAGGTGCCTTCACTAGCTCAGTGGATCTGTCACCATGTCAAATTGTTTGATCATGGAGTGGTGACTCAGTTTTCTACGCAGAGCTGGGACAGCATATGCATGGGGAGCAGACACACACAGCCAACAACGGAGAACAGATATAATGATCTTCTCCTTTGCATTGCCTTCCCTCTCTCTCTCTCTCTCAGAATCATTCAAAAAATAATTAAGACACTGTCATAACCTTTTACATGGTAGTTTAAATCACTTATAGAAGCATTCAGGCTTGTTTTTATAGTTTATTTTCTAAATGACTTGGTAACTACAGTAATAAAACATCTCTTCAAATGAACATTGAACACATTTAAAATACATTTTAAATTTATTAAAATATATCTCTTCTTGTTGTACATTAGCAGAACGTGAATTATGTCCAGGGTTATTTTCCAGCATACTGTACCTTTTCCATTACATCCATACATTAGAAGGACCATTAAGGAAAAGAAAAAATAATTATAAACATTGAAATTTTTAGGCTATATTTAAATTTTTTTAGAAATAGATTTAATCAATGCTGCCTTCATCTCCATGGAATTACGTATATGCACAGAATACTGAAAAAATATGATTTAGACATACATTTTAGACCATATAGGCAAAGCTGTAAGTTAAGCTGGTAGTTAAGATTACTTGATGCTTCCCATTGTAAGACTCTGTTTTGGCTGCTTATAACTTGACAAACTTCAGATGTTCAGACTGAAACTTTTCATTGTGGGTTTCAGCCTTAGGCAGCATTCTTTTGAAAAGTTTCACCCAAAATCTATCAGTTGCTTCTGAGAAGGAAGCTAAAGAAAAATACAACAGTTTTGGAGCATGGACTTGAAATTTGGTAGAGGATGGGTGTGTTGTCCTGGTTCTACCGATGTGTTTCAGTGAAAATATGCGGAAATTTGGCTCCACTTTAAGTGTTTTAAAAATGTCAGTTTGGACACGTTCATTAGAGTTTGGCAGTTAAATTCCTTGATTCGTTCTGCATTGGACATACTTGAACTCAAGGCTGCAGGGGCTGTGCAGGACTTAGTCTGCTATTTATCTTCCTAGTCCTGATCTATATCAGTATATTTATTGGGAGATCAATATATGCTTCATAAGAATGATACAAAAAATCTAGCAGCAGGCAGTTATGGGAGAAGCTTAACTCAGAGGCATTTTCCTCATAATTCACCCAAAGCCACCAACAAATAAATGATGAAGTTGGCTTAAGTTCAGAAGCACAAAACTTTGTATCTTTTCCAAAACCCTTTCCCCACCCTTTTACTATTTACTGTTATAACTCTGAATATTCTTGTTAGCCACATAAATGTCTGCAAATGTACATCAACCCATCCACATGAGTATGAAATACATAATTTATTATGGTTTGCTCCTTGTTTAGATACTTTCCTCAATTAATAGCATCTTTATGTGCCCTATATGCTATGACAATAGTTAATTTATTCCTACTACCTCTTCTATTTTCATGCCATTTGGGTCTAAATATGTCAAATCATTCTGAGATTTTTCAGCTGCTATTTATAATTATGGTCTCTGGGTCAGTCAGAGAAAAAGTATGTAATAGTCTTTGTAGTAAACAGGTAACATAGAGTTCTTGTCATTATTCCCATGTTGAACAATTTTTGTATTGTAAGCTGGTATAGCAGCATCTCAGGTAGCATGTATTTTAGTTTGTACATGTGCATGTGGAGGCAGACTTTGTAGTAAATGGCTAAATTTTTCAGAAATCACCCCTGGGAGCATAGAGCTCTACGTTAGGACCATTTCTATTCTCAGCGAAAGCAATTGCAAAATTCCAGTACACTTCAATAGAAAGGGCAGGATCGTATTGTCAAACTCCAGTTGCCGGGAGAGTTTTCTGTGATGTTCCTTTCAAATTAATGTTGTACCTATTTCCCAGGTAGAAGTTATATTTTCCCATCATTTTACTTTGTGAGATACATTTCTTTAAAATATTTAGCAGGCAACCCAACTTTGTCATAAAGAGATGAAGATGTTGAATGTCCCTTTTGGTTTGGATCCTAATCTTGTAAAATCATTCTAGGGCTGCAGTAGTAGATAAAGGAGAACCAAGTCTTGTAATGTATTTGAACATTCAGGAAAAAAAAAAAAAGACTAAGGAAACTAAGGCCTGGATGACACTGGACCTTGGGAGGAAACTATGGACAACCATAGGTACACAAATGTTGACCTGTGAGAACCATGACTGACATGTGTAGCAACAATGGGCACCAATGTTCTTTTCTACTGTTTGTTATTAAGGTTCCCAAAATTTCTGAAGTTAATGTGTTTGCTAGTATGTTCTTCAGATTTGTTAGGTGCCATTTTAGTTACTAGATAAAACTTCTATATTGAAAGTTACTCATCTTTATTAGTTTACAATGCAAGGTTTATAATGCTTGCTGGCAACAAACGAAATGATCTTGTATACTCATAACCCACAAATTCATTGTAAGCATAAATGTGCAGCCAGCACCTCAGAATTAATAGGTGTATTGACAGTGTTATATTTACACCATGGGCAGCAGGTGGAGCTTCTCCTGGGCAAGGCAGCTTCCCAGCCACCCCAAGGCCCTCTCCATTCCACACCCAATGTATCACCCAGGCTCCATCCCCCATTCCCGTCCTAAACCTTTTCCTAGCCATGCTTCCTACCCATCACTGCAGGGCCTTCCATACGGGCCTTTCCCATCAGGGAGGGGGCAGCTGGGAGGGCAGAGGAAGATGGGGCCAGCCCAGTAGGGATGGAGGGAGGTGGGAAGAGCAAGGAAAAAGCAGGGCCATCATGGTCCCAGCTCAGTGGGGTTTGGGGGAGGTGGGGAAAGGAGAGAAGGGTGGAGCTACAGCCCTGCACTTCCCAGCAGCAACAGCAGCATGCTTTTCTCAGCAAAGAGGCCAGAGAAATGGTGCCCCCACCTCAGTCCACCAGGGAGGGGAGACACAGGGAAGGCAAAGAAAGGTGGGACCAGCCCAGTAGTGGGGGGAGGTGGAGAGAGCAGAGAAAGGCAGGGCCACCACATCCCCAGTCCAGCAAGGAAGTGAGGAAAGGCAGAGCTACAGACCTGTGCTTCCCAGCAGCAGGCTCTTGGAGTCAGTGCCTTCCCGAGCCTAGGATACCGACTGCCCATGATTTACAAACATCTGCCAAGCACCACACGTTTCCTGTAGCCCCCCAAACAGTAGGGCCAAGTAGGTCACAGTACATTACAATGCATTACTGTGGCTTACAGTTGTGCTCTCTTTCAAAGCCTCTATAAATTCATAGACAACCTCAACACAGAGCTATAATAGCCCTTTTGTCTTGCTGTGCAAACTCAGCAGACAGCAGCTCTACCTGGTAGCAAGTTTTCACCCTTTGCCTAATTAACATTAGGCAGGACACAACTGTAGAGATATGCTTGTGAAAGGTTTTGAATTTAGAGACACTCCTTGGCGTGGGCCAGTGTTGTGTGAATTGGGAGACATGCCCTTCAGGTGATCTCCCAGCTACACAGTCGGGATTCATAGGTGTCTGTGCGATTGAAGTTCTATTCCTCACTGTGATAGACTGGATACACCCTGCACAAGGCAAATCCTTTATAGTGTAAGGGAGGTGGAAGCTTCACTTCTTGAGTCCTGCTGGGCATGCTCAGACTGCTGCTTCAGTGTTAATGGGTGCAGCTCAGCTCAGTCGGGGCTAACCACTGGAGACAGAGGACATGTGCTAGAAATGCCTACTCAGAAACTGCATCAGCCCCAACCTGTGGGTGATACTCCCTCCACTGGGAGACCTAAGGAGCAGCAGCCTTGCAGTGAGCACCCTGAAGCTGATATCCAGGATCTGCAGGTCAGCTGACTACAGATGTCCCAAGAAGGAGGAAGATGCAGACTAGCACCCAACAGGAACTGGACTCTGTCTCAGATTGGAAGTAGCCCAGGGGGTTCAAAGGTATAGCTGGGGGTAGGATAGAGGACCACTCATTGTGTTTTGGTGGGGATCCCTGCTGATGTGGTGCCATCCCGCTGGCATTGGTAGGGCCCTGGGTTGGGGCTCAGTGGAGTGGGAGGGCCTGAGCCCCTACCTGGGCACTGTGCCCTGTTGTGGCAGCCCTTTGATATTGGCTCTGTGGCCACTAGGCTGTACAGCCCTGACCCAAGGGTTGCTTAGAGATGGTTTATGGATTTTGGTGGCTGCTGGGCCATGTCACCTGGCCCTGAGGGCAGCTCAGAGACTTGTACTGACTCTGTGGCCACTAGGCTGTGCTGCCCTGACTGGAGGGTTGCTTACAAACTCTGTGTTGACACTATGGCCTCTAGGCTATGCTGCACTGACCAGAGGGCCATGTGTTGTTGCTGATATTGAGTGTTGAGGAGACTGCGGAGGCACTCTCCCTGCTCATGCCCCTTTTGGCTTCCCTATCTGGAGGTGCTAGAGAGGGCTTACCCTGCGACATTCACCCATTCAATAGTGTGCTCTTTAATGAACCCTCAAGATCATTACAACAGGGAGCTATAATTATTGGGATATTTTCCACCTTAAGATCCAATCTGGCTTCATGAATGAGGAGAGCACAGAATAGACTAGATCCCACAGGATCATCACAGGCACTTCAGCATTCTCAGAGGGTAATCTGCTAGTTGAGAACGGACCCAGCTTGCAGCTTTCTAAACAGTTCTGTATTCTTAAAGATGCAAACGTTATATGCCTTCCCTGACCAGCCATAATGGATGTCAGTGAAGCATCCCCAGTGGTCCACCAGCACTTTTATAACCATAAAAGCAGTTTTTTTTTCTGGTGATTGTATGCTATAGCAAAATACTCTATGGCCAGAATAGTGATGTGTCTATCTGTCCCACCATGGCAGTTCAGGAACCCCTTAGCTGCAAAGCCATCCACTATGTCCTACTACATATTGCCAGAAGTCCATGTCTTGTGTAGTGGGAGATGATTAATGCCAGTGGCCCCCACTTTGAACTTTTCCCATTCCAAAATGATTCCCACTGACTGGTGGCAATTGAGCATTTCAAATATCCACTGCATGATTGATGCTCACTTTTGCATTGTCAGCACAGCTCCCAGTTTGGTTTCCCAGGGTTGGATAGTTAGAGGTGAGCTTGGCACACAGATTCAGAAATATGGTCTTGTGCACCCAAAAGTTTCAGTCACTGCTCATCATTCCTAATCTGCATTGATACAATTCCACCAGTCAGTGCTCTTTTTCTGAGCCCAGAAGTGGCACTCCACCATGTGCAGCTGCTCTGTGAATGCCACCGACAGCTGTCAATTGGTTTGTGATTTTTCTTGTAGCAATCTGTCCCCCAAGAAGTTGTCATGTTCCTGCAGTTTTTCTGTTGGCTCTGCAAATAACAGAGAACTGTGTGTCCTGTGCATGTGATCCCCACAAAGGACTCCATGCTTCTGAAAGAGATGGCTGATAGCAATAAATCCAGCATAGGTTCATGGGAAATTGAAAATGGATGTGAAAATTTTGAAATAGAGATATTATGGGATGGAAAACTTCATAATGGGAATTTGACCCCTTGCACCTAGTTACCTCTGTATTACTCATTTCTGCTCCACCTTATATTGCCAATACAACCCAAAGGATGGTGTGCTGAACGGTGGCAGGCTTTCACTGGGTTAACTATCCGTGGTGCACCACACTGTGCATCAACACAAGCACTCCTGGTGAGAATGTACAGCACTGACACAAACAGCCAAGTATGCATGTAGACAGTGATATATAAACTACAGTGGCTGGAAGCCGACGTAACTTGCATCAGCAAACTCTTAAGCATGGACATATTCTTAAGGCACTAAATAGTCTTGAAGCAAGAAGTGAAATGCTGTTGTGCACTTCAGATCAGTTAAAGGAAAAGGAAGAAAACGTAGGAATAATCAATTTTCACTAGGGCAGGAGATTAATAGTTAAGGTCACCAAGGATCTGTACAACATAGATGAGGTTTAATTTTACGTTTATAAATGGTCTGAGAAAGATGTCTGCATGTGATGCTATTTTTGGAGATGACAAACATCATTCAAGTTTCAGGACTAGAGGATTCCTGAAAACAATACTGTTCCATTGTATATTTATTTACCTAGTTATTACAGACAGAAAAACAAAACAAATCCAACCTACCAGAAAACCCAAAAGATTCATTGTACATACTCATTAATGGGATGTTAGGTTCATTAATTAAATAATACCATGAAGTTAATCTCAGTCAATATCTATGTAAATTATATTATAATAGCAAAATGGTAAAATCTTGGCTCTGGTTCAGGAAAACATTCCTACTGATGACTGAACTTCAGCATATTGTTAAATTAAGCATGTCTTTATATCCCATTGAAGTAAGTGAAATCAATGGTATTTAAACATGCTTAAGTGTTGTCTTGAACTGGGGCTTCAGGAAGGTTTCTGTTATGGTATAATGGTCTCGCATTGCACTAAATTGCAGGTTACAATATAAAAAACTTTACTTTTGGATATTATAGGGAATGCAAATATATACTAATAATGCTGTAACTAGCAACATACCTGACTAACATTTTAACTCTGTTATCTGCCAGATAATGCCTGCGACTTAGCTACAGATTTCAGAACATTTATTTGGGTATATTGAACAACACAGGCAGAGGCAGCTTTTGGGGTAGGCGAAGCAGGCACATGCTTATGACCCCGAGCAGTAAGAGGCCCCATTGCCTGTTTTGCCTACTCCAGAAGCTGAGTCTGACTTGAAGAGGAGATCAGGAGTGGGGAGCTGGGGGTGGCCAGTGATGGTGGCAGGGGGGCCAACAGCGAATGACTAAAGGTCATGGGGGAGGTGTCAGTGACACAGAATTGGGGCTGGGAGAAGGTCACAGGGGCCTATAAGGGGCCTCCATGATCCTAGATGGGGCTACATTATGGGCCTTTGCCTAGGGCTCCCAATAGGCAAAGGGTGCCTCTGAATACATGCAGACCTTTCTGGGATTAAATCACTTATTAGCCAGCTGGCCAAATTCATATAGAACTTGTGTGTAGTGGAATATATCACTGATTATCACTCTTTTGAGTTTATTCTTTATCAGCACTAATAACTGCTTTTATTTAAGGGAAATTAAGTGGATAAATGATTGAATATTTAATGAGTGGCATTGGATGCCTAGAAAATCACTGAGAGTCACAAAGCCTATGCTATATTCCCAGGCTTCCTATACAATGAATAGAGCAGGGGTCTCAAACTCAAATAACCATGAGGGCCCCATGAGGACTAGTAGAGAGCTGCATGAGGACTAGTACGTTAGCCTGAGGGCTGCACCACTGAAACCTCTTCATACAACAATATTGCAAATACTGGTAACAATAGCGTCATTGTGAACCACAGGAAATAGCTTTAGGAGCCGCATGTTTGAGACCCCTGGTATAGCGAAAGATAAAGAAATTCTCAAAAGCCACCATACTGTGCAGGGAGAAGCTTAAGCTAGCCATTGGAGATGCCAAGAGGGGTGTGTGCTAAATTCTGATTGGCTCAGGGAGTTTAATGCCTAAATCTACAGTTCTTGAGCTGTCGGTCATGACTGCAAGTGGGGTCACTTCGATGGGAGCACAGCAATCCACAGGGTGCAGAGGATGCCATTTTGCAATATGGCCTCCTCCATACAGCACAGTCTCACATGCACCATATGCATAAGGTCACGTTGCACAGGGGAAGCTATTTCACTTTACAAAATAGAGCCCTCCATGTAGTATGACCTCTCATGCACTATATCTGTGTGAGGTCATGCAGTCCAGAGGATGCACTTTTGTAAAGCAAAATGCCATCCTCCTTGCTGTGCAACTGTGTGTACAGTGCATGTGGGGTCATACCGCAGAGTGGACACAATTTTTAAATGGCAACTTCCATTCTGTTTGGGGTAGTGGGGAAACAACACATCTGAAAATGGGGTCATGCAGGGAAAATTTGAACGAGTGGCCTAAATTCAGGATGCAAGGAGGCACGTATGTCTACTTGGGATTCTCATTTGTAAATCTTCTTCTGGAGTAGGCCCCAAATTGTTTTCTATGGAAAGGATCAAGCCTCCTCATACCTTTTTAATCCAGGGTTTAGCATACTCAGCCAGGCTGTGGGAGACCATTACTTCAAGTCCCCTGTCCACCTAATGAGAACAATTTGAATCAGGGCTCTACCACCTCTATGAGGAGTCCCTTCCTCACCATTGGGTTATGGGCTATTCTGATGTAAATCTTCCTCAATCCTGTTAAAGTCATTCCACTTGGGATAACTAAATCCTGAGCCACAGACGCAGTGAGAATGATACTATAGCTTGATGGGTAGAGTAGGGCACTCTGGAAGTGGGAGACACAAGGACTCATCTGCCTAATCCAAAACCTCTTTCCATATTTACCCAAAGGAGAACAGCTTCAGCTGGAGCTACTGAAGGAGACCTATATCTGAATATTCTCCCAGTGCAATGGTGGAGACTTAAAAACTGGTGGCCTCTCACATTCTCAGTGACCATTCTAAAAAGTGTTAGGTTGAACAGATAATGTGAAAAATTGGTTAAAGGGTATGTGGTGTGTGTGTTGAATAATAGGTGCCTAAATAAATAAAAAAAAAAAAAAAAAAAGAGGACTGCCCCTATAAAATCAGAATATCTGGTCACTTTAACCACTACACTAAAAGTTACAAGGGAGCTCCCTTCTTCTTTCCCCATAACCTGTTTTGGGTGGAGTGGGTGGCTTCTGAGCATGTGAAGTGGATTTGGCCCTGCATGTGAATTAGGCAGGCACATACTTATCCTCCCCACGTTCATGAAGCATGCTGGAGCTTAGGCCCTAAGAGAGGCTGCAGCAGACGTACATGAAGGTAGAAATGTAGGCATTTAGGGAAATTTTACTGCAAAAATTTAGGTGTTGAATGTGTTTAGGCATCTACAGGGTTAAGCGGCAGCCGAGTGGGCACATTGTGAATACAAGTGGCATCTAAATCTGGAGGCTAGGAGCCTAGGTAGCTTTGTGGAATCAAGCCCAATGTGCCCATATGCAGTATTCTGAATTTCCAGACTGGTATTTTTGTTGTTGTTGTCACTTATGTATTTATACATTAATATTTTCTAATTTCCATTCTACATAACTTTTACGGTTCATAATTTAGAAAAGTGTGCTGTTTGAGTTGTACAGACTTCTCATGTAGAAAACAATGTTGCTATGGCAGGGTCACTGAGGCCCAGTGGCTGTATATCTACAAAGACCTAAGCAGGGGCATTTAATGCATGGTGGTGACATGACACCACATAACACTGTATTTTACTATGTTAGTTAAATACAACTTCATGTTTTGAAATTATTTGGCTGTGTTCATTATTATTATTTTTGGTGGGTATAGCTGAAACAAATGAGTGTTGCTATTTAAAACCTTTACTACCAAACTTGTACAAACACACCTACTTCTTGCTTCCGTGATGGGCCACACACAACCCTACTTACCCACAGCCTTTTCATTTCAGCCATGGGCGGGGGAGGAACCCAACCCTACTAGTTCAGTTGCTTGGGGAAAGCACTTTTTGACAAGCCAAAAAAACATTATTTTTTCATTACTGGTATAAGGATGGAGGAACAAATACCCACAACACTGTAGACACAGCAGGGCCCTGTTCAGTAGTGATCTGGGGACAGGAATAATGGGGTTTATTATTTTTACTTCATAGTGCCCACAAGGTCCTTCACAGAAAATGTATTAAAGTTTCAAGTTTTGAAGAGTTGAGGATCTGTCTGATAAATTTATCAGAGGAACAAGGACATCACTATGAAGGGAGCCCCAGACTACAACTTGGAACTGCTGGAATGCTTTGCCCCCTTAACTCACTAGTGTGGGTTGTTTCTTACAATACTTTGCTAGTGAAAAGCAGCAAACCCTGCTAGGGTATTCTCATCACTCAGCTGCCAGCATGCAGAGGCAGATCTCACTAAACTGCATGGCTACTCTCTTGAACTGTACACAGAGAAACACCAGCAAACCTCCTAAAACCTCAGCCTTGAGTCCCAGGATTATGTTGTCTTGCATAGCTCAAGCCCCTTCTCTTGAGCAACACAAGTTTATTAATTAGTTCATTACTTCATCAAAGGAAAGGGGACTTGCACCAGCCTCTCTACTTGATCAGATTCCCCAAGCACTTCAGAGACTCACTGGTTAAGGGAAGATATTAAAATAAGTTTATTAACTAGAGAAAGACAGACTTTAAGTGATTGTAAGTGGTAGGCATGAAAGTTACCAAAGAAAATAAAAAGTAAGTACACAATCCAAATCCTAAAGATTATTAGATTAATAAGTAGTAGTTGGATCAAGCAGTTTTTTTTTTCTCACCCCATGGGACGTTGGAGGTAGGTTAAAGTCCTTAATACACAGGCTGTTCTTTTAAATCTGGGACTACTTTCCTCAATTCAAGTTTTGGCTTCTTAGTGTTCTTGCCTTTAGGATAGGTAGCAAAAGACAAGTGGCCTCAAGAGGTCACTGTCTCCTACTTTATTGCTTCAATCCTTGTGCCTGGAAAACACTAGCCCAGCTGTAACGGGGTGGTTTTTCTGTCTCAAAATTGAGCCAGCTGCCTAGTGTGCTCTTGTAAAGCTGTCTCAATCACCATTGTGTAGTATGTATACAATTGTTATGGACCTGTAAACCCCTTATTTGAATTCCACTGGTGATCTTTGTTGTTGTCATGGAGAACTAGCAGTAGGTGACTCCCACACTCACAAACAGGGGTGGTCTTAGGGTTTCTGGGGCCCCAGGCAAAAGTCAAGGATGGGGGCCCCCTACACAACATGGGGGGCCCCATCCTTGTCTTTTGCTCTCCCCCAGCCCTGCTGTGGGCTCCTGGCCCTTCTGCTGGAGCCTCGCTGGCCCCTTTGTGGTCTCCATGCCCCACGCCAGCAGGGTCCCCCACCCCTCTGGAGCTGTCCCACAGGGGTCCCTGACCATGCTATGGCCTCCACAGCCCTTGCTGGCCCCTCCCACCAGGGTCCCAGACCCTACCACAGCCCCTGTGGTCCCCCCACCAAGGGTCCCTGGCCCCTTCATGGTCACCCACCCCCTTTGGCCATAGTCACTGGCCCCGCAGCAGCCTCCACAACCCTCCCTTGCCAGGATTCCTGGCTCCACTGCCAGTCTCACCAGGGCCCCCTGGCCCTTCCATGTTCCCCACCGCTGGCCCCGCCACCAGCCTTGCTGGGGTCTTCTTGACCCAGCCATTGCCCCAAGCCCCTCCACCAGGGCCCCCAGCCCTGCCACCAGCTCCATCACCCCCTGTGAAGGCTCCTGGTCCCAGGGAAGGTTGTAGCCACAGGTCGTCTTAGAGGATGGAAACTGCGGCAGCCGGGCACACTGTGGACCTTGGGCAGCTGCTTGCACCACTGCTAAAACTGCCTACGCTCCCAGCATTTATCAAGAACAACTATAAAGCAAAATCTCATAACTTCCTGCACATTGTTATACATATTTAGACAGAAAAATGGGTTTCAACAGATCATGACCTTTTCTAGGCTATCTTACGTGGCATGCTTGGTATTAAATATCACATCTCTACAGCAGTGGCGTCGCTAGCGCTGGGCACACGGGGCACGTGCCCCGGGTCCCAACGCTGGTGCCCCGGGTCTCCGGCCCAATCGGGCCGGGGATCCGGGGCCCGATCCCTGGCGGTCCGCGGCCACGGCGGCCATGTCTCCGGCCAGGGATCCGGGGCCTCTCTGGCCACCCGGCAGGCCCTGCCCCCTGGCCTGGGATAGGGCCAGGGGGTGGCCACGCCACTGCCGCCAGCTAGCCCACGCTGCCGTGCGGCGTGGCTCAGCCTCGCCTGGCCCGGTGCGGTTGTAAGCGGCCGCTGGAGGCCGGGCCCGCAGCCGCAGCCCTGGATCCCCGGCCGGGGACGGGGCTGCCGCGGCCGCAGCCAGGCCCCGGATCCCCAGCGGGGGACGGGGCCGCTGCAGCCACGGGCTGCTGGCCGGGTCCCGGATCCCCAGCCGGGGACGGGGTCGCCGCAGCCACCGGCGGCCAGGCCAGGGATCCGGGGCCCGGCTGGCTGCCCGCGGCGGCCCCGTCCCCCGCCGGGGGACCGGGGCAGGTCGGCGGCCGTGGCGGCCCCGGCCCCGGACGGGGATCCAGGGCCGCGGCCGCGGGCCCGGCCACACTGGGCCGGGCCGGGCCGGGCCAGGCTAGGCTGAGCCGCGCCGCACAGCAGCGCGGCCCAGCTGGCGGCGGCGGTGCCGCGGCCTCCCCCTGGCCCCATCCCGGGCCAGGGGTGTGGCCTTTTGGCTGGGGGCGGGGCCTGCCATCCAGGGGCGGGGCTGGGGCGGGGCCTGCCCTCTGGGGGCGGGGCCGGGCCCATGCCCCGGGTCTTTCCCCGCCCCAGCGACGCCCCTGCTCTACAGACCCGTAATACTGTTTTTGCTACCTGGGGTGTGTTCTGATTGGAATGTGCCCTTTGCTATTAGTGGCGCTTGGAGCTGGTGCTGCAAAAGTCACCCTTTAATAGAGCGGCTCTATTGAGCTGCTCTGCCCAGCCAGGAGCTTTACCGCGTTGGCCCCACCATAGTTACGGCTCTCCATCTCTGTATGACTGATGAATATGAGAGCTGTGGCCAGGGGCGTTACTGGGGTGGGGAGGGACCAGGGGCACAGGCCCTGCCCACAGCCAGAAGGCCGCGCCCCCTGGCCAGGGATAGGGCCAGGGGGAGGCTGCGCCGCCGCCGGCAGCTAGGCCGCGGTGCGGTGGGGCGTGGTCCGGCCTGGTTTGGCCTGAAGCAGCCACTGGAGGCCAGGCCTGCGGCCGCAGCCCCGGATCCCTGGCTGGGGACGGGGTTGCTGTGGCCAGGCCCCAGATCCCCAGCAGGGGATGGGGCCGCCGTGGGCGGCTGGCTGGGCCCCAGATCCCCAGCTGGGGATCCGGGACCCGGCCGCCTGTGGCCGCAGAGGCCCTGTCCCTAGCTGGGGATCTGGGGCCCGGCTGGCTGTGGCAGCCCCATTCCTGGCTGGGAATCCGGGGCCTGGCCGCCAGCGGCTGTGGCCATGGCAGATCTGTCCCTGGCCTGGGATCCAGGGCTGCGGCCTCCAGCGGCTACTTCTGGCTGGGCCAAGCCCCGGCTGCGCTGCGCTGCGGCCTCCCCCTGGCTAAGGCCAGGGGGTGGGGCCTGCTGGGCGGCCAGCTAGGCCCCGGATCCCTGGCTGCAGACGCGGCCGCCATGGCTGCGGCCCGCCGGGTATCAGGCCCCGGATCCCTGGCCTGATTGGGCCGGAGTTCCGGGGCACTGGCGTTGGGACCCAGAGCATGTGCCCCAATGTGCCCAACGCCAGCAATGCCACTGGCTGTGGCCCCTGACTCCCTCACTCAGAGCTCTGACCACCCCCATGAAGAGGAAGTGGTGGCTGGCTGCAGCTCCAGCCTGGGGATGGCCTGTCTCTGTGTGGTCCAGGGGACGCTGCATGCAGCCGGGAACTGGACTCTGGGAGCTCCCCTGGGTAGGGTTACTAGATGCCAGGCACAAAGAGGACATGTCCTCTTTTTTACCTTCATGTCCTCCATCCGGCAGCCATTTTAAAAACACATGATTTTGTCTGGCTTTTTACTTACAGGGGTTAAAGTATGCTGGAATGCCACCAAATACCCTATTTTTAGGGGGAAGTGTTCCAGGGCCCCCTCAAAACAGAAGACTATTACATTAATACTACATTTTCGCCATGCATCCTGCACCGTCCTCCTTTTTGTACTTCCCTGTTCTTTCCAGGCTTTGCTATCTGGTAGCCCTAGCCCTGGGTAAGCAGGCGCACGGGGTGGCCCAGGGTAGGGTCACCAAATACCAAAGCCTGGAAAAGAGGACAGGGAAATAGGAAAAGGAGGACATTGGAGGATGCCTGGAGAAAATGTAGTATTCATGTAATATTCTTCTGTTTTGAGGGGGCCCCATAATGCTTCTCCCTAAAAATAAGGTATTCTCCGGCATTCTAGCAAAAAAACCAAGTTGTGTGGCACTTTAAGACTAACAGATTTATCTTTCACATGAGCTTTGGTGGGAGAAAATCCCACTTCCGAAGATGAGCGAACAGGCTTCCCATGGTTTGAAGCTACAACTGCTCTGATCTGCTGTTAGTCTGACCGGATCCTGTGCATTTGTTTGCATTTATTTTCATTCCATTCTGTACCCTCCCCTGTCTTCGAAGCAGCTGAGGAAGTGGGATTTTCTCCCACGAAAGCTCATGCGAAAGATAAATCTGTTAGTCTTAAAGTGCCCAGGACTCCTCGGTTTTTTTGGAGGACTAGCCTAACACCGCTCTCCCTTTGGAAATGCGGCATTCCAGCCCCTGTAAGTAACCAGCCGGACGGAGTCCTGCACATTAAAATGCCAGCCAGAGGGCGGCGGTGCGGGGAGAAGGGGGACACCTGCCAACCCGACCCAGGCCGCGGCCTGGTGGGGCGGGAGCCGCCTGTGGGGCGGGGCTCTGGGCGCGGGACGCTGCGGCCCCGCCCCGCGGCGCGCGGCTCCCGCCCCGTGATGTCGGGCGGCCTGGGCCCGCACGTGGGCCGGGTGCGGGCTCTGTACCGCCGGGTCCTGCTGCTGCACCGCCGGCTGCCGCTGGAGCTGAAGGCGCTGGGCGATGCCTACGTGCGGGAGGAGTTCCGGAGGCACCGGGCGGTCGGGCCGGCCGAGGCCCAGCGCTTCCTGCGGGAATGGGAGGCAAGTCGCCGGCTCTAGGCCCGGCCTCGCCCCTCTGCTGTGCCGGCGGCTGCGGGGTTTCTGGCCGCCTTCCCCGGGGTCTCCTGCCTCTGCTGCAGCCGGGCGCTGCTCTGAGACGCTGTGTCGGTGACCTGGCCTGGGCAAGCCGGAGGCCCAGCCTTTTCCAAAGTGGCCCCTGGGGCGGCCTGCTGCTCCCGCTTCAGGGGCTCCTGTCTCTGCCTCCCGGCCTCCTTCCCTAGGATGGGAACGGTGAAGCTGGCGCCTCTCTCTAAAGCCCTGAGAGCTGCAGAGTTAAAAAACCACCCCATGAGTGCAGCATATTATCGTGGATTTTAAAAGGGATAGCCGTGTTAGTCTAGTCCAGTGAAAAAACAACAAGGAGTTGTGGGGCACTTTAA
>ML681964.1:29623166-29657890 GCA_007922195.1 Podocnemis expansa | reverse complement strand
GTGGGAGTGACTGTGTAGCAGAGGGTGTGTAGCTGGGGTTGTGGGGAGGCTGTCTGGTTGGGGGTGTAGCTTGGGGGTGAGGTGGCTGTGTGTGGGGGGTGTGTAGCTAGGTGCTGGAGGCCTAGTTCTGCCCCTGCAGTGACGGGAGGGTCCATCATAGGCAGCAGGGGGCTGGGGGAGGGGAGGATGGGACCCACTGGTGTGGGAGGGAGCAGCAGTGGGGTGAGGATTTGCCCTGGGTGGCAGGGAGCCACTGTGGAGAAGGGGGAAGTGGGTGCTGTGCCATGCTCCCTTGTCCTACCTTCCCACTCCCCAGGCTCCCCCTGCCCCCCCACAAAGCCACTCTTGTTCTCCCTTCCCCTCTCCTCTCTTGCCACCCTTGTGCTGTTCCCCACATGGCTGCCCTTGTCCTCTTTTGCCACCTTTTCCCTACTCCGCTCCCCATTCTCACTCTTGCCACTGCACGACTCCTGACCTCCCATGTTTAGCGACCCCTGCTCTGCTACCCCTACTACGCCATATAGCAGCATTTCTGAAGTACTGTGCCATGGTTCATGAATATTCATAAGTAATTCAAGTTAATTGGAATATTCATGAATTTTTTAATAGTGGTGTGCCTTGAAAAATTTGAAGGTATCAAGATGTGCCATGGCAGAGAAAAGGTTGGGAACCACTGTCATAAACTTTCAGTGACAATGCTATGCATGTTGGTGAAAACAAGCATCTTCTAGCAAGCCCAAAGGGTGAATTGCCCAACAAAGTGCCAGACACCATCATCAGTAAAGGTTTGTAGAGGTCTTCAGGTATGGTATCTCTGGTTTGGTCCTTCTGGCATTTCCAAAAGGAGCTACATCTCAAGATTGCTATCAAGATTTCTCTCCAAGGTGGTGGTGGAATTTCCACTGTAGGTATAGTCTGTCCTGCTAACATTATTTTCATGCCTTAAGAGGCCATTCTTCATGAGTTTGATGTAAAAGAGACTTGGAGTACACCAAATTTTTTTTGTTTCTTTTGTCACCAATTCACTGGGCATAACTGAATATCTTATTGCATTTCACAGTGCTAGGACTTGAATGACCTGAAACTTGAAAGATACATGAACATCTGCTCAGTTCAGGTTGACAGTAAACCACCTACCCAAGTGTTTCGATCAGACGTATGTGAAGAAGCTACATGGCTTTCTCTTCACGCATTTCCCAAACATTATTGCATAGGCCCATCCCCCAGGAGGAAAATCTTTTTTGGTTTGTGTTCTAGAACTCATTTCAATGGTGGAAAAGGACAAACTCTGCCACTTGAGAAGTTTTTTGTTTTATTTTACGACATTCCAAATTTTCATCTGTTTGACTTTTTCTTCCTGGTAACATTCAAGTCTCATGAAAGTAGTAGTTATGTCCAGTTCTTTGATGTGTAATCTTCTTATTGCCACTGGTAGTTGTAATTTCTCTTTCTAATTTTTTTGGACATTTCTCAGTCCTTTTCTGAAGGGAGTCTTGCACAGATACTCTCATTAGACAGAAAAAATACTTCACTTATTCTCAGTCACCTGTCCAGCTCCTTTGAGTGTGGAAGTTAACTTTTGAGTGTTAACTTTTCTAAAGATAGCTTTCCCTTACATCTTGTTTTCCACTTTTGTGTGTGGCACATTCCTTGTATGTATTTTTTTACTTTAGGTACTCTGGTCATCTTTCTTTCTTTCTTTCTCTCTCTCTCTTAACTTCATATCCTGCTAGCCTAGAATTGAATAATCAGAAGGTAGCACTTTTACACACAGCAGTAGAGGCATGGAATGTCTAATGGGGGGCCTGACTTGTATTCTTTATCCCTTACCACTAATGTTAAAGGTCAAGAAACCTTGGGAGAAGGAATGGTTCCATCTGTTTTTCACTAAGGAATCACAATCTGGGAGTGAGAATCCTGCAAGACATCCTTTTCAGGGAAGCAGAAGAAAAGGTAAATGATTTTCCAGCTAATTTTCATCTCTGTTCACCAGCTGATAGAGCTTGGAGACTAGAAATCTTGTTCATACCTCTCACATGGCCTATGCTACTGTGGGTTTTATTTGGAAGTGAACTGTATAATTAACGTTTTAATACAGCTTCCTCTAATAGTTGTTTGTAGCTTACATCTTTGTGGCTTAAATTTTCCATGCTTGGTTTTTCTCCAAAAGTGACTTAGAAATTTGTTTTTGAACAATCCCTTTTAGTTCCATTTGAGTTAAGAAAAAGTGGTAAAAATACGTTTTTCTTTTAATTTTGTGCACTTTTCCTTCAAAAAAAAAAAAAAAACTTCAATGAAAAACTTGAGAGTTTCAAGACCTGAAATTTAATATGATCTCTAATGAGCACTGTGGGGCATGGGGGTGACAGTGAAAAGTCGGTTTAAATTTAAGTGTCCATTTGAAAACAGCATAGTGCAGGGGTTCCTAACCTTTTCTCTGCATGGCACACCTTGATACCTTTAATTATTTTGAGGCAAACCACAGTTAGTCTCCAAATGAACTCATGAAATAGTGTGGTGGCTAGCGCCTCTGCTTAATATGCAGAAGATCCTGGGTTCAATTCCCAGGGGGTTGGACTTGATGATCTCATGAGGTCCCTTCCAACCCTATGATTCGATTCGATTCTGTTCTATTCTATAATATTCATGAGCCAGTCCTGAACTCTTCAGGTAGTTTTTCAAAAAATTTTGCAGCACACCTGATCAGGCTGTGATCCATGGCACACTGGATGGGAAACACTGGCATAGTACACACTTCAAGAGGGATGTGTAAATCTTTTTGAAAAGATGCCAGTGTAGATTCAGGTTTTGCCTTTTACCTATCTCTTAGACTTCTTATTTTCCTCCAAAATTATGTCAGTCTGAAGGTGTGATTACTAAAGCTTGGTCTACACTGCTGGGAAAACTTGGTGGCAGTTGATTGGAGGCACACAAGCTGTGCAGAGTACCTTATGTAAGTCCCTTTGACTTCCTAACTCCCCTTCAGTGTGATGTCTTCACTTGAGGGGGTGGTTTTACTAAGTCAATTTCTGGATCAACTTAGCATGTCTTAACTGACCACTAAGTCAATCCAGAAAGATTAATGTTGCTGCCATCAGTGTAGATGTGGCTTAAATCACACATTCATTTCACAGGGCTTTGGGTCTTTTAGCTCCACTTAGAATGTGTTAGGTCTCAGAGCCTTGGAAACTTGAAATAGATGATTGGAAAATAAGTCCCAAAGCATTTCTTCATCATTCTCTTCCCTTGCTGGGCAGTGGGCCCTAAAGCCAGTGTTTAGCTCTTCTTGTTCCAGTGAGATGGGTCATCAGTGCATTCCTTGGCTTGAGAGAATAGCCCATTCAGTATTAACTTCATGTGGGCTCTAGATCAGTTCTTGAACATCGCATACTTCATAGGTGCACTATTGCAGGTGTATGGCACACTTGAAGGGTATGTCTGCAGTATGGGCTGAAGTCGACTTATGCCACTCCCAGTTTACAGTTAGAAATTAGTAAGTCAACTTATGCAATTACTTGAGTCGACTTAACTCCTGCCCTATAAATCGGCTGAAGCATTTAAGCCAACTTTATAGGGCAGGGCCCGCCCCCTTCTCTGCCCAGGGGCGTGATCAGGCTCTGGGGCCTGGATCCGGCTCCTGCTGTGTGGCGAGGAGGTGGGGGCTGGATCTGACTCCAGCCCCTCTCTGCAGACTGTAGGAGCTAGGGGCTGGCTCAGAGCTGATCTGGCTCCCAGCATGCAAACAGCTCAGAGCCAGGGTGAGAGTCAGCTGTCAGCCCCTGCTGCCTGCAGAGAGGGGCTGGGAGCCTGATCTGGACAACAGCTTGTTGCAGGCTGCAGGGGCTAGAAGCTTGCTCCTTCACCCTGTCCTCTCCCACAGCCAGGGGCGTGGAGCCTGGTCTGGCTCTATGCCCTTTGCCAGTGGTGGCAGGAAGCATGGAGCCTAGTCAGTTTCATAGGCTATAAGGCTGTGAACTTGATCAGATCTGAGCTGCCTGGTCAAATTGAAATTGACTAGGCTCCAAGCCGCTTTCCAGCGATGGCAAGTGGCTGGGGGCCATATCGCACTCCGAGCCTTCTCCTGCCGCTGGCAAGGGGCTCGGAGCCAGATCAGGCTCCTAGCCTCTCTCCATGGGTGGCAGGAGTTGGCTCCTGACCCCACAGCCTGCTGCAAGCATCTGGGAACCAGATTGGGCTCCCTGCAGCTGGCCAGCAGCGGCTTGGGCTGGATCAGATCCCTGGAGCCAATTGGGCTCTGAGTACCCAAGTGGGACCAGGGTCGGGGCAGGGGGTGGGACGCCACTGGCAACATTCCCTCTAAGGTGATGATGCAGCTGAGCAAGTTCTGGATGCAGTGGAGGAAGTTCCTTGCTGGTTCCGTGACCCAGACAGGGCCCCTTTCCTGCTGACTGCCTGAGTGCGTCCGTAGCCTGCTCAGCTGCATCATCAGCTTAGAGGGAACACTGAAACTGATCCTATGTACTCTTCCCTACATTTATTTTTCTCCCATCCTGTAGGGTCCCCCATCTTCAAAACATCTGACAAAGTGGAATTTTTCTCCCACAAAAAAGCTCATGTGATAAACAAATTGGTTAGTCTTTAAAGGTGCCACGGGGCTCCTTGTTTGTTTGGCTGAACTAGACTAACATGGGTGCCCCTTTGGAACTTCATGTGTACTCATGGTCCATCATCATCATCATCCAGCTGCTTGTCATGAAATGTATATTTTTTTTGTGCAAGTTCAAATCCTGTGATTTTCCTTGTTAAGTTGATTTCCCAGGTGTTCCCCCCCCCAGTGTGGACATAGCTGAAGTGTGCACTCATTATAGATATTAGACTACTGGTTATTACAAGTAACATAGCTGTGCTTCTGGAAATTGTGTGCATGCCAGGTTTTTTGTCAAAAAAACCTATCTAAAAGTTAAATAGTATGTTAAAGCAACTTTGAAGTTTCAGAATTAGAATAAAAAATTATATTTCTTATAGCAATATTTTCTTGGCATGTGACAAGTGAAGTGTTTTTATTCCTAACTTTCTTGTTAGGTGTGCAGCTTACTGGTGCATTAATACAATTTTATTTCTAGGAGAGGCGTTTTCCTCACTCACTGCACGCCAGACAAGATGCATATTACAATGTGATTTGATAAATTGTTTTATGGAGAGAATGCTTGATCTGATATTAAATACTGTATCTAAATATATAAACGAGCTGAATTAAGGTTGAAAATGTGATGCTAACTTTGTCATTTCCCACCTTAGTGTGTTTAAAAATGTGTTATAAATTTTGGGTCTGTTTTCTTGTTTTGTTTTTTGTTTAATGATTTGCCTGTTTTTTAAATCCCTAATCTGGAAGTATTTGACTTTATGGTTGAAAAGCCTATTAACTTTTAGAGAAGACTTGACCTTGCACAGTAGAAGTCAAAAAGTGTTTTTACGTTGACTTCATTCATAGGAGGATCATGGCCACTCTGTGTATTATGCTTTATTGAAAATACATGCTGGGCCATTTAAAATTAGGACTGTGGTTGGGCTGTGCTTTCTTGTCATCCATTCTTCCTCCTGGGTACTTAATTGTTAAAATAGCATTGGCATTTTTGACCAAAAGCTACTACTGTTCCAAATAATTTTATTGTTCTCACTTTATTATTTACATACATGCCAGAGCAGGAACATGGGCACAACAGGTGGAAATCCACATAATTTAAGTTCTCTAATATTCCTTTATTTTGTGACCATCCTTTATATCCTAGTACTTTTAGGATTTTAGGCTATAAAACTTTCTGGACACATACAATTGATATAAAGCCAGATGTCAATGTGGAACTTGAACCAGTGATTTAATTCCCACAGGAGCATGCTGCCATCAATCTTAAATATATTTGCAGAATATAAAAAGATAAGCAAAAGATTAAAGGCAGATTTTAAGACTAATTTTAAAGAAAAATGAGATAAATGGAACAGAGTTTGAGATGTCTGAATAGGCAAATGAATACAGAAGAATTATTGTCACCATAATACTACTATATTTAGGGTCCTGCTTTATGTGTGATATCACAGTAATTGTGGAGTTGGCGATACTAAGCTTTTACCACAGTTTTGTATTAAATTAGCTTTGCATAGTCCATAATTTCTCATACATTTTGAGTTTTGCAACTCATACTTTCTTTCCTTTAGTACTCTCAGAGAGTATTGGAATTCACCTGCAGTTCTACAGTGCTTTCTAGAGTTAGCAAAATGATCATTATTGAACTTGCCTAATTCAGTGGACTCTAAGCATGCAGTATCTTGGCATGGACAAGTCTTCAAAAAGCAAAGACAAGACATGAAGGAGACCACTGTGCTCAGGTGTGGTGAACTAACATTCAATGCCTGTAAAATGTAAATGGCTGAAATGACTGGATTCAATTTTTCAAGACATCTGTTAAGACTTTTAGTCTTGTGCCAGTCACCTTTTTCCCCCCAGGGATTGTAATAGTTGCACTGAATTGTCTGGCTATCCAAAAAAAAAAAAAAAAAAAATCCACAAGCATAACTGAACTGTTATGGATCCACAGATCCAGTGTTTGGGAGCAGCCCCTTGGAGAACCCTTGACAGTGTGCCAGTCTTTCTCAGGTGGGTAAGCCCCTTCATTACACTACTCCCAGGACTGAACCTCTGAGCCTTTAGCACCTGTCCCAGTGCTCTCAAGTTGCCTAGGAATATTCCTGGCCTGGACCCCTTTTAGTACATCAGCCATGCTCTAGGGTTGCTCTCTTGCTTGGGGCAAATTCCTTGGTTTCACCACCTCTTGGGATCAAGGCTCAGAGTGTTCTGTTCAACACCTCTGTATCACCTCATGAGCTCCTCTCAGCGAGTCCACTCGAACTGGACAACTGAGGAAGGCTTGCACACCCAAAAGGAGCAATGCACCATGACTTTCTTAAATTGGAATGACTTGGAGAATTGTAAAAGCAGACATGTTAATTAGATGGGTGGAACACAGTGTTGAAAGTCCTTAGGTTAGCACAAATAAAATAAAATAATAAAAAAGGTTATAGCAAAGTCCACCTGGGTCTGTCCAGAGCCCTGATTGCCTGTGCGCTCTCTCTCTTTTTCTGACCCTCGTTGAGTCCCATTCCAAAAGCGAGAGTCCTGCTTTCAGCAGCCTTTACTATGCTATGCCCCAAAGGCCCATCTTCTGTCCTTTGTTCTGATTCCTGGGCCGAACAGGCCACCTGGCTAGTCACCTTGGTTCTTTGGTCTCTAGTTGGTCACAGCTGGCTGACCTACCACTTGCAGGTTACAAAATGTCTGGGCTAAGGCAGCATGGTGACAATCACAACTAGTCTTGTGGATCTCTACAAAGATTGATCTCTCTTTTCCCACCACCTACTTAAACATGCAGTACACGGGGAAAATGAAGCGGACAGTATTTATACAAAGTATTAAGAAAAATTCCCACTTCACAATAACGTAATAGGTGGGTGTTTACATAGTTTCAGCATTTTTCCCCTTAAATAAATAGATATACTCTGGCTTTTCCAAATTATTAATGTAGATCCATTATTACTTTTCTCCAGTCCTTGTCTGCAACTCATCTGTATTTATTTGAAGAACATCCTGCAATTCAGATTGGGTTTTAACTATACTATAATTTTTAGTAAAAAGAGACAGAGAAACCATTTTAATTTGCTTAGTACAGTAGTTTAGGGAGCTTGTTACAAAATAAATTCTTAAAAAGCTATAGGAGGATAAAATATTGTATAGGAAATCTAATCTGACTTGTTTGAATTTACAAAATATTAACTGCTTTTTGAACATTGTTCAAACTATTGTATAAAACAATGCCTTTTAGAATTAGATTAATGGAAACTCTTCATTATTAAATTTATAAAAATAAGTATGTCATGTTTTGCCTATTTATGTAATATAGCACTGAGCTGAGATTAATGGGTTATATCTTGAAAGCCACATAATATTAATACTGGAGGGAGATACTTTATAAAGAGAACAGGCTTTGTTAGTTAGGAGCGATAGCTCTTCAGGTGGATTCAAATTAAGCATATCAATTATTCATATACATTGCTTTCTGTTTGCTAAATATTTAATGTTCTAATTAAAATAATTGTTGCTCATTAACAAGAGGCAGCTGGTATAATTAGATTGATGATTATTGCCTGGGAATGTTATTAGTGTTGACAGGGCTGATAAGTAATTTGGCTCAATCTCTAGATTGTGCAGTAATTGATGAGCATGTATTGCTTAAAAACAAATAACAACAAGCTAATATTAATTATCTAGCTGTCTGGTTACAAATTATAGATTAGTGTTGTTACAGCAGAAAATTCAGCTGTTTTTGTTGTTGTTGTTGTTGTATTCACTTCTAGGACTTTTTAATTGTCCTCCAGTCCTTCAGGCTATCATGTTAAGGACTAGTCCTCCAGTTAAGGTTTGCCTGCCTTGAAATTACAGAGAATGATTAAAGACTGATGTGAGTCCTTCCTGACAGGCAAAGGAACTTCAGAGTTGTCCTTTACAGTACTGTGCTTGGCATACAGAAGAAGAGCGATGCTTGCACTGCTCTCTAACACAGTGGTTCCCAACCTTTTAAGTAACATGGCACACTTAAATTAGACAGACAGTTCCATGGCACACCCACTTTTTTCAGCTGAACTCATTACTCATAAACATAATCACATTTACTTACCAAGTTCCAATGGGGCAGCCATGTTAGTCTTTTTCAGTAAAACAAACAAGGAGTCCTGTGGCACTCAAAGACTGACAGATTTATTTATTGCATGAGCTTTTGTGGGAGACAATTCCACTTTGTCAGACACTTTGGAGCTGACTTTTTTTGATAGTTCAATATGATTTTAAAGTTTTCGCCATTTCAGATTTTAATAAAAACATTGAAATAAGACTTGGGACTGTTATTTCATTGTTGCAGTGCAGGAGAATTTATTTCTAGTGATCTTTTGACTATGGATCAAAAATCACCTGTTAAAAGTAAATTCCTATAGCTGCTGATAACCTTTGTCCTAATTTAGTGTGCTCAGTGGGTGTTTAGTTGTAAGGATCACAATGGAAAACATTTCCTTAGTTTTCTTTGATATTTCAAAAGTCAGGAAAGCATTTCTGGCTTTTTCGAGTGTCTTTAATTGTGGCTGATAAATGAGAGAGTTTGTGGGAGTCAGACATGGCCACAGATGCTATTCTGATTGCCAGGCTAGATGTGTGCACGCATGTGCATGTGTAGTGACTTCCCTTATTCTTCTTGACTTGCTTTGCAAGGCAGAAATTTTGTTCTTACATTTCTCTGACTTTGGGCAGTGTCCATGAAACAGCATTGAGATGTAGTTATCTTTTGGATAGAACAATCAAAATTAAGGTTGGCCGCCCAGACATCTTTAAAACAGGATACTACTGTAATGTAGCCTTAAAATCTCATGGCCTCACTCCAGTGCTTCCCATGCAGCCTCCAGATCTAGAAAAACACCAGCATGGTTAGGGCACTGAGTCAAGAATCCTTACCATATAGTGGAGTCTTGTCTTGCGGAGAGGATTGGAATGACCATTGAGTATGCTCAGCAGATAAATCTGTGTTGTGTGTGTGGTACACATGAGTCATGGGAAGAAACATTTAGTACCTCTCATGTGGACAGTGATGTCTTTCCGTATTGGATCAGTCTGCCTACTACTGAGGTCAATAATTCTGTGTTTTTCTTTGTTCAAGCTGATGTAATGTAGTGTTTGATTAGCTTCTTCTGTTAATTTGTTATATGTAAATATAGCATCATTTTTTCCTATTCCAATGATGATGTGGTCTTGAGTTAATAGGGAAGAAAACTTAGAGGACATGACATGCGTTTGTTGCAGGCCTTTACTGTGTTTCCCTACTTGAAAATAGCAAGGGCAATACTACCTGTATCTTTACTTTACTTTCAATATTTCTGTGCCAGCTATCATTTTTGTTGTTAATGAATTGTAAAGCTTACATTGCAGTAGCGTCTGGATTATTTTATGTCTAAATATTTAAATGTTTCAGTAACAGCTTGGGTTTCTATACCGGGGAAGTATCAAGAGACATGTTGTTAACACATTAATGATTTTAAATACAGAGTTAAGTTCTGAAACCTTTTTATTCATCTGTGGGTGATCCCTCCTTCTCTCTAAATGCAATTTAGTAATCGTCAACACATAATTAGGTTTCTAAAAAAAGAGAATTATAGCAAATACATTCATTCTAATCAGCATTAGAAAGAATATGGGGTTATCTTTTAAAAGATCATTTAGATTTCCACCTAGTGGTGGTAGGGCAGTCTGTACAACCAAAATAAAACAAACACAAAAGACATTTTCTCAGCTAAATGTAACCTATTAATCTGCAAACTCTATAACAATACCAGATAAACAGTTTAACAAATCAGAAGATAATGAACAGCGATCATGTGCGCAACTGGCACATGACCTCGATCCTTGAGAGTTTTGAAACTTAGGGCCATAATGCTTAGAGCTGGTGGTTATTCAGTGAACACATTCAGAGCCCAGAACTTCTGAACCTGTCAGAATAAGAGATAACAGAAACATGGTGGATTAGTAGTCACTACAGGAAAACAAGTCCTGAAGGCTATGTGTTGTTTAGGAAAGATAGATATAAAGGCAAAGTTGGTGGAATGGCATTGTATATTAATAAGGTAGCCTATAAAGAAATTAAAAATGATTGACTTCGTAAGATAGTCTGTCTGTGTAAAAATCACATTGGGGAAGAAAACTACTAGAGTTTCTCCTGAATGAGTGTCCTGGATGTGTTACAGACCACTGGGAACTGATTTGGACATGGAGACAGACCTCTTCAAGGCTTTTAATGAAGTGGATACTATTGGGAACTATGTGATTATGGGAGACTGTAACTTCACAGATACAGAATGGAGGACATGTGCTAATAATAACAGGGCCCAGATTTTCCTGGATGTGATAGCTGATGAATTCCTTCACCAAACGGTTACTGAACCAACAAGAGGGGTTCCATCTTACAGTTGGTATTGGTGGGAAGAGAGGACCTCATAGAAGAACTGGTTGTAAGGGACAACCTTGGTTTGAGTGATCACAAGCTAATTCAGTTCAAACTAAATGGAAGGATAAACAAAATATTCTGTGAGTATGATCTCTGACTTCAAAAGGGCTAACTTTTTTAAAAATGAAGGGAATTACTTGGAAGTGGACTACACTGAAGAACTCTTGGATCTAAAGGTGCAGGAGGCCTGGAATCACTTTAAGCTGAAGCCCTATTCTGTACTGACAGTGAAGTTCTACATAATGTTGCTTACCTTGACCTTCTGCAGCCTGTCTCCCCACTGTCAAAGCAGTAAATTAGGGGAAAAAAATGGTACTGTAGTTTGACCTGCTAACACCACTCCTGCAAGTGGCATAGCTCTGAGGTCAAAATCTACAATTCTGGTGTGGGTCTGTGTAGCTCTAATCTTGTTTTTCCTGTTTCTCTATCTGTTTCACTTTAGCAACATAGCTTCTCCCATGCCTGCAGCCCTGGGCAGTTTTCAGTTAATTCCTGTCTGTGCATGTAGCCCTTTACCTGTCTGTCCTGCCTGCAGCACCAAAACAGCAAGGGAAACTTTTCCGGCTTAGAGAAGAGGGGAAGGGGAATGACTGGAGGATGCCTGCCTCCCCACAGACCCCTGCACCTGCTACCCACAGTGCAATGTATTTCAGGAAGTAATCTGAGTAGCGGTGACGTGAGACCCCAAGCAGGCAGTTTGCTGTGATCATTTGCTTTCATCTTCTGTAAATTCAACAGCCTAAGATTGAATCATAATCCCACCCCCAGTATAGACAAGCCCTGAGTCTATGATGGTGGTTCCCAGCCTTTTCTCTGCCGTGGCACACCTTGATACCTTCAAAGTTTTTGAGGCACACCACTATTAAACTCATGAATATTCAAATTAACTTAAATTACTTACGAACATTCATGAACCATGGCACAGTTTCAGAAATGCTGCTATGTGGGGTTATAGGGGTAGCAGAGCAGGGGTGGCAAAACACGGGAGATCAAGAGTCATGTGCAGTGGCAGGAGAGAGTGTGGGGAGCAGGGCAGGGTGGCCATATGGGGAACAGCACAAGGGTGGCAAGAGATGAGAGGGGAGGGGAGAACAGCCTTTTTGGAAACAAAGTACACTTCAGTGAGACGGAAAAAATTTTAGGCACACCCACTTTTTTCAGCAGAATTGATTGGTCATAAATGTCACATTTACTATGGTCACAGTCTTACTAGAGAGGTACCCCAGTATACAATCTAATGAAGCATCAAATGCTTAATGTTTCATATCCACTGGGGAAAGAATATACCATCACAGATACGTTTTCAAAATCTCAACTGTTCATGGCCTGAAATCTGTTCTACATGCAGCACTCTTTTATTTTCCTCCCATTCTGTAAGTTCCCCCATCTTCAAAGTGCCTGACGAAGTGGGATTTTTTCTCACAAAAGCTCATGCAATAAATAAATTTGTTAGTTTTTAAGTGTCAGTGGACTCCTTGGTTCTTTTGCCATAGCCCAGGACAAGCTTGAACTGCAGTCTCAGGATGTATGTGGCTGCAGCTTGGGTACCTCATTAGCTCTCAGGAGTCAGACAGGTCACAGGTGTACAGTACTTACCACACAGACAGCAAGGAGGCCAGGGCAGTTAGCCAAGCGACCTCATCACACAGGCAGCTCAGCATTAGGGGCAGGGCCGGGAAGGGACCAGCAGTGGGAACTCACAGCCAGGGAGCCTGCCTAGGGTTGGAGGCTAAATGGTACTGGCCCCAGCAAGGGAGGACACACTCTGCATGCACCTTTCTGGCTGGTAGGGGTGGGACATCCC
The DNA here is from genome assembly GCA_007922195.1 of Podocnemis expansa. Lineage (NCBI taxonomy): Eukaryota > Metazoa > Chordata > Testudines > Podocnemididae > Podocnemis > Podocnemis expansa. The sequence continues at coordinate 29,645,032 of ML681964.1, read as the reverse complement.
CAGCCCAGGTTCTGTGAAAGGAAGGAGGGGAGGAGAAGAGGATGCTCCCAGCCACTGCAGCCCCCTGAGCTGGCAGGGCAACAAGTTTGGCTGGACATGCTGGTGCCTGCATCTATCTTTCGACTGTTGTCCCAGTGTCCAGCAAAAAGCTGGACAAAACTTGCTCTTTTTTTGAAATGGAGGATGGAGGACAGTAGGAAAAAAAGGAGGACATGTCCTTTTGCTGGACGTCTGGTAACGTTACCCATGCATAGGGTTACCAGATGTTGTGCGAAAGGAGGACATCTCCTTTTTCCCTTCATGTCCTTGGTCTGGCAGGCATAGTAAAAATATATGATTTTGTCTGGCTTGTCACTCACAGGGGTTAAAGAATGTTGGAATGCCCTGGAACACCTTATTTTTAGGGAGAAATGTTCCAGGGCCCCCTAAAAACAGAAGAGTATTATATTAATACAACATTTTCTCCCTGTGTCCTCTTTTTTTTGTACTTCCCTGTCCTTTCCATGCTTTGGTATCTGGTAACCCTATCAATGCAGCCTGCAGCCACAGCAGGGAAGGGTCCCCCCACAGCCTGCAGCCACAGCGGGGGAAGGATCCCCCCCCACAGCCTCTGGACACGGCGGGGGACGCGATCCCCCCTGCTGCGGCCAGAGGTGGCGGGGGTGATGGCTTCCCTGCGGTACCCATTGCAGTTGGCACCAGGGCAAAGCCTCTTTTGCCGTGCTGTAGTTACAGCCCTGCATTAGCGGTGCTTACAGCCAGTGCTGCAAAGCCGCCCTTTTAATAGTGCGGCTCTGAGCTGCTTGGGGCTGCCAGGGCTTCTATGGCTTCTGCTCAACCGCTCTCCTCTTGAGGCACACTGAAGCAGTTGCCACAGCACACCAATTGGGAACCACTGGTCTGTGAGAACCTTATCTCCTGGTCTGCTGCAAATTTAATATTTTTTTAAGGGCTCTTGGGTTATCACTTAAACAAATATTCCAACTGGATTAAAAAAAAGTGAAGATCAAAATTTATAAAACCCATCTCTTATGTGCACAAATGAATATATTTTGTTACATTCCCAGCTTTAGCACTCCTTACTTATCTATGCAAAACTGATTTCATTAGGCAATCCCATGAATAAATGCTGATAAATATGGCTCTAAAAAATTATAAATAAACAAGAAATGTTTCCAGATGTTGTCTTTCCTATTTTGTTGTCCTTCCACTATCCAGTTTTCTTCTATTTGGTTCACAGTCCTAACTGGATTGGTTGCTATTTGGTTGAGGTGCTATACAATAGAGCCTCACAGTTACAAACACCTGGGGAATGGAGGTCACTCTTAACTCTGAAATTTTAGCAGCTCTGAACAAAATCTTATGGTTGTTCTTCCAAAAACTTACAATTGAGCATTGACTTAATACATTTTGAAATTTTACTTTGTGGAAGAAAGATGCTGCTTTTAACTAGCTTAAATTAACCAAGCACTAATATGGTTTCCTTGTCTTGTCAGAGCTTGCTCTCTTTTTTAAACTTTCCCATATTTTAGTTGTTTATATTTAACACAGTACAGTACTGTATTTGCTTAATCCGACCTCCATCTCTGCCGCTGCCTGATTGCTTACTTTTGATTCCAAATGAGGTATGTGGTTGACTGATCCATTCGTAACTCTGATGTTCATAACTCTGTGGTTCTACAGTATAGACATGTAGTCAGACAGTATCTGAATAACTACTCAGAAGAGTTTGTAGTGTTAGCATCAGGCTCGAGATAAAATATAATTGAGTGAAGCAGGCTGGGGAAATAAGATGGAATAACTGAAAAACAGTAGTCTAAAATGTTTTTTCATAGTATTGCTGTGTGCCTGATTTGCAGATAGGGAGATAAATATGGCAGTCTGTGCCAGTAATCTCTGCTTGCCACCTGTCTAGCAATATCAGCTGGAAATGATGTAAAAGCATCACAAGATAAGTGAATTCAGAAAGAAAACAACAATTAGAAAAAACTACCATGCCTTCATAAAAATCACCAGCTTTCCACAACTGCTATAGATCAAGTATCATGATCTGGAATAACTGCAGTCCACTATCTAGTGTTGTATCTGTGTACACAGTAAGCATGTCTGCCTCTGGACTTGGATACTTACAGACTGTAATCTTAAACTTAACAAAGAGAAGGTAAATAAATTGCACTCTTTGACTTGTCTCTATAAGGCACGCTTTCTAATCCTTCAGTGGTTGTGGCTCTTTTCTGAGCCCTCTTCTGTTTATTGACATCTTCCTTGAATTGTGGGCACTAAAATTGGAAATAGTTATTCCAGGAGTGGTTGCCCCAGTACCAGATATTGAGATTAAATAGCCTCTCCAGGCCTACTCAAGATTCTTATATTCGTACATCCTAGGATTGTTTTAACCTTTTTGGTCACAGTAGGAACTCAAATTCAGTTGATTATCCATGGCCCCATAGTCACAGCTTCTCAGGATAGAGGTCTCCATCTTATAAGTGTGGCCTACTTTCTTTGCTCCTAGACATATACACTTAGCTTTAGCTGTATTAAAATGCTCATAGTTGTTTTTAGCTTTATAAAATTGTCCTTTTAAAGCACCCAAGTATATATATGACCAGTCAGAACTGTTTTTTGCTTGCACATTGTAAATGTGATCAAGTCATGATCACTTGCATCTAAACTGTTTTCAGTTCTCTGCTCAGTTCCTTTTTATCTGTTAGGACAGGGTCTAATAAAGAATCCCCCTATGTTGGCAGTAATGTTTGCTGAGTTAGAAAATTATCACCAATAAGGTTTAGAAATTTCAAGAGCATTTTAGTACTGGCAGCATGAGACCTCAAGCATGTGTCACTAAAATTGAAATCCCCTGTGATCACTCAGCTTTTTTCCCCCCTGCATATTATAGATAGGTACCTAAGGAGGAGATCTTTCTGTTCCCTGGTGTGACTGGGTGGTCTGTAGCAGACTAATATCACATCTTGTGTTTTGTCTATTAGTACATTGATCCATAAGCATTCAGAATAATTTCTTCTGAGTTATCAGTGACTTGAAAACAGCTAATGTTGTTTTTGGTGAAGGCTATGTTTACATCACAAAGCTTAGTTTGGACTTTCTTAATTCAAAGTAATCAGTTCCCAGTTAGTTTGAGCTAGCTGAGGTGACTAGTTCAAACTAAAAATGTTTTGAACTAAGCTGTTAGTCTGTGTCTACATTGTGCTAGTTTGAATTTACGGTTCAAACTAAGCGCTTAGTCCAGGCTAACTATTCAAACATATTAGTTCAGACTAAGCTTTGGCTAGTCCAAACTAAGAACTTTTTTAGTTCAGACTAGTCAAAGGCTAATGCAGACATGGACCAAATTAGTCTGGACTATGTGACTAATGTAGACATAGCCACAGAGTGCCTCTCCCCACTTCCCTTTTGCATATTCAGTCCTTCTTAAATAGATTATAACCATTTGATTTTAACATTCTATTCATGCAAATCATCCTACCAATTTCAAATTTGATGGAATTTATGCTGATAAATTTGCAATTCCAATTCCTTTTTCTTGTTACCCAGGCTCCTAGCATGGGTGTATAGGAAATTGAGGAATTTCTTCTTTTCATTTTCTTTGATTTCTTGATTAATTTTGTTCTCAGTGTCTCAGTATTGTGCTGAGTGCTCATATATTCCTCCTCCCTCCTTTTTTTTAATCCTCTCTTTTTTCTGTTAGTTTAATCTACACCTGACTGCTCTTGCCAGCCTGTTTCCAAGGTGATTGGTCTTCCTGGTACAGAGATGGAGGCCTTCCTAACTGTAATTGAGCCGCCTCCTCTCATAAAAGTAGAAAGGCTATGTTACGTAAAATCAAACCCTGTATTCTATGTTACTTATGTATCCAGCACTTTTACTTCCAGGATCCTCTGCCTTCTATCTTCCTTTGTTAATGGGACAGGAAAGATCTCAGAGAAGATATGCTGGCAAAAAAAAAAAAAAAAAAAAAAATTCCAAGAAGCTTCTGAGTTCCCTAAAGTTATGTTAGCTGTCAGATACCCCACAACTCAGTGTTATTAATGCTGATATAAACCATCATCAATGGGTCCTTGCCTGTCAACCTCAGAAGCCTTAATCTATCTGACATCTGATGTTTTTGCGCTGGGAATGCAGTACACTGTCCTGTTCTCCTGTCTGTTGAGGAATGGTCTTTCAGTTTATCTGAGTATTGACTCTTAACAAGAATTGTCTGCCATCCGTGGATGATTGAAAAACTCTTTCTAGTTAAATTTAATTTTCTGACATGTTGGAATGATTTGCCCTCCATATGCCTGTCTTGAACACCTTTCCACTTCTTAGATCTGCAGGATCTTTCTTGCTGAGCACCTGGTATTGTTTTGAAACTTCTAGTTGTGTGGAATTAGTCCTGACTTTCTTTTCGGGGCCACAATCTGCCCATCCTTATCTGTCTCCATCACATGCTACTGTGACCTTTAGTCTCCACAAAATGCCAGGCCTCCTTTCTGACTGCCTTCTGTCCAGTTCTTTGCTGGCTAGCTCAAATGTGCCCTGAGCCTACAGTACCAATATTTCTTGAGCCTGTTTGTCTTGGAACTCCTGAGTGTCTCTGATTCTCGGTAATTTCTCTCTTTGCCCCTCCAGTCCAAGGTATTTATTCTCCGGCACAGCCACCAGCTTGCATGAGTGCACCCTCTTATGACTTTTTCTGCTTGCTGGAGGATTATGAGGAGTTGCCTGCACAAATGTCAGTATGCAGCTTTCAAGATTGTTTTTCTTATTAAGAACATATTTTGTAACTAAATGTGTGAAAATGGACCCCTGCACTTTTGTCCCATTGGCTTGCTTGCATGGAGTCAGTTTCAGGGTCAGGGCATATTTCTCCTTTAATTAGAGTATTGGTTTCTGTCAAATCAAGCATGCATTTATGTTAGCTAAGTGATTTAACATTTTGTCTTTGTAACCTTGTGTTTGAATGAGCAATATAGACACTCTTCATTTTGCTTTAGAAGGGTTTCGTGGTGTTGAAAGTTTTGACCACTTGAAGCTGGGTCATATGAATGTAAATTCAGTAATTTGTTCTTATAACTGATTTCTTGCAGTTTATACTGTAACCTAATATTTGGAGTATTTTGAGCATCTTGTTGTTTGTATTTAAATAATTTTCCTGTGCCTGGGAGCTACTAATTTCAAATTGCATTTTAATTGGCAATTACTTGGAAAATCAAGCTCTTGATAATTACAGTGCACTGCAAAATGTTGTTTATCTTTCTAATTTTTTTAAGGTCATATCCTTTAATTTCTTTTCGATTAGATTTGGATGGGTAGAATGGGGTTAGATGACTCATTAAAATGATTTGTACTTTTTCTTTAGTTGCAGTGACCCATAGTACAGGTGAAAGCTGAAGCTGCTGAATGTTGATAGTTCAGTGTAGCAGGAATGCGTCCTGTTTTCTCTTACATTAAGAAATGGAAGCCATTCCACAAACTTAAAAAGTCAGCTTATCCGTCATCCATACACCAGACTTAATTATCTAGTACAAAGCACCTGGAAAGTAGCCTTTACACAACAGCTGTGGATTTCCTTGTTATGGTGGCATCTCCAAAGCCAGTATGACCAGCTCTTTATTAACTCTTATCTTTCCCTTCCTAAATACTCCATTCCTGACATTGTAAAATTTTAGAGAATTCCTATAAGACTGGCCCTTACAGGATTAGACCAATGATTCATCTAACCAAGCATCCTGTCTTCCAACAGTGGCCAGCCCATTACAGCTTGTGCAGGTTAGTGTGGGATGTACTGCATTACTGCCTCATTTTATCTGACTCCCGCCTGAAGAGACCATCTCTGAGGGAGAATGTACAGTTTAATTCTCCAGAGCCTTTCAGTCCCATAGCTCAGCAAAGAAGCCATCAGCAAAAGGGCTGAGTTGTGATGGTGTTTTTGTGAAATGAGTATTGGCCTACAAGGAACTGAGTTCACCGGTTTGTGTTATGGAGACCAGTTGAACAGGCTTAATTCTCCATCTTGTCTGTTACTTGAGAGCTTCTTATAAAACATGTAGAACCGTGACTTCACATAGTACTTTACAGAGTTAGTTATGATCTTATGTAATCTGTCATGCTGTTAAAAAACTTCATATCCTATTGCTAGTCTTCCAAATGATTCATTCTCCCTTTTCATTTACATACATGCAATTTCTGAAGTTTCCATATGATGGCAGCAAATATCTACATTTCCAAAGCTTCTGCCCAGACTTGAAGAACTCAAATTTTAATGTTTTAAATTTAATTTAATCATGTTGTTTTTCCAGTAAGCTATTTGGTTTTCTGAAATAATATTGTCATATTTAGAATTTTTAATGTGTGGTATGTTTCCATCAGGTCTGTTTTATCACATTCTTTTGTGTTGACTCTTCCCTTTTGCTTCTTGAATTATTCTGATTTTCTTGTCTTTGGATGCCTTTTTTTAAACTTTTTTTTTTTCAACAGATTCTGAACTGATTCTTTAAAATAATTTAAGCTGAACCTTTAGATTAGTATTATGCTGTTCTCCACTGTTGGTTCTCTAATTTGTTTTGAAGACTTTATATGACTCTATAGCTTACTTATAAATGACATAAAAATCTATGTTTAAAAAATGTCAAGCCTGAAAAGTTCAGGACTCAGAGTCTGGGCCTGTGGGAATTGAGGTTACCTGTGTGGTCTTAATTCACATATCCCTCTACTCCTCCTCTTTTAGTACATGATCACTTACTATTTTTTTCCACAGAATACTTGTCTCATTCAGTGAATGGGTAGTTGTTCACTATTTCTCTTTATCCTCCTCATTTATCCAAACTAGAGTGGGTCAATAACTTAACTGATTATATATATATATATATATATATATATATATATATATATATATTTTATTTTTTTTTTCCCCCCGTTTGTTGGAAGTGCTGAAAAAAAACTTTGGGTATGAATCACAGTGAATAGTCATTGGGCCAGGGAAAGAGTGAGAATATCTCTCACCTAGGCGTTAGGGCAGCCACTTATGAGGGACACCCAAATTCAAGTCCCTGCTCAGTGATGATTTAATTATTCATACACAGTGGAACAACTTCAGCAGGAGAGATTGTGAGAAATCCAGCCTAAAATATCCTGCTCTCATACAGGGAAGGAAACATAAGTTCATATTCCAGTTCCACATCAGGAAGAGTGAGGAATTGAACCAAGGTGTCTCATATCCCAGGTGAAAGCCCTAAATGTTGGGTTAAGAGTTTTAAAGGGGAGATATCTACTGCTGCTTCCTGCTGCTCTTGTTTTGTGAATGGCATGAATCCCAGAAAGATGTTTTTGAGCTGAAACATTTTTAGCAAATTCATGTCAGATTTATGAGAAGTCTTTGATCAACTAAAACATCATTTTTGGTGTCCAAATTGAAAAATTTTTCTCAACTTTAATCCAAACTTTTCATTGAATATAAAATTGTCGTTCTCCTCATGGGTGTTTCTGGGGTGCTGTCACTATAATATGTGAGAATTTCACAACACTAATGAACTTATCTTCACATCACCCCTGTAGATGGTATTTTCTCTCTTTCACAGCTGGGGATTGAACCACAGAGAGAGTAAAGCCAGCAGAATTGTCAAAATTTCTCAGTAATTTCATGACATTTAGGATTTTTTTGAGTACTTTGCATTTTTATAACACTCTTATGTGCAAATCACATCTCCAATCAACTTAATTTGCATTTGTGAGTGCTCTGGACTTCTGCAGATTTGATCCAGAAAATGGGGAGCACATGATTAGTGACCAGTCGTGAAAATTTTGGTCCAAATCACTTGCTTGACATCATATAGGAACTCAGGCAGATGCAAGGATAGATCAGATTCATGTTTAGACTGCATGTAGCAGAAGCTCATCCTTTTTCTCTTCCCTCAGTTCCCTGCCTCTTCTCTCCATGTTTTCCAGCTTCTGCAACGTCAGGCATTGATCACTACATGAATGTTTGTCATTCCTTGCTCAGGTCCATTCTGGCAGGTAGGAAAAAATGATATGTGGTTTCATAATTTTACTGGTATGTCACAGAAATCATCATGTAATTATTGTGACATACCAGCCTTAATTCTGGCACTTCCTAATTTTTGACTGTTTTCTTTGCAACTTTAACATTCTTTTAAACATAGTCCAGCAAAAAAAAAAAAAAAAGGGGGGGGGGGTCATGTCGTGCTTAAAGACTAACAGATTTATTTTTCACATGAGCATTCATGGGAGAAAATCCCACTTCATCAGATGCTTTGAAGCATCTGATGAAATGGGATTTTCTCCCATGGAAGCTCATGCGAAAAATAAATCTGTTAGTCTTTAAGCGTGACATGACTCCTTGTTTTTTCTTTTAAACATAGCTTATTTTAAATGCAGTTGCTTAACTTTTATAATATATAAAATCAAACAACTTCCTCTTCCCAGGAGTGCCATCATATGGATAAATATTGACCCCCCTCGACTTGGGTCATCAGCAGTGTCAGAACTGAAACAGAAATCTCTATCACTTGAGCTAATGGAATAATTGGCAGCAGTAGCAGACTGCTATCCGTTATGTGGACCAGTAACTATAATGGAGTATGAGATGCTCTTTGCCAGTGGGTATCATCTCAGTTTTCTGCTAGTAGAGGACTGTAGAGACTGAAGACTCCTGGGTTCAATTCCAGGCTCTATAGGGGAATTGGCCATCATCATTGTGTATTCTATTGCTGCATTGTCTTAGTCTGCCTGTCTTTCCCTCTGCCTCTGCTCCTACCCACCAACCTTGACTCCTGCCATTCCTCTACTCATATTCATCCACAGCCTAGTTTCTGACCCTCTTCACCTTGACTTTTTGTCGCTAGGCTTTCTGCCCATCTGCCCTCCAGCATCCACCTTCAGCTTCTGTTCCTCCCTCTCTCACCTATCCACATGATAGTCGGGTTACTTCTATCTTCTCCTCCTTGCTGTCTGGGTAGCAGCAGAAAGGATGTTGATGATACAGGAGAGGTAGTCTCTGCTCTCAGTTCTGTGGTTGGCACCACAGTGGTCTCTCGCAGCTGGGAAGAGCAAATGCAGAGAAAGTCCTGCATGCTCAGTGCATATGGATGTTGCAGAGAATTTATCTGCTGCACAAAAAAACCTCTACTGAGCATGAGTGAACTGAAGTTTTTGGAGGCATGTAATCTAATTTAGGTGTGGGTTTTTTTTGTTTGTTTACCAAGATAGCATTTGATATGGTTCCACATGGTAGGGGCGTACCGACGGTATCCCATGCCCAGGGACCAAGCACACATTTATGCCCCACCCATGCCTCATGCCCTGCCCCCCCCCCCAGGGCAGGAGGGGTGCCGGCCCCAACCCCAGCTGCCCTCAGGGGTCTATACCTGCAGGGAGGCTGAGGGGGCAAGAAACTGCTACAGCCCTGCAGCCTGGCCCTGGCTGGGACATGAAAGCCTTTCTTGCTGCCCATGGAGGGAAGGGGGCATCAAAATATGCAGGGAGCACTGAGGGGCACCTTTCAGCATCTCTGGCATCCCCTGCTCCCCGGTGATGGGCCAACCCAATCAGGGTCAGCACCCCTTCTGCCAACACTTACCTGTTGCCACTCCAGTGTGGTGTTGGCTCTGATGTGGGGATGGCCTCCCCCCACCTTGAGAGGGGAGGTGCCAGAGTGGCCCATCACAACATGGGACGGGTGCAGGAGCTCCTCCTGTCTTCCTCGTCCTGCACCTTGTGAAGGGCCAGCCTGGTGGCTCCCCCCCCCCCCCCCGTACACCACTGCCACATGGAGAATTATTAGTCAATAAAGGCAGGGATTAACATGAAAATTGAAAGGTGGATAAGGAAGTAGTTAAAGGGGGGATTACAACAGATCATTCTGAAAAGTGAACTGCCAGGCTAGAGACAGGTTACTAGTGGAGTTTCTCAGAGATTGGGATTGGGATCAATCTTATTTAACCTGTTTATTACCAACCTTGGCACTCAAAGTGGCAATGTGCTAATCAAGTTTGTGGCTGACACAAAGCTGGTTAGTAATCCTAATACAGAGGAGGATCAGGATATATTATACAGGAAGATCTGTATGACCTTGCAACTCTGATAGAAACCGGATGAAATTTAATAGTGGAAAATGCAAGATTTTGCATTTTAGAGACTGGTAAGTTTTGCTGTAAACTGGGGATGCATCAGTTAGAAATGATGGGAAGGAAGGGCCTGGGCATATTGGTTAATCACAGGATGACTGCGAGTCACCAATGTGATGTGGCTGTGAAAAAAGCTACTGTGGTCCTAGGATGCATCAGGTGAAGTATTTCCAGGAGAGATGGGGATGTTTTAGTACTATTATACAAGGTCCTGGTGATACCTCATCTGAAATACTGTGAAGTTCTGGTCTGCCATGTTTAAGAAAAGATTAATTTTAACAGGAACAGGTGCAGAGAAGAGCTACTAGCCTAGGATGCTCTGAGGAATGGAAAACTTGCCTTATGAGAGGAAACTCAAAGAGTTGGGCTTGTTTAGCCTAACCAAAAGAAGGCTGAGAAAGCTATAATTGCTCTGTATAAATACATCAAATGGATAAATACTAGGGAGGAAGAGGAATTATTTAATTATTCAGCACCAATGTGGACACAAGAGCAAATGGATATAAACTGGGCATCAGGAATTTTAAACTTGGAATCATATGAAGGTTTCTGACCATCAGAGGAATGAAGTTCTGGAGGAGGCTTCCAAGGGAGTGGTGGGACAAAAAGCTGGCTTCATAACTGAGCTTGTTTAGTTTATGAAGGGGTTGGTATGATGGAACAGCTTAATCTAGCGATTAACTGATTGTTGAGTACTAGCAATAAACATACCCAATGGCCTGTGATGGGAGGGTTCTGAGTCACAACAGAGAATTCTTTCCAGGTTTCTGGCTGCCGCGTCTTGCTTACAGGTCCAGGGTTTAGCTGAATTTAGGTTGGTAAAGAATTTTTCCCCAGAGCAGATTGGTAGAGACCCTGGTTTTTTTCCACCTTCCTCTGTGCAGTGTGGAGCATGGGTGACTTGCTTGTTGATTTTCTGTATCTTGGGGTCTTTAAACCATTAGGAGGACTTAAGGAATTCAGTTATAGGTTAGGTGTCCATTACAGGAGTGGGTGGGTGAGGTTCTGTGGATGCATTGTCCAGGAGCCTGGACTAGATAAGCATAATTAGATTGATGGCACTTATTAGCAAGCTTTCTAACACAGATTATACTAAAACAGAAGAGTTTTGGTAAAATTTTCATTCCTTGGAGGGTGTTAGATTAAATGAAGCACATACATAATATCATGTTTTCAGTATCTGGAAAAGATATTTCAGATAACAATATTTTCAGCAATTTTGTTGCTGAAACACAATTCTGTATGGCTTTTTTCCTTTTCATCGTTCCAGTGTTGATACTGTATCGTTTTGCTTCTCATTTGGAAATATAGTACCATCATTATTGCCCTGAGGAAAGAATATGAATTGTATAGGTTTCCTCAAGAAAAACAATGGTTTTTCCAGGAAGTGATGAGGGGGTGGAGGATACCTTGTGAATAAAAGTTCCAAAGGGGCACCTGTGTTAGTCTAGTTAGTCCTGTGGTACTTAAAAATTAACACATTTATTTACTGCTTGAGCTTTCGTGGGAGAAATCCCCTGTGGAGCGCCTGATGTCTGACATTTTCTCCTGTGAAAGCTCATGTGATAAATAAATTTGTTAGTCTTTAAGTGCCACACGACTCCTTGTTTGATCTTTTTGTGAAGAAAGTAGTTCTAACATTTGGTTTTCTTATCAATGAAGTCAGTTTTGTTTAGCATCTGACTGCTGGTGGCAGCCCTGAGCTGGGAGACCTGCACATGCAAGAATGACTAAATAGAGGGAAAAGTGTGTGTTCTTCCTTAGAAGGCATCTTGACCATTTATCTTGGTATTTCATCTGTCTCTTTAATGTATGCAAATTATATTACAAGCAATTAAATATTTATTGGTGACTTTCTTAACACTACCCTTTAGCATAAAATATTGTAAAAGGGGGATCTTTTAAAAAACTGTTCTGCAAAGTGATTTTCTCTACAGTTGCAGTGAAAACAGGTAGATTAAAAAACTTCCATTAAAAAAAAAAAATTTCTGATGCTGCAAAGTCACCAAATTTTGAAACTAGTTGATTGAGCGGCTCTTTTAGTTGGCAGGAGAATGGATTAGAATATCTCAGAGCTTGGAAAGCTTTGTTATGAGATTGATTTAATGTTAAGGTTCACTGAAGGGATTAAGTGTCTTTATTAGGAACTCTGGGAAACTCCACCCATAATCATAGTGTTTTAAAGCGGCCAACTGCTCTAGGAGCACAGGTCCTCGTGGGTTTCAATGAGACATTTGCTTTTAAATTACCGTGTATCATCGTGTATAAGCTGAGAATTTTGTGCCTGAAAATTGGCTTCAAAACAGGTGCTTGGCTTATACTCGGGAGAATACGTTAGACAGCCCCAGCCAGCCCTTTCCCTGACCATGCGGCAGGCCGGAGCCCCAGTGTTGCCGGGTGGCCATCTTGGGCAGTCGGCTGGGGCTGGGGCTGGAGGAAGGAAGGGACCCCAGTGTCTGGAGTGGCCAAGTAACGGGGTCCTGGGGGGGGAGGTCGTCCTGGGCATTGAGGGGGGGGATTCAGGGATGCCAGGGAAGGGGCAGCAGGGACCAGGGGTTGGGGGAGGGGTTCTGGGAGTTGGGGAAAGTGATGGGATGGCCGGGAGGGGTGGGGGGGGGTTCAGGGAGGCCACAGAAGGAGTGGCAGGGCTCGGGCATTTGGGGGGGGGTCAGGGAGTCTGGGGAGCGGCAGGAGGACCCAGGGTTTTTGGGGAGCCCAGGGAAGCGGTGACAGGGACCGGTGACTTGGGGGGGGCCTGGCAGGCTGGGAAGAGCGGCAGCAGGGGTTGGGGGGGTGAGGGGAAAGGGTGTTGGGGAACAGGGGAGCAAGAGCACAGAACTGAGAAGGGAGCAGCAGGGCAGCAGTGGGGACGGACAGAGCAGGGAGCAGCAGTGAAGAGCCAGGGGGGCAGCAGTGAGGAAAGGGCAGAGCAGGGGGCAGCAGGAGTAGCGGAGGGGGCAGCAGTGGGGAAGAAGCAGAGAAGGGGGGCAGCAGTGAGGAGATAGGGGGCAACTGTGAGGTAACTGAGAAGTGAGCAGGGGGGCAGCAGTGGGGCAAGGGCGGAGCAGGTGGGAGCAGGAGGTCAACAGTGAGGAGAGTGCAGCGCAGGGGGGCAACAGCAGGGAACAGACATGAGCAAGGGGCAGCAGTGAGGAAAGGGCAGAGCAGGGGGCAACAGCAGGAAACTGAGAAGTAAGGAAAGGACAGAGCAGGGGGGCAGGAGTGAAGAATGGACAGTAGGGGGGGCAAGGGAAAAGCAGCAGTAGAGATTTTGGGGTAGGGAAGCTGTCAGAAGCTCCAGAGGAAGCCAGCAGCAGTGGGTGGGGGGTTAGGGGCCAAGGCCAAAATGGGACCTCGGCTTATATCCAGGTCACCAATTTGAGCTCCTCTTTTGGGCTCCGAATTGGGGAGGTCGGCTTATGCCCAGATTGGCTTATACCTGAGTGTATATGGCACTTATTTTCTTTGGAAAATACCACTCAGTCGTTAATAAGTGTACTTACATATGTCCAAAAAATAAAAAAATAAAATAAAAAAAAAAAGATGCCACATAATGAAAGTGAACATGGATATTTTAGTTCCTAGTAAGATTTTTCTGTTATGTAGGTATTTACTTTTTTGAAATAATATGACTAGCTGTCTTTGGTTATGAATGATGGCAGGTCCCTGTATCTGAATTTTAAGTAACATGCCTATACACTGGAAGCAGATTCTCTCTTTTTTTTTTTTTTTTGGTGGTTAAGGGGTCCGTATATTCATAGCATGGATACATCTTTTGCTGAAAAGCACAGAAACTTGCAGTGGAAGACTATAGTGGACCTTATAAACTGCAGTTGGTGAGGACAGTCTGTAACTGTTGTTACAGCCTATGGGGTGGCCAAATTTATGGAACTCAAGAGCCACACAAGTTGATTATTAAACCCTTGAGACCTGCATTGAGGCATCTAGCCATATTTTACCCACTCCAAAATTACTAAGTTTAAAATTCATTGCACATTTTAAGTTGATTGTAAAAATAGAGTAAATATTGATCCTACCAATGTCAGATTCTAATGATTACTTAAGGTTACCATGAAAACTAGGCCTACCTATACGATAAAATCTTAGCTTCTTCCTGCCCGCTCTGACCATGCCACTGCTACTTCCCCAGGGCCTTCTTACTTTGCCACTCCAGTGCCTGGGTACAGAGTGGGGCTCGCTCCCCTTGCCTGAAGCCCTGCCTGGGCTGAGCATCCAATATGGCCTCTCTGGCTGCTAGGCACAGGTGGGGGCTCCCCCCTGAGCATGCTAAGAGCATGCTCGGGGTGGGGAGGATTTAAAACTCCTAGGCAGGGGCTGCTTTCCTCTGACTTTCTTCTGTGAGCAGCACTTTTTCTTTCTAGAGCCACATGTAGGTCCTGAGCCACAGTTTGACCATGTCTGGCCTATAGTCTGAAATACCAGCCTTCCCTTGCTTGACCTCAGGTAATAGGTAGATGAACTCCATCCCTAACTCCTCCACACTCAACTAGCATAGAGTCAATTCCACTGAATGTTAAAGGCTTTTCAGTTTGGTTTAAAACTGGTTTAGGGCACTGGTTTTCAAACTATCCCCCCCCCCCCCCCCGGGACACAGTTGAAAAAAATCATTTATGCCTGCAACCAGGAATTACATCTTTGAGCAGTGCATTCCAGTCTTTCGCCAGTAGCAGGGAGCACCGCAACTCAGTACCTGAGGGTCTGTGACCCAGTACTGGGTTATGACCTGTAATTTGAAAGCCACTGATTTAATGTATAGGTATTTAAGGTAGGATTCTACAGTGCTAGATTAGATAATGAAACCATGCTTCACTTTTCAGTGGTTGGCTTTTTGCATCTGTACTATGGATTCACAAATAGCAAAACATTTATTGTAGCCTTTTTAGTATCAGTAATTGGAATGTCATCTTTCTGTTAGTAAAACAAAATTTTAACCAACTATAAGAAACAGATTATCAGCCACTCAAAAGAATTCGTTCTTCTGATGCTTCTCTTCTTTCTTTCTTTTCCTTTACTATGTAGAGTTGAAATCTTATGTGCTGAAAACAAACCTGCCTCTGTCCTAGCATTTGTTTGCTTTATTCCACACACTGCAGTTTTAGTGGCTTTTGTACAAACAATTTGTAAATATCACTTAGGACATAGACAGGGAAACCTGCAAAAGAAAATAGTGAAATCAATAAGTAAACAAATTCATTCCATTTTTGTAAGCATGCAGAGTAGAACCATGATGAAAATACATTAGGTTCATTACAGACTTTGAACAAAGAATAACTAAAATATAATTTAGGCAAGTTGAATTTGATGAAGAGGTACTTTCTGAAATAAGTGAAGATCAAAGGAGAAATCACTCTACAAGTTTGAAGAAGGACACACCTAATCTGAAGTACACTGAATGTTAGCAAGAGACTGTGGGGAATGTGAGAAAGATAGAAGGAAACTAAATACATGTCTAGTTAAATTCTTACTCATGTCATTGAGACAAACAAGGAGTCTTGTGGCACTTTTAAAGACTAACAAATTTATTTCTTGAGACCCTGTTGAATATGGGCATAATTTTGAAGGTGATAGGATCCTGTCAATACATGATGAGCTGCAAATAGAAATCTTGCTGGGAGAATTTATTTATTTAGCTCAGAACACAGTTCTGGCAGGCAGGATCACTCAGAAGTTATACCTTCTATGAATAAGTATTATCAGCTCTAAGAGCTCATGTAACAAACCATGTTTAGTACGGTCTCTTGCACTAAGCTGTGTAGGGAAACAAAAATAAATTCTCTTTGAAGGAGAGTATGATGTGCCTATTCAGTTACTGGATGGAAATGTATCTTTTATAATATAAAAGACCATAAAGTATGACGGTGAACTGATTCAAATAGAAAACTATTCAGCTAAGAGAATGGTGCTAAATTTGGTTTTCCAATATTTTGTATCTGGAAAAAGCTGAAAAGATTGAAGAAGAGCATGAACTAAATTTTTATTTTCATGTACATCCTGCTTTTTCACTCAATTTTCTAATGCATACCATTAAATATTCCATAAGTCAGATCACCACTGATTGTGGTAGTCCATATCTCAAAGAAATTGGTCTCTGGATTTAGTAAATGTGTTAGGGTATTGCCTGTTTCCTCTTTTATTCAGACTAGAATTTTGAATTAGTGACTTGCCTGCTATTCAGGCTTCTTCAGACAGTCTATATGGTCATTGAAAGAATAATCTTGCTCAACAAAAACTATTAATCTCAAGAGAATGCCATACTTGTCTTTGCACTGGAATATCGTTAAAACTGAAGCAGTTATGTGAAAGAAACATTTGAATCAGAAAGGTAACCATGGCAGAGAATACTGAATTCTCTACAGTCAGGTCTATTATTGGGCCTCAGCACTGTCACTCAGAGTTCAGTTGTCTGCACTGAGTACCGTTTTATTGTCAGATGGACAAAATGTAATTGCTTCCCATTATGTTATCAAATGCTCAAAGCTGTCATATTTTATATAGTTGTCTCCAATTTAGGAAATACCTTCTTTGGAACCTGAATGCAATACTGAAAGGTTTAACAGATATCTCTCTTGAACTTCTTTCTCTAGTGTCACTCTATTTCCAACCTATTAAAGTAGTAGTCCTCCTAGCCATTGCCTTAGCAAAAAAGGTTTCAGAGTTGGACAGTCCATCCAGTGAAGAGTAATTTTGAGTATTCCGCAGAGACAAAATCATATTGAGAACTTTGACTCAATTCATTCCTTAAAGGAGAAATTAGTTTTCAAGAGGGTAAAAGAAATCTTATTGTCTCCCAAATCACTCTGTATCTGCTTTAAGAAAGACTATGGTACATGATTGATAAGAGAAGAACTCTATAGCTTTCTATAGAACTATTCTTATCTATTCCTATTGATATGAGGAGAATTCTATAGCATATGAAAAGAACTTTATTGCTATTTTGCATCCTGGATGTAAAAGTTGTGTAGGGGGAGGGGGAAGTCTTCATTCTTTATAGCTTCATAGACTTCTTCAGGAAACCAAGCAAGTTTTGATTCAAATAGTGTAAAACCATAGATGAGAGTGTGAATTATCTTTTGTAATTAGCCGTTCCGGGTCCCTATTTAAAAAAAAATTAAATTGCAAATGTAAAGATTATAATTGTCACTAAATTCTATAATGTAGTATTGATAGGTTAAAATTAAGGTTGTACATTACAATGTGAATTTCAGTTTGTCCATATGTGCACTGTGGGGGTGCAGTGTGGCTGAAATGAAAGTGAGTGTGCTAGAGAGAGTTTTGTTGTGGCTTGACTGAATATCATGTAGTAGGCTTACACATGGAGACTAGTGTTGTGTAGGATGTGAATGTAACCTAAGCTATAATTTCTTTGCCTTTCAGTGTTTCCATTGTCTTGAGAAAATATACTTGAGCAACCTTTATTTTAAATTTGGTTTTGGTGAGGTTTTATATGTGGGATACCTGATATATGTGCTGACAAAAATAAATATGAGAGAAAATTTTAGAAGTGATAGACTGTTAAATTCAAACAAGTCCAGATCTTTAGAATTAAACATGCACAATTGTACATATCTGACTTATCTGAAAATATCATTTTATGTACAAATAGGAACATAAGAGTTGGCATATTGGCTTAGACTATGGTCCATATTGCCCCAGTGTCCTGTCTTCTATGGTGGACTGTACCACGCTTCAGAGGGAGCATACAGAATATGGCAGTTCTGGAGTGATCCACTCATCTTCGACTCCTGGCTTCCGGTAGACAGAGGTTTAGGTTCTCCCTGAGCATTGGGTTGCATCCCTGAATGTTTTCGCTGATAGCCACTGATGAACCTATCCTCTCTAAAGTTATCCAGTGGTTTTTTCTTTTTCTTTTTCTTTTTTTTTTTAAACTCAGTTATATTTTAG
This sequence comes from Podocnemis expansa, assembly GCA_007922195.1. Taxonomy (NCBI): domain Eukaryota; kingdom Metazoa; phylum Chordata; order Testudines; family Podocnemididae; genus Podocnemis; species Podocnemis expansa. Next base: position 29,626,967 of record ML681964.1, on the reverse strand, counting down.
GCCTTCAAAACATCCCATGGTAATGAATTCAAAACGTTGGTTGTGTATTGTGTGGAAAAGGTCTTCTGTTTTTGTGTGTGTGTGTGTGTGTGTGGGAGAGAGAGAGAGAGAGAGAGAGAGAGAGAATTAATAGTATTTTAACTGTTAATTTCATCAGTTCACCACTGGTTTTTATATTATGAGAAAGTAAATAATACTTCTCTATTCATTTTTTCCCCCATACCATTCATGATTTTATAGACCCTGTGAAACTTTTCCAGTTCCATTATATCCTTTTAGAATCAACAGGACATGAGAAAGTATTCAGGGTGTCAGCATATCATGGATTTAAATGGTAGCATTGATATTTTCTGTTTTGTTTTCAGTCCCTTTCAAATAGCTCCTGACATACTGATAGCATATTTAAAGTAATACAATATAGTATATGTGAATCTTTGAAGACTTTAATTCTGAAAATCAGTCCACCATATCAAAAAAAAGATTTAGTTCCAGGTAATTTCTTTCACAAGAGTTGAAATGGTAGGCATTAATTAACCAAATCAATGTCTAATAGTAAGTGATGTCAGTTTATTTAGTAATCTGATAGAAAGCAAACATCAGCAGATAATGGATTTAATTGCAATGTGAATGAGCACTTCAAATTTGGGTATGTCTTCTGTTTTTCACCTTCAGATGTGCTCATTCTGTTGCATTAGCTGGAGTTCTTATGACCTTGTCCTAATTATCATATTCCATTTGTTGATTAAAACCCCCTAGACAGTAATATATCACTGGCATGTGTTCCTGTGCCTGCTTGGCTACATAGAACTACAGAGTCTCCTCTTTCATAAAAGCTATAACTTTTTTTTTCTTTTTTTGTTAGAATTTGCTTACAAACCACATTTCGGAGGGAACGATCCCAAAGATTTTTCTAACATACCTGATAACTTTGACAGCATAGTAGAAGAATTCCCCTAAGGAAATTCTACACCCACCTGGTAAAATAACTAGTGAAAGCATTGTTCTGCAGAGGTAGAATACTTTACTCAGTTATTGCTCAAAAAAAAAAAAAAAAAGAAAAATTGGTCACCATTTTGTCATTTTTATACTTTGATACTTTAAAATAGAAATGGAGGGAAATTTGTGTGAAGGAATCTATAAAAGTGTGCATTGGACTGATCCGTTCTTAAAAACTAAGGAATAGTGTTGTCCATCACATGGTGCTTTTTCAGACAATAAAAATAGAAGAAAGACAGGAAGCACACACATATTAGCAGTGTTTTTGTTCTGCAACAATATTTTGCGTTTGTACAGCTTAAAATTAAATTCAACTTAAATGTTTGGGCAAACATTTGTCAGTTACAGAATTTCTCAACAAAATAAAATAGGCCCTGGCAAACTGACTTGATATCTTTCTGATGAGATTACAAGTTTGGTTCATAAATATAATAGAATTTCTGTAATATACCATGACTTCTGGAAGGCTATTGACTTGGATATGACATCTTAATTAATAAACCATAACAGTACAAAATCAACATTGCATACATTAAATGGATTAAAAACTGATTAAATGGTGGTTCTCAAAATGTAATTATAAATGGGGAATAGTCTTCAAGAAGGTGGATTTCTAATGGAGTGTCAGGGACATCAGTTCATGGTCCTGTGATATTTAGCATGTTACCAATGACCTCTGGGGGAAACAAGTTTACTGATAAATTTTAAAGATGACACAAAGATTGGGGAAGTGGTGAATAATGAAGTAGTGAGGTCACTGATCAGAACAGTTTTTATCACTTGATAAGCTGGACTCAAGCAAATAATATGCATTTCAGTATGACCAACTATAAGGTCATATAACTAGGACAGTGTATCCCAACCAGTGTACCTCGGGACGCAAGTGTGCTTTCAGGCCTGAGCAGGTGTGCCATGGAATTTTTTGAAAAATCTCTCAGCATTCTGGATTGGCTCATGAATATTCATGAGTTTAAGACTATATGGTAGTATGCCTCAAAATATTTAAAGGTCTCAAGGTGTGCAACAATAGAGAAAAGGTTGGGAACCACTGGTATAGGAACAAAAGGCTGATCCATAAGGATTTTAAGGATTGCTACACTGAGCATTGCAACATCAAATTTTTACACACCTAGAAAATCACAGGAGCAACACTGTGATCCACAAAGCCTGAAGTGGGCACCACAGAGACTTTGGAATATGATTCATAAACCAGCACAATAGTCTGGGATCCCTCTATGCTAATCAGTCGCAGATACTGATGAGAAGGTTCTGGCCAAGGCCCCACCTCTCCCCCAAGTTAGGTGCCCAAATTCAGACTGCAGAAAGGTATTAATCTCTACTAGCAATCCACAAACTAGGAGAGGTAAGTGTTCTTCTGCCTAAGTCACAAAGGCTTACATTTACATTTGCAAAATTTAGTTTGGGCTTGGTAGTCTGAACTAAGAAGTTCATGCTTTGTTCAAACTAACCTTGCTCTTCTAAGTTTGAACTAACCACATATTCTAATTCGAACTAATACTAAGTTTGCACTAGAACGTGCAGTTAGTTTGAACTTCTTAAGTTTGAGCTAAGCTTTGGCTGGAGTTAGTTAATTTATTTATTTATTTATTTATTTAAAATCAGTTTTGGGCTCTGAAGGTAAAGCACATATAACACTAGGAAAAATGCTGATATGGTAGCAGAAGGAAAAAAAAACCAAAATTTGATAGATTTGTTATTCTAACAGGATTTATTTTATGATGCCAATAGAGCAAAAAGATTTTCAGAGATGTAGATTTGACACATTTGTATCTGATCTCTTCAAGAAATTTAAAGTGGATTAAAGAGGATTGAATGATGTCTTTTAGAAATGCTTTGAAATAAATCAAACCTACAACACTTCAGTATTAAATTTCCCTAAATATCATAGGGATACTCAGCATATAAAATAAATCTAATTTTACCTAATTTTCTTTCTCTGTTTGGTTCCCTAAAGTCTTGTCTCTGTGACAATTGAGGATGTATTACATATAATGTGACAGATACCCTGGAGTCTTGATGGATTTTAGGCAGTTAAGACCCGGATAGGTTCATAGTTTAATATATGGCATAGTCTTGAAGTATTTTCTAAAAATATTAATTATTATTTCAAAGACTTTAAAACATTTAAAAATACATGACAAAATGAACAGTCTTCACATCTCAGTCCTTTGCAAGCAGGTCCAGTTTCTGAGGAAGCTTTGTGGCTCTGTGGTAGCTATGAAATTCATCATAACTAGGATTGGCAGAAATCTGCTTTTTTAAAAAATAATTTCGACTGATAATACTTATGTTTAAAAAGAAACATTTTTTGGTTTTTAACAAATTAAATTTTTGCTGTTGTGTAAAATTATGGGCTTTAATAATTTTTAAAATTTTTATTGATTTTTAAATTTTCACATTTGAAGGAAATTATGCAGGGACACTCTCTCTCTCTCTCTCTCTATGTATATATTTAATGATGGTGGACACATTCAGAAAGTTAGTTTTTAACAATTAAAACACACATTATCAACATCAGATCTCAAAATATGCACAATAAATATCCTTAAACTGTAGTACTCAAGTAGCATGTTTCTTAAGTAGCATATTTGTAAATTTCAGGCATGGATGGAAATACTTTTGTATCACTGTGTATGAATACAGTGAAATCAGCATGTACTGACATTTATCAATTAAAAATCTAATCCTTTCAAGCCTTCTCATAACATGCTAAAGCAGGGGTACTCAAACTTTTTGTGAGCCGGTCCACATTCAGCCTTCCACCATTGACCAGGGTCCACAAAC
>ML681964.1:29562383-29623066 GCA_007922195.1 Podocnemis expansa | reverse complement strand
GGGGGGGGCGGCGATGCCGGAAGTGGGGAGGTGGCGATGCTGGGAGGGGGAGGTACCGCTGGGAGCGGGGCAGAGGCTGCGCAGCAGGCTCCGTGGGGGGGAGGGGGAGCGCAGCAAGCAATAGAAGTTGCTCAGCTGCCCTTAGAGCAGGGGTAACGGCCTTCATGAAAACAGGCCACTGTCGCGGTCCACCGGAAAACTCTTTGCGGTCCGGATTGTGGACCGCGGGCTGCCATTTGAGTACCCCTGTGCTAAAGTATCAAAGTAGAGGAGAAACTAGGAGGACTAAAAATTAAGCAAGGGAGAAATTTACCATAAAGTAGTCTGATTGTCCCTCTGATCTTTGCTGTGTGAGACATGTAGAACAGATTGTATGGCTATTTAAAAAAACAAAAAAACAAAAAAACTGATGAGTTATCTTTTTAAAACATAAATGGGTAAAATGGTTTTCTCTGGTAAACAATAAGTCCTTTCCAAAAACTGAATAATTAAATTTTAGCATTTGATTACTGTAATTCTCTCTCTTTTTTCCATTTCCCTCCTTATCTTTCTCTGATCCTCTTTCATTTTAATAAATAATCAGAGGATACAAAATAACCCCTGTATTATTTGTGGGCCCAAATCAGAATTTCACTTGCATGTTATACTGGTCTGGAACTTAAGATTTGAAATCAGAAATTGAATAGTCTCTAATACAGAGACTGGAGACTTTAACCCCACAATTCTGTATTAAAAGCAAAAAGTGTAGTGTAGTCAAATTCTATAATTAACTTGGCATTTGGAGTGATCAATATGGATTTAATAAACTAATTTACAGGGCAAGGGTTCTAGCCCAAATGGCTACAGATAGATTAATCTTGGACCTAGATGACAGGGGACCCTTCTGGGAACGGACGCAAAGGTACACTTTGAATTTAAGATTTTATAACAATCCTTTTACTGTTAACAGCTTATAGCATATGATGGACAGAGTTACCAATTAGAAGATGAAAAATAGCAAGAAATGGAATACATTAATACATTTTAAAGATAACCGTAGGCAATAAACCAACTAAGATTTTCCTAAGCTGTAAGAGAGTTTTACAGTTACAAAGGTTATACTTGCACTCGAAGTGAAGACAAATGGAAGTGCAGAGCTAACAATTCTAACACTAATTAATTAAACTAAAACTTATCTAAAAAAAAAAAGTAAAGGAAAATCAAGTGGGTCTGTGAAGATCTTCTGAAGAAGTTGAATTCAGCCCTGATGAAGTGTAAGCTTCAAAGACCCCCTCCATTTTGATGCCTTAAATACCCTTTTTTACACATTACCTCATTCCTCCTGGTCCAAATATGGGTCTGAACCGAACAAATTATCAGGGTGCTTTCAGATTATTGGTTCGGGGGGTTCACACGTATAATTGATGTATTTTTCTCCATTGCCTTTTCCCTACTTTCCTGTTCACTATTTTCTTCAGACTTGCCGTTTAGACCCCTTTTCATGTGTTTGTCTGTACAACATGATCAAAATAGCCTGTTTGGTACTTTCCATCCAACTCAACAACCTGCGGTCACACCCTCCCCAGTTATTTTCCTATTATAGCATAGCTGATGTTTACAGATCTTACCACTTTTGCAAGATTTTACGAAACATTACTATTGCAGAGCAATTTCTTGCAAATTTTCCACTTAGGTAAGAACACTTAGGCCTAATGCTTAATTTACTTCATGCTAACTACAGCACTATAGAACCATGAATTACTTATGCTAACTAAAACACTATGGGATCATAAATTCTTAGACTTGCATAAAGACAAATGTATATATTTGTATAAGACAGAAAACAATATGAGCATGCAAGCTCAACATAATTATGGCTAAAGGCTACAGCAGGCCACATTGGATAAAACAAAGATCAGAGAAATGGGAAGGTTTGGATGAAAAAACAATTGTCTTTTTCGCATGCTGGGCCCTATGTGTATTCATGGAGGTTGCACATGTGCTCCATGTGCCTGGATTGGAACTACTTCAATAGCAGTATGTGGTGTTCTGCATATGCATGTTACTTGTGGTATGAACTCAGGTCGTAAATGGCAATGTAGGCCAGCCACTTCTTTAGTTTCTCTCTTACCACTTGTGGTCTAGGGTAGAAACCTTCTATGCCTGTATTTTTTTCACTTGATGTTTTTCTATAAATAATTGGAATTATTTAATTTATAGCTAAGGAGCTAAACTAATTCTAATTCTTATTAGTTAAATAATTAGTTTAATTCAGATTTGACTCTGCCAGCTCTTCCAGCTAGAATGCCACTCATTTGATGGGAAGAGAGGAACAATGTATGTACAGGGTTCCCCTTGATCCCCTTTTCTATGTCAGACAGCATGGTCACTGTTTATTTCATAAACAAGCAGGGAAGAATGAGGTCCATATAGTTGTATATTTGTGGCCCCATCATGACCGTTCCCATGTGCGTTCATCTACAGTCCATTTATTCTCAACTCTCTAAATGGGAGCAGAACTGACTATCCCAACCTGACTTCCCATTAGCTCACAGCCCAGTGCTTGGTTGGGCAACACGCATAGAGTGAATCTGCTCAAATGAGATGCATTCCATCTTGCCTAATAGTAATTTGTTATAATACACAGGTTAAGCTGCTCAATGAATGCATTTTTCTCCATGTGGTCAGAGACATCATCTTTCTGTGGAACTGCTTTGCTAAAGCTTCCCCTCTCATAAGTTGACTGACAGCTCCCAGGGATCTGAATTTACTGCTAAAGTGCTGATGGCAGCCAGCCTTTGAGTGTCTGGCTTCATGTTTTTTCCTATGTCTGTCAGTGAAGATGGCCTTTTTGACAGCATTTACTTCTGCTAGGAGGGTTGGGTGAACCTGATGCCCTCAGGGATAACCTGTCTTGTATCATCTTTCACAAAAAAAAAAAAAAAAAAAAGGTGTCCCTTGGACTACATCGTCATGGGAGGCACATCTATGCACCCTTGGGTTATGAACTATCTGATTTTTTTTTGTTGTTCACTTGTGCACAGTGATTGTATGATTTGATGCCAATTATGCCATGCAAGATTTCTTTATGGGTGCTTATCAGCTATTCCAATGGTTTAATATGGTATCATGTTTCTTACAGCAACATGTATGTGTACAGAGGTGAGGCGTGTTACATAGCACAGACCCTCAGGACTATCTCTAGTGCAGAGGCTGGAGGATTACATAACAAAGGGAATGCAAATACCCTCCCTGGCTCAGGTAGAAGTAAAGAGAATCCCATGGCAATGCAGAGAGGAGGGATGGGGGCGGGGGGGTTGGAAACAGAGAGAGACACATGGAGGGACTGGGGGCTTTTTTTTTTTTTTTTTTTTTCCCCCTGGAAAACTCCATCTTCAAACAGCTTCAAGCAAGATTTGGGCCCTGCCTGGCCTTGGGCAGAGACTGACTGTACAAACATCTGTCAGCTGCACCTCTTGAGCATAAATTTGGACTATGAGGTCAGTTTAGGTAGCAATATTAGGTTAGTATGAGTTATGCCTTTTTCCCTGTGATCACTCCTGACTCATTTATATTCTGCTGTGACTGGCTATTCTCTCACTTAAAACTGTACTCTGATCAATAAATTGGTAGTTGCTTTATTCAAACTAGTAGCTGCTTTATGGTGTGACTACAGAAGGCTGGGCATGATCCATTTTTTTGTTAAATGGATGGACTTGAGACCGGAATGATTGAGTATGGATCTCAATTTCTGTATGATAGTGACTCCTGGTGTGGTAACTGGGGCTAGGGGTGCTCGTTTGGGAACCATCTCTTGAGTAGCCAGTGGGCATATTCCCACTGTATGGGACCAATTACATGCGAGAGGCTGGAGTGGACTGACTCAGGATTAAGTGGTCATCTGGCAAAGTGGGGAGAATTGGGGTTCAGCAGTGGGAATTGGGCAGGGGAGATGGACACAGTGGCACACTGGACTGGATGAGGGAAGCAACCTGTCTCACATCCTAAGTCTGTTCCCTAGATCCCATTGGATTTCCGTCTAAATCCAGTGATTCATTTACTTGTGTTTTATTGAAAGACTAAAGCACAGGAAATGACATTTTCTAGATGTAGCCATGGCCCTGGTTTTTCACTTGGATCAAACAGAGCCATTTAAAAAATCTCTTAGGATCTTTGTTTCATTTGCCAGAAGACTGAAGTGTGAGGCCTTCTCTTTTCAGACACTCTGAAAGTGATTCTCTGGCTGCACTCTTCTCTGCAATAAACTCTCAAACTCCTCCTCTGCATAGTCTCAGAGCTCACTCAAATAGGGCATAGACTGCTTCAATAACATCACTACAAGCCCTCTTTCTCAAATCTTCAGGGAAGCTACTTGGAGCTCTGTCTCTAAGTTCACAAGAAACAATATCCTGACTCAAGTCTTGCCAGACTCTGGTGCCTTTTACTTCCTCACACCTTTCCCTTAAATAAGCACTGCTTGGAAATCACCCAAAGTGACTACCTATAGGGACCAGCACTTGAAAAGAAAGGAAGGCTATTTACCTTATAATGATTGGTGTCCTCTGAGATGTGTGATTCTTGTGGGTATTCACAATCCGTCCTCCTTTCCCTTTGCTTCAGATCTTCACTGATTTGTGGTAGTGTTGGCACTGAAGGGGCAAGATGTCCACATTGTCACTTATGCCCTCAGCTCACAGCATGAAAGGACATTGTGTGCAGGTGTGAACCAATGGACATTGCTATTGAAGAACTCCCAGTTCTAGGTGCAAGAATTGAATTTGTACCCACATGTGTACCCATAGGGACCACCCATCTTGAAGAAGACTATACATCTTGAAAGTAAGTAGCCTTCCTACATTTCTTTGGTCTTCCCATAATTATAGGGTTTAAAACAAATTGTGCCTTCTTTAGCAATCATAGTTTAAATTGCTCCTTCATTTGGTTCTCCTGTTGCATGGTCTTTTCAAAAATTTTTTGGACACATAGTGGACATAAACCAGTCTATAATTTGGTATACTAAATTTATCTAGGCTATTATTAAGATACATCTTTTCACAGAAATACTATAGAAGCAAGCAATGAGGGAATTCTAGTGGCATAAATAATTTGTCAGTCTTTGGCATCATTGACTGCACACACATCTATTTTTTTAAGCATGGGGGATTTTTGAGGGGACTGTATGGATTGTCATATTCTGTCTGGAACTTTTGAAAATCCTAGCAATGTTGCCCAAGAACAATGACTCTTCATATTTAAAGAATGTGTGATTCTATATATAGAGATTCTCTCTTTACTGAGGTCTTAATAAAATTCCCAGGATTAGCTCTAGGGGAGGAAAGTGTAAAGATGCAGATAGTTTTGCTACAATAATGGCCGCCAATGGGCTGTAATTCCAACTAGAGATAGCTGGACTGCCGTAGTTGTTTTACACTGTGGGGAAGCCAAAGTTATGCAAAGAACTCAAATTGTGGAGCAGAATCTTTCACAGTATTCTCTGTTAACCAGTTTTTTTCCAGAAGTAATCACAGAAGGATTCTATTTTATTCTATTAGAGAATATAGAATTTATTCAGGTCAATGAGGTTGGTTTTCTTTCTTTTTTTTTTTTTTTTTTTTTTTTCCCAGTCAGTGCTTGGTGGCGTGTATGTCAGGTTTTCAAGCTAGCAACCTTCTGGTTGCTTTATGAAAGATTATCTAAATTTTACATAAGCTCATGTTTTTAATAGATATTTCCCAAACGTCTTGTATTTATATTAGACCAGTAACAGCAGCTTACAGTGTTTATATGTACAAATAATTCTGTATTTTCCCGCAGAAATTTCTGTGTTTAGATTTTCTTTGCTATGTTAATTTCTAGTACATTTGAGTTTTTGTCTGTAGTCATCCTACATGATCAGTAAAAGAACAGCAGTATTGGATACTTTTTGGAAATATTTATGCTTGAAGAGCTTCACTGTGTATAAATTAAGTATAAGAACCTGCACTGAAACATGGTGTATGCTCTTTAGTGTCATCAGCTGGGATATATAATCTTTTATATATTCTTGTTTAGTGTCTAACAGTCTGGAAGCTAATGTGGTTGTCTTGGAAACAGGCTTTTCCCTGTAAATACCTACATGTTCTAACATATATTATTTCTGATGTTTTTACATTAGCTTCCAGAAAAAACTTAGTAGCCTTGAACTTCCAAAAGACACAACCTTGATCCAGTTCAGGTGATCATTCTTCAAGTACAGAACTTCCTACAGAGCAGTGTCAAAAATGTTTTCATTTTGTGCTGCTGACTGGGTTTGCAAAAGACCTGCTATTTATTGCATGAAAAGTCTGAATGAGGTTACAATTGCAATTAACTAGAAGCAATCTATGTTAGAAAAATTTCAGGATACAATTTTCTTAAGTTATATTTTTAATATAAAAGTGAGAAAATACAATAAAATATATCAAACAACTCTTCTTATGATTAATTGATGCTGTGACTAAAAAGGTTATTCTTCATTATGTTTTACTTGAGGACAAGTTGTAAACCTTTGAATTCTACCCAAATATGTGGCATTACATTTGCCTGACAAAATAGCAAATGTAGGCAAAAATACTTTGGACAGATTGTTTAGTTGGTGAGAAAGATGCCAAATAAGGCACAGAAAGTAAAAACAAAACAAAAACTGAGTCATCTTTGGAACTGACTTTCTTCTCAGGGTTTATTGGTACTTGTATGAGTATTTCCGAACAAAGCATTTATTTCTTTTCTATAATGTCTTTGGTTACTATCTATTATTCTATAGCAAGGTATTTTTATTCATCATCATATGGAAGATTATAAAATACATTTATCATCTTGTTTATATTTAGAGCTCTAAACTGAACAATTCTTTGCTTGTTTTTTTAAATTATATTCAATAAGATTTATTATATCCCTTTGAAAATAAATATTTTTCTCTTGGTATCACTCTAAAAGTCCTCCGAAGCAGATTAATGGATAGTTGAAGTAATTTTTTTTCTTTAAAGGAAGATAATGTCTCTTAGGGCTAGATGTAGCATGGATTATATACCCCAAAAAGGAAAATAAGAGTGCTCTTGAGCCACTGCCTGGATTACCCAGACATTTTAGTCTTCAGCCACAAGTTGCTTCCAGATCCCAGGGCTTTTGTTCTGTTAAGACCATTATTTACTGTGCAACGTCTACATTTTAGAATTTTTTTTTTTTTTTTTTTTTTTTTTTGCAGTACTAAAGCAACTGCTTTCCTCCTCTCCACTTCCCTGCTTTGGATTGCTGGTTTTTATATCTTTCTTACAAAACTCAGTCATGTGTCTGGCTGTTTGCACATTGGTCTCACTAAGGTCTGCTGATGTCCAGTTCATTTACCAAGTTTTTGGCTTCCCTCTTGATCGTCTTCCCTATATGATTGTTGCTAGGGCCATTCTACTTGTGTAACGCACAGGTCTTCACTGGACATGCCCATGCCAAAGTAACTTAGCCGCCCTTGGCTTGTCTTCAGTTGGGCTGCCCTGCATTAGGTCTCTCTCAACCTCATTTTGTTTCCTATCATGCATGTCTGACCATTTTCACTTCTGTTGTGGAGAGTATACTGATATTCTTTTCTTGTAGCTAGCTAAATCTGTTCCATAGACCTGGATGGGTCAAATTACAGTTGTATAGACACTATCTTTAAATTTAAATAGCATCTGTTTATCTCAGAGAATTAGACTCAACTCCAGCCATTTGCACCAAGCAATTTCATCAGCAGGGGCACCACTGATTGTAGCTTTTGACTTTACTTATTTAAATTCTTTTACACTTCTAGGTTCTCTGTCCATAATATCTTTTATGGTGGATTCTCCTCCCCTCAGTCATTATTGCCACAGTCTAACCGACATTGCACTCTACATCTCACTTGCTCAAAGCTGTGTTGCCATGTTCATAGCTGGCTTGCAGCATCTTACCATCTTGTGCACGTATCACTGAGTCATTGTGAATAGCCTACTCAAAGGCAGAGCCCAATGAATAGTTCTACTGATCACATCCAAGACAACTCCAAACAGGAACAGGTTCAGTGTTAACCCTTGGCACAGTGTTCGCTGGGAATTCTTTGTTGTCACCCCATTTGGTTTTGATGATAATAGTAACTCCATCTTATGGATCCAGTATAAAACTGACTTATCCTTTTGGTGCATCTCTGTCCCAAGCTCCACCAAACTAATTCTTGGTACAGAGTCATAGGCCTTCTCAGGTTCTCAAAGATCATGCCTACGTAGTCATTTCTCTGGACTCCTCTATGACAATTTGGAAGGCAAATGTGGCATCAGGTATATTTTTCCTGGCAAATCTATACCGACCCTTCCAAATTTCAGCTGTTCCAGGCAGATGCTTTTCAGTTGTCTTTGCCCATATTTTCATAGCATATCACCTGCTTTCTTTTTTCCCATATGTTTTCAAATTGTGTTCTCTTCCATACTTTTTCATTACAATTGGGGAACAAATTTTAAATTTAAGGCTTATTCTAAATCCTGTTATCAAAATTGGAGAGGCCATTTAAAGATAGTGTTATGAGACCACATATTAAGATTTTAGTGACCTTGAGTGTAGCCCTTAATTTTTAAAGTTACCATGCCTAATCATAAATAGTGAATATTAACAAAAAGTTATGTCATTACTTGAATGCCCTTGGTATCATTTTTTATGTATATGTTCTACATCAAAATTACACACTAAACTACAAATTAGTTTTCCATAAACTAGAATATTAGTCTGTCTCTTGTGTTTTATTACGTTTATGCCATATTCCTGACTTAACTGAATTGCCATGCACCTAGCTTCATGGTAAGGAGACACAAAATTTTAGTTTCATCTCAATTTAAGATTTAAAAAAAAATGACCAATTTGAATATCTTTAAATGAGCTGAATTCAAAATGATTGAATATGTCATTGAGCTGTTTCACATTCCTCTAAATAAGTCATTCGTTCCTCTTAACATCTTTAGTAAATTATGTTCCAATAAAGCAGCTCACTTACTATATTTCTGATCTAATTATAATTCTCTCTGCTCCGTACTAAATAATACATGATTATATTCATCAGCTCCATTCTAGCTGAACAATCTTTCATTCTCCTCTCCCAAATTATAAAATAGATAAATTCTTTAAAAAAAAGATTTTATGTATATGCAGTTATAATTCATATGAATCACCACAAGATTGTGATTCCCTCTCCCATTTCATTACAAAACTTTCCCCCAGATCCCAAACAAAATCATTATTATAGCCAAATTCTTAGTTTTATGGAAGCTTTTTGTTCTCTTTCAAGCTGAAATTTAAGAATTTTGGAAGTTTTCTGATTGTCTCCATACTTAACACAATACACAGATTTTGTTCTGGAGAATCCCGTTAACCACAGCTCATATTTTAATTATGAATTGTACATAGATTTTGATAGTCAGAGGCTAAAACTTCATATAAACCAGGATCAAGGTCCATAGTGAGTAGAATTTTAATCCTTTTTGATTATTAAAAAAAAAAAAGAGAGAAAACATTTGGTCTTCCATATTCTAATATTAGTAGAAAAATGTGCTCTAAAGACGTTTTTCAAATATAATAAAAGTTCAGTGCAGTCCTTTGAAAGTTGAACTAATGCTGCTCTTTTAAATACACCGTCAATTCAAATAACTTGTATCTGGATCATGGTTAGATTCTTTCTCAAAGGTGCTTAGGCTTATGCTCTTACTGGATTAGAGATAATACTTGTCACTATTAAACAATTATATTTCAGCATTCATGTTCTTGTTTGGTTGTTATAACAAGTCTTTGAATAAAACTGACCATCCTGATGCTTCACATTTTGCCTAACAATTTCTAAGAATGATAATTGTCAAAGATAGATGAATTTTAGCAGTGGGAGGAATGTGTTAGTGTGTCCTTGTCGCATATGGCTTTGTGTTAAAATGGCTGCAGAAATCAGATCTAAGAGCAGCATTTACAGTGATTTGCTAAATAAATGACACCAAAAAGGATAGTGAACTCCTGTGCAGTACAAATCAGATTTCCTCCCCAGGGATCAAAAGAAGATAGAAAAACACTGAGAGTTTAGCACCCATGTGGGTCTTGGGTTCCTTTCTCATCCAGAATTTTTAACTGTTAATACTGTTTTATCATTTAGGTTGCAAAACATCTATTTTCCTGAAAACAAAAAATAGAGCATAGAACGTGGAGACTTGGGGGCAACCAGGATTTTTGGCTCCCTTTGCATACTGCTGATCCTGGACTACTTTGAGAGTAGGGTTTGACTTCAGAGCAACGTTAGCTTGATTTACCATGCTTGACTTACAAATCTTGTGCTAGCCTAGCTTGAATGAGAGTGGTGACACTGCAAAACAACAAGCTACACAGAATGATTTGACTGGTAACACAACACCTTAGCTGCGAACTTGAGTTATGGCTGAGGCCCCACTGCACTGCTAGTTCATTCCATGTCCTCAACAGGACAGCTGGCTGGCATTTAAGGCTCCATATAACTCAAACTAGAGATTTTTGTATGTGGCTGAGAATCAGTTTAGGCACAAAACTCAAGTTAGTGCTTGAGCTGATAATGCAGTGAAGGCCACTTTGGGACCCCCTCTGTTATGACTGCCTTCCTGGGTTCTCCTATGACTGCTGCATGGCCTAGAAGCTCCACAGTTTCACGACCACATCACTTCTACGCTGGCATGTCCCCATTATGGTAGGGGGTCCTCAGTGGGTAGTCTTATGGTGGTTTCTGCATTGCCTCTGCTGAGGAAATCCACCGCCCACTGGAATTGGGGCTTTTCAGACTCTACCTACTTCACTCTAGCCCTTTCATCTGACATGAAAGGGCCAGAGGGAGGATGAAGATCTGACCCCAAGAGTTTCATTTTTTTAAAGTGTCAGTGGGATGTGAAAACTGTAGCTTGCCTACATTGAAAAATCATTATCAACACTGAAAGCATGAGCCAAAATTCCATACTACATTATCAAGAAAAAATACATTTTAATTTGAAAAATAAGGAAATCTTTATATATCTACCATAAATGCATAGAATGTTAGCTCTTTTAAATGTGCCAAATTAGCATTTTACAGAGGTTTTTATAGAAGGTTAGCTCATGTTTTGGAGGATTTTGTTGGGACCCATGTTTTAGAAAACTCTGATGTGAATTTAAAAAAATCATAGATACTGGATATTGCATTACAGTTGTGACCCTTAGATGCAGTGTTGGGTGAGTCTGGGGTGGATGTTCAGACGGAATTTAAAGATCCCATAGCTTTAAAAAAAAAAAAATTAGGCTAGTCTGTGTGTTTTCATCCCTTTTTTCAGGCCAAATCCTGTTCCTAATGAAGTAAATGAAAAATTTGCAATTGACTTCAATGTGAGAAAAACAAGGGTAGGATTTTTCAAAAGCACTAAGCATTAAACAGACTCTTCTTCCCATTGGGCTTGATGACAGAGTTCTTTTGACTTCAGTAGGAACGATGTTAAGCCAGTGTTGAGTGCTACTGAAAATCACTCCTCACCAGTACTTCCGGTTATTTGAGAATTCTGGTTGTGCACATAAGGGATGCTCAGTTTGTACTACCTTGTGACATGCACTGAGATACCTGGAGTTTAGCAAAATATAAACTATGCTGGGCTACACAAAGCAAAGTTGTTTTATCTGTCTGAGATCCTCAGAAAAGCTGTCGAAGTAGTTTAGGCACCCATTTCCCATTGTGGAGTTTCACTGGAGTTTGGACACGTGATTCCCATATATTCCTTTGAAAATCCCACTACAGTGCAGTAAACACAGTTTTTGGTGCACACGTGAGAGACTTGTGATAATACAACATTGTGTCACATGTATAATGATTTAAAATAAGACTGCATATTATTCCAAGTAACAAAGCAACCCAATTAATACATTGTAGTCTGTTTTAAATTTATGTTAAGTGATCTTAGTACATCTCTTCTGCAAACAAAGGTAGCTTACTCCTAGTAACTGGTTACATGACTTCAAATTGAAATGTAAAATAGCTGTCAGTTCAGATTAGGTTTTTAATAAATTATTTACTTGGTACAGTAGCTGTATTTCATTGGATCTTGTACTTGTTTTAAAGTAGTTTTGAAGGCTGAAGTGTAGGTTATATTTGTTCATTTTTTTATTTGAGGCAAAAGTGAGACTACATTTTAGGATTTCAGAGGGGTGGCCGTGTTAGTCTGTGTACACCAAAAACAACAAAAGTCCTGTGGCACCTTTAAAGACAAACAGATTTCTTCGAGCATAAGCTTTCGTGGGCTCCAACCCACTGCGTCAGATGCCACTGACAAATCGGGTTGGAGCCCATGAAAGCTTATGCCCAAAGAAATCTGTTAGGGTATGTCTACACTGGAGGCTTAAGTCCATTTTAAGCAATTCCAGGGCCATCTTTGGATTTCATTAAGTCAATTTAAGCACTTGCTTAAGCTGACTTAAAACACTCACCCTTAAAGTCGAGTCAACTTTATTAAATTGACATAACAAAATGTGGCCAGTAAAGTCAACTTAATAAAGTCCACTTAAGGCAGGAGAGCCATTTAAGTGGACTTCATAAAGTCAACTTATGCCAGGGGACCGATTTAAAGTCGTTATTATTAAGTCAACTTTAAATGGGTCCCCTGGCTTAAGTTGACTTTATAAAGTCAACTTAATCAATTGAGAACTTTCTAAGTTGACTTAAGTCTAAAATTGACCTTATTAAGTCGACTTACCTGAGCCCTCTAGTGGAGACATAGCCTTTGTCTTTAAGGTGCCACAGGATTTTGTTGTTTTATTTTATGACTGAATATTGAATTGTGTTGTACAGTGGGTAGAATTTTCCTGGTTTTCTGTTGTATTTAAAACTACACATAAAATTTGCAGTAAATTGTAATTGAAGCTTATTCTGCTTTGATGGCTCATGAGGCAATTATTTTAATTGTGCTTAAAATCCCTGCTCTAAAGATCTAATCATTTACAGATCTTTAATTGGATTAAATGAAAAAGTAGATCTAAAAAAAGTTTTAAATCAGTTATTTTGAAACCTTTACAAATTCTGGCAAAACATATTGCAGAAGTACTTTATGAAAATTTCTGCAGAAAAATAAGAATACATTGTTTCCTACCATGCCATTCCTTTTGTATCACTGCTTATCTGTGAAATGGCTATATTAAACCTTGCTATGTGCAGCATAAGAAGATTTTGTAATGCTGCAATTCCGAGTTAATAGTGCTCCACTAGGGGGCAACCTGCAGACCCACAGTTTTCTCGAGTTACCCTGAAAAAGGCCATTTACAGGAAGTTTCCACATAATACCACTTTCAGCACTCTTCTTTAGTTATGTTTAATGTGTCCAGGACCCTCCCGACCTGACACAAATAATGAAGATGTTTCATCAGTATTTGGCATTTTTTAAATTTGCAATCTAATTAATTTTGCATAGATAAATACATTAGTTTTGGTAATCCAAGAAAGGAAAATATTTTAGGAATTTTGCTTTTAAAAAATCAGGCAACAATTTGCTAGAAAATCATACAGATATGTAATTATGAATTGTTCTTATTCTCAGTCTCTTTTGTCTCCTACTTCTAAGACCACAAATGTTTGTTTGTTTGTTTGTCCTCTGTATGATGAACCAAAGTCCGCTGGGGCTCTTCTCTGTGAAGGGCCAAATTTTACCCTTCCACTTCATAGATCCCAGAGCCAGCAGGAATCATTGTGATCATCTAGTCTGAACTATCCCAAAATAATTCCTACTTCGTCTTCTAGAAAACATCCAATCTTAATTTAAAACATTTAAGTGATAGAGAATGCACCACAACTCTTGATAAATTGTTCCAATGATTAATTATGATCATCATTAAAAATTTATGCCTTATTTCCAGTCTGAATTTGTCTAGTTTCAACTTCCAGCCATTGGATCATGTTATAATTTTCTCTGCTAGATTGAAGAGCCTATTATTACGTATTTGTTCCCCATCTAGTTATTTTATAGAAGATAGGCAAGACATCCTTTTAACTTGCTCCTTCTTTAACTAAATAGATTGAATCCAGGATTCAATCACTGTAAGGCAGATTTTTCTAATCCTTTAATAATTCTTGAGAGTCTTCCCTGAACTCTCTCCATTTTCTTAAATCCTCCTTTAACTGTGGATACTAGATCTGGGTGCAGTGTTCCAGCACTGGTCATACCAATGTCAAATATAGAAGTGAAATTACTTCCCCATTCCTACTCATATTCCCCTGGTTATGCATCCTAGGATTGTATTAGCTCTTTGGACCACATTGTCACTGGGAAGAAGCTTATGTTCAGCCAATTATCCACCAGGACCCAAAAATCTCTTTCAGAATCACTCTTTCTCACAACAATGTCCCTGTCTTGTAAGTATGTCCTGCATCTTTTATTCCCAGATGTATGTATTTCCATTTAGTCTCTTTAAAATGCATGCTGTTTGCTTTTGCCCAGTTTATCAACTTATCCAAATTGCTATGTATTAATAGAATAGAATAGAATCATAGGGTTGGAAGGGATCTCATTAATGGCCTGTCCTTTATTTTTTAGCACTCCCCCAATTTTTGTGTCGTTTACAAATTTCATCACTTTATCAGTGGTAGTCTGTACATTGAACTTCAAAGGAGATGTTTTCCCTTTCTGTACTTTGGAGCAAGTAAGACTGACATTCTCTTCCTTTGACGTGATATTTTAGAACTTTGAATATCATTCAGTTGCCTTTTTATAATTTATGAATTCCACAGATCTTAATGTTTCAAAAAGAGGAAGAAAACTGTGTGACTCTCATAATTATTTTACTAATCCATTTATTGGATATCGGTACTTAAGTTACTGTAAATACTGTTTTGACTCCCTCCCTCCCCCCCCACCATCAGAAGATGGTTAAAGAATGTTTGGTTTTTTGTTAACAATACATAGGATTTTCAAAGGAGCCAAAGGGACAGAAGTTGAATTAAGATTTTTTTAAAATGATTTGTGCCTAAGTCACTTTATTTAGGCTTTTTGAAAAATCCACCCAATAAGCCTAAAAAGTGTTTTTTAGTATCTTGTTCTAAAGGGATAGCTGTGTTAGTCTAGTCCAGCAAAACAAACAAGGAGTCTGGTGGCACTTCTAAAGACTAACAAATTTATTTATTGCATGAGCTATTGTGGGAGAGAATCCTACTCATTTGCAAGCATCTGAAGTACGATTCTCCCCCAAGAAAGCTCGTGATGAATAATGTGTTAATCTTTTTAAAAGTGCCACCAGACTTCTTGTTTTGTTTTGGTATGTTCTTTTTCACTTGCTGGTGGTTTAAATATAGTTTTATTGGGGAAGCAATTCTTAGTTGCTTTTGATATGTAGCAGTATGTGCACATATTTACTTCAGGGTGGTAGCATAGAAAATTAACTACGGCAGTGGTTCCCAACCTTTTCTCTGCCACAGCACACATTGATACCTTTTATTATTTTGAGGCATGCCACCAGGTAGTCTCCAAATGCACTCAAGTATTCTTGAACCAGTCCAGAGCTCTTTGTGTAGTTTTTTGAAAACTTCCATCGCACACCTGCTCAGGCCTGATGGCACACCTGTATGCTAAGGCACAGTGGTTGGGAAATCCTGAATTAGGGCTGTGATTTAGCACAGATTTTGTGATTGGTGTCCCCCCCCTTCCCCCGCTGTAAATTTATTTAGAGTGTAAACTCTTTGGGGAAGAGACCCTTGGGCTTATCTTAAGTGTTTCAGTACAAAAAGCAAGGGACAGGAAGCTCCATTAGCAGCCATCTGGCAGTTCTCCTGGTTTATTTAAGGGAATACCTAAGTGGTGTGAAGTTGCTGTACTTAGGGCCAATAAGGGAGTGGTTCCCAACCTTTTCAGTAACACAACACGTTTCAGTGAGACAAACAATTCCATGGCATACTTTTTTTTCAGCTGAATTGATTGCTCATAAATGTCACATTTACTATGGTTGTAGTCTTACTAAAGATGTTGGCAACATAGTGCATACAACAAGCTAAAGAAGGATCAAACGCATTAATGTTTCAAATCCACTGGAAAAAATACAAATTATATCAGTTTTGCCATTCGGCCACCTTTATTTAGAATGGTCACATTTTCGAATTGAAAGACTGATACATCACTTTTAATGATTAATTTTTATGAGTTTTATGATTTGTAATTTTGGTTGGATAGAATATTATTCAAGATAAAACAATACTTGTTTTACACTGATTTTTCATTACCTTTTTACAAAATTTCTTGGCACACTTGGGCAGTTCTCGCTGTTCACCAGTGTGCAATGGTACACTGGGTGAAAAACACTGCAAAGGGGTCATTAAAACCAGTGTTAGTTAGGACAGTCCTAAGGCTGTTCTAATATACACCAGGAGCCAAACTAGTGCTGATGGCCCCTCACCTAATCTTATCATGGATCAGAAGGGTGGAAAGGTAACTAAGTATGTACCTCCATTTCCTCCTCAAGTATGCTGAGCATGGTTCTGATGCACCTGCAGACCTAGACACTTATCTTCAGTTTCGTCCCTTTTGCAAAGTAGCTGCTGCAAACTGCTACTAATAAACATGACAGAATAAGCCCTCCAGTGTGTGTTGCTATGGAAGGTGTGCAGTGTGATATACCGAGGAGTTTTGCTATGGTTGGAAATTACAAAAATACCCAAAAAAATTGCAGCAGAAGAGAGGTGAATTACATATAGCATGAAACAAA
Organism: Podocnemis expansa; assembly: GCA_007922195.1. Taxonomy (NCBI): domain Eukaryota; kingdom Metazoa; phylum Chordata; order Testudines; family Podocnemididae; genus Podocnemis; species Podocnemis expansa. Next base: position 29,606,368 of record ML681964.1, on the reverse strand, counting down.
ACAAGAGTTCAGTTAGTTAATTGAATTGCTTGCCATTCGCATTTCAAGGAAGATGATACATTGGTAAGTCTTCACAGATGATGAATGTTATTCACAGAAAGGGTATTTTAATAAATGAAAGCTAAGATGTGTTGCATTTACTTTACTGTTGATGCTATTCTTCCTAGAGGTCAAGGATTGTATTAAAATCATGTGGCCATAAGAGGGGATGTATGCTTGTTTGAAGGTTCGGCCCTATAGTGAAAGAAGGACCCTACTCTGCCTAAGTCAGTCTGATAGTGAGGGAAAAATTTCTTTGCAGCCCTTTCCCCTCCACGTATCACCCAGCTACACGGGCTAACACACACCCATTCCAGCAGCTTCTGACCTCCCTTTCCCTCACCCAGAATGCACTGTTCCCTTTCCTTTGGCAAGCCAGACAACCCCTCCCTCCCACCCTTTCTTAAACATACATGACAGTCCTTTTCTGGCTATACCACAGGAAGAAAAGGAGATACTTGATGTGGTTTTAATGAGGATCTAAGACATGGTTTAAAATATTCCTTGATCCTGCCATGAGTGCATGGGACTGGACTGGATGACCTATCATGGTCCATCCTATCTTCTATAATTAGTAGATGTCTGGGACTAGCCAGCAGATGACAATGTGCAGTGCAGGTAACTCAGTGTTTATTTAATAACTATCCTGAAGGCTTCTGCCAGCCCCCCTCCCTTTTTCTGTCTTTGTCTTCCAACCAAACCACTGCTGGGACTTTACCATCCACCTTCTCCCCTCAGGCAAAGGTTAAGGTGGGCTATAAGAAATGGGGTTTGGCTCCCTGTGGTACCATTCATAGGAGCCCCAAACACTGTCCAGTTCTGCTCCTTTAATCAAAGTCTCCTTTTTAAGTCCTTTCCTAAGCCATTTCTCTGATCACCATGTCATACCTATAGAAGTTGGAAAGGTGAAACCCATTCTTCTGAAATAACTGGTTCTCCATACATTATGCTAGGATGCAAAATTACTGATCCTCATGTGGCACCCCCAGAATTCCTTATTCACATATCTTTTCACCTAGGGGGGTCTCACCTCACAGTTCACTGCCAAACCTTGCTTTGAAGCATGTCCAGCCACACAATTTTTACTCTTGGAAAAAGTTCAAGAACAGCTTCAAGACCCTTGTCTCTCAAGAAGACTGCCCTAAATAAGACTGTCTTCTGTCCACTATGACATGTGGTGGCAGGGATGTGCACAAGATTCCAAAGAAGGTTAACTGTGATAGGATGATAAGTCCTCCCTGGAGCCATTCATACGTGAGCACCCAGCCAGAAATCTTTCAACTAAGAAACTTCTGCAAGGATCTGGCTACCCATTTACCTAATGATGAACATAATGGCCAAGAGGTGATTACAGGTTGTCAAGAATGCTAAATTGAAGGGTTGCCATTGACACCATGTACCTCAACACGTGGCTCTCTATAGTGAGCTGTATCTGTGATCAGCCTTCCATATACTGGAATTGCACGAAATCATTAAAATTTCTCTTACAGCTTTGTCATGTTTGCAGAAGCACAGCTCTCCCCACTACATTGTCAGCCACCTTATGCCATGGTTCCATAATGCTCTGCTTGGGTTCCCAGCTGGTTCCTGAAAATCCGTGCATCTGAAAATGAGAAATGGCATCCACTAAGGCTTCATCAATTCCAGAAAGTTGATGAGGGAATTGATATTGCCCTTGAGCCTGTTGGGGGCGGGGGGAGGCAGTGGGGACCCACAAGTTCTCCATGGCCCTGCAGTCCTTTTCACAGTTCATTCCTGCAGAATCATTGTCTTAACAAGCTGCCTGGCTTCATGGAGAAGGAGCTTCTCATGTCCAGGGTTGCCCTTTTTAAATCCCTCCACCCTTCTGGTCCTAGTCTGCATCAAGACAGTGCCTCATACCCCATTTTGCAGCAGTTTCTGACGTGTCTCTCCCCAACCCAGAAAGCATTGTTCACTTTCCTGCAGCAAGTAGGACAATGGCCTCCCTGCTTAAAGCTGCGGTTTAGTCATTTTTCTATTATGGCTTTTAACTTACTGTAGTAGTTTGTCTAAAACTTGCATGTCAAAATATGTATGCAGTGAATAAAATGTCATTTGACATTGTAAGTCAAACCTTAAATTTAGTTTTCCAAGCCACAAATTATATAGTACAGCTATATGTAAATTTTACAGCTACTTGATGCAAATTAGGTAAAAGAATAAATATGAATTTCAGACAGCAACAACACTGAATTTAGTAAGTAATCAAATCATGTATGGGTGGTTCCTCAAATGGCACCACAGACAAAGTCAGATCCACTGTATTTGCTATTTTATATTCTACTCTTGTAAAGATTCTTTTTCTATTGAGGCATTGCCGCCTTTAGGTATTATAAACTAGGACTTCCATTTTCTGTCACATACAAAAGAAAAGGATAACATTTCTTAAAGCTTGTATTTCCATATTTTTGTTTCATATCCCTTTGATGTATTTGAAGTTTTCTGGGACATTTGAAGTATTTGATACTAGAGACAAATTCTGATGAATGTGTCTACCCTCATAGAGGCAGATGTCTCTGAGCTTAGCAAAATTAGTGGTGATATGCCTCTAGTGGGTAACTATTGGATGCTATCCTTGAAATGTCATGGAGCAGAGTACTGTTAACAGAAGACCTGGAAAGAAAGAGATGAGCATGCTCAGGGGCTATGTATTTAGATCCCTAGTTATTGTTCCTTCTGGAGCGAGGATGCAAACATTAAGGAAACTGGTGTAGTCCCATAGCTTCAGTAGCAACCAGAGAGTAACTCCCAAGAAGGTATTCCTGACCCTTTGGAAGTCTGCCTCATTAGGAATGGCATAGCTTCTGAGCTAGGATCTTGTTTAATACCAGTGTCTTGCCAATTGTGATGCCTGAATGTTTGAATGTAAAATGAATGGATCTAATTCATTATCACAGCCAGCATCTGACGAAGTGGGTTGCAGCACACAAAAACTTATGCCCAAAGAAATTTATTAGTCTTTAAGGTGCTACACAAATCTCATTGTTTTTGCTGTATACAAACTAACACAGCTACCCCCCTGGAACATTTTACAGCATGTATTCTGCCTTAGTAGATGAAAACTATACTCAGTCTTTGCAGCAGGGCCAGTCCACCCATAGAGGTGACCTAGGTGGTTGTCTAGGGCACTGGCCTGTAGGGTGCGCCAAGGGCTGGGCTGGGGCTGGGGCAAGCCAGCCGCTGGCTGTTTTCTGCCAGCATTGGGCCGTCAGGGGAGCCGTGCCCCCACTTGTCATCGGGCCATGGATGGGGAGCTGGCTGTGGCTAGGGGAGCGAAGCAGTGCCGCCACTGCAGTTTGACCTGGCAGCCTGTGCAGTGCCTATCCGCCACCTGACTAGGCTTGGGGGAGGGCGGGCGCCAAAATCTCTGGTGCCTAGGACGCCAAAAGATCTTGGGCCAACTCTGCTTTGCAGTGACTTTAGGTTAATTTAATATATTTTGTATTCATGTTAGGGTTTTTGTTGTTTCAGTTTCTGTCCAGGAGGTACATTGTGTAAATATCACAAGCTTTGCATTACGGCTATGTCTACGTTGCCCAGCAATTTCAAAAGAACTTTTTTTGGGAAAAGTATTTCAAAATAATTATCTCAAAAAAAAAAAACTTTTTTAAAAAAATGGTATTTCAGGACAACAGTCCAGAGACGGCTCGTTGTCCTGAAAGACCGGGCCCCCCCCCCCCCAATGTCTACACTGGACTTTCTTTTTCAAAAAAAAGAAAGTTGATGGATGAGATACGGAGGATTTTTTTTTTGAAAAAAAGCCTTTGCTGTGCCCTGTGGTAGCCTTTTTTTTTTTTTTTTTTTTTTTTTTTAATATTAAACCAGGTTTATTGTTCACAAAAAAGCTAAGCCTGTAAGCTTTTTCAAAATAAAAAGCCTTTTTCAAGAGAGCTATTTTGAAAAAAACCATCATGGGACACGGCAAAGGCTTTTTTTGAAAAATCCTCCCTATCTCATCTATTGACTTCCTTTTTTTCAAAATAAAAAAAAAGCCCAGTATTTCGGGACAAGGGACTGTTGTCCCAAAATAGAATTTTTGAAAAAAAAGCTTTTTTGAGATAATTTCGGAATACTTATCCTGAAAAAATGTTTTTTCAAAAATGTTGGGCAATGTAGACGTACCTTACTTGTTTTCAGTATTGTTGTTGAGCAAGTTCATACAGTTATTGCTGTTTGGTATTCTTAAGAAGAACTGTAGAACAAGAAGTTGTTCTTTTCCTTTTAGGTCTACCACTTAGAACAATCTAACTAGTTTTGATTTTTGTGTAGAATTTTGCAACTAGAGTAAGACAAAATAATTTGCCTGTGTAAGAGGTCAGTAATTTATTAAACCAATAAAGGCTTCAGATTTGGCCTTCTGACTTTACCAGAAGTTGTGCAGACCATGGAACTGCAAACTAGCTAGTCTTATCAGCAAGTTTTATATGTTGCTAGTAATACTAAATTTTCACTTAACTTATAAGAAGATCTGTAACAAACCCCTCCTACAAACCTAGGGCCAGTTCTTACCTCGTAACTACACTCAAATCAATGGAATTACAGTAGAAATTAATTTGATCTCTTCAGTATAAATCATAGTTAAGACTAACACTGTCCTGCACACACATGCCTAATTGAAGAAGGGGAGTGATGTAGTGAAGAAGTTGTGACAGAAAGACGGAGTTAGTGTTTTTAAGCACTGGGCTGCAGCTCTTTTTCATGTTAATGGGAATCATCGACCAAAATCCCTTGGCTAGAACCTCAAAAGTATCTGCCTTAATGTAGTTTTACCATAGTTTATTCAAAGACTTACAGTTCCGAGGCATTCAAATCAAATCATAGGGCTGGAAGGGACCTTGTGAGATCATCGAGTCCAACCCCCTGGGAATTGAACCCAGGACCTTCTGCCTGCTAAGCAGCAGTGTTAGCCGCTACACTATTTGCAGGGTTAATAGCCATGTATTAAACTTCACAGCCAGGATAAATTTATATAGAACTTGATCCAAAGGCTATTTACTTCAGTAGGTTTTGGATTAGGTCCAAATATCATATATGCAGAAATGCAGTATGTGATAAATTACACACATATTTGTAAATATATCATATGCCTGTAAATACATCATTTGGCCACTACTTCATTTCCCCTAGATATATTCCAAATTACAGTAGTAACAATGGCCTTTGTAATGAGAATACCTAAGCACTAGTAACTGGGCTGATACTGCCAACTCAGTTCACGTTAACCACTGAACAGTTATAAATGGGAGTTTCTCTTCATCATCAATCCTCGAGTCCAGGGGTCTCAAACTCATCACCACATGGACCATATGAGGGCTAGTATGTTAGCACGAGGGCTGCACTACTGAAACCTTTTCATACAACGATATTGCAAATATTGATAGCAATAGTGTTGTCGTGTGCCACAAGAAATAACTTCAGGGGCTGCATGCAGCCTTTGGGCCATGAGTTTGAGACCCTTGCTGTAGTCCTCCCCACGTTTTAATCGTTTACATAAAAGGTTGCCTGTGCAGAACAGCTAATCAAAATTTTAATATGTGCAAAATATAGATTCTTTAGTACTTCAAACTTTGGTTGTATTCAGAGGTACACTTTGGGGTTTCTAGAAGATGTTAGTGTTGTTTATGGAATGGCCCATAAATACATTATGCTTAAATGCATTTTATGCCTCATTTCTAACTTCTAGAGTTTTGTTGGTTCCAAGTCCTTTTTAAGGAAAGTAAATTGTTAGTCTCCACACCTAAGCCTATGTATAGGAATAGTTCCACTGATTTCCGTCTTTAAGAATCTTAGGCAGTTCTTGACAAATCCAGTCAACAAACCACTCATTTGATTTCCCTCAAATACCATCTAAGATTTAATGATAAATAAATAAAATAATCAGTCTGCCATTGAAAGCATTTTTCTTTCCCTTTCCCCCATCTCCCCCACACTTCAGAATGGATATCCAGTCTTGCTTGCCTAGAACAGAAGTTTCCCAGCTTGCTTACAGTACCATCTTCCTCCCAGCTTCTGCAAAAGCCCTTGTGCTGAGCAGCATGAGAAGTGTATATATAGGAGGTGACAGCTGGGAATCTGCTGGCTCATAGCTGCAGCTGCCAGAATCAGCAAGAAGAAAGGGCCACCGAGTAGGTGGAAGACTTGTTGACATGCTCCAAGCTTAGCAGTGTTACGCCTGTATCTTGCTGTCGCAGTTCCATTGTATAATTACCTGGAACAAATTTTCAGTGCTTCAGACTTTCCTGGCCAAACCGGGAGTCTTAACAGTCATAGCTACCAGAGGCTCTTCAAAAGGGGGGGAGAGTAAGTTTTAAATTTTGCACCCTTACACTGTAATCATGTGCCACTTTAATTCTTCAGTGTCTATGATAAAAGCTAAATTGGATTTATTTTAAATAGCTCTCTATTTAATATTAAGGAATACACCGTGAGACTTGTACAAATCCATTGGCCTGTACTGTACAGTTGAAAAGTTGGAATGGGATTGAGGAAGAGGTTTGTAATAGGAGAAAAGCAAAGAGTCTTGAACAAGGTTATTTTAAGTAGATGTTCAAAACAATATACATATATATGTTTTTTCCCTGCATTTTTTCTTTTATGTTCCTACTAGCAGTTATTTTAAAAGATGGTTGCCAGACTAGTGCACAGAGTTCACGAATCTCAGTAAGGGTCAGCTTCTGACACCCTTGCTCATGGTAAGCAGTATCTCATATTTCGAATAGTCCCATTTAAACCATTAGGTTGTTCAAAAACTAAGCTACATACTAAGAGCAAGTGTGACAGAATGTGGACCCCTACGCATTTAAAGCCAGGTTAAATGAAATTATTTGGGACCATTTTCACCATAGTTATTCATGTTACTCCATCTGAAGTCCTATTGGTGTCAGTGGACTGCTTCTGAAATAAAGTATTATTCCATATGAGGCTATTGGAATTTGGCCTTTTTCAATACTTCTTTGTATTTTTATAGTTTTCCATTTTCAAGTGCCTGACAAAGTGAGATTTCTCCAACAAAAGCTCATGAGATAAATAAATTTGTTTGTCTTTAAAAGTGCTGCAGGACTCCTTGTTTTACTTTTTATATGTAAAGGTAGATTACTTACAGTCAGGAAGAGTTGTATCTTTTTTAAAAAAAATTAAGTCGTAGGGCTAAAGGTTTTCTGTAGGAACTGTGATTGCATGTGGTTATACTAAAAATCTACATTTGTGCCTCCAAAAGTATTTTGCATAAAAGATTAATTTCAGTAATACAAATGTTAATAGTGTAAAACTGAGAAATATAGTTCTATAACTAAAAATTCCCTACCTTTAGAGTGCAATTTTAAAAAGCAGCAATTGATAAGAATTGTACCAAGCATATGGTGAAAAGGAACATCTATTGTATCACAGACTATTAATGCTGGAATGCGATATTCAGCCAATAGCATGCTATTAAACATGTGCTGAGTACTTAGGGCAGAAAGTATCATAAGCATTCTACTTAAGCAGTGGAAGTGATGATACTTTAACATTCTTCATTATACCTCTTAGCATAAAACAGTTGTGATTTAGATAGAGGCAGTGTAAGCTTGTGGATTTAATGAATTTTGTAATAGTTATAAATGGGGTTAAAAAAATTGGAGAGGGTGCAGAGAAGAGCCACAGAAATGATTCACAGGCTAGAGAAGATGCCTTATAATGAAAGACTTAAAAGTTCACTTTCATGAGTTCATCAAAAAGCAGACTGGAGAGATGACTTGATTATAGTGTAAGAAATACTTATGGGGGAGAAAATTTTGGACACTAAAGGGCTTCTCATTCTGGCAAAGAAAAGCTGAGCATAAGACTGGAAGGGGTGTTCTGGGTCATTGAGGCCAGTCCTCTACTCTTGCAGACAATCATGTACCAAAAATGCAAAGTTAAAGCAAGCAACAAATTAGTAATAAACCACAATTTTAATAATGAAGGTAATTGATTAATTATTGGAAAAAGCCATCGAGGAAAGTGGTATGTTTTTCCATCTCAGGAGTGGTCTTCAGATCAAAATTTGGATGGCTTTCTGGGAGACACAGTTTAGTCGAATACAAGTTATTAGATTCAGTACAGGGGTAGCCAGGTGAATTCTGCCTGTGTTATACTAGATGTATAATTTGATTCTTTTTTGTCTTAAAATATGTATAGTATGATACTTATTTTCCTAGTGTGCATACTATTGTTTTGTGATTTTTTTTTATAAGATTCTTGGTACCATTTAATTTCTTCTTTCCTACCCAATAAAGAAAATGCTATCCCTGGTATGAGATTCCCCTGGATTGGTGTGAAACTGAGGGTTAAATTACGGTGTTTAAATTTTTAAAAATGGGAGAAGGATTACAATATTCTGTAAATCTTTCGGTCACTGTAAATGACAAGGTTATTTTGTGTGGCCAGTGAGGTTCCCTATTATAATGGTCTTGAATTTGGAGAAATTAAGGTTGTAAAAATAATTTGAGTTTAAATACTTACATCAGAATGTAATTCAAGAATAGTCAGCGGGGACCTGTTAATGCGCGACTGGTTTGCGCACGGATCCGGTCATGTCCCCTGAAGCCACCAAGTTTACATGCGGGACTCAGTAATGTGTGGTACCTAAAGGTGAAGTTGGCCTGGGCACGGAAACACGTGGAGTGAGCTACCAACTTAACGATTCCTGCACGCTATCTAAAAATGAAAGTTGACCTGGGCAAGGAAACAGGTGGAGTGAGCCTTATTAGTGCTGCACTGTATTTCATTTATTTATTTTTTTCACCGTGGTCCCGTTTACACGCAGTCCATTTAACGCACGGTTGCAGCGGCTTTTCCCCTGACACCTGCACGTTAACGGGTCCCCACTGTAGTAGTGTTCATTAGCACTTCCATTTACTTTCCTGATAGACTATTGCTGTCTGTTGACAATTATTTAATGCTAGAAGGTAAAACAAGGGAAAACCACTGTAGAATGGAATAGTCAGAATTATAAACATCAGTGCTGTAACTAGATTAAACACAGGTTTGAGGACTTTAAATAAGTCAGTCATAGGTTAGAGGTTTCTTACAGGACTGGGTGGGTGGGGTTTTATGGCCTGCATTATACAGGAGGTCAGACTAGATGATACTAGTCCCTTCTGACCCTAAGAGTTTGTGAGTTATACCTTTGGAACTTATCCTTGAATAAAGAATTTCCCAAGAGACTATCTTCACCACTTCAAGCAAGCTGCCATCCCACCCTGTTAGTGTCTGTTCACAATCAGATTAAGTGCACAGACTCTGCTCCCACCATCACATTCTACATGTCACATCCAATGGTCATTGTGGATTCATAGTACAGTATTTCCTTTTGTTAGATATCTGACTTCTTTCCAAATGTCATGGGACTCGCTCCTTGAAAAGTTGCTATGTTTATAAGTTATTTCACTTTCATAATCTCTGCTGCTTACAAAATGTATTGCAATTCACATGAGACCTGATTCAAAACTCATTGAAGTCAGTGGAAAAACTCCTTTCTGGTGGTTGGGGAAATGATAGCCAGTGTCACCATGAGACCAAATGGAAATCTTGTGTGCATTTTAAAAATTGTTTGTTCATGTTACTTGAGCTCTGGAGAGGTGAATTTTAAAAAAAAATCAATATAAAAAGCACCGCTAAGTGAGGAAAAGACATCAGCCCCAATTCAGGAAAACACATAAGCATGACTTTAACTTTAAACACGTGCCTTAACTCGGAATGAACTCAACAGGTCTCAGGTTCTTCTCTAAACAGGGGTTAGAGAGAGTACTCCAAATTAGGTAGGGTTTTGTGGATCAAAATCTGATTTTACCAGGAAATGTGAGTAGCTTTAACTCAGTCTTTGGAGTATAGAATATTATTAACATGCTACCAAGCAATCAGACAACAATGTTCTGTATTAATAAGAGTACTCAGTAATTTTCAAGGCTAGCCCCATGAGTGTACTGCGGTACTCTAATGCGTATTTTCAGACAAGTGGTATCTGTCCAATCACATCAATGTGCAAAATTAATTCTGATGATACTTTTGCTTGATACTCTATAAAAGCATAGAATCTATGATTAAATGTACTATTGACCAAAAGAGAAGCATGACTTGATAAAATATACAAATGAATTAACTCAGCATTGGTAGAGAGCTGATGCAGATAGTTTGTAAGCAGAATTGTAAAATTCCCAAAAGATAGTTTTGATATATTTTAATAGGTTTTCATCCTTATTGAAGATGCCACTGTCATTTTGTTTTGTGGCTGATGCAGAGAAGAATGCTTAATAAAAGGACTGTAAACTTTGCACACATTAGCTAAGTTAATAAAGTCAACACAAATCTTACTGTTGTTATCTTGCTTTGACCCCCTCTTTCTGTTTTTCTTAATAGATCTATGCAGATATGCTGTGGCAGCAAGCTAATGAAGACAGACAAAACTCAAGAAAAAAGACTCGCTTTGGAGCCCACCTTACAGAGGAGAAACTTAATGACTTCCATAATGAGCAGATTGGACAGCTGCAGGAACTGATGCAAGAAGCCACTAAACCTAATAAGCAATTTAATATTTCTGATGACTCGGAATACAAAAACTAGGTTTTTTTAAATGCACTTGAAAGCATTTTATAGAGCTTCCTTTTTCAATTTGAATAGAACAGTATTATGAAGAATAATGAATGCTGATGATGTGGTACATTCTTCGTGTTTTAACTTGGCATATCTGTTTCCTTGTGCAAAGAGTGTTAGAATTACAGTATGGTTCCGTGTTATGTATATTATAACAAACATTTGCACTTTGTGGAACTTAAAATAATGCACTGTATTTTAAAAATTGTCATCTGTTTTCAGAATGGACAGTTTTGTGCTGGAATTGGATTTAAGCACCTGGTAGGTCTTGATTTCAGGCCAAGTCATTATTTGTGTATCATCCACTTCTTCCTCTAATAATGGAAAGGATGCAATCAACAGTAATTATCTGATGTGGATTCAGTGTGCTACTGAGTTTTTATTGCATTGCAAAGAAGTAAACCACACTTAGAAGGATATGGTGTTCTTTCATTTGAATGCTAGTTTTCTTCATAAGGTGGGGGTTTTTTGTGTGTGAAATTTGCCTTAAAACAAAATGTATTCTGCTTAAAACCACTAACTTCCGAGCCAAGTAAATTCAGTGTTTTTCAGAGTTAGACCCATAAAATTTATCTAGGTATGATTCCCTTCCTTATCCCTGAAATCCTTCAAATTGACAGAAAATTATTGAGTCATTCATTCAGCAATGAACTAATTCTTTAGTTGAAATGCATACAGTAAGTTACTGTTATACAAATAAATGCAAAGAAGCTTAATGACTTAGCATCATCGATTCTGAAAATGGGCCTCCCCTCCCACCTCTTTAAAATGCACAACAGCCTATCTGCTATTAAGGCAATTTTCTCTTCAGGATTTTAAACCTATATTTACATTATAATTATTGCTCATGTTGTTCTGCTTCTGGATCTTCCACTGACTGCTCCCTTTAGAGTATTCAAGATAACATTGTTTCTTTCCTTTTTAGGGACAGCAGCTTTGTCAAGGAACTGTATTTACAGATATCTCAAGCCCTAACAACATGCAGTGTTTGCCAAAGTTACTGTTCTGGGAGTTAATTCTGACAGGTTGAGGGAGTCCCCTGTTATCTCTCAGCACCTGAAATACTCAACAGGAGTCACAGGCTGTTTATAAACATTCAAAGTTCAATCCCAAGAGTCTGTTCAAGGGGTGTTTTGAGTGTTGTGCAGCATGTGCTGGGGGCATTCCTTTGCAGCTTTTGGGGTTTTGTTTTTGCTCTAAGGCCCAGCTACTATCTGGGTCCCATTTTGCAAGATCCTTCAACAAATACAAAGACGTGGTCCCTTCTTCCATAGCTCAAAAGTCTTTAAAAATCTAATCAAACTCCAGTTCAGATCTTCAAATATAGTTCCCAAACTTATCAAGTTCAAACTGAATTTACAGTAAATTTAGTTCCAGAGGTGTAGCCATGTTAGTCTGTATATAGCAAAAACAACAAAAATCCTGTGGCTCCTTAAAGACTAACACATGACTTCAAGGCATAAGCTTTCATGGGCTGCAATCCACTTTGTCAGATGCATAAAGTGGAGACTACAATTAGGTGTGTGTGTGTGTGTGTATATACACACACACACACACACACACTTGTAAGAGGGAGGGAAATCTGACCCAGTCTGATTGTGTGAAGTTTGCAGATGAGTACCAGGTCTGCAGTTTCACGCTGAAATGGGCCTCATCTATCCTAATTGATTGGACCTCATCCTGATCATCAACTGAATGGACCTCCCTCTAACTGAATAAGCCTCATCTACCTTAACTGAATTGACTCTGTTAGCACTTGCCCTCCCCATTGCAATGTTTCTCACTCTTGAAAGTGTATATACACCTCCTAACTGTAGCTCCCACTTCATGCACCCAACAAAGTGGGTTACAACCCACGAAAGCTTATGCCTGAAAAATTTTGTTAGCTTTAAAGTTGCCACAGGACTTTTGTTTTTAATAAATTTCTATAATAAGCTTCATTAAATAACCCTACATGTAAAACCCTTTGTTTTCATAGTTTTAAGCCAACTCAGCACCTAACATTTTATATATCTGTCTCTAGAACATTAATATCTGAAAGACTGTTATACTACTGTTCTGTCTTGCTCTTCAACAGCTACTTGAGTATATCTCATATAAAAATATGCAGTGGCAAAGTTATATTCATACAATTGTTAGGATATAAATTAAATAAAGTGATTTGACTTGTCCAATTCTACATTATACTATTTATTTAAATGTACAATGGACCTGAAACTTCCAAGATAAATTGGGGATAAGAGTAATCTATATTTAACCCCTTATCCCATAGCTTCTCCTTTTAATAGATGCAAGGACTTAGAGGTTTTTGTTGAAGTTAACTCTTTCAGTTGTTTTTATTCTTAGTTTAGAAGTAAAGCAATATTCTTTAGTTACAAGTCTCACAAAAATCCATTATTGATGGAAAATCTTGACACACAAGTTCGATAAGACTGTTGGTCAAAATGAACAAATTGCTCCAATCTTAACCAATACTGCAGAGGCTTTGCTTTCCATACTTGGAGAGTCCCACTGAATCCTTTCAGAAGCAACCAGCTACACATCAGGAAAAGACAGCGAGGTGGTGAAATTCATTGGTTTGTAAAACAATGAATGAAAAATAAAGGCCATTAGACATCTGTCACAGCCCACTAGAATTAAAGGAATGTGAGAAAAATGTTTAACCACTTTCAGGTTCCATGAAAGCATAGGATAATGATGGAAAATTTTAAATACCTTCTGTTGGGTAAGAAATATGGTGAAACATGCAGTAAGTTTCCAAAATTAAATAGCAAGCAGGTTATGATCTAAAATGTGAAGACCCAATTACTGGCAAAGATATACTGGGCTCACTTCTATTATTGAGAAGAACTGAGTTTATGGGAATATTAGGAGCCAGTTACCTCAGGCCACTTGAATTCACTACACTAAGGAATGGGCTTGTCACAAAACACACAGTACCAGAGTCTACATTTCACACTGCAGATTTTGAATGATTTAAGTAATCTGGTGAATAAGGTCCAAATCAGGAAGTATTGAAATTCCATAACATAGGATGTTGAAAATATCAGAAAGAGTCATAATTGGAGCACAAACTACCCTTGTGCTAGAGCAAGAGAGGGAACACTGAAGACATCAGAAAATGTGGCTTCATAAGGAACTGATCAAAAATCTGAGTACATTTGTGTTAATCACTAGAAATGGAAAATGGAGAAGATACTCTGTAATGCCCCCTTGCAGGTGGCCTCTCACCTCAACTTCCCTCTTGAGTCCTAACTACTCTATATCATCTGCTAACAAGACATAGTGGAGGTAGTTCATAACACAAGTCTCCAAATATAATCCACATCCCCACCAGTATACGTCATCTGTAAAATCTAGCTTTGTTCTCACTGTATCTTGGTGTTTTCTCCCACATCCCTGTCACTGCCATTCCAGCTTTTTCTTCTGGGATCAAACCCTCTCTCCCCAGTGGGATTTTCCACAGCTTTTCTGCTGAGAGTATTCTTCCCAGGGGAGCATCCCACTCCTGTCATTCTCTCACTACTCCTCAGGGTGCAGATCTCCAGCAAGGATATAGCAACAGGTAAAGCTTTTCCTGATTCCTTCTCTTTCAGCTCTCTCTGGCCCTTAGCTCCAGCTTAGACTACGATTTAAATAGAACAAGTACCCAAGAAATAGGGAAAAAGATGCCAAAAATAAAAAATGAGCAGTAATTAATAGCGCACAGGTAATTGGCATATTCTGATGCACAATAAGAATAGAGTGGTGCTCTACATAGCTTCCTTTGTTGTTGCTTGGCCCTGAGTGACCTTCTGTAGCAGACGGTCTTCCTCTTAGAAGAACTTTTCCCCAGAATGCATTTCTAGGGGTTTTGGCTCTTTAAATTTGCCCAGAAGACACTGCTGTTCCCTTAGAAAAAGTCATTTTAACTGAAGGTTTTTGGGTAGGTCTGTCTTTTTTAACTGGTAAGTACTTCTAATTCCAGTTGTGTCTTCTCAGAAACAAGAAGGGGGAAATGTATTTGTTTACTTTTTTTCCTGGAGGCTATAAGAATATGCTTTTAGGAAATCTGCTTAAGTTAATAAGTAACATAAATCTGCAGAGTAAAAGAACATTTCATTTGTGGCTATCAGGACCAAGAGGTAGAGGAAATGCAAATCTATAACAGTCCTTTTGTCTTTTGTAATTCAGGAAAATATATAGAAGAAGCTAATGGCTTATGATTTTAACACCACATGGAAACAATAAATTTAAACACCTGTGTTTAGTATTATTGAATGTAGAGCTTTTTAGAGTGTACCTCTATATATTTAAGCTTTTCATAGGGATAGTACTTAAATAGAAAGAAATAACTACATGTTGAGTGGCCAGCACCTTCTAATCACTGTACAAGAACATCTATTTGTTATTATGGTACTACGCCTGAATCAAATCTCTGTTTCTAAGCCCCTGCAACCTTTGGGACAGTTCACCTCTGAACTTATTAGCTTGTCTCTTATCAATGTAAAATATACACATGATGTGAGTAAGCCTTCAATTACATTTTCAAAGGATGCAATGCCCATGGATTGTTTCATTGATAGTGTTGAGCTCTTTTTGTAAACTAAGTCTATAATGTCATCTCTTAAAAATGGCCATATGTATTCTGTCATAATTTATTTGTGTTCCTCTACTGCCCAGATGCCCCCAGTCATTGTGGGGGCTCATTGTGCTAGGTGCTGTACAAAGACAGTAAAGCATAATCCATGCTTTGCAGAGTTAGCAATCTACATTAAATCCAAAAAGTGAATGTAAACAAAGAAAGGGAAGAAGTCATGGAGGGAGATGATGGTAGGAGTAAGAGATGCACATGATGTATCTTATATAAAAAATGCAGAAGTAAACTGCTTAGAATAATAACCATAACCCCGATGGCTACTTCCATAGTCATTTTCAGCTGCCAATTTACTGTAGGCATCATGGCAGGAGTGGTTGTGGAAGACAAATGCAAAAGGAGGACAGATTGCAGTATGAGTTTACAGTACATAATGAGTCGTATAGAAAGAAGCTTGAAGGTACTTGTGGGAGAAGCAGGCAAATCAGTGATCAAGTCTGGCATTGTTGGCAGAATAGAGAGGGTAAAAAGGCAACAAAATAAGATGCTGGGAGGAGGTACTACTCATAGACTCTAAGGTCAGAAGGAACCAGTTATGATGATCTAATCTGAATTCCTTCACAATGCAGGCCTCAAAATCTCACCCACTCACTCCAGCAATAAGCCTCTAACTGAGTTATTTATCGTGATTTAAGGACTTTAAGATACAGAGAATTCACCTTCTTAGAGTTCTAGAGTTAGGAAGCCATAGGAGATGGTGGCTGTGGGTTCCCCTTAGATTGCCACCTACCAAGGTGAAGTAGTGACCCCTTATCATTAAGGGAGGACTGAGATACTGACAAGAGCCCGGGAGGGCTAGTGCCCAGGAACAGGGCAGAATGTGTGGTTGACTAGGATGGACCCTTGGGAAGGGACTGAAGCTGAAAACTTTTCTTGCTTTGGGCTTGTTTGTACCTTGCAAGCAGGGCCGTAACTAGACTTTTTGTCACCCCAGGCAAGCAGCTTCAAAGGCCAACCCCCGTCCCTGGGCCTGATTCAGCCCAGGACCTGATCCAACACTACACTGCTGCCAGATGGTGGTGCAGAGCTGGAATCCATCCCCAGTCACTGCCAATCGTCAGCACAGTGCCCGCTCTGTCCCCTGCTGCCATTGGGGGGCCTCCCCACCAGTGCCCCTCCCCAACTGCTGGGCCTCCCACCCCCACCCCCACCAGTGGGCCTGTCCTGGGGTGGCAGCAAAGGAATGGAGCATATCCAGTGGTTAAAGTATAATTTGACTGGCCCCAAAACCCACCTAATCTCTGGGCCACCTTCCTGTATTGTCCAGGCCCCCTTTATGCATGTGCAGGCCTCAGCGCAGGTGGGCATTTGCAACTGCTTCTCAGTACCATATGCATTAGTTATCGCTCCATAAAAATATTTATAATTTTATATCGTATTTATGTCTATATTAATCAGTCGCAAACTAGCAAACACTGCATAACAATAAGTATTGTGATTAACAACATGATAATTAAATAAAATGTGATAGAATTGAACACAAAGCAACACAGTCATATGTCATGTAATTGAACACAATGCATAAGCAGAAACAACTGAGACAAACACAAAACTGCATTTATTGCTTGCAGGAAAACACAGAAATGCAAACTCTCAAACTTTAGAGAAACATACAGAGTCCTGTGGCATTTTCAAAGATTGATTTATTGCATGAGCCTTTGGGGAGAAAATCCCATTTTGTCAGATGCCTCATTTTCAGCCTGTCTGACAAAGTGGGATTTTCTCCCACAGAAGCTTATGCAATAAATAAATCTGTTAGTCTTTAAAAGTGCCACAGGACTCTGTTTATCTGCAACAAACTAACACAGCTACCCCTTTCGATCTCAAACTTCAGTAGTTCAATCTCCATGGTCCATTCATCCAGGGCTCTCTCTGCTCCTAATTTATGTCTTGGTGCTGTAAAAGTCTGTCCATCAGGAAATGGATTAAGACTAACAATTCTTTTCACATACCACCACCACACAGCACTTTCATAATCTTCAATCATTATTAACCTGAGCTGGATTTGAACTAGCCACAAGTGAAAGGTTGAGTAACTCATTGCCCCCTCTCCGCAGCCAGTCAGTTCCACTAAAATAGGACAGCTACAGTAACATGTATGTTAAGCAGTCTTCTCAAGAAAGCTTTTAAAGTATCCTGCCTCACCACTGCAGGAGACTAGCTGCAGACTCCTCTAACAAAGCACTTCTTTATTCTTATGTGAAACATAACAAAGCAGAGAAAAGACCTGGCATAAAACCACCAACTTTTGTTAACATCAGCCTCCTACCTGCATGCACATACATAAGGGTCTTGGTGTCTAAGGAAAGTGTGTAGTGGCTCAGAAGGAAGGATTCCACAAAGTGGGATTTTCTCCCACGAAAGCTCATGCAAAAACTAAATTTGTTAGTCTTTAAGTGCCACAGGACTCCTTGTTTGTTTATTTTACTGAACTAGACTTACACGGCTACCTCTTTGAATTATAGCAGGCTGTGAGCATTAGATGCCAGGGCCTGTTGGTAGCAAGAACAGAAGGATCTGCCTTACTAGCTATCAATGGCAGGATGTGTCCCCATTGCTCAAATCCATAGGCCAGCCACAGAGGAAGATCAGTTACTTCAAGAAATTGATGCCTTTTGAAAGACTCTTTATAAGTGACTATGACTTTATAGCCAGCCATGCCATCCCTCCTGTCTCCCTGCAGGTACCAGCTGCCATGGCTCCATCCCATGTCTCCATCCATCACTCACTTCTCCAACCACCCCACCCACCAGCAACCAATCATTCATCTCCTATACCCCACCCCCAACGCACTTGCCCTCTTCATCCTCCTTCCCCCATCCTCTCTATAGCATCTTCCCCCAGCCCTGTCTCTTTTCCCACAGCATCATGTCCCAGGAGGGCTTATATTGCACAGTATTTATTTTTATGAACAGGCAACTTTTTAAAACAATTTTTAAAAATTATTCTTATGAAAGTTCTGCTGGAAACCTGAGTTATTTCAAACACTCCAGAGACCCACCGTAGGGAGTCTGGCACTTGCTTCTCACCTTTCCAGCCCATCCATGGTACAGCCAGCAACCTGCAGTCCAGGCTCTTCTAGAGAGCTTCACACAACCAAAGCACCCCCCCCCCCCCGAACCCACTACCAACCTCTTCTCCCAGCTATTACAGGGAGCCTGGAGTTACTTCTTCCTTGCCTGCTGTTGCCTCACCTGGCCCAAAACAGCCCCCTGCTATTGCCCCCAAACCACCCCACAACTCAGTGTCCTACCTGGCTCAAAACCACCCTGAATGTCTATTGCCCCCACCTAGGCGCTCCTAGCCACCCCCCAGCCCAGCATAAAACTGTCCAACCCCCATTTCTCCTAAACCACCTCTTCCCCCCACCCCCTACTGCCCCAAAGCCACCCACTTCCCCACCCTATGGCCCACACCACCGCAGCGGGGCAGTTATTGTCCCATCTGGGTCTCTCACTCACTCACCCCCCCAGTGTTGCTCAGATTCTCACCCCAAACTGTCTCTCTGACTCTGGCTCTGATTTGTCCTCTGGGGCACCATGCCAGGCCTGGGGTCCCCTGGCTGGCCTGCTACCCTCCCCACCCCTAGCTTCCCTTTCCCTCCCCTGAGCCCTGGTACCTTGTACTTAGGGGGATTCAAACGGCCCTCTTCTCCTTCCCTGGGACAGAGAGGAGCTAATCTGTGTCTCAGCAAGGGGGGGGAGGGGGAGGGCTGACCTGAGACCAGCCTCTGACACTTAGGCTGTGTCCACACAAGAGTTTTATTTCAAAACGACAAATAAAACTTGACAGGTCCAGATGATGTTTCCTCATTTCGAAATAAGGAGCTCTCTTATTTCAAAATAAGGAAAATCATTTTGATACAATAAAACCTAGTTTTGTATTGAAATGAGGGTTATTTTGAAACTGTGGTTTTGAAATAACCCTGTTTGTCTGTGTTATATTGATATGGAACAGATATCAATATAACACTGGACCTTCCTCCCAGGGTGCCATGCACCCTTGGAGGAAGTCGCACCCCCGCATTCACCCCGGGGCCTTGCCCCTTTTGCCCCACCGTAGTTACGGCCCTGCTTGGAAGAGACAGGACTTGTGCCTTAGAGAGGGGCTCAAGTCACCCCAGTGGCCTAACCATGCTGAGTGCTAGAGAACCACTGAGGGTGGAAATCAAGGCAGCAGCAAGCCTGGAGTCAGCAAGGGTAAGTGTATGCTGTTACAGTGATCAAGCACATAATCACCTAGAAATAGAGTGCAGATGGAAAACAGTTTGTTTGTACGGTAAAGACAAAGTCTTGTGGGACCCACCTGGGGACTGTAAAATAGACAAGGAGTCCTGTGGCACTTAAAAGACTAAGACATTTATTTATTGCATGAGATTTCATGGACTCCTTGTTTGTTTTACTGAACTGGACTAATATGGCTGCCCCTTTGGAACCTGGGGACTGGAGCACCAACCAAACAAGATAGTGAAGAAAAATCAGAAAGGTAGCATAACTGCTAAGAGAAAATTGACAACTATTCTAATCTGGGGCAGGTTTAATAACTTCTGCAGTGAGAAAGACTAGAAAATTGTGTGTTACAAGAGGGAGGCTTTGTATGAGGCAGATGCCTTAGAGTTTTATACCATTGAAGCCAGAATTTGTGTTTACTTTTGTCTCTCTTGTAATTATTAAATCTGTCATCTCTATACATTATCAATCTCGTACCTTTGTTCTGATTATTTTAAATTTATATAGTTCACAGTATGTCATTATGCCATTTGTGAATGGTAACACAAATCAGCTGGCTCTAATTCACATTCATAATATTCCATTTCTGCCTGCAGCGATTGCTTAAAACTTCTAAATATATGCTGTAATTTAATGTTCTAGCAGAATTTATATAGCAAAACATGTCTTAAACTAGCAAAAAGGTAATAGATAAAAGCAAAATGGTTACACATAATAATTTGCAGGCATTTCAATTACTTTCTTAATATAATTGCAAAATACAATAATACAAATCTAAGAAGCTAAAAACATTAGACTGTGAGTTCTTTACCACTTGGATAAAATAGTTCAGGGAATAATCATCAAAAGCAATGACATTACTTGCATATACTTATAATTATCTGTATAGAGAGCAATTATGTACTTCAAACCTTTATTGTTTTTCCTTTGCAAACAAGTGGCTTTCTAAAATTCCTCTCATGATTATTAAGCTGTAGACAGTAGAATTGTATGTTAATGTGAGCTGTTCCTTATAGTATGAAAAATACTTTTGTAGAGGAGAGATGGTATTTAACTGCACATATACTGCAGCTGTCAGAGGCAGAATAACAGATCAAGGTTCTCATCTAATGAGTTTTGAAATGACAGATCCCTCAGAGATGTGACAAACTCTCCCACTCATTGTACCCAAAATACAAATTTGTCAGGTAAGAAAAGTCAAAATGTCTTAATACAGAAAAGTAACATCTGTTGTGGTCAGTGGGATATTTTGTGGACCTTTCCATGAGCAAGGGCTGAGCTCTATTAACCATTTACTGGCTTTTCATGCCTCAGTGCTAGACTCATAAAAAAAGCTTTGTTATGGAGGAGCTATGAAATATGGTAAAACAAATAATTGATGCAAAATAGCATTTTGATCCAACTAGATCCAATTAGAAATGGTTTTAGTAGTAGTATAAAAAATGAATTTTTGATTAATAAAATGTTCTCAATGTTTTTTCCCTGTTCTTTCTTTCTTTCTTTCTTTCTTTCTTTCTCAAAAAAAATGGTTTGGCTCTTTGAGCATTTGTCCACATGGATTCCACTGTAGATATATGCATCCCAGCTGTGTGAACTTAGAATCAGTACCCAGCTGTCTGTCAGAGCTCTGCATGAGCCTCCATGCTTGCATGCTCCTTATTCTTGAGAGCACAAAGGAAATAGTAGCCTCAATTGCCAGTTTCTTCTTACTGCCTGTGACAGTCAGGCAGAGCTACACAATGTCCAGCTATGCCCCTTTAGTTTTTAAGGGCTCTTCTAGACTGCCTAAAATTCAGATTAAGGAGATGTAAATAGTGGTATGCCAGAATGCTGCACTGCAACTGTCCCAGTGTGGATGCTGCAGGTGTGAACTAAAAGTCTCCTAGTTTATGCTAACACAGGCCTCTTCAAACAGGACCCTTTTGGTTTGCACCTGCAAGGTCTACAAAGGGCAGTTGCTGCACAACACTTCAGTAGTGATGCCTGTGTAAACTGAACCAAATTAGATAGTTTTAGGATAGTTTGTTAGTTTTACTGTTTGTGTAGCTTTAAGTAGAGGAGGTTGGAATTCTTCCAGTAACACACAGTTTCATTGCAAAATGGTTGGTTTTCTAGCAGGCTGCTAGTAGTCATGGATTCTGAGATCTACAGTTCTAGGGCCAAGAACCTCCAGGGTCAGAAGTGGCCTTCCATGAGGGCTGCCCTGAGGCAGGAGCCCCGAGACTACCACAATTCCTGCTGCAGAGCATTAAAGCTATGAGCCCTGATAGCCCTGGCCAGTCATCCTGGTTTAGAATAGTGCATTCTTCATCAAATTAACCTCACAGACCTTCATCTGCTATGACAGAAACAATGTGAGACCATGTTTGCCTCAGCAGCAAGGGCTGCATTACCGTGAATAGGAAATATAGAACTTGGTTCCAGGTCAAGTATTCCAGAGATGTGGGGCTGTGTTCCCATCTATAGGAATACCTGCTACCAGTGTTAACAAGAGGTGTCTCTCATATTTTGCTCCCAGGAAGGAGTGAGTCTAGACTCTCTGGTGGATACACTTCTGATTCATTAGGAGAAAGAGGTGCTATCTCTCTCCCCTGAAACCACTAATTCCTAACATTGTCAGGAATATTAGGCTAATCACAAAAACTGTGCCTTAGGCACATCAGTTTTGGTTATCTAATCTGATTCATTTATCTATCCATCCATCCACCTCTTCCATTTAAAACTTTCCAGATGTCATTTCACAGAACCAAGGTCTGGTGCTACATCCAGGGAGTGCCTAGGGAGGTGGTGGAATCTCCATCTCTGGAGGTGTTCAAGTCCCAGCTGGACAAAACACTGACTGGGATGATCTAATGGGAGTGGTCCTGTTTTTTTTGGCAGGGGGTTGGACTAGATGACCTCGTGGGGTCCCTTCCAACCCTATGATTCTATGATTCTATGATCCAAACCCAGTGTTTCTGTATCTGAAAATGTGGAGATTAACTTTGTTGACAGAAGCAGTACAAGAAATTTTTGATTCAGAGCAGAAATGTCTCTGACTTATAAAACTAAATGGAGCGCTTCAACCCTTACAGCCTTATATCTCAGTTTTCTTGGGCTACTTATTGTTCTGTGAAAGTGCATTTAGTTCCTATCTCTATGTATCATTTGCAGATGAAAGGTCATTTGTTCTTCCCCCACTCTGTTGCATCCAGATTTTGAAAAGATGACTCGTGTATTTCTACCAGTTAGAGCCTTTGCCAGCAGGGTGTTGAATGCAATGCTGCTGTCCTTAATGGTCTCTCCTTTTGAATCTATTGCTCTATTCATTATATGATCCCTCTATCAAAACAGCATTTTTTGTGGCTATCCTTTCAACTTACGGAGTGAGACATAGGTTTTGATGGTGGGCCCTCCAAACACTGTATTCCAGTGGTTCCGAACCTTTTTGGCTCAAGGGGCACAGATACCATTTTTATAGCCCTGAAGGGCCACCAGTCTCCACCAGCAGCCTCCCATGCCCACTGGAGCCAGATCTTTACTCCACCTGGATCCCTAGGCAGTGGCTCCCTTCTGTAGCCAGACGCACTTAGAGATCAGTGCTTCCCTCCTTCCTTCTGCAGCTAGTGGAAGGGGAGAGTTGGTCTGCTTTGAAAGACTCAATGGCTCACAGGTTGAGAATGACTGCTGTATTCCGTCTAGACAACGTCACTGTCAGGCTGCACCTGAAATTTTTAATGAAAATTTTTGGATGTTAATATAAATTTATTCATATATTGCCATGTATTTTCACTCCCAGGCCTCATGGAGACTCAGCTTCATAGACTTTCTGTTCTGAGAGCCCTGTTCTTTTATCTTGCTAAACCAAAACATTTCTGAAAGCTCTCCCAAATTTGTCACTGCTAATGAAAAATAAAGAGACAGCCTGTTTCCACTCAGAGACTCTTGAAGTAGGTTTCAGATTCTTTTAAGGTCTTTATTGCATTGAATAAACTACTCTGCCCCTCTCGAGTTAAGGCAATCTTCTAAGACTCAGGTAACTTTTGTACCTTGTTTTAGGAGAACCACTGTTTCTGAGATCTGTAGGGTTGCTGCTATGTGTTCTGTTCTTACATTTATGAATCATCACTCCATTCTAAATCAGACACCCTGGTTGGCAGGGCTGCCTTGCAATTATTTAGACAGGACTGCCATTACTCAGCTCCTTGAGAGGTAACTAAAGTAGGATATATGTGAAAAAACGCTGTAAGAGAGGCAGGATGTTTACCTTACAGTACTTGGAGTTCAAGATGCCTTTGTTCACACAGATCTCATGACCCATCCTCTTTCCCACCAACATGGATGCCTATATGAGTGAAGGCATTGAGTGCTGGGTTGAGGCTGCTGAGAACATTTGTCCAGCTCAGTGGACACTGCTGGTTAAAAGATTCCAGGCTTGCACACATGGGGCTACATCCATCTAACACAAAACTTAGCTTGATAAGTTTATGGAGGCGATAATATGCTGGGAAGGCCTACTTTGGAAATTGATTTATCCTTGTTCTCTGACTACTGGTGGTACATATGCCAATGGCTAAGAAGGGAGGGTAGTGAGTTATTACAGAGAATTCTTTCTTGTGTGGCTGGCTTGTAAGACTTGCCTGCATGCTCAGGGTTTGACTGATCACCATATTTGGGGTGGGGAAGGAGTTTTCCCCCAGGGCAGATTGTCTAGGGCTCTGGGTTTTTTTGTTTTTTTGTTTTCCCTTCCTCTGTAGCATGAGGCATGGCTCACCTGCTGGTGAACTCTCTGTATCTTAAAGTCTTTAAACCATGATTTGAGAACTTTAATAACTCAGTCATAGGTTAGAGACTTATTGCTTGAATGGGTGGGTGAGGTTTTGAGGCCTGCGTTGTGCAGGTCAGACTAGATGATCCTAGTGGACCCTTTTGACCTATGAGTCTATGTGTATATCTATAGTGAGATCTGGGGGGAGAAATGCACCTTAGACTCCAGTCACTGTACAGCAAATAGCACCTTTTCATTGAATATAACATTCATAATGTACCACAAAATGTGTCAAGCAAAACAGTTAAAAAGTGCCTTAATTCTTTTCTTAACAGAATTTTTTAGTATTTTTTTAGCCAGCTGTATTGTCAATTATTTGCAGATTTTCACACTGAAGTTCTACTACCTGACTTTTAAGTGTTTTCACAAATAGCCTTTCCTGAGTGAGAGAGTGAAAATAATTCTACAGTTAAAAGTATCCGTCTGTGGGAGCTAAGAGGAGAGATTATGGGCTGGACCCCAAAACCACTAATGGAAAGAGCCCATTGTCTTTAGTGGGCTTTGGATCAGGTTTTAGAAAAGCACTGATAGATGTATAGATTCAAGACTCTTTCATTGGGACTGAATGTGGCTGTTTTATGCTGTTAAAAAAGGCATTGGGGATTTTTCATCCTGAGTGTAACTTAATTTTAGTTTAGTGTTTTGCTGTCACTGACACCACTGTCATGTGAAAAGCCATTTTTAAAACAATATGCAGGTGTGCACTGTTCCAGTATGCAGGTGTGCCCTGATGTTGGTATTGGGGAACCTATAATTCAGCTGCTAAGCAACTGAGAATTATAGTTTAATTTTCTAACCTTCAGTATTACATGTTGCTGGTGAATGTCAGGCACTTCAACAAGCCCATTGAAATGCAGAGGATGTGGAAGAGATGCCCATATCAGAGCTATTCTTTTCAGGCAAAATACTGTCCAATAATTCAAAAGAAAAGGCTTTAGAACAAACTGAACAGTAATAAGTCACCAGACCAGATGGTATTCACTGAAGAATTCTAAAGGAACTCAGATATGAAATTGCAGATCTACTTGTTGTGGTTATATAAGCTATAGCTGAAATGATGACTAGAAGGTAGCAAATGTAACACTGTTTTGTTTTTGTTTTTTTAAACAAGGGCTCTAGAGGTGACCCTACCAATTACAAAATGGTAAGCTTAAATTCAGGATTGAGCAAATTGGTAGAAACTCCCAGTAAAAAAACAGTATTATCAGACACGGAAATGAACATTTGTAGGGGAAGAAACAACATGGCTTTTGTAAAGGGAAGTCATGCCTCACTAATCTACTAGAATTCTCTGAGGGTGTCAGCAAGCAAGTGAATAAGGGTGATCTGGTTGATAAAGTGTACTTCAATTTTCAGAAATCCTTTGACAAGTTTCCCACCAAAGGCTCTTAAGGAAGCTAAGTAATTATGAGATAACAAGGAAGGTCCCTTTATGGATCAGTGACTGTTTACAAAATAGGAAACAAAGTGTAGTTTTCTTAATGGAGAGGTATAAACAATTGAGTCCCTCAAGTATCAGTGATGGGATCTGGGTTGTTCAGTATATTCAGCAATAAACTGGAAAAGGGAGTGAACAGTTAAATGGTAAATTTTGCAGATTTATAAAGAATTACTCAAAGTAGCTAAGCCCAAAGTTAACTGTGAAGCATTACAAAGGGATTTCACAAAGCTATATGACTAGGCAACAAAATGGCAGATGGAATTCAACACTGCTAAGTGCAAAGCCATACACATTAGAAAAAATAACCCAATTTTTTTAAACACCTACAGTGCTGGGTTCTAACTTGGTTGCTGTTACTGAAGAAAGAGATTTTAGAATCAAGCATAGATCTCTGGAAAAATTTCAGCTCAATGAGCAGCAGTGGTAAAAAAAGGCTAACATTGCTAGGATCTATTAGAAAAGGGATAGATAATAAGACAAAAATATGATGTCCTGCTGTGTTGACACCTTGAATACTGTGTCCAGTTCTGATCACTTCATCTCTAAAAAGGACATAGAAAAATGGCAAAAATTCAGAGAAGAACAATAAAGATGATCAAGGATATAGAAGAACTTCCACATGGAGAGAGACTAAAAAGTTTAGGGCTGTTCATTTTAGAAAAGGGATTATTAAAAGGGGATATAGTAGCTGTCTATAAAACATGAATTGTGTGGAAAAATGAATGAAGAAGTGTTATTTATGGTCTTACAATACAAAAACAGAGGTTGCCCAATGAACAAGAGGAATTACATTTTCACTCAATTCACAATCTGTGGAACTTGTTACCCAAGGATGTTATGGTGACTAAAAGTATTACTGGGTTCAAAGAAGAACTAGATAAGTTCTTGGAGGAGAGATCTACCGGTCACTATTAGCCAGTCTGCTTAGGGGTGTAATTCTATGCTCAAGGTTACCATAAGAATAGTTGTATCTCTCCAGATTTCCCCTGTTCTGTACCTTTCTCCTTAAGGTGTGGTACTGGCCACTTTCAGAAGCACAACGCTGGCTAGATGGGACCATTGGTCTGACTTGGGATGGCAGCTCCTGTTTCTGCCAGATTCCACAATACTTATATTTGGGTGTCTGTTGAGCTAGCACAGTGAATTTCCACTTCTGAAATTAGCACGTAGGGACTTGGAATGGGGTCTTTACTGCACAAAATGACTTTAGTATTTGTCAGTTTGTTATAGAGGTGCTGTGAAACACAGAAAAGGAGCCTGAGTTGTTCACTGCAAAGACTTTAATGTAGTTGTTCCCAAACTCTTCATCTCACACTCCTCCATATCCATCTGTACCTTTATCCTTCATAACCATATTTGGGAGCCCAGGATAGAATCAGGGCTGTGGTCAGGCCAGGGCTGCACCTGGAGATGGGTCTGTGGCTAGGAGGAAGAGCAAAGCTGCAGCCAGGCAGCAGTCAGGGCCTGAGGCCAAGTATGGGGCTGTGGCAGGGACTGGAGCCATGGCTGGGCTGGCAGCTGTAGCCAGGTGCGGAGCCACAGCTTGGCTGGGAGCCAGGGGCCAAAGCCAAGGCTGCAGCTGGGGGCAGGATCAGAAGTGGAGTCATGGCCAGGATCTGGGGCTAGGTGATGTTTCCTCCTTGAATGTTCCTCCTAGGGGCACAAACCAAATTTTGGTGACCTCTGCTTTAATGTGTACAGTGGTTAAAATAAGGGGGAATGCCCCGGAATCACATTCCGGGGCCCCTTAAAATAGATGAATGTGCCAGAATGCAGCGTTCCAGGACATTTCCCCCAGGGCCAACTGAGGGAAGGGGCTGCGGGCTGGGGCAAGCCTGGCACCCCCCCCTTCCCAGTGCCTGTGCCAGCTCGGCCCCTACCTGCTGGGCCTGGGTGGTGCACGTGGCCCAGACTTGGTCTCTGGCCCATGCCCTCTCTCACCAGCGTTGCGGCCTCCCTGTCCACGGCCCGGCTCCTTGCCCACATCAGCGATGTGGGTAAGAGGGTCAGAGGGGGTCGGGGACAGGCAGGCAGCCAGTGGGGAAAGCGTGGGGGGGGGTTGGGAGAAGGGGTTGGGATGGTGGGCTGGAGAGATGTGGAGGGGGCTGGGAGGTGGAAGAGGGGTGGAGTGAAGATTGGGAGGGTGGGAGTTTGGAGGGCTGGAGTGGGGACACTAGGGCAGGGAACTGAGAGGATGGGGAGTGGGGCTGAGGAGGACATGGAGAAGGAGGGGTTTGATGTGCCAGGCATTTTGGCGGCAGTAGCTGGGTTAGGGGGCAGACATTGGGGGGGGTCCCGAACCTGCAGGAAGGGGGCCTAGAAGTTTAGGAGGGTTCCAGGGCCTGCCAAATTATACTTTAACCCCTGAATGTCTGGTTTGTTGCAAAATTCTCTATCTAAAACACACAATAGTGGAATTAAACATATGTAAATATATACACAAGGTGGAAATAGCATATAAATACCACAGTTCAATGTTAATTTTTTTGCAAATCCTGAAAGCAAAACAAACAAATCAAATCATAGGGCTGGAAGGGACCTTGTGAGATCATCGAGTCCAACCCCCTGGGAATTGAACCCAGGACCTTCTACATGTTAAGTAGAGGTGTTAGCCACTACACTATATCTTTGAAGTTCATGTAGGTTATTTGTTAGTAAAATGAATAAATAGATATATAAGAACAAACATAGTACATGAGTAATAAATACTAAACTGCATAGTTTCATTTGTGATCACACATCCTGTGTTTTTTTCAGAGCATTTCTATTAGTAATTCCTTCCACACTCCCCTTTAATGCATTAGTAGAGCGCTCACTCAGCCAGTCTGCATATGATGGAGTTACAGACTTCCCTTTTCTCCAAACAATTAATTTGGCCACTAGAATAGTTACCAGAATTCATTTTTTTAATGTTAACTGGTAATTCCATTCATGCAGCACCTCCAAAATAAAGAAGGGGAAAGAGTTGTACTTAAGGTTTCTGAGACAACACTGTATATAGATTACCTCAAAATCCTGATTTTCAACATCCCATCTGGAGCTGGTCAGAACCCCTGTGTTTGTGCATAAAACTGAAATTTTATAATACCACATTTGCGGTTGCAAGATGCTGGGTTGTTCAAGAGATATCAGACCTAAGTGTAACAATTCCCTTCAAGGTTAGGGGGTCTTCTGTGGTGCTTACTGGATTTAATAGGGTTAGTGAAGCTTCTGACGTAAGTGGGGGTTAGTGGAGCTACTTGCATAAGTAATGATGTGGAAAAATCAGAGTCAGCAACAACAGAGCAACAATCAACCCCTGCTGGGTGGTTGAGCTATGGATGTAAGGGAGAGTGATGTTTTATTCTGAGGATTAATCAAAACCAAAATGGAATGGTGGTATTTGAAAATAAGAACTGAATCTTTCAGAGGATATTCAGCTTCTAATTCTTACTCTGCTCTTGCAGTTTATTAACATGAGGAGATAAGTCTGATTGATTGTCATTATCATTGTAGCGGATTTTGGTATTTTGAGTTTACTGAGCGCAGCCAGACTGGGCAGTTTTTATGCACAGTACACGTGGAGGAGATATAGAGGGACTTGTTTTCTGCACTCGGACAAAACTCTTCCTGAGAGCTCCTTAGAAGTCCACATTGCAGTAATGGAAATTCTTTTACCCTTTCAAAAGAGTCAGAAGGCTGCTAACGTCTGCAGACAAAGGTGTGGTGTTATAGCCTGCCCCCTTCTTGCTTCCTTTTGGATACCAAATATCCAAGGAAAGAAAATGCTGAGGGAAGGAATTTTTTTTGAGTGCTGTCTGTCCCCTATAAATCCATACAATTCAGGGCACAATCAGGCACTTAACTTCTGTCATATTTGATTTTGTATAACTGGACCTAGTCATTATGTATGAGTCTGGAGTTTTGTGTTTATAAAGCAATGAACTCAGTTAATATCTAGATAGCTAAATAATGGAAGAAGGAAAATTACTGGTAGTTTATGTCAAAGGCAAACTACTTTCTGTGAAGTCCCAAAGGGGCAGTCATTTTAGTCTAGTTCAGCAAAACAAACAAGGAGCCTAGTGGCACTTTTAAAGACTAACAAATTTAAATGTGATAAATAAATTTGTCAGTCTTTAAAAGTGCCACTAGACTCTTTGGGTTTGTTTTTTTTTTTTTTTTTTTTCACTTTCTATGAAGTGTTTCACTGGAGCTAAATGAAATACAAAGTTTTCTACAGCATTTGTTTACTTCATTGTCTTTAATCTGACCGTTCCAGAAAGGGTTCTCAAAATACTTTTAAATAAAGTGAAGCTGCAGCTGCTGATCCTGAGTGAGCTTTTCACTGAATTATAGTGTTGCCTATTTGGGGGTGAGGAAGAAAAAAAGCTTAGGGCACTTAAGGAGTTATTTATTCTCACCTCTCTGTATGCTGCCAATCTTTACAGCATAGTGATGTGCTGAAATGCAGTGTGATTTCTCTCTCTCGCTCTCCATTTCAGCGTGTCTAACCCTTTTGGGATAATGTAACATCTGTGTACCACACATAGAGGCTCCAAGAACCAACTGGTTTGCTAAAGCAATGGATATGCTAATAGTTCACAGAACTCTTGAGGCATTGAGACTTCATTTGCTTAAGTTAACGGGATGAATGGATCCTTGAAAGTGTGACTTCTGTGGTCAAAAGGGGGATGACAACTTTGCTAACTTTCCCTCCTGAGGACTGTGCTAAAGTTTGAGCTGTGGCCTCTCCCACCTTGCTATGTTAGTCATTCCCTTTACACTGCATGTGTCTTATGATTCACTGAGTCATCCATTGCAATTTGGCCTTGTATAGGACTCACAAGCCTTCAGTTTGTCTATTCATGATATTTTCTTTTCTTGATGCAGCTCTTTATTGCCATAGGAACCACCCCTGAAGTTTAAATATAGCAGCTAATTATTTCAAGTAAAAGAATAATTAGGAACAACAATGGTACAGGTTCTTAAGACAAATAGTTACGAAAAACTGTGACATTAGAAATGTGAAAAGGACGGAGAACTACACTTAGATCATTAAGAAAACTGAAGAGCTTATAACTTGTGAAATGCAGTACTTGCTACAGGATGTACTTATAGCTCTATATACACATCAAATAACTCCATCTGAAAGCTAAGATCACTGTCACAGTTTTAATTATTGCTGCAACATGATGTACACAAACAATGGGATTTCATTAGAGCTAGTTAAAGTGTAGTAATTAGAAGGAGCTGGGACCTTTCCTTTTCCTTTCCTTCAAGGAAATTGAGTACATCTCATAAGTAGGAGTATGGATGCTACTGTACTGGCTCCCACAGGGCATCCGTGTTAATCCAGTTCAGTAAAACAAACAAACAAGGAGTCCTGTGGCACTTAAGACTATGAAATATAATTTGTTAGTCTTTAAGTGCCACAGGACTCCTTGTTTGTTTGTTTTTTTACTGTACTAGCTGTTTCAAAATACTGTTTTAAATGTGTTACTATGATTAATAGCACAGTGTACAGAATTGGTCTCCATTGTGACTGTTTCAGGAATATGAGGTGTAATCCCTTAGCAGTGATTAAAAGCAAAACCACATTGTTTCTTAGCTTTCACCTTACAGTAGCTCCCCCTGTAACCATAGATTTAGTTGGGCAATTTGTGGAGATGTGCGTGGATACAAATATGTGGATCTGCCTCGGATCTTCATCTGCAAGAAATGGTACTC
This sequence comes from Podocnemis expansa, assembly GCA_007922195.1. Taxonomy (NCBI): domain Eukaryota; kingdom Metazoa; phylum Chordata; order Testudines; family Podocnemididae; genus Podocnemis; species Podocnemis expansa. The sequence goes on along the minus strand of ML681964.1, from coordinate 29,574,878 downwards.
GGATATCTTCATTGTATCCGTGGATCCAGACATAAAGTAGATATCTGAATATTTGCAGTGTTATAGCCGTGCCCAGATAAAAATATGTGGACCTGTATCTGATCTGCATCCACAAGAAATGGTCTGGGGATATCTCATTGTATATGCAGATTTCTGTGGATATAATGCAGATGTACGTGGATTTGCAGGACTCTAGCAATTTGGGGTCTCAGAGTATTCTGTGTGCTGGGGGAAAAGACAGCCTTTAACCACAGAGCTGATCTGTTACTGTTTACACTGATCTTGAGGCTCTTTTAATCCCTCAGGCTGTAGTATGCTGCTTGATGCAGTTTGCTTTAACTGACCAAACAGCGCTTCTACTATTCCTATATAGCAAACCCACAGGACCTCTGTATTTAGGGCCTTTTATACAGAGAGGGTAAGGGGATGGGCACAATTTCCTGCTACAACTGCAGTCAAACATACCTATTGTGCCAGGTGGCATTACACTGCTGCAATATCTTGCCTTGTTGTGAAAGGTATATTGGCTCTTAGCCATGGAATTATGATTATTGCTGCCAGGGAAGTGGTGGATTAGCTGAATTTGCACAACTGCTTAATTGCAATCTGCTTCTTCCAGAAAAAACACACACACACAATTTATGTTACCAGTAATATGTACCAATCCCTTTCCAAGGAGTTTGCCCCCAGAAAAGAACTTCAGTGTTAAGGCATGAACAGAAAAAGTTCATTTCTTAAAATGTCATCAGAAGAGCAGAACAAATAAATATAAATAATTTAGTTTTATTAACTGTTGTGTCCTCAACTCTTGGGAATTGAAATTGTTCAATGCTTCACAGGATCAAGCCTTTAATCTGGTAACAAGTAGTTTTCTATCTAGTTTAAGTGAATGTGAATTGCATTTGGAAAATACTTTATTAAATAACACAGAAAATAAACCCAACACAATAAAATGGATATTTTTGGAAACCTATGGAGACCCATAGACATAGTGGAGAAATAATATAGGATTTTTCAAAGAAATTATATTAAACTTAAGTTTAAAAATGGGCCAATTTTGTGTGTGTGTTCAATCTGAGGTGATCAGTGGTATGTTTTAATAAGAAACACTTCCATGCTCCTTGAATTTTATTGGCCATGGAAACTGTTCAATAAATGAAAAGATCTGTTCCACAGCAATCGTTTGTCCCCAGTACTTCTAAGGTGGGAAAGTGCTGTCTATTTCAGAAGTCCTTTTAATGAAAAAAGTAAACATTATCTATTTCTGCTGGGTTATTCAACTTTTAAGCCACACTCTAGAGTCACAATTTCATTTTTTATTCTTTATATGACAACTTTTAGATGCTTGTTTCTCGTGACCCTTTCATTCAGTCTTCTATTTCAGTTGAATTTTTTCTATTTATTTATTGAATTTTTAAAATGTTTTAGCTTTTATGGCCAGCCTTTTCCCATGTGAAATTTTCCCTGAGTGTTATATAGTAATCAATATTTCACTTACTCAAACCATATGTAACCCTTCTGCCAGGGCAGGCTGGCAGAACAAGGGCTGGGTTCTATATCTAGGGGTTTCCAAGTAAGGTTACAGCACCAACAGGCTCAAGCCCCTACCCAGTCTTCTGGGAAATTATGCACTATTCCCTGGGCACTCTGAAAGGGTAGTGCTTCACTGCTCGCAAGCACAAGTCTGAGTGTAGTATACAGAAATTTTAATAGTAGTGAAAACAGAATGTAAAAGGCTAAATAACAGAAATCAGCAGTGATCTAGAAAATCAGTACAGAGCCAGGTTCCCAACAATCCACACCACATAAAAGAACATACAAGACTTAATGGTAAAACCCACACTGATCTGGGGAATCGGTGCTAATCAGGCTTCTAACGTGATCCCACATATCATAACAGCAAATGTAAACTCACTAGCAAAATCAGCACTGATCTGGAGAATCAGTGCTAACTAGGCTCCCTATCAACCCTAGGGTATGTAGGGAGTGTCTTTCATACCAGCTGTCTGCTGGCACCACCACTGGTCACTCACTCCATCCACTAGCACCATCCCTTGGCTCTGCCCACTGTCCATCCACTGGTCACTCACACCACCCAGCTTGCTGCTGGCTCCACCCGCTGGTCACTCCATCTGCTGCTCCTCTTCAGCTCAGAGAGAGAGAGAGAAAGAGGGTTTCCTCTCTCTAGTGATTTCAGCTCAGAAAGAGGGTTTGCTTTTCTCAGGGATTTCAGCTCTTAAACTTCAAGGTAGCTGCTAACAGCTACTTCCATTAAAATAACAAAGAAAGGCCTCAAAAGAAGCCCAGCCAGATCTATCATTTGACAGTAGGGCCAGGGGGTGAGGCAAATGCCTCAAGCATATCTCCAGACTGAGATATGCAACCCCCACCTATGGCTTGTCTTTTCCAGCCTAAAACAGGCAGTGGCCTCTCTTACAAGTCTCTTTTTAGCTAAGGGTAGCTTTTACCCTTTAACCCAAACAGATTTGGAACAATCAGAGAGTAGCATATCACCAAAGACAGTATTTCATATTTCCCTTTAGTAGAATTACAGATATTGACAGATTTGTGATCAGATCAGCCCCAAATATCATGACCCATATTGCTGTGCACCCATAGTGTATTTATGCTAATATATACTTTGTGCTCCTGCAAATACTATACCCATGCAGATAAGTTGCCCCCCTCTCAGAAGCTGTTAGGCACAGCTTCTAAGCCTGCCTTATGTGTAACTTCATTTTTAAGTAATTTCTCCATAAAGTACAAGTCTAAGGCTAATCTCAAAAAGAACTCCTGAGACATGGCCTTGCAGTACAATGTGAATGGTATTAAATTTACTTCAGATCTACAAATCCAATCTTGAGTTTGTAGAATCCCCTCTTTTGACTGAAAGCTGTATGTGAATTATTTTATACAACATTCATTAGCACAAACTGCTGCCACCTAACAGTCAGGAACTATTTGTGTGTCTCATGTTAGAGAAATAGTGTATCCATGATAATGATCTTGGTGCTGAGGTAATAAACTATTGTCCCCTGCTGCCCTGGTAGAGGCACCATAGTATTCAGTGGGGACTGGAATACAGATCTTCAGCATCGTAAGTGCAGTCCTTTACCATGTGAACTGAAAGAGAATTCCTTAAGCACTGAGACTACAGTAGACTTTTGGCAATTAGACGAGTGTAGTACATGATCTTTCTGTTCAATAAGCTTACTACTACTTACTAAGTCCCTAAAGTCCACATAGGAATCCACATCCTATCTGGGGTACCATTATTTTAAAACAAAACAAATAATTGTGAGATGTACAGCCACCACAGTTGTTAACAGGGGTAGAACCTGGAACCTTCAGCACCAAAACCAAAGCCTTTTAATACTGGAGCTGAAAGCAAGCTTCTTTGGCTATTGCCAGTAGCTGGTCCCTTATCCCTCTAGGGAAGATTGCTAGCTTTCTTTCAAAACTGCTTTGGATACAAAATTGGATTATCTATAAAATGAATATTTTCCTGAAATGTCTGCTTTCCAGGGAAAATGTTGGGTTTTTTTTCACTGAAAAACCAAACACTCAAATATCTAAATGTTTCAGCCAAACCCCCAGATGTTTTGATTCAATTATCCAGTCATGGTGTCTCCTCAGATCTGTAGTACAGTTTCCTTGTGCCTCCATTATCCCCCCATGGGCTGGTCTCCCCAGCCAGATTACATCTTGCATAATACACCTAAATTCAGAACTCCTATGATGCAACTGCCTTGTCATAAGGAGACCTATGGTGTGCTGTGGAAGGTGTAGTCTGGCGAGGGAACCCTTGCCTCTATAGAAGAATGGAACATGAAGCACCCAAACTACAACTCCCATGAGTTGTTATGGCAGCATTTCCAAGTTTTTTTAAAAAAGCAACACCAAAAATCTATTTTCAGCTGAATTTTTTTTGGCCAAAAATCAAATATTCTCAAGAGGAAAAAAAGCCTATTTTTGAACTATGTTATTTGCTGTACATACTTTCCTCTTGGGCGCATATACTTATGGATGGTATTTTTGCAAGTATGAAAGAACACGATAATAGCAATAGAAGTTAGAAATGAGCAGGGAGGGATAGGTAGGAGGGAAATATAGATAATTTTAAAGAAAGTTATGGAAATATATTTAAAAAGGAAAAAGCCTAACTAGGCAGCGGTTTAAAAAGAAGAAAGACAGAACATGGGCATATGCAGGAGTTTTAGAAACAAGAAAGGAAATCTGACAGTGGTATTAAAAAGAAAACTTTTTCTAATGATATGGAAAAATCAAATAAGTAAATTGTTAGACAGTACAGCAGTGTGATCTTATTACTATTACCTCTGTGTGCCCTTGTTTTTCCTTTCTATTGTTTAATAGTCACTCATTCTTCAAATTGATTGTAAACTTCTTTGGGATGCTAACCATGTTTTCTTGTGTGTTTGGAGAACCTAGCACATTGGGACCTCAGTTTTGTTCCTGAAGCGTTTTCAGTTGGACTTCAGTTAAATTACAGTATGCTGTTAAACAAAGTACTTACTCTTTAGGCAAATCCCTTCCTATTCTTAGGGTTTCTGTTATTGCTTTAATATGTTGTGCATGTCTTTCTGGGTTAGCACCCATATTTGGACTCTCAGCAGCTTGTTTTCAGAGGGTCCTGGGACTGTTATATGTGCAAAGCTGCAGTTATAAAGTTGTCATCACTGAGATTTGTCTTGTGTACCTGATCTGACTAATCGTTCAATCTGTAAAACGCTTCTCCCACATATGAAATCGATTAATAAAATAACTGCCTTTATTTTCCCAAGACACCCATAACTGCGCTTACAAACTGACCATTATGAAAATCTCCATTTATGTTGTTGTCTGGACCAACATGTTGATGTTTGCCATAAACTTTGCTTGATAGTGGTTAAGGTGAAATTGTAACATGGCATCCAATTAATTTTATTTTACTGGAGCCTTTTTGAGAAAGTCTCTTATTCAGACAGCCTCACATGTTCTGGAGTCATGAGAAACATCTTCTTTAGCATGTTCTCAAAGTTTCCTTCAGGTCTTTTATTTGCTTTTGAGTACAGAATTCCAGATAGGGCAGCAGAATAGCACAGGCTATTTCCTAGGTAATGTTCCAGGGTTCTGGCTTATATTTACAATCGGTTGAAGCTGTTGCTCATGCTATAGACCTTTCTTGTTTGGTTTTAAGTGCCCTGTATTAGTAAGGTAACCTTGTGAAATGTTGCTTTTGTGAAACAACAAGCACAAGGCACCATTTTAAAGAAGGATGAAATCCCACAGCCTGCACACATTGACTTCAAGGAGGGAAAATGGTGATGACTGAGTATTTTTTCATATCAGTTTTGTTGATTTAATTAATAGTAGTGTTGTCCTAGAAAAATAAGGGCTCTTCCCTATCATTTGGAAAGAAATCAAGGGCCTGCTAGTGAAGTCAAAGGCAAAACTCTCATTGATTTCAGTAGGTACAGAATCAGGGTCCAAATCCTTGTTTTCTCTTATGCAAAACTACTAGGGGAGTTTTGCATGAGCATGAACTGCAAAATTAGGTCTAGTTTACCCTTCCATTCTGCTGGTGTGGCTATTATAGTTAGGAATAGAGCTGGGCAAATTTTGGAGGGGAGCAAATATTTTATTTACTTAAAAAATGCTGTTTTGATCAGTCTGAAACTATTCATTACTTTATGTAGACTTTGCCAAATAGTTTCAATGGAACCAGAATGCTTCAGGGAGGTTGAAATGAATTGATTTGTTTCTACCAAACTTGGAATTTTTCAGTTTGGGTTTTGGGCAATTTGACAAAAGAGGACCAAATTAACAAAATACTAGGGAAAGGGAAGAGAAAGGTTATCTCTTATAACCTTTCACTCAGTGGGTAGGATATTCACTGGGACATGGGCAGGGGTTAAAGTAAGCCTGAATGCATGGGAATGCCATTTGGGGGTGCACTATTTTTAGGGGCTTAGCATTCTGGAGTCCCTAAAAATAGAATGTGGAGCTGGAACACTGTGTTCTGGGGCCTACCATTGAAAAGTAGCAGGCCCTGGAATGCAGCGTTCCGGCACCATGTTCTACTTATAGGGGCCTGAACGCTGGGGCCCTAAAAATAGCAGGCTCCACAGTGGTGTTCCCCAGTGTTCTGGCAGGCAGAGGAGGGGGCGGGGCCAGGGGCATTCCTGGGCAGGGCTCAAAACCTGCCCCAAGCCCCTCCCCTTCCATGACCCATCCCAACCTAGGGCCTGCTGCCTCTGCCTCAACCGCGCCGCTGCCCTGACCCAGGGCCTACCACTCCCACATCCCCAGGCACACTGCCACCTCCGGTAAGTGCGGGTTGCAGTTTGGCTCATGCTGGGGGGTAGGGGCAAGGGGTGGGGCACTGGCATGTTGGGGAGGAGAAGAGCTGGTGTCTGGGGGGACCCACCAGCACAGGAGGAGGCCCCCCAGTGTGGGAGTGTTCTAGCGCCCCCCAAATTACACTTTAACCCCTGGATGTGGGAATCCCAGGTTCTATTCCTCTGGGGAATGGAGAAGTGATTTGGACTTAGGCCTTCCACAATGCCCAAGAGTGCCCTACCTACAGCTGGTCTTTGAGATATTGTGGTGTGGCAGTTTCTCTGTCCATCCCATTGAAGCTGTTCTACTTTTTATAAATAATTGGTGACTGGAACAAGGACTTAAAGTTGCTCCTAGACATCTTGGATGAATGAACAAAGAAACAGACCATGGAGTCATTCTCATGCTATTTTCTTGTCCCAATGGGTTTTTATTTATTACCTGTTTAGTACCCTGTTATATAGCTTAGTAAAAGCCCCCTGCTGGTCACCCACTTAGAAGTACTGTGACAGGAATCCAAGCCTCTGGTGCTCTGGATTTTGGGGTGTTTGGGGCTTTGGGAGCCTGGATGGAAATCAACCCACTGCCCCAGTCCTGGAGTTCATATTCATAGGCACATTCTTGGAGCACAATTCTGCTGTCTAGTAGCTCAGCCTAAGAGGTTGCACTCTGTGTGAACGCAGCACTGACACTTCATACTCCCCCCCCTACTTTGTTTTAATGTTATACAGCACCTGGGCTTGGTAAGGAATGGGGGAACCTTCTAGAAGTTAGCTGACTACACTTGTGAGACAGAGGAAAGGAAACCAGGGAGTTAAATAGCAGTCTAGACAGGATGACAAAGTGTGGGGCGGGATTCAGCAGGATCACAGAAACTGGGTGCGGGTTCAGGAGGGAGAGATTACCTATCATATAACAGCCTGCCTTCCTGAACACCAGTCCTCCTTAAGAACCTGCAAGGGAAGGCTGACTTAGTGAGAGACATAACTGTAAATTTATTATGTTTGCTATGTTGGACAGTCTGTGCTTTTTCATTTACTGCAAGAGTATTAATGTGTTAGACTCTGTGCAAAGCTAGACACCCTGAGTGTGTTAACAGATTCAGAATTATTGCATCCCCTGAAAGAGTTAAACTGTAAACCAGGAACTTTATACCTTTGGGATGGAGCTTTGAGATAGATTGTGTTTAAGTATTTGGGGGGAGCTTTATACTGCTTCCTTCTTGCCTCTTCCCTTCGGAAGGATTAATTATTTAGTTTTCTAAAGATTCAGGTCAGAGGCCCACGCCTCTTGGCCATGAGACTTATATTCTGTATTATTTTAGTACTCTGTCAGTAACAGCTCCCCAGGACACCTGGGCCTCTGACTTTAGTTCCACTGCTCATGGTCCATTCCATTTCTGTCATATAATGTTTTAAATTGTAATTTCATTTTTTGGTTTTAATATTATACAGCACGTTAGCTTGGTAAAGAATAGGAGAATCTTCCAAAATTAAGTGCATTGGTTTTACATAGTGTTACGGCACATAAGGTTCTGCCCACCATTAGTCCTAATTACCCAGAGGTAAATCAATTACCAAAACAGGTATTTAAATGTCAGTTAAACTAATGAAGTTCTATCAAGCCTTTCCTTACTTCCTACATGACTGAGCACATGAAATTTGGAAGTCCTTCTACACATGTGTAGAGATTTAGGTTAAAAAGCTTGTTGTTATCACATAAATAGATAGGGAAATTATGAAGCCAAGTCTGATAGGCTTCTGTTGTAAGTAAAGTCAGTGAAAGTGCCATTGACTTTATTAGGAAAAGGCTTATTTGTGTACAAATACCCAGATAGTTGTTTTCACAGCAATACCGTAATCAGAGGTCTTTTTAGTATGCCTCGGACTATGGTAATTCCTTTGTAAGGGCCAAGAAATTTTTCTCCCATGAAAGCTCATGCAATAAATAAATTTGTTAATTTTTAAAAGCACCACAGGACTCCTTGTTTGTTTTGCTGAACTAGACTAGACTTTGGAAGAAATTGTTAGTTTCCTTTGCATTCCCAGATTCTCAAAGGGGCTTGAGGGGCTTAAGCCCCAGACCTGGCCCCTAAAATCCTTGTAGTGATTCCCCCCCAACTCAGTACAAGGATCTCTAAAAGCATTCCTGCCCTGCTGGTGCTGCGGTGGGGAAGAGTGGGGGGACACTGGGCCCTGGGCCAGAAATGCCAGGCTGGCTTTGCACTCCGTCCTGCCCTGGGCTGGCTGGCCTGCCCCTGGGGTTGGGGTGAAGTAGGTCAGCACACCTGTTTGCTCCACCCAAGTGGTGGGGGCAGGACCGGCTGGCACACAGTGAGGCCTCTGCTGCTGCTTTCAAGGATGTGCTGCACACCAGTCGCCCCCCTGCCCCCAATTGCCAGCAGTAGACTAGCCAGAATGGGGCTTGGCCGTGTCCTCTGGCCCCAGCCCCACCCCCCCAGTGACATGGGAAGTGGGGGCTGGCCTCTGTGGCCCAGGCAGGGGAGCAGAGTTGGGCGTGGCAGGCAGGGGGGCTCTTGTGGTGGTAGGTGGCCACACAGGGGCCCCCAGGTCTTTTAATCTGGCCCTGCTGTTCTGGGGATCAGGATTGCCTGTATGTAAGAAAGTAAGAGCTCACCTGCAGACTCCAAGGTGCCCTTTGCATCCCCAGGGAGAAAGCGGGATCTGCATAGAAATCTCATGTGTGCAGCTTTACGTATGCTCTCTGACAGTACAGGTCCATTGGAACCAGAGCCGTAACTATGGCGGGGCCAACAGGGCAAAGCCCTGGGTGGCATGGAGCGGCTCAATAGAGCCGCTCTATTAAAGGGCGGCTTTTATGGTGCTGGCTCCAAGCGCCGCTAATGGCAAGGGGTGCATTCCAGTTGGAACACGCCCCAGGTGGCAAAAACTGGCATTATGGCTCTGCATTACCATGAACTCTTCAGCTGGTGCCTGCCCGTGGGGCTTCTCTCTGGCTAGTTTAACTTTTCTCTTTGATGTCAGCTAGGAACTAGATGTCCTTCCCATCCTTTTAAAACACTTGCCCTCTCACCATTCATGGATGCACAGACCTAGAGAGCCCTCAGTGAGACAATGGAGCATGACTAGACCAAGCTGCTTCTCTCTGCCCGTTTTGCTGTGGAGACAGGGGCTGAACCACACACAGTTATTTTCATGATTAATATTTATTCATATCACAGTCATACCTAGAGGCTTTAGTTATCTCGGGGACCCATTGTGCTAGGCAGCTAGAAAGATGGTTCCTATTCCAAAGTGTGAGTTCTCTTTGCATGAACATCCTAAATAGATGACCTGCCCCTGAGCTCCCTATGGCAACCAGCTGAAAGATTTGGGTGAGCTTGCTTGTGTATTTATACTGAAGTCCTCTGAATACATGTCTGAAAGGATTGTTGAAAGGAAGATTTTCTTCATATCTAACCTCTGTATTTTTAAGTGAGGCTGTGAAATTACTTATTGAAACATTATTCAGCTCAGATGCTCTGTTCAGCTTTTAATTACCTGCAGATGTCTATTTCATATTCCCATTGTTGGTGGACACAATGCACATTATTGCATCTCAGTAGTCATTTACATATCATAAGGGTCAAAATGTCTTCTGCCTGTGGTTTTAAAGTCCCATTACACCATTTTGTGCCTGCTTTCTCATTTATTACAGGAATGTAATTTAAAATGAAGGCTTTCCATACAAAAATGTAGTTTTATATGGTCAATTGTGGCTATATGCAGAAGTTATTTTTTTTTAAAACAACCACCTCTCCATGTGTGTCGAAAGACTTATTGGTTCGTCATATCAGAGCTGATGGCTGTGTAACCCTTCTGCCAGAGTGAGAGAGAGAGAGCAAACCAAAAATTATTTTTTTCTGAAGTTCTGCTGAATCAAACATTGCAAAAAAATCATTTCAGATGGAATGAAATGTTCTGTTTGACCCAGAATGTTTGTTTCAGGTACCTTAATAAAAGAAAGGAAAATGAAGCCCTGGGTTCACCGAAACCACAGCTGGTTGTGGCACCTCCTTTGCCAATAGCCCAGTGATTCAGACTCGTACCTGGGATGTGGAAGAGCTAGTTTTGAATCCCAGCTGTTGAGCAAGGAGCTGAATACCAATATCTTCAGCTTCCACTTAAGTACATTAACCATCTAGCTATAGTGTATTGCAGGTTGGGACTCTCATAATCTCTTTTTTTTAATCTCTTCCACTTTGTATATATAAATTTGTAAATATGATTAAATAGCAATGTTAAATATAGTTAAATAGTAATATAAGTAAATAATAATTGGTGCAGGGATTGGAACTGGGTGTCCTACATGCCAGGTAAGTGTCATAGTGTATGGGAATCAGATGATAAAAATGAGCTAAGTAAAATGCAGAAATAAGATTTGCAATTTGCATTATCAGTGGCTATCTGAGATTTTGAAGAGTTTTGCACCTATCTGCCAATAAATTGCAATCAAAACGAGGGAGGGGAGGGGTGGCAAAGTTCGCCTAATCTAATTCCTGGCACACACAGGTTCAGACTCAAATTGTTTTTGACAGGGAGATGGAATGGAAATGGAAATAGGTCGGAGCATAACCCTGGGAATGAATCCTGAATTCCAATCAATGTAACAGCAAATCTCAGCTGATTTCTGCTGGTATGTTTTAAAGTAGTGGTATTAATTAAGCAGGAAGAGGTTTACATGCAAACCTCCTCTTTCCCCACTGGCTCCTGCCTTGTCTGCAGGAAAACCCAAATCACAAGGAATTGAAATATCTGTCTAGAAATATTCACAATCTTTACTTCATATAAAGAAAACTATCATTTTTTGTTTTTGTTTTTCCAAGTTAAATAGAGATGCAAAAGAAATAAATAATAGCACCAAATAGGAAGCATTAGATAAATTGTGGTGGACATAGCTATGATTCTGTTTTCTCTGACAGCTAGACTCTAGAGGACAGGGCTGTCAGGGATTCATGACTCTTCTTTCACTCTCATAGGCTATGTCTACACACACATCGTTATTTCAAAATAAGTATTTTGAAATGAGTTATTTTGAAATAAACTCCTTATTTAGATAAGTTCATTCGAATTAAGAAAATGTTAATTCAAATTAAGGGAAAGCCTGCTATTGAAATGGCTGTTATTTCAAAATGGTTATTTCGAAATAAGGCCATTTGGACATGTTGTTTCGAAACAGTTGCTTCAAAACAATGGTGTTGTTTTGAAACAACATGTCCAAACGGTCTTATTTCAAAATAACCAGTTTGAAATAACAGCCATTTCGAAATGAACGGGGTTTAAGCTGTTTTGAAATGACGGTTCTTATTTTGAAATGACAGATCCCATCATTTCGAAAGAAGAAAATGTCATGTGGACCTAATCTCTTTTATTTCAAAATAACCAGTGTTATTTCAAAATAAAAGAGATGTGTAGACATACCCATAGAGATTTATGTTTGTCTTTTTTTTGGGTTAGTTTTAGCCTTAACCTAAAATAAGTCATCCAGACTGACACTGTATGTGGTGTTCTTTCTATATAAAGAAATCAGCCCATGTAAATTTCCTTGTTCTATGCCTATGAGTACATCTCACTGAATAGCTGATAACTTCCTGGGGGGGGGGGAGGGAAAGAGAACAAAATGGTGATGCAATATCTCCACTTCCACCTTTCAGTGTTCTGATCACATCATCACATAGATCATCTTTCACTGTTCTGACCATGTTATAAACAGGAACATTTCATAGTTCCTGCCCTTTCCACATCTAGACTGACAGCTCTTCTTGGTGTGACCATCTAGTGTGAAGGGTATGGGGCATTACCTGGCAGGGGTGGGACAGATAAGTCAAAGCCAATCTGTGATCCATCTGGATAGTCGCTGTAGGCATTAGGTAAGTTTTACCTTTCTCTAACAGAAATTTCAGTGGCTTTTATTAGGAATTTCCAAAGGGATAGCCGTGTTAGTCTAGTGCAGTAAAAAAAACAACAAACAGTTGTGTGGCACTTTAAGACTAACAGATTTATTTTTTGCATGAGCTTTCGTGGGAGAAGATCCCACTTCCTCAGATGCTTCGAAGATGGGTGAACTTACAGAAAAGAATGAAACTAAATGCAAGGGGGTGTAAAACATAGGATCAGGTCATAAAGTAACAGCAAA
>ML681964.1:29550355-29561983 GCA_007922195.1 Podocnemis expansa | reverse complement strand
CCCCACGAAAGCTCATGCAAAAAATATATCTGTTTTTGTTTGAATGCGCACCATTGGCGCTTGTTTTTTTTTTTTTTTCATTAAGAATCCTGCAGTTAGTTCCAAGATGAAGTGATCTCTTTTAAACTCCTTCCTCTTGGGACCACCATGTCTTTTCATCCATTTATAGGTTCCAATACCTAGGTGGCCAATTGAAAACAGCAGAAAATTTTCAAATGCTGTTTCCACTAATAGAATAAACTAGAATGTTTGTTTTTAAAGCCATTTTTATGCCAACTGTGTTGATTCTAAAACTGCAGTGGATTCTTTGTATTTGATACGTTCATCTGTATTAGCCCAGAGAAATAAAACATCTCAGTTTTAGGGAGTGATGATTCCATTACTGACTATCCCTCTTGAAGAGTTTTGAGGGGAACTAATAAAGAGAAAGATGCTGGCCTGGAGGAGCATACAACTTACTAAGGCGCTCTCCCTGATGATGGTGAGGAACAGGTGTTTGGGCAACAGCACAGCTCAGGCTGGCAGGGTTGAAAGCCTGACGGCATTGTCCTGAACAGGTAAACTGATGGCTAAAAAGAGAGAGGTTATACAGTGTGAGTTCTATGTCAACCATAATGTTCTGTGAATCTAACTTCTGTATCCTGCACCTAAATACTGTGGTGATGGGTGCATTGTCTATCACAGCATCAGAGACAGATATGATTTATTTTATTGAATAAGCAGTTATGCAGGACAAAATTGAAAAGATTCATGAACAGTTTACAATATGGTCCTATTACTTACATAGGACCCTCAGAACCACATGGTGACGTGTGCATCATAAATATTAGTCTTTACTACTCCTTGTCCTTATATTAGCTACTTCCATTATGAACTCATTTGGTATTAATGAGAAGAGGCAATACCATTAGCAATATACAATTAATAATTATTATGAATTCATACACTTAGGGTGTGGCAAACCACCAACATGAAGAAAACAAATCCAAATAAGAAAGGAACCCAGAACACTTTCTAAAGATACTTAAAAGAAAAGAGGCTTCTGCTTTGATAGCTGCTATTATCAGGCAGGATGCATCTTCTATTTGGCCAGTCAGAAATACCATTTGCCATCAGTAGTGCTCATCTCTGCCCAGTTCTGATAGTTTTCCTTGGGGATTTACAGCTATTCATCTGAGCTGGTTTTCTCCTGTGTGGCAGCAGACACATCTGACCTTTTGAACTCAACCTGAGGCTGGTACTTTAATGAAACAGCTTATCCAGTAATGACCTTGGGAGGCACATTGAAAATAGCAATTGTAGCAAAAACTCTCAGAGATGTAGTATTCATCATTGCTTTTGGGTTCTGCCATTAAATGGCTCCAGATTCCCCTCCTGCAATTCCAATTGGCTTTGTTTTTTTCACTAAGGACCTGAACACAGCTGCATGCAATGCCTTCCCGTTAGGATGTGATAATCATGCCTGTCTTTGTTGCAGTGTAATGGAAGGATGCACTGAGGTAAGACAATCTTAGATTTGCAATACCAAACTTACTCCTGAAATTTCTTTGCAGTGTTTTAGAAAGGCAAGGGTAACTTCATTCCTGCTGAATTTCTGAAAGCCTTTCTCTCACTGGAGCGACAAGGGTAGGTGAGGGGATAGTTTTTGTTGGCCACATTTCTACATGGAGCCAAAAGTCACCTGAAGAAGAGCCTTGTTTAGTTTGAAACTTCATCTCTTTCCCCAGCAGACTTTGTGCCAATAAAAGCTATCACCTCACCCATCTAGTTTCTCTAATATCTTAGGCTATGTCTACATTAGCAAATCAGTTTGAATTAAGGAACCTTAATTCAAGCTAATTTGCTCCCTGTCTACACGAGGCTTTGCCTAGCTTAAACTAAAAGCTTAGTAAAAAGTTTTTTAAAAAAGCTTAAAAAGCAAAGCTGAGTTTGAACTAGTTAGTTTGAATCGTAAGTTCAAATGAACTGCTTACTTCAAACTTATTTCAAAGTTTAGTTCAAAATAGCACAGTGTAGTCATGCTAGTTCGAACTAAATAAGTTTAAACTAGCAGTTAGTTTGAACTAACTGCATTTTTTTAGTTCGAACTAACTTTTATTTTGAACTAGCCGTGCTTTTTTATTTTGAATTGAAAAGTTAATTTGAACTAAAAAATGCGGTTAGTTCAAACTAACTCTGAACTGCTTAGTTCAGACTCAGCAATTCCAAACTAAGCTTTTGGATGCAGACATAGCCTGAGGATCAACATGGCTGTCACAACACTTTAGCTCAGTAGCTCAGTTCATTACTTCATTCATGTTCTTGTGGCTGACCAGGATAGAAAAATCTGACCTTCTAGTCATCTGGGCATTATTGCTATTTATTTATTTCAGTGTGGCTAGTACTCAGTAGGGCTCCAATCTGAATCAGACTCCATTGTTCTAGAAACTGTAGAAGAAACACATAGAAGCTGGAGAATGTACATACTGAAAAAAGAAGCACCAGACAAGGGACGTAGGCAGGGGTACAAAAGAAATGATCAGGGTAAGAATGGACACATGACTTGTTAGCTTCCAAACTTAGCTTTTCATGGCACAGCAGTAGGGTGAGGGGGAAAGGTAGCCATGGGATGAATAGAAACAAGGAAGTTGGAAAAAGGAAAAGAGTGGTGGAGGGACATTGCTGAGGAAGGTAGGGCATGAAGGGAAACACAGAAGGCAGGGAGACTGAGACTTGCAGTGAGAGGTAGAGAAGGAAGAAGTTGGGACAATGAGTCAATTGGGAGACAAAATACTTTTTAGAGTTAAAATTAGAAAAAGTTGTCTGCTACTGCCATTAATGGTCCTCAGGTGTGTGCTTGGTGAGGGGGCATAAAAGAAATGGGGGCCCAAGCTGGGCTTCTCTCGCCCTGTTGCTCCTTGGGTTTGACTGAACCCTTTTGGAACAGTTCAGCTTCTTCCAGTCCCAGGTAGCTGGGGCAGGGAAGAAGAAGGGGGCACTAGAGCTTTTGGAGTGGGGACTGACTTTGGGGGATGATCCCCAACTGCACAAGTCTGGCTGCTAGGTAGCTGTGGGGAAAGGAGGGTCCTTAGCTGGACTTCTCCAGCTACTGCTGATTGGTAAGGCCATCATAGGCAAATATGGCTGCTTTTGAAAAATAAGGAGTGCTGTGGCACTTTTAGAGAGTAACAAATATATTTATTATATGAGCTTTCATGGGAAGAAATTCCATTTCATCAGATACTTTAAAGATGAGAACTTACAGAATAGGAGGAAAATTAATAATTTGGAAAGGTGCATATAAGAAGATTTTATGAAAGGTTGGCATGCACCTGAATTACAGAACTGTCTTTTCTCTGCTACGACTGAACTGCTGGTTCATGAAATTGAGCAGCCTTGTGTCATCTACTTGAATTGCTCTGATTCAGTGATACTGTTCGAGAAGGAAAACAGTGAAATTTGACCCAACAGCCTTCACAGAAGACTACCTCTGAATGCAACTTCACTGTAGTTTCAGGAATTTGTAGGATTTTGATGCTGCATCAATAAAGGAATCCAGATGAGACATTCCTCTCTT
The DNA here is from genome assembly GCA_007922195.1 of Podocnemis expansa. Classification (NCBI taxonomy): domain Eukaryota; kingdom Metazoa; phylum Chordata; order Testudines; family Podocnemididae; genus Podocnemis; species Podocnemis expansa. Next base: position 29,558,427 of record ML681964.1, on the reverse strand, counting down.
CCACCATAGCCTATGGGAAACAATGCCCAACAGACTTGCTCCAGATTGCGAACAATTTAGTCAGCCAAAATTGCCTTCACTCCCAACCTAAGACCTCCTGCTGACAGATGTTTATCTTGTTTACAATTAAGATGAACTGAATCCAGACTGGCTTCCATGATTCAATAAAATATATATCAAAGCAGGAGTGCGAGTTGTATGGTTCCCTGCCCCCAGTGAAATTCAGACTGGTGTTGAAGATGGTGGTTCTAAATTCACTGAAGGAAGTCCTTACTGTTGTGTGTGAGCCATGCATCTTTCCCCACTGGTAGTGAAAACCAGCTGCAGAGTGCCTTGTTTCACTATTGGGGATAATTAATGGTTCTTTGAAAGAGTTCATGCTATCAATAACCCATAAATATGTGGTGGTCCAGATCTTACTCAAGACATCCCGATTCAGTATCAAATATCTTCTCACTTTGTCTTCAAGCTTTCTTTCTTTTCCCTCCATCACCCCCACCCCCCCAGCTGCTCTTATTACATGTAGGGTAGATAGAATAGAATGGAATCATAGGGTTGGAAGGGACCTCATGAGATCATCTAGTCCAAGGGTCTCAGTTCCAGTGCTATGAAGAGTACAAACTTCTTGTTTCTTTTCATCAAGCATGGCAGTAGTTCTTTGTTGTCCTGGTGCCTGGGTACAACACTTTTGGATGAAAAGAAGTTGCCGGGCTCAGTCCTGGCAAAGCAAAACCAGCTAGCTGACCTTCTAGGTCTTTTCAATCTCAGATTTGTTCAAATCTGTAAAGTTGAAAGGCTCCATATCCTAATACTGATCCCTCCCCACCCCATAGTTTTCAGAACTAATGGCAGGTTAGAAAGACATTTCTTGTGTAAAGGATGTTTATAAGTAATGTGAAGTAATTTCAGGATTGCCCCTCTTTCAATACATTTTCATATGGAATTGCCTTCAGATATTGTGGACAGCAAGTTACACACATCCATCATCAATCCCTGGCAAAATTATGGAGCAGATTCTTAAAGAATCCATCCTCAAACACTTAGAAGAAAATAAAGTGATCAGGAACAGTCAGCATGGATTTACCAAGGGTAAATCATGTCTGACGAATCTCATTTTCTTCTATGAGCAGATGACTGTTTTTCTGGATGCAGGAAGAACCGTTGATGTGATATACCTTGATTTTAGTAAGGCTTTTGATACAGTTTCCCACAGCATTCTCATTGGCAAATTAAGGAATTATGGGTTGGATAGGTGGACTATAAGGTGGATAGAAAACTGGCTAGATCAACGGTTTCAGCATGTAGGAATCAATGGTTCCACGTCTAGCTGGCAACCAGTCACGAATGGTGTGCCCCAGGGGTCAGTCCTGGGGCCGGTTCTGTTCAACATTTTCATCAATGATCTGGATGATGGAATAGACTGCACTCTCAGTAAGTTTGCGGATGACACCAAGCTGGGGGGAACAGTAGACACGTTGGAGGGCAAGGACAGGATTCAGGGAGACCTAGATAAATTGGAACAATGGGCCAATAAAAATCTTATGAAGTTCAATAAGGACAAGTGTAAAATCCTGCACGTGGGACGGAAAAACCCCATACACTGCTACAGGCTGGGAAACATTCAGTTAAGTAGCAGCAGTGTAGAAAAGGACCTGGGGGTCATGGTGGATGGGAAGCTAGATATGAGTCAGCAGTGTGCTCTTGCTGCCAAAAAGGCCAATGGCATACTGGGCTGCATCAAAAGAAGTATTACCAGCAGATCAAGGGATGCGATCATTCCCCTCTATTCTGCACTGGTGAGGCCACATCTAGAATACTGTGTTCAGTTTTTGGCTCCCCACTACAAAAAGGACAGGGACATGCTAGAGAGAATTCAGAGGAGGGCAACCAAAATGAGTAAAGGGCTGGAGCACAAGCCCTATGAGGATAGACTGAAAGCATTAGGCTTATTTAGTCTGCAGAAGAGAAGATTGAGGGGGGACTTGATAGCAACCTTCAACTACTTGAAGGGATGCTCTAAGGAAGATGGAGCTCAACTGTTCTCAGTGGTAACAGAGGACAGAACGAGGAGCAATGGTCTCAAGTTGCAGTTAGGGAGGTCGAGGCTGGATATTAGAAAAAACTTTTTTACTAGGCGAGTGGTAAAGCATTGGAATGAGCTGCCAAGGGAGGTGGTGGAGTCTCCATCTTTGGAGGTGTTTAAGGCCCGGCTGGACAAAACCATGACTGGGATGGTTTAGTGGGAGTGGTCCTGCCTCTGGCAGGGGGTTGGACTAGATGACCTATGAGGTCCCTTCCAACCCTAGGATTCTATGATTCTATGATCATAAACACTGAATAAAACAGGTGATTAAGCGGTAAATAAATAACCACAGTACTGATGGCATATACTTTAATCTTATAGCAAATAAAGAAGTGACTGAAACTTGCTATTAGCAGACCGTAACACAGAGCATGTTTGTTCAGAATAAGAAATAATTCCCTGTTATTTTTGTTCAGATTGACATAATGAGTTGTCTCTCCACTATTATCTCTGAGCATTAACTGACTCCACTATGCAAGATGATACTCAGAATAATTATTACTTCTCCACATGTACATACATTGAATAATAAAATAATGAGACCTTTTAAAACGGGATTGAAAAGATTCCACTTAGTGTAATCCTGGGTTTCTGATTATAAGGTTGGAATAAATAAGAAGTGTCATTTTATCAATGTCAAACCAGTAAATTCTGGTTTTATAGGCGTTGGTACTCACTGTGAATAATATGTTTTTGAGCCTGTTCAAATATTCAACTCTAGAATTAGAATTTTAAATAAGAATTTCAAGATTATTTCTAAAATTTCAGAGAGGAAGAAGCAATTAATGCTTTTAAGAGCTTTATAGCTTTTCCTATTGGCTCCTGTTTTGTAGCTCTCTTGGTAGTGGGAATTTCTTGTGTCATCAGTTTCCTTAGAAAAATAAACAAGCAAGAAGTCCTGTGGCACTGCAAACTCCTCCCCTCAGGCTCTTCGCAAGGGATGAATTCCCTGCCCCTTCCCCCAGATGGATCTATTTGTGGTGCAGTAAAGAAAAGGAGAATTTAGATGCTAGTTTTGACCCAGGACACTTGTCACACAAGAAGTCTGTGACCTTGGGCAAGTCACGTAAGCACGTCTACATTACCCAACAGTTCAGACTGCGGAGGTCTGAATAACAGTGTGCACCAAAGTGCCGTGCCATGACCATTCATGCAAACTCAAAACAAGAGTGCACGAATACAAACTTGGGACCTTTCAGTCTGTGCCCTCATAGTCTGACACAGGGAACTACAATGCAGGCACAACACTTTGGTATGGACTGCTATTCACACACCAGTAGTCTGAACTGGGAGGCAACGTAGAAATAAACTTAGCCTCTCTATTCATCAGTTTCTCATCCCCAAAATGGGGATAATAGTACTTTCTTCACAACATTTCTATGAAGCGGGATAAATGATAGTGGGGAGCTTGGATACTATGGCGAAGGGGACCATATAGAATCATAGGGTTGGAAGGGACCTCATGAGTTCATCTAGTCCAACCCCCCACATAAAAGGAGGACCACTCCCACTAAATCTAATCTTAAACATCTCCAAAGATAGAGATTCCACTACGTCCCTAGGTAACCCATTCCAATGCTTCACCACCCTCCCAGTAGGAAAGTTTTTCCTAATATCCAGCCTCGACCTCTCCAGCTGTAACTTGAAACCATTGCTCTTTGTTCTATCTTCTGTTACTACTGAGAACTGCTGAGCTCCCTCCTCCTTAGAGCACCCCTTCAAGTAGCTGAAGATTGCTGTAAAATTCCCCCTGTCTTCTCTTCTGCAGGCTAAGAAAGCCTAGTTCTGTCAGTCTCTCTTTGTAAGTCTTGTGTTCCAGCCCCTCGATCATTTTTGTTGTCCTCCACTGGACTCTTTCTAATTTGTCCATGTCCTTTTTGTACTGGGGTGCCCAAAACTGGACAAAGTATTCCAGATGCGGCCTCACCAGTGTGAACAGAGGGGAATGATCACATCCCTTGATCTGCTGGCAACACTTCAACTGATGCAGCCCAGTATGCCATTGGCCTTTTTGGCAACAAAGAGAACACTGTGGACTCATATTCAGCTTCCCAACCCATGATCCCCAAGTCCTTTTCTACAGTGCTGCTACTTAGCTGATCACTCCCCAGCCTGTGGCAGTGCATGGGGTTTTTCCGTCCCAAGCGCAAGACTTTTGCACTTGTCCTTGTTGGACCTCATGAGATTTCTTTTTGCCCACTGCTCCAATTTGTCTAGGTCTCTCTGAATCCTGTCGCTTCCCTCCAGCGTGTCTACCGTTCCCCCCCAGCTTGGTGTCATCCACAAACTTACTGAGTATGCAATCTATCCCATCATCCAGATCATTAATGAAAATGTTGAACAGAACTGGCCCCAGGACTGACTCCTAGGGCACACCACTCATTACTGGTTGCCAACTAGACATTGAGCCATTGATTCTTACTTGCTGAAACAGTTGATCTAGCCGGTTTTCTACCCACCTTATGGTCCACACCTCTAACCCGTACTTCTTTAACTTGCTGATGAGAATGCTGTGGCAAACTGTATCAAAAACCTTGCTAAAGTTGAGGTATATCACGTCAATGGCTCTTCCCACATCCACAAATCCAGTCACCTCATCACAGAAGGCAGTGAGGTTGGTCAGGCACTATTTACCCTTGGTGAATCCATGCTGACTGTTCCTGATCATTCTATTTTCCTCTTTGAGAACCTGCTCCATGATTTTTCCAGGGATTGAGGTGAGGCTGCCAGATCTGTAATTCCCAAGATCCTTCTTTTCCCCTTTCTTGAAGATAGGTACTATATTTGCCTTCTTCCAGTCCTCTGGCACTTCCCTCATTCACCATGAGTTTTCAAAGATGCATTCTCATCGGCCAACTCCCTCAGCACCCTCAGATGCAGTTAGTCCAGCCCCATAGACTTGTGCACATCCATCTTCTTGAAGTAGTCCCTAACCTGACCTTCCATCAGTAAGGGCCTCTCTTATTCTCTCCAATATGCCATACCCAGTGTAGCCACCCGGGAGCTGGCCCTCCCTGTGAAGACTGAAGTGAAAAAAGTATTGAGCACTTCAGCCTGTTTCTCATCCTCCACCACGAGGATACCTGTCCCATTCAGTAAGGGACCTACACCATCCCTCTTCTTGTTATTGACATACTTGTAGAATCCCTTCCTGTTATCCTTCACATCCCTTGCTAGCTGCAACTCTAATTGCCCTTTGGCCTTTCTGATTTTATCACTGCAGTCCTGAGCAATATCTCTGTATGACTCCTTAGTCATTTGTCCAAGCTTCCACTTCTTGTAAGCTTCCTTTTTATGTTTCAGCTCACCACAGAGTTCTCTGTTAAGCCACGCTGGGAGCTTTCCACATTTGCTGTTCTTTCTGCTCATCAGAAGGGTATCTTCCTGTGTCTTTAGGAGGGTTTCTTTAAAATACAGCCAGCTCTCTTGGACACCTTTCCCCTTCAGATCAGTCTCCCAAGGGTTCCTGCCCATCAGCTCCCTAAGGGAGCCAAAATCTGCTTTTCTGAAGTCCAGGGTCTGTGTTTTGCTTCTTTCCTTTTTTCCATTGATCAGCATCTTGAACTCTACCATCTCATGGTCACTGCTGCCCAGGTTGCCATTCACTTCTACATCCCCAATCAAATATTCTCTGTGAGCAGCAGATCGAGAGGTGCAAGGCCCTTAATTGGTTCCTCCAGCAATTATACCAGGAAGTTGTCCTCAACAATCTCTAAAAACTTCCTGGATTGCCTGTGGACTGCTGTATTGCCCTCCCAGCAGATGTCAGGATAATTGAAGTCCTCCATGAGAACCAGGGCCTGTGATCTAGAAACTTCTGCTAGTCATCCATAGTATGCCTCATCCACCTCCTCCTTCTGGTCTGGCCATCTATAGAAGACACCCACCACGACATCCCACTTGTTTCCCTCTCCTCTAAAGTTAACCCACAGACTTTCAACTGGCTTGTTTCCACTTTCCACTTTCATAATGGAGGTCTGAGCAGTCATACAGCTCTTGTACATATAGCTCTCCTCCTCCCCCTCTTCTTCCCTGCCTGTCCTTCCTGAACAATTTATACCCATCCATGGCAGAGCTCCGGGTCATGCAAGCTCTCCCACTACATCTCTGTTATTCTAATTATGTCATAGTTCCTTGTCTTTCCCAGTACTACCAATTCTTCCTGCTTGTTTCCCAGGTAGAGATAGTGTGAGTAACTGGGGTCAGAATCTGGCCCTATGTTATTAAAGGCCTTTATGCATTCATTTGACTGGAGCCCAGCTGATGAGATCCAAGGCTGCAATGGGACAGTGTACAATCCAAACTAGTGCTTTGTAGGACTGTCTTTCAGTGATCACAAAGCTCTTTCCCACTTCTGCAGACAGCACATCCTCTGAACATGCTCTGGGAATGCTTCACCATTTCCCTCTAGGGTGTTGAGAAGCAGAGTCATGGATTCACCCCAGGTGGAAAGGACAGATTCTGGACACTATGTAATAATGATAGAGCCTTAGAATTTGGACTTGAAACAGGTCTTTGCACCTGTGTAGTCAGACTTGGTCAACAAGCACATTGGTGCCAGGATTTAGCGCTTAAAATAATTAATCAAAAGCAGTCAGATATTGAGGATCGCCAAAGAATCTTTGCTGCACCAATTAAAATGAAGCAAAGTTGACAGGAAATAGGTGGTGCAGAGGAAAGAATGTAAAATGTTATAATATGGTTCAAAATGATATTCAGGGCTTCATCCTCCTTGCTGCTTATTATTTTCAAGAGCTGAATCTCCAAATGTAATGCTGAATCTCCATTCTTTGACTCACATTTTTTTCTCTAGAGAGCTGACTGGAGCTAATTTGATCTTATATTTATTCCTGACCAGTGATTGATTTTACTTCATTCAGATTCCAGAGAAGTGACATTGACCTACATATACACTGTGCTATGTTCACACAGTGTGTTGTGCACACACACACCATTTATCCCTAGGGAAATGATTTTTTTTAGGACGCCTAGGAAATTACTGAACTATGCCAGATAAATGAAGAGGAAACAGTCCATCTCAGCCTTTGCTCAGAATCCCAGATGCTGTGTTGTTAATGCCAATGAGGAGGAACTGGAGGCAGCTAAGTGGAATATTTTAATTCTGCTTATTGACAACTGTAAACATAATTGGTTTACCTCTTTCTTCAATAACTTAATTAAAGAGAGTGTTTCCGTTTGTGAAGAATGTGGGATTCAATCGAGGATAGGTGACTTGCAAATTTTCATGGCTCCACTGGACCAAGGACAGATAACTCATTGTTTTACAGAAGAATGAAAAGGATAGACTAATATCATTAGGGTCAGGATATGTTGGTTTTCTGTACGTGGAGAGCAATTTTTTAAAAGTACTAAATGTGACAAATAATTAAAGTTTATAGTGTAATACAAAAAGCAGAACATTCCTTATTTTCCTTGGAATGTTATTAAAAGGATGACTAGAATTCTTTTAAATCCTGGTTGTTCGAGCCTTTGTACTACCAAGGTCTCAGTCTTGAGCTGAAAAACGGTTTTAGGTTAATTACACTTTTCTCAACTGATTTCATTTCATGGAAGAGGCGCAAAGTACTCAATACCTTGCATATCTCCCTCTAATTGCCTACCGCCCACTTACCCACTTATACACACTCACTCAAACTTGCATAATCAATTCCATGCTGTTGGTGCTGCCGCTGACAGTGCAGCTTTGCTCATAGACACCCTGGCACAATGCACTCTGAAGCACTTTGACCCAAATACAAGTGTGTTGAAATACCAATGTGGGCTCCAGGCTGCAGATAAAAATTGGTGGAGGGGTTGTCAAGGTGGAAAAGGAGAAGGAAAAGTTTAGCCATGTGGGTGCAGGAGTTTTTATCTCAATCTTGATTAGGGTTCCCTTTCTGAAGAACAATACTGTAGCACCATTTCTTGATCAACAAGTTCACAGGTCAAATTCTATCCAAACCCCCCCCCCCAAAAAAAAAAAAAAAAA
>ML681964.1:29503718-29550255 GCA_007922195.1 Podocnemis expansa | reverse complement strand
AAGCATCTGACGAAGTGGGATTTTCTCCCACGAAAGCTCATGCGAAAAATAAATCTGTTAGTCTTAAAGTGCCACACAACTCCTTGTGTGTGTGGGTTTTTTTTTTTTTTTTTTTGCTGGACTAGACTAACACAGCTATCCCTTTGGAAACTGACAAATTCTATCAGCACCTCCACTCACAGACAACTCTCATTCTCCTCAGCAGGAGGTGCACCACAGCAGAATTTGACCAAAACACTTTCTGGGTCTTGTGTTGTAGATGATGCCACTTGGAAGATGACCACAACCAGCAGTAGTTAGAAAAGTCTGTTTAAGTTAAAGACCCCCCCTAAAAATAACAATTTTATCTTGAGCAATACAACTCACTGCCTCAGCTTTCTGGTTGTTATATCAAAGAAAATGGCTAGTTGTCCCTTGACCTACTCCTATTGCCTGAGATCCATTTGAACACATGCAAATGCATGTATAAAATAGCCGGGGGGGGGGGCAGGAGGTGAGGCACTATCTGGTCCTTGTTTCCCCTGCCAAGGTCTTGGACTTGCTGCCGGGAGCCATGCCATGGCTGTGTCCCATTTTATTTCTTTCCTTGCCATGCAGCAATTCCTGTGTTTAGCTATTTCTGCAGATGCTCCAAGATTGTCTGATTTCTTGTCACTTAATAATCATGTCATTTAATCTCTTTGTGCCTCAAATTCCTGGTCTTTAAAAAGGGATAACAACTATTGAAGAAGCATATTATGACCTGGGCCTACTAGGATAACATTCTGATAATGCCAGATATCAGGGCAAGCTGCAAGAGAGAGCAAATTCTCTCAGCACTGAGGAGTGACACTGAAGTCACACTTCCATCAGTCACAAACAATGCTTCTTAGGGGTGTTACTACACCTAAGTATTAGGGGTGGCCCCGGCCCCCACCAACCGCCAAGGCCCCAATCTGTTCCCAACCCCTGAGCCCTTCCCAACCCCCCTGGCGGCCCTCCAGTCCTTTCCAACCCCCACCCCCGGTAGCCCCTCAAGCCCTTCCCTAACCCCCAGTCCTGCCATTGCCCCTGCTGCCCTGGGCTGACCCCCTCCCTCACATCCTTTCCCCCCCGCGCTGGTGTGCCTGTCCCCAGACTCCTCCCACCCGCTCCCTTACCTTACTCTGTCTTCTAGCCAGGTACAGGCTGCGGCCCAGCAGCATTCCCTGTGCGGGGGCGTGATGGTGCACACCCACACAGCTTAGTGGTGCGCTGCTCAGGGGCTGGCTGTGAATTTCAGGGGGGCCTCAACCTGCCCCCTCAGTGATGCCACTGTGATTCCCACACAGGTTATCAAGAAGCACAACAAAATATACTCAGCCCCCTTTACTGCATTTCAGCCCCTGATTCTCAAATAGCCACTGGGTCTAATAAAGAGACAAGCTACTTAAAACTGCATGCTTTTTACTTTGAAAAAGGTTCTCCTGACCCCAAGGGGCCAGTCACATTGCACATAACAATAGAGGCTTGGATCTTACCTAAAATATCATGCTGCCAGCCAGTCTTTTAGTAACTAAAACTAAAGTTTTATTATTAAAAGAAAATATGAGAAATGTTAAACAGTCAAGGCAAACCACATACATACAGTGATTTAAAAGTTCATATAAACTGAGTCCTTGGGAGAATCTGGAGTTTGTAGGCTTGTACAGTTCCTCTGGTAGACTCCCAGTACGTGGTGGCTCTCAGCCCTTTGTTGAGCTGCAGCTGAATAGATCCAGAGGTAGGTTGAGAGTGAAGATGACTGCAGACTATAGACTATAGACAAAATGGAGGCAATGGTGCTGTCCCTTTAATCACCTTTAGCCTTCCCCATGCTGTGTGGAATTTTCACGAACAAAATGGAGGTGGTAAGTTACAGGGGCAAGTCCTAGTGGCTCAACATGTTTCTCCCTGGGCCCACTCTACTGTGAGCTTCTTTAATATGCCATTAAGGAAACAATGGCTGCAGCTATTCTGTCTGGGGTGCTTTCCAAAAGCACATCACAAGCTGAAATACAGGTATAACAAAACAAACAAGGAGTCTGGTGGTGCTTTTAAAGACTAAAAAAATAACAAATGAATTCATAACTTCTAATACAGATATGACACGTACACATAAATAACATAATCATTCCTAGCAAACTGTAACCTTCCTATTGTATCCAACATGGCATATCTCAAATGGATTATTGCAATTATGAAATATTGATATGACATAATATCATAAATGGTCCCCTAAATCCAGATGGCATCATAAGTATAATGAAATTAAATTATTCAGTATTTTAAATTGCTTTACAGAGGCGTTGCTGGTGCTGGGCACCCAGGGCATGTTCCCCGAATCCCAGCGCCGGTGGCCCGGATCTCTGGCCCAATTGGGCCGGAGATCTGGGGCCCAGCCGCCCGCGGCCGCTTCTGGCCCCGTCCATGGCTGGGGATCTGGGGCCTGGCCGCCCGTGGCCGCGGCAGGCAATCCGGGGCCTAGTTGTCCACAGTGGCGGCAGCCCCATCCCCGGCTGGGGATGTGGGGCCCTGCCACCTGTAGCTGCTTCCAGCCCCATCCCCAGCTGGGGATCTGGGGCCTGGCTGCCCTCAGCGGCTTCCGGCCCTGTCCCTGGCTGGGGATCTGGGGCCCAGATGCTTGCGGTGGTGGCAGCCCCGTCCCCGACTGGGGATGTGGGGCCCGGCTGCCTGCGGTGGCTTCTGGTCCTGTCCCCGGCCGGTGGGCGGAGCCTGCGGGTGGGGGGCGGGGCCTGTGCCTGTGCCCTGGGTCCCTCCCTGGGCCAGCGATGCTGCTGTTGCTTTAAGATCTTAAAATAGAAGACATTTTAAGTCTTACAGTTATTTATTGGGTTTTATTCATGCATAACCCAGCAGACGAGGTTGTTTATAAATGAATATAAAGTTCCTGCCCCTCAGAATTTCATCTAAATAAACATTTTTTAAAAAAATAACTGTTTTAAAATCATAAAAGTCTGATTTATATAAAATTATTTAATTGTGCATTAAAGGACCAAAGGAGTACTTACCAGTAATGCCTTTCTTCAAGATGGGCTGCTCACATACATGCTGAAATAGGTGTCTATGTGCTGCAGCACACAGATGCCTGAAAGCCTTTTGCCCTAGCCTGTCCTCATAGGGTCAGTAGCCAACGCCCCCTCTGTCCTGCACACCTGTGTAGTATATATGCGGCCCTGCCCCTGCCCTCCCTTCAGTCCCTTCTTTCCGCTAACTCTGAAAAAATGGGAACAAGGGTGGGTATAGAATGTATGTGAGCAGCCCATCTCAAAGAAGGATATTTCCTGATAAGTAACTCTTCCTCCTTCAAGCGCTGCTAACATCCATTCTGAAATAAGTGACTGCAGGCTAAACCTCAGATGGTGGGTGGAGTTACGATTTCCCTCAAAGGACGGCTCCGCCCGGGGCTTCGTCATCTCTTGCCTGCTGGACAATTGCATAATGCGATGTGAAGGTATGCACTGAGGACCAGGTTGCTGCTCTGCAGATTTTTTGGATCAGGACCTAGGCCAGAAATGCTGTGTGTGATGCATGTGTTCTGGTTAAATGCACCCTGATCTTCCCCAAGAAGGGAATGTTTGCTCTCTGGTAGCAGTCTTTAATACAGTTTGCAATCCGTGACAAAATGCATTGAGTTATTACTGGTCGTCGTCTTGTGCTCTGCAACTGCAATGAACAGCTGAGTCATTTTGCGAAGTGGCCTGGTTCCCTCGAGGTAGATCTCGAGAGCCCTCTTCACATTGAGGACGTGCTACTTTCTTTGGTTCTCTGTGACTTGTGGATCCAGAAAGAAGACTGGTAAGCAGATGTCTTGGTTCACATGGAATGGGGACACCACCTTAGGCAGGAATCTGGGGTGTGGGTGAAGTTGTGCCTTGTCCATATGAGAGACCATGTATCGTGGTTTTGAAGAGAGTGTGCTTAATGCACATTCCCATCTGGGCAAGGTGATAGCCACCAGAAAGGCCACCTTCCATGATAAAATTAGTAAGAAGCAAGAGTTAAGGGGCTCATATGGAGGTTTCATGAGTCCCTATAGCATCAGGTTTAAGTCCCATTGGGTGACTGATTCGCATGCCTGGGGGTAAAGCGTCTCTGCTCCCTTCAGGAATCTCAGTGTCATGGGATGAGATAAGGAAGTTATTTAATCAAAGGTATTGTTCAGGGTTGAAATTGCTGCCAAGTGCACTTTGAGAGAGGGGAGTGTGAGGCCCTTCTCCTATAGGTTTAGGAGGTAGTCCAATATTAATTCAATCTGGGCAGACTTTGGATCTCCTCCATTATCCCTGGCCTAAAGAGAGAAGCATTTCCATTTGACACTGTAAGTGGCCCTCGTGGAAGGTTTCCTGCTCTTGATCAGGACCTTCCACACCCTCTTTGAGCATGCCCTCTCTTTGGGGTTTAGCCATGCAGTCTCCAGGCTGTTGGGTCTGGGTGGCATAAGCAGCCAGAGTCCTGTGTGAGGAGGTCCTCTCTGAGCCAAAGCAGCATGGGTGGGGCTCTGGGGAGGTCTAAAAGGGTGGTATACTATTGTTGGCACGGCCAGGCCGGGGCTATTAAGATAATGTCTGCCCTGTCCCTTCTGATCTTTAATAGGACCCTCTGTATCAGTGGGATGGAAGGAAATGCTTAGATGAGCGCCCCCCCCCCCAGTCTATTAGGAGGGCATCTGAAATTGAGCCCCTCTCTCTCCCTCTGAGGGAGCAGAATCGGTTGCACTTGCAGTTCACCCTTGCAGCAAACAGGTCCATCTGGGGTTAATCTCAGAGTTTGAAGAGGTGGTCTGTTACCTCTATGTGGAGGGACCACTCATGCTGGGACAGGAAGTGTCTGCTCAGTGCGTCTGCTTGGGAGTTCCTCACCCCTGGAAGATGAGAGGCCATTGGGGTGAAATTGTGTTTCAGTGCTACATATCACAGGAGGGACTCCTCCTTGCACAGTGCAGGTGAGCAGACTCCCTGTGGTGATTGGCATAGAACATGGCTGTCATGTTGTCTGTCAGTATGTAGATTGCCTTCCCCTCTATCTTGTCCAGGAAGGCCGTACATGCTAGGCAGATCGCTCTCAGTTCCTTCACATTTATGTGAAGGGCATAGTTTTCCCGTGACCATGTTCCTTGGATGGACAGGCCCCCCATGATGTGGGCTCCCCATCCCTGGTCTGGTGCATCTGTTATAAAAGTGATTGAGGGGCTCTGAGCTTCGAACGGGATCCCATTGTATGCAAACTCTGGGTTCTGCCATGCCCTTAGTTGGTTCAGCACCCCCTTTGGGATAGTGACTGATCGGTTCAGGGAGTAGTGGTGCATGTGGAAGACTGTAGCCAGTCACAGTTGTAGGGGCCGCATATGTAGGTGGGCTGTCCTTACCATGTAAGCAGAGGCAGTCATGTGCCTCAGTAGTTGTAGGCAGCACCTGGCAGTGGTTGCCAGGGCATGCCTTAGCTCTGAAATGATGGCAGACATGGACCAAAACCTCAATGGGGGAGTGAAGCCCTTGCTTTTACTGAGTCTAGCTCAGACCCTATAAACTCTATTTTCCTTGAGGGGGAGAACTTGGATTTCTCCAGGTTCAGTAGGAGGCCTAGTTTGCTCCACAAGCTTTGGGTTATTTACACACCATGGCAGACCTGGTATTTGGACCTTTCCCTTAACAGTCAGTCATCCAGATATGGGTATACTTTGACTCCCTGTTTTTTCAGGTGAGCTGCTACAGCCATGATGCATTTCATGAAAACCCTTGGGACCAGTGAGAGGCTGAAGGGGAGCGGGTAAACTGAAAATGGTTCCCACCCACCACAAAGCAGAGGAACCTTCTGCGTCCTTTCTTTATTGAGATATGGAAATACGCATCCTTTAAGTCGAGGGCCACAAACCAGTTCCTAGCTTCTAAGTAGGGAATGATTTGGGAATGTGATGCCCTTCGAACTTTATTTTCTTTAAGTATTTGTTTAGGGCCCTGAGGTCCAGGATGGGTTGTAGACTCCCACTTGCTTTCAGGACCAGGAAGTAGTGGGAGTAGAAGCACCTCCCTTGCTCCCTTGTGGGGACCTTCTTTATTGCTCCCAAAGTCAGAAACTTTTTTGCACTCCTGGTCTAGCACGGTTTTGTGTGAGGGGTCCCCGGTGTTGTACTGAGGGCATGGTTTTCAGTCCCAAGGTCTGGATCTGAACTGGATGAAGTAGCCTTCACAGGCTGTGTCTAGGAGCTAGTGGTCTGATGTGATTCTGGCCTATTGGTGATGGAACAGGCCTAGGCAGTCCCTGAATGGTGGAGTCTGCTCAATGTCACTGCTTGTGTGACTCTCGGGTGAGAGGTCAAAGCCTCTGCCTCTGGTTGGGTGTGCAGGAGCTGTTGTTTCCCTGGTGGGGTGTCTGTTTGTTCCCCTGAGGTCTGGGACCCCCGCTGCCTCTGCTCCTCTGCCTATCCGCACTCTTGTAGGGGCATTGGGAAGGCTGGAGGGACCGGTGCTGGGAGCCCTATTGTTGCTGGTGTTGCTAGGGTTGAAGCGGATGTTGCTGGGGCTGCTGATGGCAGAAGGAGCGCCTGGCTGTCTGTGGAGCATACATGCCTAGTTATCTGAGGGTGGCATGTGAGTTCTTCATGCCATGCAGCTTGGCATCTTTCGACTCTGCAAAGAGCAGTAGTCCTTTGAAAGGGAGATCTTGAAAGGAGTGCAGCATTTGTAGCGACAGTCCTGAGCTCTGCAGTCAGACGGCCCTTCACATGGTGACTGATGAAGCCACCTCTCGGCTTGCCATATCTGTGGCATCCCAGGAGGTCAGGAGTGTGTCCCGTGTAGCCAGGAGGCCCTCCTCCACTACTATTAGTATTGTAGTCCCAGGAGTGGTCAGAGGGGTTGAGGTCCCTGAACTTCTCCATGGCCTTCCAAAGGTTGAACACGTATCTTCCCATGAGGGCCTGGTGGTTTTGATATGCAGCTGCAGAACCGTGATAGAATACATTTTCCTGCAAAAGAGGTTGAGCTTCTTGGTGTCTTTATTCTTTCGTATAGCATCTGGTTGGCACTGCTGCTCCTGCTGGTTCATTGCATTGACAACCAGGGAGTCTGGGATGGGAAGATTAAAGAGGAAGCTGAACTTTTCCTTAGTGATGTGATACTTCCTCTCTGTTCCTTTGGATACTGGTGGGATTGAAGATGGAGTTTGCCACCTAGCCTGGGCAATCTTGAGTATACCCTCATGCAGCAGTACCCTCATCCAGGCTTGAGGTGCTATGTCACCCATGTCGAAGAGTGGGTCAAAGTTCTGCCTAAACACCTCGATTTTGCAGGTCGAGTTTTGCGGCCATGCACCTTAACTGTTCTTGGGCGTGAGGGTCTTCCCTAAATGACAGGGATCGCTGCTATGCAGCTTCATCAGGGGAGGGCAATGATGTGACCCATGAGGTACTGCAGCAGAAGCTGGATCGCCTTGCTCCAGGGTCTGATTCTTTATTGGACACTGCTGTGAACCAGGATCCCCTGGGTGAGATAGGTCTTGATGAGCCTGGGGACTCTCCATTGCCACAGTCAGTCCATTGCGCCAACCAGTCTTTAAAACTTCTCGGTGCTGAGTCTCATGTGGAGGTGTTTCGGCCCTGTGGCCTCTGCCAGTCACAGTCCCTGCACCAAGACGGTCTTGGCGAACAGCCCATCTTGCAGGACAGCACCAACGAGGTGTCATGTGGTGAGATCGGCACTGAGATGGCCATTGCTGGGGCCAAGGCCCAAGAATCCTTGTGCCAGGAGAATGTTGGAGAGCACTTTCTCCTACACTTACCTGCTGGCTTGGGGGTGTTGGTGCCGGGGTCAGCAGTGTCGACAACCACCTACGCCAGTGCTGAGCATCAGAGTCCTCCGTCAAACTTGACTTGGACCTGGTGTGTCAAGGTTTTTGTGACTGAACCAAGCAACAGTCCCATTCGAATATCTCCAGGGAGAAACAAAAATAGTCCCTGTCATTCCTGGACTCAGACTCTGAGGAGAGGGGGTTGAGGCTTCTTTGGAGGAGCAGCATGTGTGCCTGGCTCTCGGCATACTGGCCAGGTGGTGGGAAAGCATCCCCCCACCCAGGTGGGGGGATGGTTGTCTGCTGCCCAGCCAGCGTGCCCAGACTGGGTATGGGGGTCCCTTCCCCATGTCTGGCCAGCACTGCTGGAGCTGGGCAGGGGTATGCCTTCTCCCCCTCCCGACCAGTGCTCCCGGAGTCAGGTGGGGGGATACCTTCTCCTCTGCCTGGCTCAGTGGGGCTAGAGCCTGGTGCAGGTGTCTTTCCCCACTGTCTGGCTCTGGGTGGTGGCATAGTCCTTCTTGGGAGCCATGTTGCCACACTTCCCATGGTGCCCTGTCTCCTAGTTAGAATTAGCAAGTTCCATTCATGGACATGCTAGTTCGAATTGGTTTCCCTAGTGGGGCCATGTTAGTTCAAACTAACTTAATTTGAACAAATCAATATTAGTTCAAATTAATTAGTTCAAACTAAGCTAGTTTGAACTAACTTACTAAATGTAGGCATAGCCTAAGGAAGTGCACTGCATCTCAGCTAAAACAAGAAGTGAAAACTATGAAATGGTCACTTGTATCGTCTTCCAATTTAAATTCTGGCAAAGATTGTGTGAAGCCCTGATCTTTTTTAAAGTATTAAAAACATCCTCCTCATTTCATAATGGACAGATTGCCTCTACCCTTGCTGATCAGCTGGTCATGCTTTGCCCTTTTCATTGTGGTGTGTTTGTCTGGGAGAACCCAGAACACTCTTGCATGGCCCTTGGCACAGTTCATTTATTCATTCATTTTGTCCAGGGGGTAATATGGTCCCTAACACTGTTGTACCTTAACTGAGCATCGGTGGCATTATTTATGCCAGTAGTGAAATGGGCCTGTGAAGTTGATTATTCAGAAATCCTTGAAAGTTTGCAAAGTGAAGTGAAAGAGCCAAGAGTTCCTTCCTCACAGCAACTTAGACAATTCACATTAACTCAAAGTCTAGGGGTAAGTGAATTTCCCACAATAACAGAACAATAAGCACTGTAACAATGGTCCTGACTGTAATGATGAGTAGGTGGAAGAAATGTTTGAGCGTGTGGAGAGGTTGTTATTGGGACTTTTCTGAATCAAAACCATGGTAAATTATATTTTCCCTGCTACAGGTGGTTCCAGAAAATAAATTGATGGGAACACAGCTGCTGAATCCGATACATGATTCGTACAAACGAGAATGTTTTCACCTGCAAATCATGTGAAGTATAAAGCACACATGTAAAATACCAATAGTCTTAGAGCAAGCCAGACATAGTTACCCACAGTCTGAGATGGTGGCAGGTGATTGGTGGCAGGTTTGTAGTGACTGGCCTTCTTCCTAACCACTGGGGAGTTGGATGTCAGCTCCTAACTCATATGAGATGTATTTGTACTTCTCCAGATTATCCAGTCTAACTAATCTTTTTAACAGGTTGCTCAAAACAAAGCAAATAATTCATAGTAACCCCTTGCAAACTAACAATTTTCTTAGCATCAGCAAACAATTCCTAGTCGTAACATCAACAAAAATACTTGAAATCAGGAACACTCAGTGTCAAGGTCAGCTATCGGCACTACCACCCCTTCTGATGGTTCTTCTAATTTAAATTGTATGCTGATCAGCAAACCTGCACCTGCAGTGGTTTTATATGCTGATACAAAGCTCGAGTTATTCGCAACTACAAGGTGTGCTCGCTTCCAGTTAACGGTGGCTGAGTGCACAAAATGGCTGTGGTTTGGTCAAGTCAATTTCTTTCATAACAACAGAGTGGGGGAGAGAGAAATATCCATTTGATGGTTAAAATGGGTGGAATGGATTTATTTATTGTCAAAAGCAGTTAAACAATGCTTTGGGTTTCAGCAAAAATAAAAAATTCCAAAAGCTGAGAAAGTTTTATTCTGACATAGCCTAATGGTAATGACAGGAAAAATCCTCTCTCTGACTGAGGTGAATGCATGTCAGCAATTGCCTTGTGCTCTTGCCAAAAATGGCTTGCATTAATCACACAAAAATGGCATAGCCTTTCTGCTCTGGCCTATGCTCATCTACATAATCATCTCAGATTGCATCACTAGTTAGCCATTATTGCATAAAAAGAAGCGTAGTTAGTATTCAGTCATTCTGTTCCAATCAGGTGGGATAGATCTTAGCTAGGTATGTGGGGCTGTTGTAGTTCCAAGCCTGTTTTCTTCAGGGCCAAAATCATGCAGTAGTTACTTCTGCTGCCATTTTATTATAGTCCTAAAAATAGAGTTAGGTAGGTTCTCTTCATCTCTGAAATTTTGAAGGATACCTATAATTTCCTTCAATCTTTAAGATCATATTTCTATTACAAGAGCAATCCATGTGAATAAAACTCAGAAAAAAACCCAAATCTCATGACCCTGACCTTTTAATTAAACTCAATTTACACCCAAATCACCTGCTTCTGTAGTAATAACTGAACCATAAAATGACTTTTTTTTTTTTGGAGAGAGATGACTTCCCTGAAGTTTCAGTAATGTTGGAGTATGTTACTATCTTATAAAAAGTAAGAAAGATCAGTGCTGAAATGTCACATATAGAGGTGAAGTATCTTTGTCTCCCTTGAGTTTTTCTTTTGTGCTTATCTCAGGAGAATCTGCTATTTCCATACTTACTGGTGTGTGAAAGGCCTCCAAGAGGGGGCTGGTATTTTGTAACTGAGTTCTTTCTTTAACTGTGTGAGTACCACTGTGCCTTTCACAATGCTGTTAAAAACATTTCAGGGTGAGGGACGCGATGCTATGGAGGGTGGCCATGTTCCTTGTCTTTCCTGTCCCTGTCTGCCTCCCTTCTAACCTGCAGAAATCAAATCCCTCTGGAAAGCACATATAGGGTGAAAGGGGAGTGGAAGATAAGGCACTGAAGATGATGCCATGTAGATGATTCTCACCACTTTCCACTAGTCCACCAAATCTTTGTTGTCTCCATTCATGGAAATAGAATGGAATATCTGCAGCATTAACTTTATTTCTAAAGCACATTCAGTCTAGTACTCAGGACGCCGAATAAACAAGGAAAATTGTAACAAATGGGTTAATATTAAAACATCAGACTATAAGAGAATAACATCATGCAACAAACTGATGCTGACCCCCTCTCCCCCCCCGCTGCCATTTCTGAAGATTCAGTGCTAATTAAGACTCATATATTGAAATTCCTGATTGGTCACTTGTTCAATGTCTTTGGCAAGTAGGCAGATCCACAAACCAGTGTTTCCCATTTCTCAGTCCTTGGTAATCTTTGATGAATACTTACAGATTATAATTTCTCATCGTCAGAGATAAAATAATTCTTTCTTTTTTACAGTCTTATACTTTTTATCAGTTAGTCTACTCTGAAATGAATAGAATAATAGGAACCAGTAAGGCATTCATCATATTGATGATCATTTCTGCAGCGCTGGCTGCATATGCTATTTCTGTTCCAGTTTGCTCCAGCAATATGACTGACTAAGATAGTTTTATTGGTGGCTGGGTCAAATAACGTAGACCCATTCTTCTCCCCCAACTGTTGCTCATTAAAATCAACTCTATTTCCCAAGATGCCTAATACTAGTGAAGATAAATGCAAAAGTTATGTCTAACAGTCAGATGTTTATTCTGGCTTGTATGCAAAACTCTAATCAGCCTTTAATCATTTCTGACTATATGAATATGTGCCATTTGAGTTGTTTTGTACAGTGTTAATGATCTCGATTTTATTTTTATACAGTTACTCATAAACTTAGATTTAGAAAAATCAGTTCTATGGGTCAGATAGTAATTTCTTCTGTCTGAGCAGTTTTTTGTTGCTATGTTATCAGTCTTGCAATATATGCCAAAAGACATCGAGCACTTTCTTCTTCTGAAGTAACACAACCCTCAGGCTAGCCTAGACAGGCATCAATAGAGATTCTAGTTGTTTTGTTTGGATCAAAGAACATGAGTAGTGCTCTGGTTCACTGATTACACCACTAAGGTTCATGCTGTGCTCCCCATGAAAATCAGCTTAGGGTTTATTTGTGCTTAAAATGCTACAATGGCATATCTGCAGCTGGGCTTCTTTGGTAGCACTTCAGTGTGGATCCCATCTATTCTGGTGGGAGAGGTTGTCCTGTTGGGACAGGTAATCCATCTCCTCCAGAGACAGTAATTTAGACTGAGGGTTAGATCTGCTGAACTACATTGCTTAGGGATGTGAATTTTTCACATCCCTCACTGATGTAGCTAGGTTGATCTAATTTTTAATGTAAACTAGACCTTGGTCTTTCAACAGTGGGCTGGGTGCCTGGATGTGGACATGTATCAGTCATAGCTACTTTTTGAGAGTACAGCATTTTAATGGTTAAAATAGAAGATTTTTAGCTGGCTTTCATGACCGGAGACAATTCCCTGTGAATTTGTTGGTCTTTAAGTGCCATAGAACTCCATGTTTCTTTTTACTAAGCTAGACTAACACATCTGCCCCTTTGGAACTTCTGATTTGCTATGCTTTCTCTGTACCAGTAGAGATTATCATCACATTTGCTGCTGTTATAAGTAGCCTCAGGTCATCTGAATTCAGAAGATTTGTGCTTTCTTCTGCTAGTTGTGAATTTGGCATTATGGGTATACATAGGCACCTGACTGGCCACTGTGTATACAGATATGAAATTATTAGTGCACTCCCTGCTACCAAATTTGGTATGAATTTGTTCATGTGCTTAATAATCATAGCTCCATCAGTATACTTGAATAAGTATTTTTTAAAAAATTAAATCTGTGCATATATTTTTCCAGCCTGCTTTTTACCCTGTTCATTTGTGTGCTATTAGTGCACAAGGTAGCTCTTTGGAACATGATCTGAGAACTAGCCCTTTCATAGTTCATTTTCAATCCACAGTAGAGGATTTTTGGAAGCACTCTCTTAAACTTACCATCATGTTCTTGCTTTTTGTTTATGTGACGCTCTGTGTCTGAAAGCAACACCCCAGAACCTCTTATTCACCACTGTCTTATAGTTGTGTTGTGTTCTGTACAAAATATGCTGTGTGAGGCATCATTTTAAAATTCTTGATCTGCTAAACATTAATATCCTGGTGAATTGTCTGTGCTATCATTGTATGTGAAG
The DNA here is from genome assembly GCA_007922195.1 of Podocnemis expansa. Lineage (NCBI taxonomy): Eukaryota > Metazoa > Chordata > Testudines > Podocnemididae > Podocnemis > Podocnemis expansa. The sequence goes on along the minus strand of ML681964.1, from coordinate 29,537,106 downwards.
TTATGGAATATTGGTGTATATGCTACTAGAACATTTTGTGAGGTGGGAAATGCACACAAAATATGTTTCAGGCACACCAATGAAATGGCCAGATAGCCTTAGCGGCTCACCAACAGCCAGCAAGAAGAGAATCCATCACCCCAGAGACAGTATACAATCAGGACTTCACAGAGGGAAGCACATAGGCAATGAACACTCTTTAGCTATGTCCACACATACATCGTTATTTCGAAATAAGTTAATTCAAATTAAGAAAATGTTAATTCGAATCAAGGGAAAAGCTCAAAGCGAAATAGCATGTCCAAACACAGGACTTGCTATTTCACTTTAAGAGAGGGGCACCATGGGAGGTGTGGCAACATGGCCCCCTCCCTGGGCTATGCCCCCACCCAATATAGGCTAAAAGGAAGGCATCCTGGGAAGGAGAAGGGCAAAAGTATTATTTCAAAATAATGGTTATTTCAAAATAACACATCCAAACAGCGTCAAAGCAACTGGCTATAAAAGAAGGGGAGTCACATTATCACTTGGCTTCATTCTCTGTAGTTCAAAAACTGAAGAAATGTCTGGAAGATAAAAGGACTTTGAAAGGGAGAAGGGAGCTGCAGGAAGACAGCGCAGCACTCACCTGCATTTTAAGGAACAGTTTGTATCAAATAAGTGTGAGACATAGCTAATTTCAACCCTGTTCAGTAATATAAACTTTAGTTTGTGAATGTATATTTAGTCTGGAACTTCAGTAACTACCTATGGTCTCTTTAGTCTTACCACTTATAATCACTTAAAATGTCTATTTCTGTAGTTAATAAATCTGTTTTCTAATTTTACCCGAAATAGTATGTCTTCACTGAAGTGTTGAGAGAATCTTATCTTAGGAACAAAAAAAGCTGATGCATATCCCCTTCACATGCATGGTGGGACAGACTAATTAATGCACTTGCACCATACAGACTTATGTTCAGTGCAAGATGGTATACTCCTGTGGGGTAAGGCTTGGAAAGCTAGGGGAGAATTGGCTAGTGCCTGGATCCATGTCTGGTCAGAGAAAGCATTCCCAGAAATTCAGTTGGGTATGTGGTGCCACCTGCTGTCATGTTGAGTAACAACAAGATCTGAAGGTGCTGTCCATCACCAGCATAGCACAAGTGGGGAGCCCACTTTAAACTGGCTAGTAAAGGGTGCACAGCAGTTCCAGAGCTTCTGAGAGTTGCATCCCATGACACCATGGCCCCTAAATAACTAGCCCTCATTAGCATATTTTGACTAAACCTATTGTGTTGGAAGATATCAAAACTTTCTGTTAGATCTTCTCCTCAGCTCTGGGATAGAATTTCTAGAAAGAGAGGAGTCCTGTGACACTTAAAGACTACTCATCACTATTCCTTTGGAACTTAGAAAGAGAGGGAAATCCATTATAGAATAGCCAGTGTTCCTAGGATTAGGGTACTCACATAGGATGTGGGCAATCTGGCAACAGAGGGATTTGAACCAGAATCAGGTACTTTGTTGCTGAAGGCCTCAACCATACAGCTATTGCTAAATGCACTTGTTCTCAACCACTGCGTCACAGAACAGAAGAACTGTGTCGGAGCACAGCAATTAATGTGTTGCAGGCTGAGCCTGCCTTTGCGCCTCCTCCCTGAGCTATGCCCCAAGCTGGAGCAGCCCTGGCCATGGGGTAGAGAAGATGGGTTTGGGAGCTGTGCAGGAAGGGTGAACAGGGACAAGGGTGGGTTTTGGCAGCGAGGGCAAGTGGAGGGGGTGGACTGGGGGGGGTGGTTTCCAGGGGATAGGTGAGGGCTAAGAAGCGGAGTGGGCTTGGTGTGTTGTGTGTAGCTGAGAAGCCTCCCAGCTGGTCGCCACCAAGGAAATGGTTGAGAACCCCTGGCCTAGTGTGAGGGAGGCACCTCTCAGTTTAATCCTAATCTGGTACTATTTCTTTTTTTGTTTTCCATGTAGTTTTTCCCCATCCAGCTCTAATAACAACACAATCAGCATGCATTCTATCTTAATACTCCTTTTTCCACAACTGTATTAAATATTTCAGATGATGCAACAGGATTTAACAGAAGCCTCTGAAAAGAAAGTCTACCAAATAGCATACTAGTTAAAAATCTCTTTGTTGGGCTTTAAACTACTAGAAACCAAGTAAAGAGTTTAGAATGGGCTTCCAAATGGTTGTACTGACCTTTCTCTTGCTAGTTTCTCTCATTTGAGTATCTCTCTTTTTCTTCAAAGTGTCTGATGAAGTGGAGATTTCTCCCATGGAAGCTCATGTGATAAATAAATTTGTTAGTCTTTAAAGGTATGTCCACACTTGCAAGTTAGTTTGAATTAAGGAGGCTTAATTCAAACTAACTTAGTACCTGTCTACACTGGGCTTTCATTAGTTCAAATTAAAAAATTCCTTAATTTGAACTAATGAAAGCTTAGTTTGAATTAGTAAGACCTGCTGGTTAGTTTGAACTAAGCCCTTAGTTCAATCCTTAGTTTGAACTAAGGGCAGTGTAGACTAAGATTAACCCTTAGTTTGAACTTAATAAATTTGAATTAAGGGCCGTTAGTTCAAATTAACAAAGTGGACTAATTCAACTTAACGTTAAGATGAATTAGTCCACTTTGTTAATTAGAACTAATACGTTTGAGTTTAGTTCAAACTAAAAGTGAATTTATGAGTTTGAATTAACAAATTCAAAATAACTTTTCCTAGTGTAGACATAACCTAAAAATGCCAAAGGGCTTCTTGTTGTATTCCTTAAGTTTAAAGACACATGCATGCACATAGTGCACCATTTTTCATTCTACTTTTGAATGAACTTATTGAATGGACTTCTAGAAGCCACTTTTAGTCTCATTAGTTTATAGATTTCTTCTGTATTTCCATAATTCTTCATGCCTTGGGGTGGGTGTGTGGACCTGTGAACTGATTTTGAATGCAGAAAAGAACAATTGTGTGGAAAAGTTCCAAAGGAGCAGCCGTGTTAGTCTAGTTCACTAAAACAAACAAGGACTCCTGGGGTACTACAAAACTAATCTTAACTGCTTTGATTTGCTGTTACAGAGTGACCTGATCCCATGACTTACACTTTCCTGCATTTATTTCTTCCCATTCTGTAAATTCCCTCATCTTCAAAGCATCTGACAAAGTGGGACTTTCTCCCATGAAAGTTGTGTGGAAGGGATCAATAAAGAATTGCCTGAGGCGCCTTTGTACTTAACATTTGACAACGACACTGTCTCAATTTGCTTATCTGGTGATTTATCCAGAGGGGAAGTTGAGACGCATCTGAAGCAATGATCACCGAAATGAGCGGTCGTCAAAATTGGGGGTCGCGACCCAGTACTGAGTCACAGACCCACAAGCAATGGGTCAAAGCACCAGAGCTGCAGGGGAGGGTGGAGGAAACTGCCTCTTGCTCCTCTGCTGGCTGCTTCAGCTCCCTGGAGAGTCTGGGGGAGAGGGAGAGGTAGTATCAGCCTTCACTGGAGAGCATTGAGAGAAGAGTCCTTGTGATTAACAATGAGGTGCTAATGGTCATTCAAGCAACCTCAATGCCTGCTCTCTGACTCACTGTCTCCCTTTGTGCTTCTCTCGTTCACATGAAAAGGACTGAGGTCATTGGCAAACAGCATTTGAGTTTTTTATCAATAGACCCAATGAAGAAAAGAAAAAACTTTGAACACCCCCTTATTCCACCATTTCAGGGTGGGGGTGCAGTTATTTTTGCAAATTAGGACTTGCCTCTTTTTCCAGTGGATTGAGAATTCCCTTGCTTGCAACAAAAGTTATAACTTGTAGATTTTAATAAAATCTCTTTCCAGAGTTTTTTTTTTTGACTGATAATTGAGAAGAGAAGAGCAAACTGTTCTAGTAGGAGACCGTGTTAGAAAGTATGGTATTTTTTCTTCAAATAGAAAGCCTAAGTAACAAGTCAACCAAAACACAGTATGGTGGGCAATTGTGTGTTCATGAAAACTCATGCAGACTCAGGGAGCAGAGGTGAAAGTGGAACCCAGAGGGGCTGCATCAGTTCCTGGGATTGGGCAGTGGGGAAGGGAGCAGGACTTGGAGGGACTTGGACAGGCTCAGTAGCAGATAAGAACTTCCAGGACCTTTCTTTCTAGCCTGGCACCGGCTCTCTTCTCCTTCCCCTGTCTCAGCTCTTCTACCTCATTTCTCCACCTAGTCATCTCCTACTTCAGGCGATGGCATGCAATTTTAGAGACTTGACATATTCCCTTTTTGAGACAGGAGCATGGCATGTAGGATCACTCTCTGCATGTTCCATGTAGGTGATCTCAAATTAGACTTGTAGAATTGGGGCATGCAGTAGAAGCCTCAAGAGAAAGGATGAAAGCCCTCCCCCAACCCCTGCAGCCATGGTCACTGTTCAATTTTCTGGTGGCCACCGCTTTTTTTTTTTTTTCTTTCTTTCAGTGGAGGGTTTCTGCATGGCAGAAGAGTCTGGAGCTAGGTCCCGAGGAAAAAAGTTTGACAACCACCTGCCTAAGTGACTGAACCCTGTGGTCACAAATTCTGCAGAAAAAGGCCTGTTCAGAGATACCAAGCTAGCCATTGCTGAACCAGTTTCTGGCAGTTGCAGATAGGGTGAATTTCGTAACACCTGAGAAAACTATATTCCCAAAGTCTGATTTAAAGTGGACATTTGGGGAGTTGAGGGGAGGGCTAAAACCATTACAAGACATCTCCCTGGCAACAGCAGAGGAGAACAGGAAAGCTTTGAAGGCTTCAGCCTGAGACGCAATACAGATTGTAAGCATGCCATAGATATGGGTAAAAATATAATCTGCTTTTGGCACTGTGAGGTAACAAATGTAAAATAAAGATGTTTCAGTGACCAGCTGCCTGACAGGTATGAGCCTTGCACATGGATTGTGCTCGCTAGGCGTCATGTGAACTCAGATTTGCAGTAGCGGCCTGAAGGTAACATAAATGACTGAGAAAGATTGCCCTGAATTCTGGCTGGCAAACTAAATGAAAAGCTTACGTGATAAAGGATGGGACAGTAGAATCAATACAAAAATGATGTAGAATTAAAATGGTGTGCAGAAAACCAGAAGAAGTGGGAAAAGGGTATTTATAAAATCTGAAGTGTTTACCCAGAAAGAAAACATGCAGTTTACATACAGGATACACCTGTGTTTCAGGATATGTGGATCTTGATAAATACAGTTAGTAAGAGTAGAAAAATACCACAGAGGTATTGAAATTTAGAAGTAAACCGAGTGAATCACATCTATCATTTTAGAAATGGTTTTAATAAATTTTAGCTGTTGTGAAGACTCCTGTATTGACATAGATGGAAACTGAAGCCTTTTCCACAGAACAGCTATAGCACAATTACTAGCTTTACCACAATCATAAAGGGACCAGCTGCAGGTCAGAAAAGATAATTAAGGACCCTATAATGAGCTTTGCATGGACAGACCCTCACTGAACTGAGCAGCATTCTGCATGAAGTTCATTGCAATATTGGGGCCTAAGTCTCTATGCTCAGTCAGTCCTTTGCTTCTCTGCAGGCACTTGCTGTTCATGGAACTTATTTATTGCATGTGCATTAAGTAAAATATTATTGTATAAATAATTCAAGGCACTCTCATAAGTCTATAGTATGGTGTCCTGCCCATGCTGTCACTTCCATCCTGTGAGGGAACACCAGCAACTAAAGTCCCCCACTTCTTCCTCCCCATTCCCATAGATGTCAATGGCACTGCTCAAATGTTGAAGGTAATATGTTTAAATGCTTTGGTGGATCAGGCCAAGTGTTCAACATCACGTGAGAGCAGGCCCCAAATGCTGATTTTTTTACTCAAGTTTTTTTTCCAGAATAAGACTCTAGAGTGGACTCTGTGAGTATGAAAGCTAAAGCTCTAGTTTATTGCTGCCAGCTAAATATTGAAGACAGAGCTTTCCCTCTTGCTCACTGGTTAGCAACAAATGCAAGAGAGAGCATTTCAAGCAAGAATTCAATATTTTTTTCTCATACTTTATTTAAAAACAAGTTCAATTTAGTGTATTTCAAAACATCTATCTATGTTACCTTTACCATAAGCAGAAAATCAGTACTTCACAGACAATTAAATGAAACCGGGTAATCAGTTGCAAATATAAACTTGATTATAATTAAAAACAGACATACATCAGGGAAGAAGTTACCTAAAATTACTTTAAACAGCCAGTTTTTATAAGGTACACTAATATGATCCTTAATTTCCAGGCAAATCACTCCCACAGGCAGGAAAAAAATATAGCAGTTTTATTGTTAATGATGTCAATAAGAATGGCACTGTGGTCCATCTAACCCACTAGTCTGTCTTCCTACAGTGGACAGTGCTAGATGCCTCAGAGGGAATGAACAGAACACGCAATTATCTAGTGATCCATCCCTGTTGTCCACTCGCAGGTGCTTGCAATTAGAGGCTTTTATCTTCTCATATTTATATTTAAAATTTCATAGATAGTTACAGGTACCTGTCATCTTAGTATATAAGTGCAGAACAACAGTTATGAAGCCGATAAAAAAAATTCCAAAAACCATTTTTCTTTCTCTTTCCCCCGGCTCCAATGAATGCAGAAGATTTTTACACTTTTTATAAGAGTCATTGCCGAGGAAAGGCTATATTAAAAATGTATTTTACACTTTACTCCAAACAGTCAGCTTTAATAACTATCTTCTATATACCCTAGTCCTTGGTATTCATCTTTAGTTATTTGAAGTATTTTTTAAGTCCAAGCATGATTCCTCTGACGCAATCTGCTAGCAATTTCATTGTATTACTGAGTTAGCAGTTCTCAGATTTCTTCTGCTTTATTTTTGCAGTCTTTGCAGTTTCTCATTTTATGTGACAGATCAACATTACTCTCTTTCTAATTCAGATCTGTGAAAGTTAAAATCTAAACCAGTACAAACATTAGCCCTCCAGCTAGGAAGATCTAACATGCAAAAGCATGGTATTTAAGGTAACTATAAAGGTAGAAATGTGTGGTCAGGAGAGGGAAGCAGGAGGAAATCTCTGGAACAAGATTCATCAGCAGGGCTGGGAGATGACAATGTTTTCTAGCTGGAATTTTGGAAGATTTTTATGTGTTAAAAATGAAACAGGAAGAACTGGAACAGCCAACTGATTCACTGAATTAATGGATGTGGGGAACACTGAATAGACATTTTATAAAAGATTGTCATTTCCTCTGTGGAAATAAGTGTGAAAAAAGCCATAGATCAATGCAACATAAAAGTTGTATCTGAGGGACTGGGAGAAAAAGCAGACGGAGAGGTGACCTGGTCCAGAGCTATTCAGTGTTTTAATTAACATTAACAATGGAGTAGAGACTATATTTAGAAAATGTATAGATGACACTACTTTTGAAGGAGGTTGCATGCATTTTAGAGTACGGGATTAGAATTCAAAATCACCTTGACAAATTGAAGGGTTGGTCTGGAATAACGGTGGCTTACTTATCAGTAACTGTCCTTCTTCTAGATGGGCTGCTCACATACATTCAATTGCAGGTGTATACATGCCACAGTGCACAGTAGCTCGGAAAGTCTTCAGCCTTAGCCTCTCAGGTCAGGGCACGCGGCCAATGTCCCCTCTGTGCTGTGACCTGCAGCTATATAGGTGACAGTGACGCTGACCCTCCCCATCCCATGTACATTCGCCAACTGTTAGTGGGGATGGTGGGAGGGGCCTGAATGTACATGAGCAGCCCATTTTGAAGAAGGACGGTTACTGGTAAGTAACCCACTGTTCTCCTTTGAGCACTGCTCACATCATTCTGTTACAGTTGACTGCTAGCTGTACCCATGAATGGTGGGAGGAGTTACAGTCTACCTCTACCCACACTGAGTACAGCTCTGCCCAGAGCAGCAGCATCTCTAGCCTGTTGCGCGATGGCATAATGCATCGTGAAGATATGTATCGATGACCACGTAGCGGCCCTGCAGATCTCTTGGATCAGGACCTTGGCAAGGAAGGCTGTTGAGGACACTTCGGCCCTGGTAGAGTGGGCTCTAACAGTCCCAGGAAGGGGGTGTGCTTGACCTTCCGTAGCAGTCTTTAATGCAGTTCACAATCCATTTTGAGATACACGTGAGGATACTGGGAGACTTCTCTTGTGTTCAGGGACCACCACAAATAGTTGGGGGGGGTCTTGCGGAACAGCTGAGTACGCTCGATGTAGGTCAGGAGCGCTTTCCTCACGTCTAAGGTATGCCACCTCCTCTGATTCTGCGTAACCTGGGGGTCTGGATAAAAAACTGGCAGGCAAATTTCCTGGTTAAGGTGGAAGGGGGTGGCCACCTCAGGGAGGAAAGATGTGTGGTGATGCAAAACCACTTTATCTGGGTAGAACCTCATATATAGGGCTTCCAAGGAGAGGGCTTTCAACTCACCTCTGCTAGAAGGTTTCAGATTGCTACTAGGAAGGCCACTTTCCAAGACAGGACCGCTAAATGGACTCTCAGCGAGGAAGAAGAAAGGCCTTTTTCTCTGAGGTCTAAAAGATAGTCAAGGATTAGGTGTATTGGAGCTGATATAGAGTCTACACATTTGTCCCATGTCCAAATGGAGAATCGCTTCCATTTGGCTGTGTATGTGGACCTGGTAGATAGTTTTCTGCTACCAACCAGGACCTTCTTAACCCAGTCTGAGTAGAGCCTCTCCTGCTTGCTGAGCCAGAGAGCATCCAGGCCATCAGGTATAGGTGCCCCGAGTCCTGTGTCAGAAGGTCCACCCACTGTGAGAGGTGGAGTGGCATCTTTATGGACATGTCCTGCAGGAGTGAGAACCAATGCTGTCTGGGCCAGTCCGGAGCTATCAATATCATGTTCACTCTATCCATGTCGATCTTCAAGAGAAGCCTCTGTATCAGGGGAACCGGCAGGAAGGCATACATCAGGGGTTCATGATTAGGAAGGCATCACTGAGAGACCCCTCCTCCCAACCCCTGAGGGAGCAGAACTGGGGACACTTGTGATTCTGCTGTATTGCAAACAACTCTATCTGGGGTGGCCCCCATTTGTCTATCAGGAGGGAGAACAGCCTGTTGTGGAGGGACCACTTGTGGTTTGCTAGAGGCTTTCTGCTGAGTGAGTCTGCTAGCCCGTTGTCCACCCCCGGTAGCTGGGTGGCCACTGGGATAAAGTTGTATTCTATGGCCAACTCCCAGAGTTTGCATGCCTCCTCACAAAGCGGCGGGGAGCGGACCCCCCCTTGCTGGTTCATATAGAATATGGCTGTGGTATTGTCCATGAGGATTTGGACTGATCTCCCCTGTATCTTGTCCAGGAAGGTCATGCAAGCTAGTCTGATGGCCTGTAGTTCCTTCACGTTTATGTGGAGAGGACCGTCCATGTGGGACCAGAGCCCTTGACTGGAGAGTTCCCCAGAGATATGGGCCCCCCACCCTGAGTCCGAGGCATCCGTTATTAAGGTCACTGAGGGCTTGAGCTCTTTGAAGGGGATGTCCCGCATGGCGAAACGGGGATCCCTCCAAAACTGAAGTGTCCTCAGAGTGTCCTGGGGAACTGACAGTACCTTGTTTAGGGAATCCCTCCATATGTGGAACACCGTGGACGGCCAGACCTGGAAAGGCCTCATTCTCAGGCATGTCATACGGATCATGGGGGTGGAGGCTGCCATGTGGCCAAGGAGCTGCAGGTATCGGTGGGCTGTGGTCATGCAGGATGTCTGCAGCTCTGTAATGATGGTGCATATGGACGAAAATCTTGAGAGGGGCAGGAATGCTGACCCTTTGCAAGTGTCCAGACATGTCGCTATGAACTCTATGTTCTGGGACGGGCAGAGTTTTGAATTTTCTTGGTTTATGCAGAGGCCTAGATATCTGCAGAGCCTCACTACTGCTCTGATGAGGAGCTCTGCCTGAGATCTTGATCTCCCGACTATTAAGCAGTTGTCTAGATGGGGTAGATTCTTATGCCCCCCGTCTGCGCAGGTATGCCGTGACCAGTGCCATGCACTTTGTGAAAACGCTGGGGGCCAGGGAGAGCCCGAAGAGGAGAGAGATGAACTTGAAGTGGTCTTTTGCCACCATGAATCTTAGGAATTGCCTGTGGCTGGGCCGTATGACTATGTGGAAATAGGCATCTTTTAGATCGAGGGCTGCGAACCAATCCCTGGGAGACAGAGATGGGAGGATCTGTGATAGGGAAACTATGCAGAACTTTATTCTCTTTATGTGTTTGTTTAAGGCTCTGAGATATAAAACAGGTCGAAGGTCCCTGTTGGGTTTCGGGACCAGGAAGTATCGGGAATAAAACCCTTTATCCCACTCCTGCTTGGTAACCCTTTCTATGGCTCCGAGGGAGAGGAGTTTTTGGCATTCGATCTTGAGCAGGTGGAGCAGTTCCTGGTTTCCAAGGTTTGGACGAGGGGGCGGCTTTCTGTCCGCGACTGTCTTGAGGACCCACTGGTCAGATGTGATGTTGGCCCAGTGCGTGAAGTGGTGTAAGTGGTTGGGGACCGGTCAGGTCATGGGTACATTGCCCTTGCGGTAATCCTCAAAAGTGCTGTTTCCTTCTCAGTCTTGCTCGAATGGACTTTGTCCTTGTCCAAGTCCCCAAGATGGCACTGGGGGAATTGGAGGGACCTCGGGAATGGACTCTGCAGTTGAATAATTTTGAAATAATCAAACCTAGTATTATATTGAAATGATGGTTAAATCAAAACTGTTATTTTGAAATAATGCAGTGTGGAGATGTTATTTTGATTAAACTGTTATTTTGATTTAACATGTTTGCCCTTCTCCTTCCTAGGGTGCTGTCTTTTTTCTATATATTGGGTGGGGGCATGGCCCTTCTAGGGGGCTATGTTGCCACATCTCCCACGGTGTCCCTCTCCTAAATCAAACTAGCAAGTCCTGTACATGGACATGCTAGTTTGATTTGGTCTTCTAGTAGGGACCTGTTTAATCAACTTAACTTAAATTAATTTAATGATCTTTATTTTGATTTCATTAAATCAATATGGGTGTGTTCACACAGCAGTCTTATTTCAAAACAACAGGGGTTGTTTTGAAATAAGAAACGCCATGTTCACATGACCTACCATTGTTTTGAAACAACGGGTTCCATTGTTTCGAAACAACAGCGTTGTTTCAAAACAACTTAAACCCCATTTGGTGATGAAACAACGTTGTTTCAAAACAATTGTTTCAAAACAATCCTGTCAGAACATGTTATTTTGAAATGATGGTGACTCGTTTAGAAATAACTGTTGTCCAAACCTGCTATTTCACTTTGAGCTTTTTTCCTTAATTTGAATTCACATTTTCTTAATTCGAATGAACTTATTTTGAAATAATGCCTTATTTCGATACAAGTTGTTTTGAAACAACTTGTATCGAAATAACCCCCTGTGTGTGAACATAGCCTATAAGTTAAATCAATTTAACCATGTATGTGTGGACATAGCCTGTGAGTCTCACAGCATCCTAGACCCCAGGCTGTAGTTTCTAAACCAGTGGTTCCCAACTTTTTCAGTAACAGAGCACAGTCCAGTGTCACGCAAAATTCCACAATACACTAACTTTTTTCAGCTGAATTGATTGCTCATAAATGTCACAATTACATATATTTACTGTGATTATGGTCTTACCAGACAGGTTTGCAACACAGTGCATACAACAAGCTAAAGAAGAATCAAATGTATTAATGTTTCAAATCCACTGGAAAAAAAATACACATTCTCAGTTTTGCCCTTTGATCACCTGCGTTTAGAATAGTCTCATTTTAGAACTGAAAGACCAATCATAGAATCAGAGAAACTGGAAGGGATCATGACAGGTCATCGAGTCCAGTTCCCTCCACTCATGGCAGGACCAAGTACCCCTATTAAACCATCCCTGACGGGTGTTTGTCTAACCTGCTTTTAAAAACCTCCAATGTAGCAGATTCCACAATCTGCTGGGGCAACTTATTCCAGTGTTTAATTGCTCTGACAGTTAGGAATTTTTTTCCTAATGTCTAGGCTGAACCTCCCTTGGTGTAATTTAAGACGGTTGCTTCTTGTCCTATCATCTGTGATTAAAGAGAATAATTTTTCTCCTTCTTCTTCAAAACAACCTTTTAAGTATTTGAAAACTGTTATTGTATCCCCTCTCAGTCTCCTTTTTTCTAGACTAAACAAACCCGGTTCTTTCAATCTTCCCTCATAGGTCAAATGTGCCAGACTTCTAATCATTTTTGTTGCGCTTCTCTGGACTTCCTCTAGTTTCTCCACATCCTTTTTGAAATGAGGCACCCAAAACTGGACACAGTACTCAAGCTGAGGCCTAATCAGTGCAGAGTAGAGTGGAAGAATCATTTCTCATGTCTTACTCATGATGCTCCTGTTAATACACCCAAGAATGGCATTTGCTTTTTTTGCAACAGTATAACGCTGCTGACTTGTATTTAACTTGTGATCCACTATTCCACCCAGATCTCTTTCCACAATACTCCTTCCTAGGCAGTCACTGCCCATTTTGTATGTGTGCATTGGGTTGTTCAACCCTAAGTGGAGTACTTGGCCCTTATCTTTCTTGAATTTCATTCTATTTATCTCTGACCATTTTGCCCAAATCATTTTGAATTGTGATCCTATTATTCAAAGCACTTGCAACCTCTCCCAGTTTGGTATCATCTTCAAACTTTATAAGTTTGCTCTCTATGCCATCATCTAAGTCATTGATAAAAATGTTGAACAAAACCAGATCCAGGACAGATCCCTGCAGCACCCCGCTTATTATGTTCTTCCAGCCTGAATGTGAACCATTGATAACTACCCTCTTGGAGCAGTTATCCAACCAGTTTCTCACCCATTTTATAGTAGCTCCATCCAATTTGTACCTCCCCAGTTTATTAATAAGAATGTGGTGTGAAACCATATCAGATGCCTTACTAAAGTCTAGTTATACCACAGGTACCACTTCACCTCTATCCACAAGGCCGATTACCACATCATAGAAAGCTATCAAGTTGGTTTAACATGATTTGTTTTTGACAAATCCATGCTGACTAGCCCTAAGAACTTTCATCTCTTCTAGATGTTTGCAAATCGAGTCCTTAACTATCTGTTCCATTATTTTTCCTGGTACAGAGGTTAAACTGACTGATCTGTAATTTCCTGGATTGCTCTTATTTCCTTTTTTGTAGATGGGCACCATATTTGCCCTCTTCCAGTCTTCTGGGACCTCACCCATCCTTCATGATTTTTCAGAGATAATAGCTAATAGGTCAGATATCTCCTGAGTCAGCTCCTTGAGTGCTCTAGGGTTAATACATTAGGCCCTGGTGACTTGAAGACATCTAACTTGTCCAAGTAATTTTTAACTTGCTGTGTCCCTATTTTGGCTTCTGACCCTTGGAAATTTGATTCTGACCCTGTCTCATTCCTATTCCCCTCCTCTACATCAGACATCTGATCTCCACCAACTTTCTCAGTAAAGATTGAAACAAAGAAATTTTTTAGTTCCTCTGTCTTTTCCACATTTTCATGTATTGTTTTACCCTCTTTGTTGAGTAAAGGTCCTACAATGTCCTTGGGTTTCCTCTTATTTCTGATGTATTTGAAGAATGTCTCTTTATTACCCTTTATGCCTTCAGCTTGTTTGATCTCTGTTTGTGCCTTGGCCTTTCAGATTTCTCCTCTACATAGTTGTCTCCTGGTTAAGCCAAGGTGGTCCTTTTGCCATATTTCTTGTCCTTTTGCCATATGTCTTGTCTTTTTGAAAAACTGCCAACTGTCAATACCTCACTTTTAATTAGATGATTAATTTTATGAGTTTTATAAGTTGTAATTTTGGTTGTCTAGAATATGGCTTAAGATGAAACAATGTTTGTTTTATATTGATTTTCATTATTTTTGTACAAAATTAAATGGCACACTTGGACAGTTCTCACGGCACACCAGTGTGCCATGGCACACTGGTTGAAAACTACTGGTTTACACCACGGTTAAATATCCCCTTAGCCAGAACTCTGTGACCCTGAATCAGCAGGCATGATCCAGCCATGAGTTTTTAATTGCATTATGGGCTTACCTTAAGTGTCTGTACTCAGTGGTGGAGCAGGGGCTACAGGGCCCATGGACCTCTACCAGTGGTTGATTCCCCCTCAGTCCCAGCCCTGTCCCACCTGGCCCCGCCTCCCCTGCCAGCATGGGGCCCTGATGAAGGCGGGTCAGCACTTGGGAGGGGAGGCTGGGGCCAGAGGCTGGCTGCAGCCTGGCTGGTGGGCCCCCGGGGTGTCTGGCCAACTGCTGCATGCACTTTGGCTTCTGGTGTGACCCAAAGGCAGTGCTGGCATCTGGGTGGCAGTCAGCTCCACCATCCCTGGGGACATTCTTATCAATATCCCCAGGAGGTAGGGTGGGTGCTCAGAGCCAGGCCTCTGGGCTGGCTCACTCCTCACCTAAGGGCAGATCAACTGGCCCAGGGGTGGGACAGGACTGTGGAGTTTGGCTTTGGTGTTGGCCTGTCCCAGTCCCACCAAGTGCTGGCAGGGTGGAGGGGCCCCCACATTGTGGTGAGCCCCTGGGCGTGGGCCCAGTTGACCTGTGTGTTAATCTGCCCCTCTCTGTACTGTTCCTACCATCAGTGGAGTTGCAGTCACTTAGACCAGGGATTCCCAACCTTTTGAAGGCTGGGGACTCCTATTCTTAAAACAAACAAAAACCCTGTGGCCTCCTGGGTGTATTGGCAGCAATGCTGTGGGAAGAATCCAGCCCCCATGCCATGGAGTGGCAGGCCAGGGGTGAGGGGGGTGCTGGAGGAATCTGGCAGGGTCATGGCAGGGTCCAGTCCTCACACCACAGAGTGGCAGGGCTGTGATGGGAGGTAGCCGGTGGGGTGCAGCGGTGTGGTCCAGTCTGAGTCACCTCAACCCCCTCTTTAACCCTCTGCCCCACCACTGGCTTCTCCTGCTGCCCTGGAAAGAACTCCCCCCATGCCTGTTCCCCAGATGCCTGTCCCCGAGCCCGAATCTCCCCACTCAGGGCCCCCTTGCCTGGCTGCTGAAGCTGGCAGCACCCATGCCTCAGGCTGCTTCTCCTGCCCTGAGCATGATCTGAACATGCTCAAGGTGGTGGGGGAGTTTTAAAATCTCCCAGGCTGGGCCAGAGCAGCTCCCTCCTGTTTTCTGTCTTCTGGCTCCCCCAGCTCCCGCCGCAGAACAAGCAGTGTCATCCAGCCCCAGCTCCCGCCTATCCATGGACCCCTTTAAATAGCTCTGCAGTGCCCCAGGGGTTCATAGACCCTGGGTGGGGAACCACTGACTTAAACCATTTTTGAATTTGGGTTGAATAATATTTGGTATGATGTTATTTAAACTTTAATGAAATATGACTGACTGGTTAAACAGTTGAATTCAAAGAATTAGCATTACACTTCAAAGGTTAAATAGTGCAGCCTTTGCATATTCTGCTAAGCACTTACCTATATAGCCCCACTCAAGCTCCAGGTTCCAATCAGGCTACTTGTGTGTATAGAAGTTCACTAGTGTAGTTAAACATTGCTCAATCAAACTATAAACAAGTGACCACTGTTAAACTAAAAAGTTATTATCCAATAGACCAAGAAAATTTCAATGCAATTGGATTTCATATTCAATAAAGAAGAAAATCCAAAAATTCACACCCAGGATCATAACCGCATATGAGTCAAAGTAATTAATCAATAGGAGTCAATATTCTGGCTGTGCATAGATTGATGAAGAAGGATTGTATAAGATAGCCCTTTGTTCTTACTCTTTGCAAGGCAGAAGAATAAATCTTTAAAGATTTCTGCATCATTTGGCCTTATAAAAACAAGAAATCATTGCAGAATAGTAGCCAGTCAGCAGCAGCTGTAGCCAGACCTATCAACAGACTTTGCTGACCTTTTGTGATTCAAGAGACAGGTACCAAAAAACAACAGTTTCTGAGGGAAACAACAGTTTCTGAGGGAACTTTGACAAACCTGTGGAGATTTTTGGCAATCCTTCATCCTTTTCTTGTTAGATTAATTGAATTCCATTCAGTTTTTGGTGTTGCATATTGAAGGGCCAATCATCCTCAAGTAGCTCTTGAGAGCAGTGCTTCCCAACCAGTGTGCTGGGGCACACTGGTGTGCTGCAGCAACATCCAAAGTGTGCTGCGAGCATTCCTGAGAGGTGGAGTTGAAGTTCCCTCCCTGCTCAGTCCAACCCTATGGGCTGTGCAGGGCTGGGAAAAGGCAGGGGTTAAAGTAAGGGGGAAGGTGGCGTAGCACAGTTCTGGGGCCCCCTATTTTTAAGCAGGCAGCCTTATGACTCCCCTAAAAATAGAGAAAAGCACTGGAACGCAGAGTGCCAGGGCCCCCCTAAAAATAGCAGGAGCAGCCCGAACGCAGAGTTCCAGTGGCTCCATCTTAAGCCCAGCCAGCAGAGAGCTGTGGGAGGCTGGGAGTGTGGGAATCTCCCCCTGCAGGGTATAGCAGCTTGAATCAGGCAGCCTGCAACCAGCCCAGGTAAGGGCTTTGCGGAGCAGAGCTGCTGGGGGTTGTGTGCAGCAGGCGTGTGTGTATAGCAGAGGTGGGTGGGAGTGGCTGTGTAGCAGAGCGTGTGTAGCTGGGGTTGTGGGGTGGCTGTTTGGTTGGGGG
This sequence comes from Podocnemis expansa, assembly GCA_007922195.1. Classification (NCBI taxonomy): domain Eukaryota; kingdom Metazoa; phylum Chordata; order Testudines; family Podocnemididae; genus Podocnemis; species Podocnemis expansa. Next base: position 29,520,470 of record ML681964.1, on the reverse strand, counting down.
GGTGTAGCTGTGGTGTAGGGTGGCTGGGGGGGGTGGCTGGGGGCTGGAGGCCTAGTTCTGGCCCCTGCAGTGATGGGAGGGTCCATCACAGGCAGCAGGGGGACGGGACCCACTGGGGTGGGAGGGAGCAGCAGTGGGGTGAAGATTTGCCCTGGGTGGCAGGGAGCCACTGTGGAGAAGGGGGAAGTGGGTGCTGCACCATGCTCCCCTGCCCTACCTTCCCACTCCCCAGGTTCCCCCTGCCCCCCTACAAAGCCTCTCCTGTTCTCCCTTCCCCTCTCCTCTCTTGCCACCCTTGTGCTGTTCTCCACATGGTTCCCCTTGTCCTCTTTTGCCACCCTTGCCCTGCTCTGCTCCTCACGCTCACTCCTGCCACTGCATATGACTCCTGACCTCCTGTGTTTTGCCACCTCTGCTCTGCTACCCCTACTACCCCTAGCAGCATTTCCAAAACACTGTGCCATGGTTCATGAATATTCATAAGTAATTTCAGTTAATTTGAATATTCTTGAGTTTTTTAATGGTGGTGTGCCTTGAAAAATTTGAAGGTATCAAGGTGTGCCATGGCAGAGAAAAGGTTGGGACCCACTGCTTTAGAGTACCAGCGTGATTCTGTCTTAGCTGAGGTTTCTGCAAGGGAGATTTGAAAGTCTGGGTGTCAGCATATGTGTTAAATGTTTTATGGCATTATTGGAAGAAAATAATTTGTTCAGTACCCTTGGCCAAGGTTTCCTTTCCCTCAAATGTTGTGTGGACTACTGGCTGACTTCCACTTCAGAGGTGCCTGCATATTGATGAATTCATTGATTTATTTATGTGGCATATGCAGTCCGATCAAATTAAGCCACAACATTCTTAACCAGTAGCTTTCAAGGCATGAAGACCTCCAGAAAGCTGAGTCATTTTGCAGTCCTCTGCAATATGTGTTATGGTTTGTAGCTGCCTACAATGACATAGTGGAGTGTCTCTAAAATGCCTTTGAAATTGCATTGCAGCACAAATTCCATTTCAGTATGAAACCAATTCCAAAGGCTCAATTGCCTTTGTGGTAAATCAAAGCCATGTTGATGTTGAGTGGAGTGCAAGACAAGATAATTATTTGTCACTTTCTCTGTGGAACATGAAGCTTGCCACGTGTCCTGATATGTGGATGGTAAAACCTGATCCAGCGTTCATTATGCAGGAAAACTGATGATTATCTTTAAAAATAATGTACTTACTCAGTGGTACCAGATATGTGTTGCAATGTCTGCTTCTGTAAGTAGCAGCAAAACTATGCACTGAGCTGCATTCTGTGAGTGCCACAGACATAGGTATTCATTTGAACAGATCTTCCAAGCCTCACTTATACAATTTGTGAAATAGTCTTCCAATTATGTAGGTAATTTTGATGCTTAAAATGAGAGGGGGTGGAAATGATGTTACAGGTGCCGGCTGAAAGGTGTCAAACTCATAATATGCTGTTTGGGAGCAATAAAAGTGTTTCCTTTTAATTAAATAGAGTATTTTAGAATTATGCTTATGTATGACAAAGATGCTTGTTGTTACACTATGGAACAGATATGCTAGGTAAAGGGTGAGTGGATGATGTTACCTTTTCTCTGTCCTCTGAAAGATATGGTCAGACTTTGGCTCATGAAAGGTTTAGAATGGAGAGCACCTTCTTGTTTATTACTTTTATTTTTCCTTATGATCACTGATCTGTTTAGCTATGATTTCCCGAGAGGACTCTTCTTAGATGCTATAGCAGAGTGAGCAGAAGGCTAGTGTCTCAGCAATTGAAATATGATTAACAGGATGGTAGAGAATTGATTGTCAGTCCAGCTGCCTTTGAGTATGTGTCTGAATTCTGTGCCTGCCAGTTCTTATTTATTGACTACCACTGGGGTGCTCACTCAGGCTATGTTTACACCATGGGCTTACATCAACTTAAGCAAAGCCCTGTCCACATTTGGAGTTGACTTAAGGGCTTCCTTAAGTCGACTTAATTACTCCTGCCCTTAAAGTTGACTTTAGGGGTTAAGTTGACTTAATAAAGTCAAATTAACAGAATGTGGACATTAAAGTCGACTTAATAAAAGTTGACTTAGTGCAGTGTGGCCATGTAAGTCAACTTTATAAAGTCGACTTAAACCAGGGGAGTCATTTAAAGTCAACTTTATTAAGTTGACTTTAAATGGGTCCCCTGGCTTAAGTCAACTTTATAAAGTTAACTTAATGCAGTGTGGACTCACTAAGTCTACTTAATAAGGTCTACTTAAAGTCGACTTTAAGAAGGTTTTATTAAGTCAAGTTAATAAAGTCAACTTAGCTTTTATAGTGTAGACATAGCCTCGGTCCTGTTCATATTGTTTGTTTGGTTTATAGGGGGACATAGGTGGTTGGCCCAGAAATAAAAGCAGCCTGTGCTTATGAAGTGTCACATACTGTGAGGCTTCATGGATGAAAACATCAAAGGCGTGACATATGTATGTGACAACAGGGTGAACTAATGACTCTTTGATGAGATACATGGTAAATCTGCCAACAGTAGAAGAGACAATACGTATTGTGTAATCCAAAACTGAGGCAGACAGGAATTAGATTACAACGGGAATCAGGTGAAAGGAAACTGTTTACATGCCTTGTGCTTGCCTCACAGAATCTACTGCTGGCCTATCTGGCTATGTGGACTCCCTCCTCAGACCCTCTGTTATCAACATCCCCAGCTATCTTCAAGACACCACAGACTTCCTGAGGAAAATACAGTCCATTGGAGAACTTCCTGAAAACACCATTCTGGCCACTATGGATGTAGAAGCTTTTAACACCAACATCCCACACAAGGATGGATTACTAGCTATTAGAAGAACCGTCCCAGATGATGCCACAGCACAGTTTGTGACTGAACTTTGTGACTTTGTGCTCATCCACAACCACTTCAGATTTGAGGATCATTTATATCTCCAAATGGGTGGCACTGCTATGGGCACCTGCATGGCCCCACAATATGCCAACATCTTTATGGGCGACTTAGAACAATGTTTCCTCAAGTCTCATCCCAAAACACCTCTTCTTTACCTACACTACACTGATGACATCTTCATCATTTGGACACATGGCAGGGATGCTCTTGAAGATTTTCACAGAGACTTCAATAATTTCCACACCACCATCAAATTGAGCCTGGAACACTCCACACAGGAGATCCACTTTCTGGACACTACAGTACAAATCAGGGATAGACACATCACCACCACCCTATACTAAAAACCTACTGATCGGTATAGTTACCTACATCCTTCAAGCTTCCATCCTAAACATACCACATGATCCATTGTCTACAGCCAAGCCCTAAGATATAACTGCATCTGCTCTGATCCCTCAGACAGAGACAGACATCTTGAGGATCCCTATCAAGCATTCTTGAAACTACAGTACCCACCTGGGGAAGTAAGGTAACAAATTGACAGAACTAGACGGGTTCCCTGAAGTCATCTACTACAGGAGAGGCCCAAGAAAGAATGCAACAGAACACCACTAGTCACCACATACAACCCCCAAGTCAGACGTCTGCAACAGATCATTAGGGACCTACAGCCTATTCTAAAAGATGATCCCTCTTTCTCTCAAGCCTTGGGAGATAGACCTCTCCTTGCTTATAGGCAGCCACCCAATCTTAAAACAGATTCTCACCAGCAACTACAGATTTAACAACAGAAGCATTGAAGCAGGCACACACCCCTGCAACAAACCACGCTGCCAAGTCTGCCCACATATCTGCACAACAGATACCATCATAGGCCCTAATCAAGCCTGCTACTCTATCAAAGGCTCATTTACCTGCTCATCTACTAATGTGGTCTAAGCCATCATGTGCAAGAAATGCCCCAATACCTTATATATTGGACAAACAGGATGATGGCTGCGTAAAAGGATGAATGAGCACAGAGCTGATATCAGAAATCAAAGAACAAAGAAACCAGTTGCTGAGCACTTCCATCTTTCTAATCACTCGATGAATGATTTGTTAATGACTGTTGTCATGGGTGTGGCTGGGACATCAAGACTTCAAAGAGAAACAGCTGAACTCGAATTAATATGCAAGCTAAATTCTGTGAAAGCAGGACTTAATCGAGACTATGGGTTCTTTTCCCATTACAAAGGGTAATTTGACTTCAGGCTTCCCATGGTTTGAACCTAACAACTGCTCTGATTTGCTGTTACTTTATGATCTGATCCTATGTTTTACACCCCCTTACATTTATTTTCATTCCTTTCTGTAAATTCACCCATCTTCGAAGCATCTGAGGAAGTGGGATTTTCTCCCCCGAAAGCTCATGAGAAAAATAAATCTGTTAGTCTCAAAGTGCCACACGACTCCTTGCTGGTTTTTTTCACTGAATCTAGCAAATTTGGGAATCTGTGAGAGCCGTGAGGCAGCACAATAAATATGATGAAAGTTGGGAATACAGCCAGTGATGAGTACTCAAGAGAGAAATTCCTGAAAGCGTGCAAGGCATTTTTGCCTCAAGTTTCATTTAAAAGAGAAAACGAATGAATACAATTCGAAAGGGAAGTATCGATATCAGCAGCAGCTCTCTTGGACTGCCTTGAGGAGAAAATGAAACTAGAACTTGCTTCTGGAAGAGATCAGGCTGACCATGAACTTTAAGAGCACAATGTAAGCCCCACTTCTTGAACAAAGTCTGCCCGGAGTCACAGTACAAACCAGTAATTATTATTGATTAGTTGTAATGTGAGCACGAATGGGGAACCTAATAATAGGCCCCATTGTGACAGGCATTGTGCAAACATACAGTAAAAAGAGGGGCCGTGGAATGAAAAGCTTAAAAGTACATACATTAAATTCCAGCTTCTGCTGTCTGGAGTAGGAGAAGAAATGTGTGTCTTTGGGTATGCCTTGGGAGATACTAAGATACCATGGTGAGGGGTGCCATATAAAGCTGTGTCTACAATAGAAAAAGTTACATCAAATTTGTTAATTCAAACTAATAAGTCTGCCTTTAATTTGAACTAAACTCGACCTTATTACATTGAATTAACAAAGTGGTCTAGGTCAACTTAAAGTTAAGTCGACTTAGTCCACTTTGTTAATTCGACCTAACTGCCCTTAATTCAAATTTAATAAAGTCAAATTAAGGGTTAATCCAGGTCTACACCATCCTTAGTTCAAAGTAAGGAGTTGAATTAAGCCTTAGTTTGAGCTAACAGGTGGTTCTTATTAATTCAAACTAAGCTTTCATTAAGTTGAATTAAGAAATTTCTTAATTCGACTTAATGAAAGTCCAGTGTAGACAGGGACTAATTTAGTTTGAATTAAGCCTCCTTAGTTTGAACTAAATTGCCAGTGTAGACATAGCCTAAGAGCCTAGACATAAATGGATACTCTAACCTAGACTTACCCTGTGGCACTGCAGAGGAACTGCTTGCACCTCTCCTAGTCAGGGATCGATGCAAGCATATCTTGAAGTCTTGTGGGCCACTATAGCAGCAGAGATTCCTCAGGGTGCAGAATGCCCAACCCCCACCTCTACATGCTATGGAACACCATCTGATCCTCCTGCACAACAATCAGAAAAGAATTAAGCATGTCAACAACTATGCAGCTTTTTCTGGTTTATGTTAAGCCTGAAATTACATGCTTGTATGCATCATGCACATATTGGATGGTAGATTAGGAGACCCTGGTACACCATGCACATGTTAGATGGTAGATTGGGAGACTCCTTCTGCCTCTGTCATAACACAAGAACAAGGGATGACTGAATGAAATTAAAATGTGGAAAATTCATCAATGAGGAGGAAATACCTTTTCACACAATGCATTCCACAAAGCTGTGGAATTCATTGCCAAAGGAAGCCATTGAGGCCAAAAACTAAAGAAGCTTTAAAATGAGGGATTGGTTAGATATGGCTATGGATATAAAGAACATCCAGGGGTCTCATAATTAATGTGAATAAAAATGTTGGAAAGAATATTAAAACTCCTAACTAGGGCCTTACACCAAGCTGTAAGTGCTAGAGCTCAGAGTGGGACCTCTGAAAGGGACAATTTATCTCACGTATGTCCATTTGAGGGGTCTCTTGCCATCTTCTAAGCATCTCTCTTCCTTTTGTGTGCATGTGTGTAAAATATATATATGCAGACCTACTGAGTAATAACCTATATCAGTCAGACTGATACACATAGATGATCACTTACGTGATATCTTATTGCACCTGGTGCATTGGAAACTCTGTATGAAGCTTTTACAGCTAGACTGCAATCTATGCAAAATACAGCAAAAATGTATATAAACCCAGTGGAGTCTGCTCATTGAAAGTCTTACAAGGTGGTATTTTGTTAACAGTGAAATAGATTGAGCAGTCTGATTGGTTTAACTGCAACGCACTAAATCCAAGACAGGCTACTGTGAATCTGTACAGTGGATCTTCATTTACACCAGGGATCTCAAATTCAAATCACCATGAGAGCCCCATGAGGACCAGGATATTGGCCCAAGGGCCACACCTTGAAAAGTGCCCTCCCCCAGCACAGGGCCCAATCTGATCCAGCAGCATGGAGCCAGATCTGTCTCCAGCGGCCTTTCTGTAGTGGCTAGGGAAGGATCCAGATGTCAGCTGCTGGACGGATCCAGTTCCCCACCCCCTCAGCCTGCCGCCGGCTTCACACTTCCTTAACCCCCCCATCCTGCCACCAGCTCCCTGCTCTGTCCCAGGCCCTTCCCTAAACCCTGCACGGTGCCACCAGCTCCCTGTGCTCCCTGGGCCTTTCCCAACCCCCCCCCCCCGCCCATGGTGCTGGCAGCTCCCCACACTCCCCTGGGCCCTTCCTTAGCCCCTCAACCCTGCCGCCAGCTCCCTGATCTCCTCCAGGCCCTTACCTAAGCCCCCCATCCTCCTGTCAGCTTGCAGCTCTCCTCCGGGCCCTTCCCTAACCCCCCCCCGCCGTGCCACCAGGTCCCCATGCTCCCCTGAGCACCCCCAAAGGCCTGTTCCTGGTGGCCACGCAGCCCCGAGCTGATCCCCCCAGGTGCCTTTACATGGCTGCTCGTGCAGCCGCACTGCAGGCTCTGCTCCCCGCCTCTGAGAAGTCAGTGGGGCAGGGTTTGAACACTGTAAAAAAACAACAAGGAGTTGTGTGGCACTTTAAGACTAACAGATTTATTTTTTGCATGAGCTTTCGTGGGAGAAGATCCCACTTCCTCAGATGCTTCAAAGAAGGGTGAACTTACAGAAAGGAATGAAACTAAATGCAAGGGGGTGTAAAACATAGGATCAGGTCATAAAGTAACAGCAAATCAGAGCAGTTTACAGGCTCAAACCATGGGAAGCCTGAAGTCAAATTACCCTTTGTAATGGGAAAAGAACCCATAGTCTCGATTAAGTCCTGCTTTCACAGAATTTAGCTTGCATATTAATTCGAGTTCAGCTGTTTCTCTTTGAAATCTTGACGTCCCAGGTACATCTCTAACGACAGTCGCTAACAAATCCGTCATCGAGTGATTAGGAAGATGGAAGTGCTCAGCAACTGGTTTCTTTGTTCTGTGATTTCTGATATCAGCTCTGTGCTCATTTAGTCTCTTATGGAGCAATCGTCCTGTTTGTCCAATATATAAGGTGTTGGGGCATTTCTTGCACATGATGGCTTAGACCACATTAGTAGATGAGCAGGTAAATGAGCCTTTGATGGAGTAGCAGGCTTGATTAGGACCTATGATGGTGTCTGTTGTGCAGGTATGTGGGCAGACTTGGCAGTGTGGTTTGTTGCAGGGGTGTGTGCCTGCTTCAATGTTCCTGTTGTTAGATCTGTAGTTGCTGGTGAGTATCTGTTTAAGATTAGGGGGCTGCCTATAAGCAAGGAGAGGTCTATCTCCTAAGGCTTGAGAGAAAGAGGGATCATCTTTTAGAATAGGCTGTAGGTCCCTAATGATCTGTTGCAGACGTCTGACTTGGGGGTTGTATGTGGTGACTAGTGGTGTTCTGTTGCATTCTTTCTTGGGCCTCTCCTGTAGTAGATGACTTCGGGGAACCCATCTAGCTCTGTCAGTTTGTTTTCTTACTTCCCCGGGTGGGTACTGTAGTTTCAAGAATGCTTGATAGAGATCCTCAAGATGTCTGTCTCTGTCTGAGGGATCAGAGCAGATGCAGTTATATCTTAGGGCTTGGCTGTAGACAATGGATCATGTGGTGTGTTTAGGATGGAAGCTCAAAGGATGTAGGTATCTATACTATATATTGGGGGGAGGGAATTGTTTACCCAGTATAGTGACAAATTGTAGTAGTTGCAAGCCTACACTGATGCATTGCAGATCAATAATAGTACAATATAATGTCTTCACTACAAATCCTGACCCTACTTGTAGCCTTTTTTGTGTAAATATTAGTGACGCTACCACCAGGAAACTGGTATATGGAACCAGAGTCACTAGAGAGACAGTCATATTAGAAAAAAACCTTGTATTAGATTAGAGAGAATATTAAATTATTTTCTACTGTTCGTATGATTTATTAGTCAACAAAGGCAAATCCTAAAGTCGTTACTTCATTTTTATTCAAGTGGAAAGCCCATTGGTTCAGTAGGCTTGGTTCAGTGAGGTTTTTGCTGAGTGAAAAATAAGTAAAGGGTCAAAACCCTGCAGCCCTTTTTTTCTAAAGACACAGATATGTTTGCCTGTATCTGTAGGAGAGTTGTCTGAAGGTGAATTAAACGAGACAGTCATGACTGCTTCCAAGTGAATAAAAAGTCAAACTGATCTCCTTTTAAAGTGATTATCTAAGAGCAGTTCTCTTTGGAGATACTGGGACTAATTCTGTTTTTGAAGGCAGTGACAAGTGCCAGTGACAGTGATTGTGCTGTCCAAAAATGTATATATGTATCAAACTTGTTTTAAGATAATTGCATTTTGGATCTAATAATGAACAGAATGAAGTAACCTGCAGGATGCAAGCACTGCTGGGTATTTAATAAAGTTTACAGGAATAAATTATTGTGCTTTTATGGGAGTCATATCTTGAGTAAAGAGCAAATATTAAAATGCATTCTTTATTCAATTTCTAAACTAATGGTATTTATTGAGAATGGAACACATTCTTTTACCTTAATGGCTTTTGATATTTAATAAGTAGAAAAGTGCTGTAATTATGTTTTCTACTATGAAATAGTGCTACACTGTAGACTTTTTAAAAGTTTTCCCTAAAATATATATATTAAATATTTTGGGCCACATTTTAGAAACTTTTGTGGAATTTGCTTTCTGCCTAGCTCTGTCCAGTGGAGTGGGATAGTCTTCCACAAAAGCTCATGCAATAAATAAATCTGTTAGGGTGTGTTCACACAGCATTCTTATTTCGAAACAACAAGGTTGTTTCGAAATAAGAAATGCTATGGACACATGACACACGGCCATTTCGAAACAAGCAAACTGCTTGTTTCGAAATGGCAGCTGTTCTCTCGAAACGGCTTAAACAGTGGTTTCGAAACAACCCTGTGCGGACATGCGTGGGAGGAAGGCCAGGGTGCTGAGGGGTGTCCGCTGGCTGGCAGAGGGGACTGCAGGCACCCGCAGGGTGCAGCACAATGGGGCGCTGCACCCCGTGGGTGCCTGCACAGGGCCTGCAGTCCCCTCCCCAAGTGAAATAGCATGTTCACACTGTGGACATGCTATTTCGCTCCCTTATTTCGAAAACACCCTTTTTGTGTTTCAAAATAAGGTGTTTCGAAATAACTCTTTATTTCGAAACAGCTTGTTTTGAAACATCTTGTTTTGAAACAAGCCCTTTGTGTGTGAACATAGCCTTAGTCTTTAAGTGCCACAAGACTCCTTGCTTTTTTTGTGCAGAAGGTGACTATTTGAGCCAGGATGATAAATAATATTATCTTATGTGTAAATAAACAAATTTATTTTGGATGGTTCCAAAGAAAGCTTATAGACACGGAAAGCAGGGTAATTATACCGTGTGCCCTTTTATCTGTACTTGTTTAAAATATTAAGATTAAACATTATACCTGAATTCCTGTAGACTATCCTTTTTAAATCTTAGGCCCTTTAGCTTTAGTAAGTATCAAACATGTTCAGTCAAACATTTGTATTCAGGACAGCACTTAAGCTTATACTCAGCCCACTGAATTCAAAATGTAAAATTATCCACGTGCTTGACTGCTGTGCTAAATCGGGATTGATTTATACGCATCCATAAATGTTTTCCTGGATCATGACCATAATGCTGCAGAGTAGTTTCAGGTTTGTTGAAAACATATCTCTGTGTTCTAATGTGTTAGTGACTCAATTTACATTCCACTGTTTGTTTTTATTTCTTGGAAATTCATCATTCTAACATCCATATTAATCCTCCCCCCCCAATTTGTTTGGGGGAGGTATTCAAATTCTATTTTTTTGATGAGGAAGATGAAAACAATGGGAATTAGGTACCTAGTTCCCCTTTAAAAATCTGGCCTCAAATGTCTAGGGGTATGTCTACACTGGAGGCTCTGTTAAGTCGACTTAACAAGGTTGACTTTAAGTTGATATAAAGTCAACCTTGTGAAGTTAGCTTCGAGCGTCCACACTGAAAACTCCTGTCAACTACATGCGTCTACACTGGCAGGTGCTAGATCAATGCTTCCTGGTGGCCAGGAACTCTGGGAGGGGGCCTGGAGGCCAACTAAGTTAATTTAAGTGCTACTCCCCATCTACATTGACTTAAGTCGACTTAATAAGCGCAACTTAAGCATTAAGTCAACCTTAAGAGGTGGTGTTATTAAGTCAACTTAAGGAAGTGCTTAAGTCTATTTAATAAAAGCCCCTGTGTCTGTGGGGGTCTGTAGGTCGACTTAACCCTCTTTAAGTCAACCTAAGGTTCCAGTGTAGACGTACCCTAGGACATTACTCAAAATCATAGATGAAGTCTTCAGTAGAGTTAGAAATAGAACCCAGATGTCCTGAATCTCATCTTAATTATCTTCCTTTCTGACCATATGCCACTTATTTGTTCACAGGTGGCCCTGACTTGTCAATACCAATCATTATAAAAGGGTTAATATCTTCTAACATTCCTGCTACTATTTTTATTCAAATAAAAGAAATGCACTAGTGAAGGAAAAGCAAAAACCCCTCTGCTTAATATTTTACAGCCAGAAATTAAAAGTAGAGCTCTCAAAGTAATGTGTTATAGCTCAAGAATATTATAATGTAATCTCTTATACCATGAATCATGACCATCCATGTAGGATTTTGCGTGAACAATGCTGACTATACTAATCAATGTGTAAAATTCCTTTGATATATTTCTTCCTTCTGAGAGTGCTTTCCATTAAAAAACAAACACCATGATTAAATATATTGCAGAGCAACCATGATAAATGGAAATGAAATACTGGAATTTGCTATAGCTAAACTGACTCTGAATCCTTAAAGTACAAACTTATAATGCTTTCCAAGTCTTGCTTTCATTCTCTTCACTTTCTTCCAGAGAAGGGATTGTACAACTGTGCATACATTCAATGCCTTTGAATTACTATTTTAACAATGGAATTTTAATAAAGAACACTCCGAATATAGGTTTAAATAAAATTAAATTATAAAAAAATATAATCAATGAAATCTTGAGGCCCTTACTCATGCAAAATTTGCATTGATTTCAGTTCAATACTATGCCAAGCAATCTGTCCAACTGTACTTAGCAGTGAAGCTTTGAGCACATTTCCAAGCCCTGAAGACATCCATGTAAGATCTAAAGCTTGTCTTTCTCACCTACCAAAATAGGTCCAATAAAAGATATTACCTCATTCACTTTGTCTCTTTACTATCATGGGACCAATGTGACAACAATAACTTGGCATGTATTGATTTCAGTTAGCAGTTGCTTGGATAAGGACAGAGTGAGATAGAGACACAGAAAACACTGAAACGTCCTTTTAACCTCATACAGAAATAACCCATCTAAGAGACAGTAACGTGTGGAATTCTCTCCAAACTCTTTGGCTATGTCCACACGTACATCATTATTTTGAAATGAGTTATTTTGAAATAAAGTCCTTATTTCAAAATAAGTTAATTCTAATTAAGAGAAAAGCTCAAAGCGAAATAGCACGTCCAAACACAGGGCTTGCTATTTCACTTTAGGAGAGGGGCACCATGGGAGTTGTGGCAACATGGCTCCCTCCCTGGGCCATGCCCCCACCCAATATAGGCTAAAATGAAGGCACCCTGGGAAGGAGAAGGTCAAAAGTGTTATTTCAAAATAATGGTTATTTCAAAATAACAAGTCCAAAGCGTTATTTTGAAATAACCATTCAAAATAACAGCTGTTTCTATTTAAAGAAGGTTTAAGCTATTTTGAAATCAATCAGTCAAATCATAGGGTTGGAAGGGACCTCATGAGATCACCTAGTCCATCCCCCTAGGGTTTGAACGCTGGACTTTCTGCATGTAAAGCAGATGTGCTAGCCACTACACTACTGATGGAGCCTGTCATTTCAAAATAAGAATACATCATGTGGACCTAATCTCTTTTATTTCAAAATAACCAGTGTTATTTCAAAATAAAAGAGATGTGTGGACATACCCTTTCAATGCAGTGGAGATGATATTCTCCCGTACAGACAAGGTTCATGTTCCATCCCCTCTGAGATCTGTGCAGATCATGGAAGAGCTGCAGGATATATAGACAGTCACACAAATATCGCCATCTTCTACTCTGCTTTCTAAACCCGTTGACTCCTGTTGAACCCTGTGAGCGATAGCTGTTTTTCCATGAGCCCCAGAATTTCCCCTCAAAAGAAGTTCCAAAATAAATAAAGAAAAGCAAATGCAAGTTAATAATATAGTTTCAAGTTTGCTAACTTGCTCTGTGTTTTCCAGTGGTTTGAGGGATCAAAGGATCCCACTTGGTTTCCCCACCATCCCTCTTCCCAGGCCAGACTCAACTCCCCTAAGGTATAACCCATAACCCAATTTGGGGAAGTGGTACTAAAAAGAGGGTGCATATGTTATTTCCCATTGCCATCAAATATTTCCAAAATGTGTTCCAAAGGATTTCATTTTGCAATGAGACTATTAACAACACATGCACCTCTAGCAGCACATCCAAGCAAATATATCGAAAAGTATCACTTTCAGCTTTTGGCGAAATTTATTTTTTAAGGTTTAGAAAGAGCAGCAAATTCAACAGGTCCTTTTAAAAAAGACAGACTGACCAGAACAAAACCTATATAGAAGGAACATAATTTATAGCTCCCGGCAGTTCAAGTAATTCTATTGTAACCAAATAAATGTTGATTACATTCAAAGGACCTTTTGAATATTTACAGTAGATACTGTTTTCTTCTACTCTTATGTTTGCGGGAGATGGTCCTGATATTCAACAACAGGCAAATCTACTGTTTGTGAAATTCAGTGTAAATAGGCTTTTTCTCAGAATGGAAGCATTTATAGTCTGGTGCTTACAGAAGGAGATGGCGGCAATTATTATCTTACAAGGTGCAGGGTAGCAGAAAGAATTACTGTTTGACTTTTTCTAAATGCCATTGACAGCAGCTTGATGAGGTCAGTCTTTTGAGTTGCAGTTCAGTGTCAAAAAAGAACACATTGAATATGGCATATCTTGCCTTAATAGGACTAGCATTACATGGGGTACATGCTGAACTAAACAGCATACAGTTAAGGACATCTCACAGCAACTGCTTCTCTGTTGCCCTATAAATGAGTGCAAGGAAACTTTGAGTGCCCCATGCATTTTGTGATCAACTCAGAGAGGTCTTGTTTAGAAGGCAGGAGAAAAGAACAAGAAAACTGAACTAATTCAAGTTTACTGAGAAATAAGCAAAAGGCAACTTTGTTTGTCTATATAACTCACCCTCCATTGTAACTAGGGATTTAGATTCTCATTTTAAAGAATCAGATAAAACACTAAGTGCACATATTCAAGAACTAGTTTAAAAAGTAAGCTTTGGTGGGCAGAGAGGGAAGGAAAAATGCCCTTTCAAAAGAATTCCCACGCTATCTACTGCAAATTTCAGACCCACACTTCTTGTTCATGTACTTTAGTTTTTTTTCTTGGTTGTAGCAATGTAGCAAGTAGCTTTTTTGTGTGTGGGTACACAAGGTAGGAAATGCAAAGTGCAAAGAACAAGTGAGAATGTTTAAATGTACCTTTTACAAACATTTAAAAATGAATGTGTTTTTCATTGCTGGTGAAACAACCATTTTCTGCTCAAGCCTTTGAGTGCAACTCAAATAAAATTAATTTGCTAGGAAGTTACAAAGCTCTGATATAGCTAACTAAAATTATGTATATAATGAATGAAACACAACTAGTTAATATAACTAATCAATAACAACATAGGCAGTGAATGAGGCATGACTAGTTATCCACACACAGGAGGAGGGAGGTGATGAATTTTCTACAAACAGAGCCCAGATCTTCAATGACTAATAATGATCAGTCAGATTCTGAGCCCCTCATTCCCACCGTGCAATGCCTTACTTTGTAGGTAGCCAATATTGATGTCAATAGGGCCTCATGGAGTCAGGGGATGTTGAACATGAATAAGGAGATCAGAATCTTACTACATAATTTGTATTGTGAACAAATACTATGTAGATACCTTTGGCTTCCATGTTACCTATAAGCATTCCCCTAGTAAGTAAAGTTTATACTTAACCCTAGTTCGATCACATATCTAGTACAGTTTTCCAGTTTGCTGGGGTTGATTTAGAAGTCGTTGTTACACGTTGTAGGTCCAGGCATCCTGTAACCAGAACAGTGATTAGAGCACTAACCTAGGACTTGGAGGCCTCTGCTCAAGTCTTTGCCTCAGACATGTTCTGTGACCTTGAGTAAGTGACTCACCTCTGTATCTAAGGCTATGTCCACACATATATCATTATTTCGAAATAACCCATTTTGAAATGAGTTATTTCAAAATAAAGTCCTTATTTTGAAATAAGTTAATTTGAATTAACAGTTTGTTAATTTGAATTAAGGGAAAGCCTGCTTTCGAAATAGCCGTTGTTTTGAAATGGTTATTTCGAAACAAGGCCATTCGGACATGTTGTTTTGAAACAGTTGTTTCGAAACAATGGTGGTGTTTTGAAACAACGTGTCCGAACGCCGTTGTTTCAAAACAACCGTTTCAAAACAATGGCTATTTTGATTAGATGCGAGGTTTAATAGTTTCGAAATAACGGTGCGTCGTGTGGACATAACACTTCTTATTTCGAAACAACCTCTGTTGTTTCAAAATAAGAAGCCTGTGTGGACATTCCTTAAGTTCCCCATCTATAAAATGGAGAAAATAACATTTTCATTCTTTGCTGTGATGCTGTGAGGATAAATACATTAAGCATTTTTGAAGCATTCAGATTCAATGGTAGTGAGGACCTATAAGAACCTAAAATAGCTAAAAATTTAATCATATTTACTTGTAATTCCATGTCACTTGTATGATCAATGCCCTTTATAAACTGTGCTGCCTGTAGAGTGGTGTTCAGAATGTATGCCAAGTGTAAACTAATGTTACCATGACGACAAGTTACTTTACACAGTTTTCACTCTGGTATTCATTAATACACTGTAGTTTATATTCACAGGTTGTTGTTTAGAGCTGATAAACATCATAATACTGTGTGTAAGTAAACTGTTTCTGTTTTTATGGCAAAATTAATATAAAATATAGCAAAATAAGTAATAATGCAGAATACTTTCCCAGATAATGCGGCTTACTTAATATTCAGTTGCTCCTTAAACATTCACACTTTGATGCATAAAGATTTACATCCATAAGTCCCATTTGTGTCAATGGATTTATTTGAAAATCCTTGCACACAAAGGGTCCAATTCTGCTACTTTGATTTTTGGTGACTAATGCCTGACTTCCCAAGCAATTCCATTGATTTCTGTAAGGCTGTCCACAATACAAGGTGTTTACTCTGTGGAAACAATAGTGGTAGAAGCAGATACTAAATAAGAAAACTCTGGGATGCTAACATTTTGTGTTCACTCCTGAAAACATGAATGCAACACCGTGAACTGAAAACTATTTCAGTTTGTTGCTGGTAATCTAAAAGTCTTTTATAGCCATCAGACAACATCTCCAGGTAAATTCTGTTATGAGTCTGGTGCCATTTTTTCCGCTTTTACTTATTTTCAATGTGAATATAATACTTTGTGAAAGGCACCATAATAATAGTTATGCAAAGAAATGTCCTCTTAGCTAAAACAAGCATAGCATAGTATCCAGCCAACTTACCTCCTCCTTGAATTGGACAAATCAAATGTTTCACAGAGAGTCTGTAGTTCATTTTCACTTCCAGATTCTGCTACCTTTCCATGTACTGCCTTACTTTATGGCTATGTCCACACAGGGCTTTTATTTCGAAACAACACTGGTTGTTTTGAAATAAAAGTCCCTATGTCCACATGACATTTTCTTGTTTCGAAAGGAGGGAGGTCCTTGTTTCATTACCAACATACTTGGCCAATTGAAGCCATTCTGCAGCAGTTACTAGAATTTGTATCGGTATACTGAATCTTGAACCACTTAGCCATTTCACAAGTTTTTAACGATGTCATTCTAAACTCATTTTATAAAGATTCTGTTAAAAATCTTTGAACTACAGAAGACTGGTTTAAAAGACAAAAAATGTGAAATATATAGGCTGTGTTCACACACACATGGTTATTTCGAAACACGTTGTATCGAAACAACTTGTTTCGAAATAACGCCTTATTTCGAAATGACAATTC
>ML681964.1:29406753-29503318 GCA_007922195.1 Podocnemis expansa | reverse complement strand
GCCCCCAACCCGCTGGGGGTCTCAGGAGTGCAGCCTGGGCTGCCGGCTGAGCCGCCTGGCAGGGGTTCACCCCCGTCACCTGCCAGAGGCTGCAGCCCCCTTTCTGGGGCTGTAACCCCTTCTGGGGCTGAGGGACAGCCCTCAGCACCCTGGCCAAGGACCTGAGGGTTCCCTGGCCAGGGTGCTGAGGATCCAATGTTGTTTCGGAACACTTTGTTCCGAAACAACATGTTCACTCGCCTTGTTTCGAAACAAGGGTTTCGAAACAAGTTTGTTTCGACCCCAAATGGGGTTTAACTTGTTTCGAAACAACACAGTTGTTTTGAAACAAGGGCTTCCCCTTGTTTCGAAACAACTGTGCGTCGTGTGAACATGGTTTTTTTTGTTTCGAAACAATGAGGTTGTTTCGAAACAAAAGTGCCGTGTGAACACAGCCATAGAAACTCTTTATATAGATCCATGGATTTCACCCAGAAAGATTTTTCAGAAGTCTGTTTCGGTTTAAAATTAAATGACAGGTATGAATATATGGTATGTATCTAATATGTATCTCAGTATCCTCAAAAGTGATTAGCTGATCTTTGCTACATGTTTGCCCCTTTTTTCAGACAGTTATATTTTTAAACACATCAGCTACACAAGTAACAATATAGAGCCAAATTATGCATTCTGTGTCTGCTTAAGTCAAAGGGTATGTCCACATACACTGTTTAAATCAAAATAACGCTGGTTATTTCAATTTAAAAAATGGTAACTTCACATTACGTTCTCTTTTTTTGAAATGAGGAGCTCCCTCATTTAGATATAAGGAAAGTCATATCAATATAATAAAATCTAGTATTATATCGATATGATGGTTAAATCGAAATTTTTATTTCAAAACAACACAGGCTATGTCCACACATACATCATTATTTCAAAATGAGTTATTTTGAAATAAAGTCCTTATTTCGAAATAAGTTAATTCAACTTAAGGGAAAGCCTGCTTTCGAAACAGCTGTTATTTAGAAATGGTTATTTCAAAATCAGGCCATTTGGGCATGTTGTTTCCAAACAGTTGTTTTGAAACAATGGTGTTGTTTTGAAACAAAATGTCCAAATGGCGTTATTTCGAAATAACCATTTTGAAATAACAGCTGTTTTTAAATGAATGGGGTTTAAGCTGTTTTGAAATGACGGTTCTTATTTCGAAATGACAGAGTCTGTCATTTCGAAATAAGAAAATGTTGTGTGGACATTCAGTTTATTTTGAAACAACCAGTGTTGTTTTGAAATAAGACTCGTGTGGACATACCCACAGTGCGGACATGTTATTTCGATTTAATTGTTAAATTGATTTAACATTTTTTGTCCTTCTCCTTCCCAGGTGCTTTCCTTTTTCAGTATATTGGGTCGGGGCATGGCCATTCTTGGGGGCCATGTTGCCACACCTCTCATGGGTGCTTCTGTCCTAAATCAAAATAGGGAGTCCTGTCCATGGACTTGCTATTTTGATTTGAGTTTCTAGTGTGGACCTGTTAAAATTGATTTAACTTAAATCAATTTAATTATTTTTATATAGATTTTATTAAATCAATATAAGTTAAATTGATTTTAACTGTGTAAGTGTGGACATAGCCAAAGGAAATAGTCCCACTGAATTCAGTAGAGTTTGCAACTCTTCTACTTGTTTCCACCCTTTTTTCTTTTGTTACCTTCACTATTTACATTGTATCTAAAATTTAACTCAGATTTTATGCTACAAGGATTGCTCCTTCCCTTTTATCCCAGAAATACATGGTGCACCAAAAGTGTAGGAAAGAGAAGGAGCCATAGTTTCATTTTTCCTATCAAACAATGAGCGGAGATTGTCAAGTAGGGGATATTCCCTTGCATCCCATAAAGGGGCATAGCAGCAGATGAAAGATCTGGGAGGCTGATTCCACTGTGCCAGGGCAGAATTTCAACCTTCTCCCATATTCAGGCTGTGACCACGACGCATAGTTAGAACTTCCATTGTAAAGTCTTCTGGCAGATAACTTGTACCCTCATGAAACTGAAAAATTAAAAAAAAGTTTGTGTCAAACAAAACTTCTTTTTAAGCTAAAGATAAACTGACCTAAAATGCTAAATGAAAAAGGGGGTTTGAATTAAAAAAAAAAAAAAAAAAACCCAGAATATTTCCTTTTGATAATATCAGTGAAATGCTTAGATATTTTCAGAGGTTTTGGATTTTTTTTTCCCCTCCAGTTTAAACACTGTGGCTGACAACACAAGTTAGAGAACTATCTTGGTTGACCTGCATCTGTATTTTTCAGTGAAAATGTTTCCAATAAAAAATTCCACATAGATCTATACTTCCTGTAAAGTGCCTAGCTCAGTTTTTGGTGCTGTAAAACCAATAAATGAAAGTAATAATGTGAGAATTCTTCTATGTAAATCCTTGCAAAGGGCACCCAAAATAAACTTTCAGTTAGATTTGGCTCTGTAGTGGGATTTGAGAGACAAACCAGCTGTCGGCTTGAGTCTTACAGAAATCTAAAAAAAATTTGATAAGGTAGTTTGGGAATGTAATAGCTATTGTCAGCAAAGCTGAATTTTCTTTGAGGTGACAGACCCTAAAAGTCTAATGCAGTACTCAAAAGGGAACTTCCATCGAACTGTGAAAGGATTTATTATTGTAATCCTTCTGCCAGGGCAGGCTGGCAGGCCAAGGGCTGGGTTCTATACCTAGGGGTTTTCCAATAACGTAGCACCACGAATCAGCTCAAACCCCCACTCAGATTTCTGGGAAATCCTGCACTGTTTCCTGGGCACCCCAAAGATGTAAGACTTTCCGACTTGCAAGCATGAGTCTGAGTGTAGTAAACAGAACTTTTAATAGTAGTAAAACAGGGTGTAAAAGGCCAACAACAGAAATCAGCACTGATCTAGCAAATCAGTACAGAGCAAAGTTCCCAGCAACCCACACCACATGGCAGAACATATAAGGTAAACTCACTAGCAAAATCAGCACTGATCTGGAGAATCAATGCTAACTAGGCTCCCAACCAACCGTAGGGTACGGAGGGAGTGTCTTTCATGCCAGCTGTCCATCAACGCCACCTACTGGTCACTCACTCCATCCAATGGCACCTTCTCTTGGTTCCACCAGCTCCACCCACCAGTCTCCTACACCACCCAGCTCGCCCCTGGCCGCTCTCACCATCTGCTGGCTCTGCCCACCAGTCACTCATGCTGCCCAGCTCACTGCTGGCTGCTCTCACTGTCTGCTGGCTCTGTCACACCGTCTGCCAGCTCCACCCATGGGTCACTTGTGCTGCCTAGCTCACCGCCTGCCTTTCTCATTGTCCTCTGGCTCCAGGAACTTATGCTACCCACCGCTCTCACCCCACTGGCTCCCCTTCAGTGATCTCAGCTCAGAAAAAGAATTTTTTCTGTGGTGATTTTTAGCTCAGAGAGAGTTTGCTTCTCTCCCTAGTGATTCCAGCTTTGAAGTAGCTGCAAACAGTTACCACTATCTAAATGACAAAGGCCTCAGAAGAAAATTAGCTTATAGCTATCATTAGACAGGGGAAGTAATAAGGAGAGAGGCCCAAATAGCCTCAAACCCCCACCTTTGTCTTTTGACTTTTTTCAGGCTGAAACATGCAGTTGCCTTTCCTACAAGCCTCTTTTTAACTAAGGGTAGTTGTTACCCTTTAACTAACCCAAACAGATTTGAAACAAACAGAGTAGCAATTCACAAAAGACAGTATTTTATATCTCCTTTCAGCAGAATTACAGATATTGAAAGATTTGTGATCAGATTAAGCCCAAATCCCATTAGCCACTATGCCGTGCACCCAGTATGCTAATACCTAATTGTGCTCTTTGTGTTCATGCTAAGACAGGACCCATGGGGTATGTCCACACAGGCTTCTTATTTCGAAACAACAGAGTTTGTTTTGAAATAAGATGTGGCATGTCCAAACGACATTCTCTCATTTTGAAACAACGGGTTCTGTTGTTTCGGAACAAGAGCCATTGTTTCGAAATGGCTTAAACCCCTTCTGTTTCTAAACAGCAGTTGTTTCGAAATGAGTTGTTTCGAAACAACCCCGTTGGGACATGCTGTTTCGAAACAACCGTTGCCCGGATGTGTTATTTCAAAACAATCCTTGTTTCAAAATAACCATCTGACCTTTCTCCCAGGGTGCACAGCACCCTAGGGAATAGGAAGTTCCTGTTAGGGTGTGCCTGTCAGGCAGCGTGGCCACAGCCTTTTGCAACCATGGCAGCCCAGGCTGGTACAGACGCTGGGGGGCGACGGAGAGCCCCTGTCTGGACCCCCGAGGAGGTGCAGTGCCTCCTTGGGATCTGGTAAAGGCCAGACATCATGTCCCGGTTCCGGGCCTCACACCGGGACCGGGACATATAC
The DNA here is from genome assembly GCA_007922195.1 of Podocnemis expansa. Lineage (NCBI taxonomy): Eukaryota > Metazoa > Chordata > Testudines > Podocnemididae > Podocnemis > Podocnemis expansa. The sequence continues at coordinate 29,498,919 of ML681964.1, read as the reverse complement.
TTGGACATTGCCGCAGCAATGTCTGAGGCAGGCCACCCCCGGACCACCGAGCAGGTCCGCAGCAAAATCAAAACGCTGCAGCAAGACCATGCTATGACCCGGGAGGGCCAGGACCTCCAGGGGGCAGGGAGCTCCGCCACCTGCCTGTACTTCAAGGACCTCCATGCATTCCTGGGCCCAGAGCCCAGTGGTCTCCCCACTGAAGCTCTGGATACAGGAGTCCATTGGAGCCTCTCATCGGGCCCGGAGGCACTGGGGTCGGATGTCTCCGTCGGGAGGCCTCCAACCACAGCACCACCAGCGGTGGAAGCCACCCCGAGCAGCCTGGATCTCTTTGCCGGCCTGGAGGCACTGAGCAGCCCAGAGGACCAGGGGCCCACCACCATCTTGGCCCCTAGGTCTGACACCAAGCCTAGGACATTGCGCTGGACCTCTGGAGCCCCCATGGGTAAGTATTCCCCTCCCAGTGGGGCACACAGGGCTGGGCCTGTCCAGCAGGTCAAGGGCAGCGAGGAGGCCAGGGCCGGGTGCTGGGGCAGGTAGGGCACAGGGTTGGCAGGTGCAGAGGTCCCCCCTCAGCCACGGGTTCCACAGAGACAGGTGGCACCAGGGTCACAGGCCCCTGTGTGCCTGGGGGTGGTGAACAGGGGCTGGCTGTTAAAGATGCAGCATGCAGGCCACACCACTGGCAAGTGGCCTTGGAAGACCCCCTAGAGCAAGGCGTGGCTGAGTCAAGCTCACTCTCGTGGGCACCACTAGCATGTGTGCCTACAGGGTACGGTTCCCAGATGTCTGGCAAAAGGAGAACATGGTCCCCTTTTTACTGTCCTGTTCTTCTTTTTATCCTCACATTCTCTGTCTGGCAGGCAGTTTAAAATACAGGAGTTTATCAGGCTTTTTACTGTAGGGGTTGAAGGATCCTGGAATGCGAGAGCATACTGATTTGTACAGGAAAGTGTCCCAGGGCCCCCTAAACACCAATGACTACCATAGCCAGACAAGTTTTGCCCAGCATCCTCCAATGTCCTCCATTGGGTACTGTCTTGGCCTCCTTCCGAGGCTTTGGGGGCTGGTAGCTCTACCCCAGGGCAATGTCCCACAGGATCCTGGGACCTGCTGACAGTCAGGGCAGAGGTGTGTGCTGCAGACAGGCTGCAGACAGACAGGGCCAGCAGGCGGCAGGGGCCAACTGTGTTTTCTGCTTCCCTCCAGCAGGTTGCCCAGCTGCTCGCCATGCCACACCACCAGCCCGACACCTAAGCCCCAGGGCACCCTGGCAGTGGAGGAGGGTTCCCCGGTCACACGCCGAGCTCCTCGAGAGCCTCGAGGAGTTCGGGAAATGAATGGAGGCATCTACCCAGGCCTGGCACCATGAGCAGGTGCAGTGGCAGGACGCCGCACTCCGAGTCCTCAAATGGGTTGCTGCGGCGGACGACTGGCTGGCCACAGCTGTGGAGCACCTGGTGAACCAGCTGCCAGCTGCCATCCGGGAGCTGGTGGACAAGATGGCCCCGCCAGGGCATGCCGAGGGTTCGCCTCCTGGCCCTCCCCGGAGGCGACGATGGCCAGAGGGTGGCCATGGGAACAGGCGAGGTACGCCATCCCCCTGGACCCTCCCACAGGCCATGCCTGACCTCCCTGCTGCCCCCTGGACTCTTTCACCCCCTTCCCCTTCCAAGTTGCTGCCCCCTCCCCCAGGCTGCCCCCACATTGCCCCATCCCATAACCCCCCCCAGCCCTTCCCTGCCCCAACCCCTGATTGTAAAATAAATAGATAGTTTGAAACTTATTTGTGGTTTTGAGTGGTTTTATTGAGGGTAGTTGACAGTGCGGGTGGAGGGGTGGGGGCTGGCTGTGGGTGAACGAGGGAAAGGGTGGTGTGGGGCAGGGCAGGCCTGGCCCTCAGAGTTCCTCCTCTGCGAAGGCAGTCCAGAGGGTGTTGCGCACAGACAGGGCTTACTGGGACAGCTGCTCCCGTGTGGGCACAGGTCAGGGTTCCGCGTAGTTCCTGCTGAGGACTCAGGCCTCAGCTTCCCATGCAGGTGGAATGGGCTCACCACGCTGCTCACCGTAGTTGTTGGGGGCCACACACGCAGCGATCACCTGTGGCAGTGTCCTCTCTGTGAGGTGGAGGTGGGTGAGGAGGCACCTCCAGCAGGCCTTGAGGCTGCTGAATGCCCACTCCACCACCTGGCAGCAGCAGGTCAGGCAGCGGTTGAAGATCTGCCGCAAGGGATTGAAGGGCCCTGCATACGGCAGCATGAGCCATGGCCACAGGGGGTAGGCTGCGTCTGCCACAATGAGGACGGGCACCTCTACTTCCCCAAGATTGATGTTGTGAGGGGGGAAGAAGGTGCCCGCCTCCATGCCCCGGTAGAGGGCAGTGTTCCGGAGGACCCTGGTGTCATGGGCCCTCCCTGGCCATCCCACATAACAGTTCTGGAACAGGCCCCGGTGGTTCACAAGGGCCTGCACAATGATGGAGTGGTACCCCTTCCTCTTTTGGTACTCGGCGGCCCTGTGCTCCGGGGCTTGCACGGGGATGTGCGTGGCGTCGAGGATCCCCGCACAGTTGGGGAAGCTGAGGGTGGCCATGCCGGGATGGTGTCCTGCAGCTCCCCTCGTCTCACCTTGCAGCGCAGCAGGACCCAGTTGATGGCCCTGGTGACCTTGACGAGGATGTTCCTGGTGGTGGACCTCCCAATGCTGAACAGGTGTGCCACTGACCTGTGGGACTCCGGAGTGGCCATCTTCCAGCGGGCGATGGCCACTCTTTTGTCCATGGGGATGGCAGGCCTAATGGGGGTGTCCCTGCGGTGCAGCTGCGGGGCGAGTTCCATGACCAGGAGGGTGAAGCTGGCCCTGGTCATGCCTCCAGTCGTCGTCCCCCCAGGTGTGCAGCACCACCTGCTCCCACCAGTCTGGGCTGGTCTCTCGGGCCAAGACATGGTGAGGCACAGAGGGGGGCAGGGGCAGTGGCTCTGCCCTGCGGACCAGCTAGATGAAAGCCTCAGGTAGAGGCTGGTCACCCTCTGGGTCTGCAAGCAGAGTGTCCACATGAGCAGGACACTCTGCAGGTGGTCAGAGTGGCTGGGTGTCGCACGGCACTGTCGGGGCAACCGGGCAATGTCCATCACTTGCAGTGTGCTGCTAGCCTGAGTAGACAGGGAAGTGAGGTCGGGGCCAGCTTTTATGGGATTGGCTAGCAACATGGCCACCGACATGGCCCAGGGAGGCGGCCATGTTGCCACACCTCCCATGGTGCCCTGCCCTTGAAGCGAAATAGCAAGCCCACAGTGTGGACATGCTATTTCGTTTCCCACTTTTTTCTTATTTCGAAATAACTTTTTGTTATTTCAAAATAACTCATTTTGAAATAAAGCGTTATTTCAAAACAGCTTGTTTTGAAACAAGCACTTGTGTGTGGACATAGCCATGCAGATTAGGTGCCCCCCCCCAAGCTGTGAGGCACAGTTTCTAAGCCTGCCTTACACCATTGATCTGTGAATCATCCTCATGTTTCATGTGTTCTTTGCTGATAGCTGAGCACTATTGACTGGTAAAGATTTCACTGATTTCCAGCTCTCAAACATAAAATGAAATTTTTACTGGGCATGTCTCTCCCAACCAAATGTACACAATGCCAATTTTAGTTCACCCTGTCTACCAGCTAATGGTTCTTCTCATTAACATAGATTTTTTTTTTTTTTGATAATCTGTCACTCTTTACAGCCTAAACAGGGAATACAGGTACCACATCCTCTGAATTGGTATTGTGAAATAATCTAGTTTTATTTCTTTTAAAGTAAGAAAGGTTTGCATCTTTTACCGTCTGACTAATACAGCTATAAAAATACATTCTTCAACAGGATACAAATAACTTGCATATTGGTGCATTATGGGCTAAGTGGTGTTTATGGAACAGGAAAAGGCTACCTTGCCAACATAGGCAAACTTCCTACAGCGTTTACACAGAATTTCAGCCATGTTGTGTTGTCTGAGCCCCTTTGCAGAATCCCTAAACACACTGTAAAAATAAACAGTGTTCAATATGAATGAATATGTTTCAGTTTTACAAACCTGAAGAGTATATATGAATTGTATGTAGTCTATAATAAGGAGAGAGTTGGGATGCACTGCCCAAAGGGACTGATTTAAAATGCACAGAAAGAATCCTATTAATTTAAGAGCATGCTCTGTGGGCCAGAGGGAGCACTAGGAAGAATTTGTTCTTAGGGGGGGCTTCCTAGCATTTCCCAGTATGGAGTGGGGAGCAAGTACTTTGCTATGTCCCTTCAGGAACTACAGCATACACAACCCAACAAGGCCAGCCACCTCTGCTTACTGGTTCATGGAGGGATGGAGACAACACCCCCAGCTAACTCTCTAGGCATCCTTCCCCATGAGTGTTGGAAAAAGTTACTAAGGCTATGTCTACACACAGGCAGTTAAATTGATTTAACTTATATTAATTTAACAAAATCGATATAAAATCGTTAAACTGATTCAAGTTAAACTGATTTAAGAACTCCACACCAAAAAACTGAAATCAAACTAGCATGTCCATGGACAGCACTTGGTAGTTCAATTTAGGAGAGAGGCATCATGGGAGGTGTGGCAACATGGCACCTTGGCAGGGCCATGCCCCCAGGCAATACTATTGTTCGTGACTCATTGAATTGATTTAATGGCCACCCCTCCTGGCCCATCACTTAAGCATATCAGGAATGTTAAGGGGAGCAGATGGCCCCTTCAACTTATCTAGATGGCCCTTCAACTTAACTAGATGGCTGTTGTCACCCCATTGTTTCTCTTGGGCTTGGCGTAGGTGGGCACTGCCTGACTGCAAGGTCCTTTGAAACACTGAAGACATGACTCATATCACCTTTGTTCCTCACATTCCTTGTAATCAGGGAACTGGCGGGAAAAATAGCTTAAAAGCTCAGAGTTTGGGGTGATCAGGCAGGACGGTCCCTGACATCCTGCCTGGCCTGATCACCCAGACGCTGACCTCCTCTGCTCACAAGTTCTTCCCCGAGCATACCCCACGTTTTGAACTGCCGGCCGAGCTTCTACTGCTGCTAGTGGTGTTGGTACCCTGCAGCTCCTCTCAGTGAAAGTTTTCTCCCTTTCATGCTGCTGCCTTGCCACTGCTCGCTCTCTCTCTGTCTCTTTCCTTCTGCCCTAACAAGCCCTAGCTTTTAAGGGCTGGTTCGTTTGAGTTTTATTACTGCCTCTCTTACTTGTTTTATCTCGCTGTATCCTTTCTTTCCACTGCTCTAAAGTTCCTGGGTCCTCAAACATTTGCCACTGCATTATATTGAGTTGTATCTTTCTCTCCATTGCTGTATCTCTCTTCTCTTATTGCTTTAGAAGTGCCATTATAAGTTGCAAGATTGTTTAATTATAATTCGTGAACTTTAGAAGTGTTAATATAGCGCACAACATTGTATCATTTGGTTTGGTGCCTTAAGGTTGTGTTAAGTTTGTTTGCTAGTTTGAAAGACTGTTCCCTTTGATTTGTTGCCCCTTTAGAGTTGTATTGGTTAGTTTTGGGTTTTTTTTGTTGGTTTGAAAGATTGTTTCCCTTGATTTGTTACCTTTGAAACTGCGTTAAGTTAGTTTGTTGATTGTGAGATTTTTCCCCATGGCTGTGACCCCTGGAGTTGCATAGTTGTACTGAGTTGCCTTACCTTCTCCCTTTTTTGCAATTCCCCTAAATAAACTGTTCCCACCCGATTTTGTTTCCTTGTCTGTCGCCGCTTTCCCTTGTACTTTCCTTGCCTCCTCTCGCCTTCCCTTCACTCTTGCCATTCCCCACAACCCCCTCCTATTTGCCTTTGCTGCCTGCTCCCCGCGGCTGCTACCTGCTCCCCGTGGCTGCCCCGCCAGCTGCCCCAGCTCTTGCCGTCCACTTCCCGCGCCCGCTCCCCGCGGCTGCCGCCCGCTTCCTGTGGCTGCCCCGGCTCCTGCCGGCTCCCCGCAGCTGCCCGCCAGCTCCCCTTTTTCCTTTTTCTTTTCCTTTCCTTCTTTCCCTTTCTTCTGCCGCCACTCCCTTCCCTGCCATTCAGCCCCCCTCTGCCTCCCTCTTGAACCCCTGAACTTCTACTCAGCCCCCCCCGCTTCCCCTGTTGCCCCGAACCCCCACGTGTGTCCCAACCCCTCTGGTGCCTCTGTCCCCCTGCCCTAACTTCCGCGTGTGTCTCCGTCCCGCGGTCCCTACTCCCCCCGACTTGCCTCTCTTCTTCCTCGAATCTCCCCACTCCCGCTCTTTGGTCCCCAGCTGCCCAGCCCCTCCTGCTGCCCCTGTTGCCCCGAGCCTCCACCTGCATCCCCAGCCCACTTGCCCTCCCCTTCTTTGAGCCCCTCTGACCTTGATCCTGCTCCCTCCATTTGCGTCCTCTCCCCTCTGCCACTGCCGTGCACTAAGTTTGTACTGCACCCCCCTTCTGCCTATGTGTTACTGGAACATTTTCTAGGTTACTGTGAGTTGGTTCATAACTGTAAGTTAGGTTAATTGAGAATTCTCATTGTCCCCTAACCTGTCCCCCTCCACAAAGTTAAGCACCTTACAACACCTCATTAGAAACACCGTGACAATCACCACACATACACTCCCCATCACCCACCTGACACCCACACTCAATTTTAATAAAGATTAAAGTGTACCCCGTTTGTGCAGTAATTGCCCCCCAAGGTCCCCAAATTTTTGAACCTGCTGGCAGGGTCAACTATAAAAACAGGATCTGACCTCAGCTCTCTGTCCATTCTGACTGGCTGGAGACTGAGAGAGACAGGCATAGACTCTGCCCAGCTCCCATTCCATCACTGAGCAGAAGCTAGGCCCTTTGCTAGTCTGCAGGGTGCCCTCTTGCACTGGGGCACTCTGTTTCAGGATGCTGATGGCCCTAAGCCTGCGCCCATCAACACCATATTGCTGGCCCTGAGAGCAGCCTTGGTTCCCCTGCTCCCCTCTGTACCCCATCACACCTGGGCACACGAGACCAGCACAGACTGGTGGGAGTGCGCAGTGCTGTGAACCTGGGACAATGAGCAGTGGCAGAGGAACTTCAGGATGAGCAGGCAGACCTTCACTCTCCTGGTCGCTGAGCTCACCTCAGTTCTGCAGTGCAGGGACCCGATGATGAGACCCGCCATCCTCCCATGGACAAAAGACCGGACATTACTCTGTGGAAGTTCACCACTCCCGAGTCCTCCAGGTCTGTGGCACACCTCTTTGGCATGAGGAGGGCCACTGTCAGCGTGATTCTGCAGCAGGTCACAAGCGCCATCAATGTGGTACTGCTACCACAGCTTGCCACCCTGGGAGAGCTGTGGGACACCATTGCCAGCCTTGCCACCCTTGGCTTCCCAAACTGTGCTGGGTTACTGGATGCAACACACACCCCTGTGTGAGCCCTGGAGCACCATGTGGCTGAGTACAGAAACCGCAAGGGGTACCACTCAGTCATATTGCAGGCCCTTGTGGACTACCAGGGCATCTTTCTGAACTGTTACGTGGGCTGGCCAGGGAGGGCACACGATGCCAGGGTCCTGCACAACTCCACCCTGTACCAGGGCATGGAGGCAGGTGCCTTCTTCCCCCCCACATAACATCACCGTTGGGGAAGAGCAAGTGCCCCTCCTTATCGTTGTGGATGCCACTCGCCTGCTCCAGCCATGTCTAATGCGGCCCTACAAGGGAACCCTCAACACCAGACAGGAGCTTTTTAATTGTCGCCTGAACCGCTGCAGCCAGGTGGTGGAGTGGGCATTTGGCTTGCTGAAAACCTGGTGGAGGTGTCTCCTAATGTGGCTCAACATTGCCGAGGAGACCACCACAGAGGTTATCAGCGCTTGCATGGCTCTGCACAATCTATGGGAGCTGCATGGGGAGAAAGTAGCCCCCATCTGGGAGGCTGAGGTGGAGCTCCTCACTGGCCATTTTCTGCAGCCGGAAGCTGTGCCTCCTAGGGAGCAAGCACACCAGAGGGTGGTCAGTGTCCGAGACACAATCAGGGATCTGTTTCAAAGTGAGGAACTGTGAGGGCCAGGCATGCCACAACACACCCATCCTCCCCTATCCTACCCTTGACAGCCACCCACCCACCTGCCACCTCCCTGAACCCTACCCAATAAGGGGATGAACACAACTATTTTCAGTTTTACATGTTTTATTTACAAGAAGGAGAGGGGTTGAGCAATGATGGGCTTGGGAGGTGGTAAGGGGGTTTGGGACTTTTAGGGGGAACACTGGGGGCTGGGCATCCAACTGGGAGATGGGGATGTTGGTGGGGAGGGAACTGGGGGTGGGCATCCAAGTGGGATATGGGGATGTGGGTTGGGGACTTTAGAGGGTTGGGGGATCACTATGGGGACGCTGTCCCAGGGTCCTGGGCCATTATCCCATGGCCTACCCCATGGCCACCCCGGGTCCATGGGTGCCTGTGGCAAGGGACAACAGGTTCCTTCTGGGGAGCTCCCGCAGCTGTTGGGGGGGGCAGGTGCCTCACAGTGGGCTGGAGGCTGGAGGCAACATCCTGGATGGTGATGCTCAGGGCCTGCAGCATGTTGCTTTGCCATTCCATCGCAGCATTCTGTCACTCTAGTGTGGCAACAATGCGGTCATTGGCATCAGCCATCCACTGGAGCTGTTGGATAGCGTCATCCTGGCATGTGGCTAGCTACTCCCTCCATGACTGCGTGGCCTCCTCTGGTCCCTGGCCCAGCTGGAGGATGCTGAAGAGAAGCTCTTCCTGGGTCGAGAGGGCCCTCCTTCTCCACCCAGTGGTGGCTGGTGGGCTCCCTGGGGTGGCACCACAGGTGGCTGTGTGAGAGAAGCGGAAAACAGAGTTAGCCCCTTCTGCTTGCTAGCTTTGGGCTGTGTGCAGCCCCCCAGTAGCAAACACCTCTGCCTTGACTGTCTCCACACTCCCTGATCTGTGTGCTGTGGGGCATTGCTCCCAAGGCAAACATGACCATGTGGTGCCCACAGTGATGAGGGGTAGTCTGCCCTAGACTTTTCCGGGGGGGGGGGGGCTCCCGAGATCATGTGTCGGTGGTGTGGGCTGCAGGCTGTCTGCCCTCACTGCTGCCACTTGTGATTACCGCCGTCACTGGGCTGCGTGGCCCCTCCCATCCTGCTTGGGTCTGGGGCCCTGGTGCCACATGGCCTCTGACCCCAGGGCCCATGGGAGGGCCTCCGCACCCCCTGTCCCCGGTACCCTGCCTGTTCCTGTGTCATGTCCCCCCTCAGTGCTCATGCCACAGTCTGGCTCAGCCCTGCCTGCATGGAGGGGAGGGAACACTCACCGACAGGTGCTCCTGATGTTCTTTGAGATGTCCCCTCATCAGGGTCTTGCTCCATGGGGGGGGTGCTCCCTCTGTTTCCCCCTCTTCCTCCTCAGCCTGGGGGGGTAGCAGCTCCTTCCCCCCACCAAGGAAGAGCTCCGGACTGGCTGGCAGGGCTGCAGGTGTTGCTGTGCCTCTGAGCCAGCTGATATTGCCCACATCCAGGGATGCCTCTGCATCCAAGGAGCTTCCTTCTGGGGGACTGGCCATGGGGGAGGGGGAGCTCCGTGGAGTCAAGGGTCCTGGCAGAGAGTCTGCTAGGCCTCTCCCCGAGGAAGGAGTGGAGCTCGTCATAAAAGGGAGTAGCTTTTGGTACTTGCTGCCCCCTGGAGCTGCCTTACCTTCCTCACCCAGGCATAGTTCTGCTGCAGAACTTTCACTTTGGCACACACCTGCTTGGTGGTGCAGTGGTGCCCTCGGGCTGACATTGCCATGGTAAGCTCTGCGTAGATGTCCCGGTTCCAGTGCCTCACTCACAACCACAACCGGGTACAGCTGTCCTCTCTGCCACATATGCCTATGAGGCAGAGTTCCTCATTTCAATATAAGGAAATGTCGTGTAGACCTGCCATTTATTAAATTGAAATAACCAGCATTATTTTGACTTAGCCACTGTGTGTGGACATACCCTAACTGAGTTACAGCAAAACAAACAAAGAGTCCTGTGGCACTTTTAAAGACTAATAAATTTGTTTATTGCATGAGCTTTCATGGGCATAATCCCACTTCATCAGATGCATGAAATGGAAACTGTAGTATGTTAGGTGTGTATATACACATACAGAGAGGGATGGGTCAAACAGTTTAGGATGGATAGGCTACTAGCCTATCTCAGTAAAGCAAACAAGTTCTTTTGATTCAAACAGCATGTATGAGGGCCCTGTAACTGCAGCAGCTGAGAAAGTGAGTCTATTAGAGGGGAAATTACATTTTGTAATGAGTTAGCCATTCCATTTCTCTATTCAGACCCTGTGTGAAGGTCTCTAGTTTGCATGAGTCCCAGCTCTGCAGTTTCACTTTAGAGTTTGTTTTTGAACGTTTTTGTTATTTTTTTCCCCCGAAATACTTTAACTACCATGTTTGTTACAGAATTTTCAGGTAGATTGAAATGTTCTCCTACGGGCTTTGATGTTACCATTCTTGATGTCTGATTTGTGTCCATTTATTCTTTTGTGCAGAGACACTCCAGTTTGGCCAATGTATATTGCAGAGGGCCATTTTTGGCACATGGTGGTATATATTACATTCGCAGATACACAAATGAAAGAACCCCTGATGGACTGGCTGATTTGGTTAGGCCCTATGATGGTCTCACTTGAATAGATATGTGGGCAGAGTTGGCAACAGAGTTTGTTTGCAAGGATAAGTACCTAGTTTAGTGTTCCTGTTGTATGGCATGCAGTTGCTGGTGAGTATTTGCTTAAAATTGGGGGGCAGTCTGTAAACAAGGACTGACCTACATCCCAAGACTTGAGAGAGTGAGGGATCATCTTCCAGGGCAGGTTGTAGATCAGGGGTCTCAAACTCAAAGCACCACGAGGGCTGCATGAGGACTAGTACATTATCCTAAGGGTCACACAACTGAAACCTTTTCATACAACGATATTGCAAATATCCATAACCATAGTGCCATTGCAAGCCACAGGAAATAGGTTTAGGGACTGCATACAGCTCGTGGGCTGCTTTGGAGATCCCTGTTGTAGATCATTGATGATGTGTTGGAGGGGTTTTATTTGGGGGCTGTAGGTAATGACCAGCATTATTCTGTTGTTTTCCTTCTTGAGTCTATCCTTTATTTGGTGACTTCTGGGTACCCATCTGGCTCTGTCAATCTGTTTCTTAACTTCTGCAGGTGGGTATTGTGATTTAAGAATGCTTGATAGAGATCTAGACGGTGTTTTTCTCAGTCTGAGGGAGCAGAGCAAATGCGATTATATTTTAGGGCTTGGCTGTAGACAATGGATCATGTGATGTGTCTCGGGTGAAGGTTGGAGGCATGAAGTTAAGTATTGCTATCAGTAGGTTTCTGGTAGAGGGTGAAGGTTATGTGGCCGTCACTTATTCGTACTGTAGTATCCAGAAAATGGATCTTCCATGTGGACTGGTTCAGAGTGAAATTAATGGTGGAATGGAAATTATTGAAATCACAGTGAAATTCCTCAAGAGCCTTTTTTCTGTGGGTTCAGATGATGAAAATTTCATCAGTGTAGTGTAATTAGAGGAAAGGCACTTGAGGGTGAGAGCTGAGGAAGTGTTGTTTTAAGTCAACCATAAAAATGTTGGCATATTGTTGGGCCTTGTGGGTAGCCATTGCAGTGCCATTGACTTGAAGGTATAAATTGTAGGGCTAAAGTGGAAAATTTTGCGATGGACAAGTAGCAGCACCCATCCCTCCCACCTCCATAAGCAATCCAACTGTGAACTAATACTGGGTTTCATGCCCAATGCACCAGCTGAAGCCAGTCTCCTGTGTGAATTGATTGAGGCCATTTTGCTGTTTTAGCTGTTTTGCCAGGCTTGGCTGTGATGTATTTCTTTTATCTGTTCCTTCAAGTTACCTTGGCTTTGGGCCTCCTGAGTATGTGAAGGGAAAGAAGGCTTAATCACCCCACCTTCTCATGGTGATTTGAGTTTGAGACCCCAGTTGTGGAGCATGCTCAATGCAGCCACTCTCTTAATTTCCAGAAGCTTCTGGACCTGAGCAGCCAAATCTGCCCAGCAACATAGCCCGGCATCAAGAGATTCTTAAAAGAGCTAGCTCCTTTAATTAGACATAAGGGTTACACTGGGACATCATGTGGGATACTCTTCCTGATGGTTTGTAATCCATCTTGGTGTGCAATGTTGGTATAAAGAGCTTCTACATCTATAGTGGTGAGGATGGTGTTTTCTGGAAGATCACCACTGGACTGCAGTTTTCTCAGGAAGCAAGGGGTGTCTCAGTGATGACTAGGAGTGCTGATATTGTAGGGCCTGCAGAGAGAGTCCACATAGCAAGTCTTGCTGTAAGGGTGCGAATCCCTGAAATGATGGGGCATCCTGGATTTCCAGGTTATGGATCCTGGGTGATGTAAGATTTTAGGTGAATTATAATTCCATAATGAGAGGCAGCATATTCTGACTAACAGATTTATTTTTCGCCTGAGCTTTCGTGGGATAAAATCCCATTTCGTCAGATATTTCAAAGATGGGTGAACCATCTTTGAAGCATCTGATGAAGTGGGATTTTCCCCCATGAAAGCTCAGGCAAAAAATAAATCTGTTAGTCTTTAAGTGCCACATGACTCCTTGGTTTTTTTGCTGGCCTAGACTAACACAGCTATCCCTTTGGAAATTGACAAGCATATTCTGAGCTGTGTAGGGAATCTTTATTGAAGGAGAACGGAGAGAGAGAACCAGACAGACAGGTTTCCCTAGCACTAAAACAACTCTCCCATTTGTCACTATGACAACCTCAATGACCCTAGCTAGTCCAAAACACCACAGAAAAAAAAGCAAGGAGTGTAGTGCGAAAAACAGTGGGTCGTCCAAAACTTGTTGCCTCCCTCTGTTTCTGGTATATACGACGTTAAATGTCGAACATGTTACCTTTACTTCTAAGCTGCAGAAACTACCTCTGTTGATCTGAGCATGTGCAGAACATTCTAAGTAACAGACCATACTTTTTCACACTACAGTGTTGGAGAGTTGTCTTGTAGCCTCCTTTCGTAATCTGACTTATTCATGCTGACTACAGTACCTACTTTGTCAGCCTCTTTAATAATAATGTCAGAGTTGTTTCTGGGGCTGTGAATCACATTATGTTCGGCATGGCTAGGGTTACCAGATGTCAGGCAAAAGGAGGACATGTTCTCCCTTTTAACTTCATGTGGTCCGTCCAGCAGGCATTTTAAAAATACATGATTTTGTTTGGCTTTTTACTTACAGTGGTTAAAATACGTTGGAATGCCCTGGAACACCCTATTTTTAGGAGGAAGCATTCCAGAGCCCCCTAAAAACAGAAGAATATTACATTAATACTATGTTTTTTCCATCTGTCCTCCCACATCCTCCTTTTCATACTTCCCTGTCCTTTTCGTGCTTTGGTATCTGGTAACCATATGGATAGCTGAGGTTATGGTGGAAGGGATATTGTTTGTCCAGAATTTCAGTCTGTGCACGTGGATGGAAACCCTCTATGTGGAAGTTCAGTCTGTTATTCCACCCATCAAGAGGCATTCATGTAGAATCCTTCTTCCTGTAGCATAGGGGGGAAGGCGTGTGCAGGTTAGCATGCTGTTTGGTGGTGTGGTGAGTTAGAGCAGATTTCGCACTGACACACTGTGGTGTACTCACATTAGACTTCAATCAACAATCAACAAATCAATTATCAATACAGAAAATAATCAAAAGGCAGCAAATTTACTATTGGAATATACTGTAACACCTTGAATTCTCTGAACAGTTTCTGTTCAAGCTATAGAAGTCAACTACTACAGAAGAAGTCCAAGAAAGGAAACAACAGAATGCCACTAGTCGTCACCTACAACTCCCAAGTCAGACCTCTACAGCACATCCTCAGGGATCTACAGCCTATTCTACAACATGATCCCTCACTTTCTCAAGCCTTGGGAAGCCAGACCTCTCCTAACTTACAGATGGCCCCCCAACATTAAGCAGATATTTACCAGCAACTACAGACCTAACATCAGAGCCATTAAAGCAGGCACCTATCCCCACAACAAACCACACTGCCAACGTTGCCCACATATATGCACAAAAGGCAATATTACAGGACCTAATAAAACCAGCTAGTCCATCAAAGGCTCATTCACCTGCTCATCCACCAATATGATTTATGCCATCACATGCCAGAAATGCCCCTCTGCCTTATATTTTGGACAAACAGGTCAGTTTCTGCACAAAAGAATAAATGACACAAATATGAAATCAGAAATCACAACATTCTGAAACCACTGGGTGAACATTTCAATCTTCCTGATCACTCCATTGACGATATACTACTTGTGATGCTCAGACAGATGAAGGCTTCAAAGAGAAGCTGCTGAGATGGAATGTATTTGCAAATTTGATTACATTGCTTCAGGGCTTAATTAGGGAGTTGGGATTTTTCTCTCATTGCAACAGGTGATTTCACTTCATCTTCCTCTATGTGCTGTTCCCCATTGTTTGAATCTTTACAACTGCTTTGAATTGCTGTTACAGTGTGACCTGATCTCATTATTTACACTTCCCTGCATTTATTTCCTCCCATTCTGTAAATTCCCCCATCTTCAAAGCATCTGACAAAGTGGGATTTTCTCCCATGAAAGCTCATGCAATAAATAAATTTGTTAGTTTTTAAGTGCCACAGAACTCCCCCTTGTTTGTTTTAGCCTGAACTATGACCCTGGAACTTTGGGAAAGTCTTAATCTGAATTCAAATGTTGCTGCTCAGATTCTTCTATAATTTTATTACTTAGTAGGTCAGTGGATTTGCAATGCTACTCAGCCAACATTTCCCCACAGTGGAAACAGTCACCAGTGCTTTCAAAAAGAGTAGAAAAATTTTTAATTTACAAGGTGATAAAAAAGACACCAAGGGAAAATGAGTTGATAGCACAAGTGCAGTAGTTACTTACTCCACAAAGGAATAGTACTTTGTGGACTGAACTGCTTTGCAGCTGAGAATTGTGTGGGTTATAAAATGAAGGCAGTTGTTGTAGCTTTATTGAATTAACAATGGAAATAATTTATATGAGAAGTAACTCCCAGCTTTGTTCATTAGATCTTACAAGTACTGTTTAACAAAAGAGGTGGGAGTTGAGAGGAGGGAGGGAACTGATTATAGATTTTGTAGACTATGCATTAGATTATAGAATAATATGTAGACATTTTAAGACCCCAATTTCTCAGCCGAGCTTAACAAACTGCTATACTTCTATTATGAGTAAACTGAGCTATAACATGGTTTGGCCTCATGTGAGTGGATTGGCTGAAACGTATCAAGTTAAATCTGTTCTAGATGTCAGTGGGACCAGAATGTGACACAACTTTACCTATATTTTTCTTTCTACCTTGATTTTCTCCATATAATGTTTTCCTTTCTTTTAGAAGTTATTTAAACTCATTTTTCTGTAGTACTCTTCTTTCTTTGGATAAGGCTGTAAGGTTTCCCCAGGAAGTAAATAAATAAGGCTGTCTTATAGTCCCACAAAACTTCTCATGGGTGGGAATCCCCCTTTGAAAGGGGTACTAGGAACAATCACTATCTGGGAAAGTCTGATAGTGAAGATCAAACAGAGTTGCAGTTCCAGAGTGTGAAGGAATGGCTGCTGGAGTCACAGAGCTTCTGTGAAGATGGTCTTGGCATCCTACAGATATTCTGAGATCTACATACAATTGAGGAGATCCATGGGGTTTGAAAGGTGGCCGTGTAGTTCAGTGAAGCTGGAGAAGCAGGTCTCTATCTTGCCGCCATAATATATTTGGGAGTCAACAGGTTACTATTTACAAATTCCATTTAAATGTCCCTAAGATCTTGGAAGAAATTCTGTGCTCACTGTGGTGAAGTTCTTCTAGGAAGCTGAACATAAGGAGAAGTAAAGCTTGTTCTTTCTGCTTCAACCTCTTTCTGATTGGCCTTACTAAAATGCAGAGCTGTCACTAATAGGTTAGAGTGTACCCACTCAAGGAAGCAAAAGCTTTGTCTGGTGAAAAACCAAACAAAATATGAAACAAATGAAAAAAGCCAGGTAACCCTAAGGAAGAAGCTTTGCAAGGAGACCTTTGCGCTGATTTCTATTTTCTTACTCATCACCTGTGAGCTTTTCCATAGGAGGAGGTGGTCACTGGCTTCTGAGGAAGAATTATGAGATCTAGTCTACTCATAATTATTAGTTTCTTTCTTTCTAAACCTTTTATGAATATGTAATACACAATATAACAAACTCTATTACATTTACAGTTGTATGTTTTCTCTTTCCTGCGTTAAGGTTGACACATGCAAAGTCAAGCGTTTGCTGTCAGATGCCTGATTTAGGACTCCTGAACTCTTCAGAATTTGCCACTGGATTAAAATTTCCCATGTCAGTGGGCTGTAACTGAGGGCGTAAATTGCATAATAGTCCTCTCCCCCATTCCCAGGAAATGCGTCTAACAAGTAGCTCTCAATACAAAACCTGTAATTTCAATTAGCATGTCTTTGTGTGAGTTCCATGGCATAGTGTTCTAATCTTTGCAGTTCACTGCTTTGTGCTAACAGCCTGTAACAAAGTTTGGTCTTGAAAATATCAGGCACAATGCAACTCATTCTGAATTATGATGCTCTGTTATTAACTTCCATTGTAAATAGTAGCACCTCATTGTTATAATTAGAGCTATGAAAGGGGAGAGAGACTATAGCTGCTGACCTAATCCTCAGTTGTCTGTATTGTGGGTATGGTAGATTTCACCATGATAGCATTGCTCTCTGTACAGACGTTACCATGGTCTGCTGTACATATAAACATGATTTATCCACTCATTTTAAGAAGCAGATTGACTTTATTGATTTTAATAAAGTTGTGTGGCAGCAAATGCTCACTTTAAAGCTTAGAAAATATTGGAATTACAAATGAGCCAAATGGGTTCAGAAAATTGTAGGTATTTATGTTTAGGTGGTAGTTTTGCAATGCATGGAAACTGAGCCCTAGTCTATACTTGCCACACTTTTCAGTGGCAGTTGACAGGAGATATGCAAGGTATATAAAATGGCTTGTGTATCTCTCAACAATTTACTAATTCATCGCTACACATTAAGGTAAGCCAACCGGAAATGACTTTCGGTAGGCTTATAGCAACTCCAGTTCTGAGACTGGAGTTGATATGAAGATTTCTGGAGTGATTGAGCAGGTCTACACAGACTGCTCAATTGCACCCAGAAGATCATGCTGATGGCAATGATTTTGCTGCCATCAGTATAGACTTACCCTTAATAACCCTTACCTGCCTTGCAGAGGGCTTGTCTTTGCTGACAATGGCAAATTTGCCACTGCCAGTTCAAACTTCCTCATCAACTGAACATCCATTCAGCCTATCAGGAAGTTTGATCCTTGAACATCACCCCAGCAACTGGGTAGCACTGAGTCAAAGGGAGGTCCCTTTACAGTGGATGAGCTAGGAGTAGGGAAGTCAAATGCAGATATGCAAGTTATATTAAGTAACTTGCGTATCTCTGTTCGGCTATCACCAAAAAGGCTAGGCAGTGTCGACCTGCCCAGAGATACAGGAATCATCTCCCTGGATGTGATCAATGAACCATCCAGCCCAATATGCTGGTTCTGAGAATGAGCTATAAAAAAACAGTTTGAGGAATGTTCAGGAGACCCTCACTTAGTTAAAAAACAAGGAGTCCTGTGGCACTTAAAGACTAACAAATTATGCAATAATCTATTCTGAGGTGAGATTGCTTCCTAGTTAGTTAGATGTCGATTTATACCCTGAAACATGAGGGTTTATATCCCTTCCAAACTCTTTGCCATGTAACTGTTCATTCTTGTTTTTGAATCCTGCTAAGCTGCTTTAATGATTATTGGGTATATTTATTTGCAAAGGGACATTCAACAACCAACCATATTGTAACTAACTTAACAATCCCTTGTTCTCTTCTTTCTCTGAAATTTGGTTGGGTGCACTTCCTTGTTCATTGCAGGTGTCCAGAGATGCAGTGCCACATCTACCAGAAGTCTCACTGCAATTCATGCAGTTCATGATACACTGACCTGCAGTGATACAAGGAATGCCAGAGAATTTCAAAGGGGGAAATAATTTTAAAAGCAGTTACCGGTAAGTTAAAAATTTAGCCTGTTAACTACAAATATTCATTTTAGATCTAGAACTTAAATTTCTGATCTATTCTGGCAACTATGACAAAGAAGTCAAATAAGGAAGCAGACCTTGCCAGCAAAGGTGCTCATTGATGAAATAGCCCCCACTGGAGTCAAGCATGATCTAAAGTACTGAAACAAAGGCTGTGTTCACACACAGGCATTATTTCGATACAAGCTGTGTCGAAACAACTTGTATCGAAATAATGCCTTATTTCGAAATAACTTAATTCGAATTAACAGTTTGTTAATTCGAATTAAGGAAAAAAGCTCAAAGCGAAATAGCAGTTTCAGGCAACAGTTATTTCGAAACAAGTCACTGTTGTTTCGAAACAACATGTTCAAACTGCATTGTTTCACCCCCAAATGGGGTTTAAGTTGTTTCGAAACAATGCCGTTGTTTCGAAACAATGGGTGCCGTTGTTTCGAAACAACCGTGCGTCGTATGAACAAGGTATTTCTTATTTCAAAACAACCTCTGTTGTTTCGAAATAAGAGTGCTGTGTGAACACAGCCAAAGTGTAGGCCTCCAAAAACATAGCAATAGATGGTGTTGTTCTAGAAAAGAAACTAAAATGTGAAAGCCATTGGGCCTACTGGTAATTCGCTAGTTCTCTGTATTGGAAAGTCCCCTTTCTATATATATTGTATTTAGACCATTTCATTTTACATAATCCTCTTTAAATATTTTCAAAAAATCCGCTTGAGCTGCCAATTTATGCATGACAATAATTGAAGAGGACAATCAGGTTTAGTTTTTGACCTCATTTTCACCGTGGTAAATCCAAAACATATCTCTTGAAATCATGGAATTAGTAGAGAGACACATCAGTGAAACCAGGATCAAAATCTTTCACTATCATAAAGTTAAGGAAAAACTGATTGGGCACTGTTTGTTTTAATTCGTTCTCACTGTTCCACTTTATTTGACTGAACGATTCACTTCCCCTTCTTCATCTCCAAATGTGTTCATAATACAAAGACTACTTTCACCAGGCCGTCATATGTTGCTTTTATTTAATGCTTAGGTCGAAATGCAGAGGTGATTCTTCATTGAACATCTGATGTTCTGTACATGGCACTGATCTTATTAGGGTAACCCATAAATGTAGGTAACATAGATACATTTTCCTAAGAATTTTCTTGTGGTATTATGATTTGTATTCAATTACCCTTTCCTCATCACCTCTGTTTCTTGAAGCAGCAAACCATTTTTCACATCTGAGTAGTTGGTGTCTTAGTTGTAGAGGCATAAATTTTCATTAAAAAAAACTGATTGACCTTGCCAAAATAAAAGACATGAGATTTAATGAAACCTATTTAATACCTCATGTTAAAAAGTTCTTGCTTACCTCCTGACTTCATTGTTACATAAACTGCACTGGGTATTGACATTGAACAAGGGAGTGTTGAATGACTGACCTCTCACTGATGAAGGGGATTTATCTACTGAGACGAGCATTCAAAAATAAATCTCTGTACAAACCATTTAATAGTAATAGAAAAAGAAATAGAAAATAAATGACTTACTGAGGATATGATTGTGATCGCCAATCATTTCTGGTGTCTCATTTCAAGTCCAGCATGAGTCCTTGGTAAAATTAATGTGGGTTTTTTATTCATTTCCTGGCAGATATCTGTTCACATAAACAATTCTACAGTGTTTTAGAGAAATAGCTAATCTTTGCTCCAGGGAAAGTCAGCCAAGATGGAACATGCAGGGAGATTGACTTATGCACATGGACAGTGGTCTTTCCAGGTGAATTAGGGGACTGCCCAGCAGCAACAGAAATATCATTCCTGCAGCAGAATTTTTTCTTGAAAAATGAATTCTGGTGTTGGCTTGTCAAGTTCAGGAAATTGAGGATGCGTGGGAGGAATTATGCACAATGTATGTGTGAGTGTGTTTGGAGAATCGATCTATCAGTGAAGGAGTCCAAGCATAATCAGCTGCTCTTCCTATTACTTTAATTTGCCTGGGAATTACAATCCCTTGTCACCATCTCAATCCCTTTTCCCTGCTTCAAGTAGCATATACCTAAATTTTTATTCTTTTTAGGAAGTTATCTAATTTGAACTAGCTGCTCATATTTTATAAACTTGTGGTCAAGTTATTCTGTGAGTGCCCATGTCACTTACATGTAGAGAAAAATTCTGCAAATGTCTATTTCACAGTGTTATAGATATGGAAATGTTATTCCCACTGTTGTCCCTATTGAAAGGAATGATAATTTTGCCATTGACTTCAGTGAGTTCAGGCTTATGGACAGAAGAAAGAACAGGCTAAAACCCAAGTGAATTGTTCATCTTTAGGAGCTCTTTGCATACAGTTGTTTGTCATACTGCGGCAAACTCAACCAACAAGCGATTTGTTTTCTGTCAAGAAATTTGCAAGCATAAACACGTACTGTGAAATCTGCAAAAGAAATCACCCTCATTTGACAATGTCCTGTCTCATCAGAATGCTCTAAAGCATCCTCACATGTCTCAAGCAATGTTTCTTCCATACCATTTTTATTAGAAGGTCACCTCTGTTAAGTTAGTGAGTTTTATTGGTTCACTGAGTGACCACTTTATAGAAGCTTTTCTGTAATTTATTCTGGCAAAAGGTTTTTATGATTGTGTGCATTTTTTAAATGTTGTGTGAAACCCATCTTAAATTACCAACAAAAAAGTGACTGAACAGAGGTGATCTAATAGAAACAGAACAAATTTGTACTTATTATGTTTGGGGATTTATTAGGGTAGTCTTTTACGATAGGATGTTCTCCAACAAGATAACTTCATGGTTACTTCTAACTTCTAAACATGTTAGATGGCACTCTTCTGCTTCTGCGAGGAGTTAGTTTAGTCTCTCCTAAGTGTTATCAGGTTAGAACAGCACTGGACTTAATATTTATAAACTTCCTACCCAAAATAGTTCTCTAGCTACTGGAGCTGTTGAAATACATCAGACTGCCTAGTGCTTCTGGTTTTATGTATCTTACAAAGTTAGCAAAATAGACTTTGATTTATAGAAAATAATTCTAGACTTTTTGGAGAAGTAATTTATGGCTGTTAAAAGAGGGAAAGGGGGATAAGAGAATTTTGTTATTTTGCATAAGAATATTTTTCTTCTATTACATATTCCAGAATCTTCACAATTGAATAGGACCAGACAGAAAAAAAGAGATCTTGAATTATTCCCCTTTTTTTCCTCTCTCAGGTCAATTTAAATGCCAGATCAGGTTTAAGAATGGAAATGTTTCTGTCATAAAATATGTCTCAGACACTGACTGGAAAAGAAATACATAATAAGGCTCTAAGGGCATGTCTACACTGGAGATTCTGTTAAATTAACTTAACAAAGTAGACTTTAAGTTGACTTAAAGTCGACCTTATTGTGTTAGAGCGTCAACGCTGAAAATTCCTGTTGACTGCCAATGTCCACACTGGCAGGTGTAGGTCAATGCTTTCTAGTGGCCAGGAACTCTGGGAGGGGGCCTGGAGGCTAATTAAGTCGACTTAAGGACTATTCATCATCTACACTGACTTAAGTGTTAAGTTGACCTTTAGAGAGGGTATTATTAAATTGACTTAAGGACACACTTCAGTCAAGTTATTAAAAGCCCAGTGTGGCCATGGGGGTCTGTAGGTCGACTTAAGCTTCTTTAAAGTTGACCTAGGGCTATGTCTACACTTAGATTGTTAAATTGATTTCACTTAAATTTATCTAATTAAATCAAAATAAAAATCATTACATCAGTTTAAGTGAAATCAATTTAACATGTCCCTACTAGAAACCCAAATTGAAATAGCATGTCCATGGACAGGACTTGGTAGTCCAGTTTAGGAGAGGGCACCATGATGTCCCCCAAGAATAGGGTTACCAGATGTCAGGCAAAAGGAGGACATGCCCTCCTTTTTACCTTCACGTCCTCCGTCCAGCAGCCATTTGAAAAATACATGATTTTGTCTGGCTTTTTACTTACAGAGGGTTAAAGTATGCTGGAATGCCTTGGATCACCCTGTTTTTAGGGGGATGTGTTCCAGAACCCCCTAAAAACATAAGAATATTACATAAATAGAACATTTTCTCCATGTGTCCTCCAATGTCCTCCTTTTTGAAATTCCTTGTCCTCCTTTCCATGCTTTGGTATCTGGTAACCCTACCCAAGAAGGGCCATGCCCCCACCCAATAGATAGAAAGAGGAAGGCATCCTGGGAGCCAGAAGGGCAAAAACTGTTAAATCAAAATAACAGTTAAATTAAAATAATGTGGCTACAATGCATTATTTTGAAATAATAATTTTGATTTAACTGTGATTTTGATATAAAGCAGGTTTTATTATTTTGAAATTACCGTTTCTTATTTCAAAATGAGGGAGCTTCTCATTTTGAAATAAGGAAAGCTAGTGTAGACATTGTGGAAGAGGCCTGTAAGGCCTCAGACTTGCTTAACCACAGAATGTCTGTGAAAAAATAGGGAGGGTAAGATAAAAATGAAATACCCTGAGAAAAGCTGACTGTCTCTTGTTAACAAGGTCAGGATGTTCCAAAAGATAAGTTGACTCTGAATCCTGCCTTTGTAATATTTTAGCTAATTCTGTAATTTTCCATTGGCTAGCTAGAAAAGAGGAAGTACCCTATGTTGAACACACTATGATTTTTATAAATACTGTTGAAATTTGTTTGTAAGTAGAGCTCTCATTAACCAGACAGAATTTCTGTCAGTTAGTGATCTTTTCCTGCGTATGCTTGAATAAAAAGATCCCTTTTTGGACGTAACAGCACTTGGGCTATGTCCACACATAGATGGGTATTTCAAAATAAGTTATTATTGTTGCCAGCCAATTGCATAAAAGCAGGAACAGACCTCCCCTCCCTGTCCATTATGACTCCCAAGAGCTTGCAAGAGATATGACTATGGATGCTTTCCGGCTCCCATACCATCCTCGAGCACTTGGTAGACCCACTACTAGCTGCAGGGTGCCGCCCTGCTGTGGGACACACTTTCCCTGAGCCTGATGAGCCTGGAGCTGAGCTCCAGACCATCATCTCAGTGGCCCTCACAGCAGCAATAACTTACTGTTCCCCTTCTGTGCCACAGTGCATCTGGGCACCAGCACAGACTGGTGGGAGCGGGTTGTCCAGCGAACCTGGAGCAAGGAGCAGTGGAGGAGGAACCTCCAGGTTAGCAGGGAGACCTTACCCACCTCATCGCCGAGCTCACCCCAGTCCTGCACCGAAGGGAGACGGTGATGAGGGCAGTCATCCCTGTGGACAAGAGTGTGGCCATCGGTCTCTGGAAGATGACCACTCCTGAGACCCACAGGTCCGTTGCCCATCTCCTTGGCATCGGGAGGTCCACCATTGGGAAAGTGCTGCTGCAGGTCACCCACGCCATCAGCACGGTCATGCTGTCATGTCTTGTCACCTAGGGAGCACTGCAGGACACCATCACTGGTCTCAGTGCGTTGGGCTTTCCAAACTGTGTGTGTGTGGGGGATACTCGATGCTACCCACATCCCCGTGTGAGCCCCACCACACCACCTGCTCCCCGGTTCTGCCGCAGCCATCCCCTACCCTATCCACCCACACCCTGAACCCAACCCAATAAAACACTCATGTACAACTGTTAACGTGGGTGAACTTGTTTTATTAATACAAAGAAGGGGGTTAGGAAAGGCGAAGCTTGGGAGGCAGGAAGGGTTGAGTGGGGGCAGAACTGGCGGGGACTTCAGTGGGGGAGGGGATGTGGAGTGGGGGCACTAAACTGGGAGAGGGGATGTAGGGTGGGGGCACAATTGGGGAGACTAAACTGGGAGAGGGGACGTGTGGTGGGGGTTTGGGGACAGCTGGGGGGGCACATTGGGAGGAACCAGCCCCAGGACATGGCCCGCAGCCCCACGCCCTTCCCCATGGCCACCCTGGGTCCGGGGGCACTGGTGGTGA
The DNA here is from genome assembly GCA_007922195.1 of Podocnemis expansa. Classification (NCBI taxonomy): domain Eukaryota; kingdom Metazoa; phylum Chordata; order Testudines; family Podocnemididae; genus Podocnemis; species Podocnemis expansa. The sequence continues at coordinate 29,474,788 of ML681964.1, read as the reverse complement.
GGGGCAGCTAGGTCCCTTGGTGCAGCTGGTTCTGGGTTCTGGGGGGGCAAGGTGTGTTCCAATGCTCCACATGGCAATGTGTAGGTTCTCGAGGGCTGTCACCTGGCACTCCAGAGCTGTTGCCTGGCACTCAAGGGCCACTGCCTACTGCTCCAGGGCCGCCACAACGTGGTTGTTAGCATCGGTGGCACGCTGGAGCTGCCAGACAGCCATGTCCTGCTGCCTGCCCTGCTCCACATGCCAGGCCCAGGACAACTCTTCGGCTTGCTGGCTGAGGTGGAGCATGCTGGCCAGGATCTTGTCCCGGGTCTGGCGGTCTTTCCTCCTGCGCCTTGCGGTTGTTGGTGGGCTTCCAGGAGAAGGCCAATGGGTGGGTGGATGAGCAACAGGGCAGAAGGGAGAACAGTTACTGTCAGCCTACTGGCCTTGGTGTGTGCAGCCTATGAGCTGCAAACACCTCTGCCCTGACAGCAAGCAGGATACCCAATCTGTGTGCTGTGTACACTGCACTCAGGGGCATGTGGCCTCGTGGCCCACAGTAGTGAGCTGGCCTCAGCAGCATGTGGCCTGGGAAGTCTCCTGAGGCCATGTGACAGTGGTGCTGGCTGCAGGCTCTCTGCCCTGCATGCTGCCACATCTGCCTATTGCCATCCCCATGTTGAGGGACCCCCATCCTGCTTGGACACGGGACCCTGTCTCCATATGCCTCCCTGCATCCATGGGAGAGCCTATGCCCCCCGGGCCTGAGTCCCACCGTCCCAGGGGCGTGCCCTCCTTGGGATCCATGCCTTGCACTCCTGGGCCTCCCTGCCTGGGGGGTGAACACTCACTGACTGGGAAGCCTGATGTCTGGCTTGATGTCCCCTGCAGGGCAGCTTCCTCCTACTCCGGCTCCTCCTCGGGGCTGCTGATGTGCTCCTCCAGGATGAGCTCCAGGCTGGCAGGTGGAGCAATGCTGGGCCAGCTGCTCTCACCCATCCAGGGGTGTCTTGACATCTGAGGGGGCCCCCTCTGGCTCTGGGGATGCAGCCAGGGTGCGGGGCTTGTCAGAGTCTGGGGCCAAGATGGCAGGCCAGTGGGCTCCTGGCCCAAGATGGTGTGGAGCTCATCAAAGAAGGGGCAGCTGGTGGCAGGTGCTGCCCCATGGAGCTGCCTGGCATCCCTGGCCTGGGCATACTCCTGCCAGAGACCTTTTATTTTTGAGCGCACCTGTTTAGTGGTGCACTCATAGCCATCCACTGCCAGGGCCTTGGCAATGTCCTGATAGACATCGACATTCCGGTGCCGTGCCCAAATGAGCCCTGATGTCCTCCCTTGCCCAGATGCGCAGGAGGGCAAGGGTCTCATTGTGGCTCCAGATTGGTGCCCGGCATCGCCCCTGTGCCCGAGTGCCTCGAGCCTCAACCATTCTCACTGTGCTGTGTCTGGAAGCATGAGGGACTAGGCTGGCAGGGCACTTCCAGGCCCCTGAGCACCCTGGGAGGAAGAAGGTCAACTTGTGCTGGAATCGAAATAGCTGTTGTTTCGAAACAACATGTCCGAACACTGTTGTTTCGAAACAACCATTTTGAAACAACGTCTATTTCAATTTCATGCGAGGTTTAACACTTTTGAAACAACAGCCGTTATTTCAAAATGATGGGGTCCTGTTGTTTTGAAATAACAAAACATCGTTCGGACATCCCAGGCTCTATTTTGCAACAACGGCTGTTGTTTCGAAATAAAACCCTGGTGTGGACACAGCCTTGATTAATTAGTTTTCTTTAACAACATGCACCACTTTAAATTGAAATAATCATCATTTCAATTTAAAGTGTAACTGTAGACATACCCTTAGACTTTTAGTTTAGAAAGCTAAAATTATCACCACAATGTGTATTTTCCTGCCACAAGATAATTAATTTCACTTAATGGAAAAAACAATGATAATCTGTAGCTCATTACATACACATAATTGATTTACTCTCAAAATATTCCAGAAATGTAGGTACTTAGCACTTATCCTTTCTGAACTGGATCTTGAATCTAAATATAGTCACAAGCTGTTACTTAACAGAAGGGCTATGTCTACATTGCTCTGCCTTTTTGAAAAACCTTTTTTCAGGATAAGTATTTTGAAATAATCATCTCAAAAAAACCAACAGTCCATTTTCCCAAAATACTGCGGCTTTTTTTTTAATTTGAAAAAGAAAGTCTACACGGGACTTTCTTTTTTGAAAAAAACAAGGCAATGGATGAGATAGGGAGGCTTTTTCAAAAAAAAAAAAGCCTTTGCCTTATCTGGGGATGGCTTTTTTTGAAAAAATTACCTTGAAAAAGGCTTTTTTTCAAAATATAACAAGGGTTAGTGATCCCCAAAAACCACTCTGGTATTTCGAGGTACCAGAGTGCTTTTTCAAAAAAGCTAAACCCACGAGCTTTTTTGAAATAAAAAGTCTTTTTTGGGGTAGCTTTTTCGAAAAAAGTCTGTAATAATCCTTGGGGAGGAAGGGGTTAATGCTCTGGTCAGTAAGTCCCAGGACAGCCAATAGGAATGAAGCACAGGTTTTTTAATTGGAACAGCAGCTTTGCCTGTTCCTGTTTGGATGCAGCAGAGCTCCTGGGAGGATCAGGAGGAGGCCAGAGGGGCCTGAGGAAAGATCCAGCGACATCCTTATCAAAGATAAGTTAAGTTTGTTACTGACCAGGCATGAGTAGAACAGGGAATGTTTACTTAGACTCTGTCAGGGTATTTCTTTGTTTTTGGTTTGGTTTTGGATTTCTCTGTGTTGAGCACATGTACCCCTCCCACTACCCTGTAACTACCTAAGTTAATTCCCAGAGAAGTAACTGTCTGTGTTTCTTATCTGTTCTTTTTATTTAAGATTTTACCTTTTAAGTGGGCTCTGGTTCTGTGCCCTGGAAGGGCAAGAGATTTGTGTGCATGTGCCTCAGACTGCACAGGCAGCTACGAAAAGGGATTCTGTTCCAGTTTCAGCTGATATTTCAGCTGTGGTTCAGTCACTCTCCCAAGAGAGGAATAAAAGTGATTGAGGATACCTCACAAGAAGGAATTCCCAAATGTGCCTTCCTGGGTTTCAAGAGGTTTTTGCATTTGAGTGGTGGCAGCGATACCACTCCAAGGCCAGGAATTGGAGGCCTTGGAGAGTTTTAAGATCAGGCTTTAAGGCCAGTGGCTTTTAAGGCCTGTTGCAGGCTGCACCTTCTGCACTCAGAGCGCCAGAGTCGGGAGACAGCCTTGACAAAGCCATTCCCAAACACGGCAAAGATGTTTTTTGAAAAAGCCTCCCTATCTCATCCCTTGCCTTGCTTTTTTTTGAAGAAGAAAGTCTGGTGTAGACTTCCCTTTTTGAAATAAAAAAAGCTGTGATATTTTGGGACAATGGACTGTTGTCCCATAATAGCATTTTTGAAAAAAAGTTTTTTTGAGATAATTATTTCAAAAGTTATCTTGAAAAATTTTATTTTGAAAATGCTGGGCAATGTAGACATGCCCAAAGTGATTTGTTTCCCTACACCATTTATTTATCCTTTCTGTTCATTCAAATCTCATTAGAACCTGGTATAATATGCTAGAGGTTTCATTCCAGGTTATCACTTATGTGCATTAAAAATTTAGTACAGCAGTGAAAACGTAAAAATAAAAGTTTAAGATTGGCCCTCTTTTCTTACTGTGCAAGCTCTGTGGAGAAGACTATTGTAGACCAAGATCTGTACCACATCCCATAAAGATCATTGTTGCAATGGGAGAAAGAGGAGGAGCTATTGCTGGTAATGAACTGGTGATTCCACATGAACAGCTTTCCCACATTCCTTCAATTTCTACAGAACTCTCTCCCAGAAAAGGAATTTCTCCTATTCCCAGCTGGCAACTCTGTTTTTGCATCCTATTTTTTAGCAGCACTGGCTGAATATAGTGACTTTCATCTGAGGATCTCTATGGTGCTTTACAAAGGAGACAAAGATGCAGTGAGTTAAAGCTTACATTGTCAAATTTCTGCTTTTGGATGCCTTAGTTTTTGGTTGTGCGTTTGGATAAATTTCAGAGGATGGTCGCATTTATATAGCCCATTGACTTTAGTGACTTTGGTGGGTGTTCAACCCCTCTTAAATTCAGGGCCTAGATGGATCAATCTGAATATCCCAAAAAATCTAAGAACCAGAAAAAATGGTGGACCCATTCCAAACTGTATGCCTCACTGACTTGTTCAGGGCCCCCAAAGAGTCTGAGAAAATCGATAAAATAAACAAGGATTCCTATGGCACTTACAGACAAATTAATGTATCGCAGGAGCTTTTGAAGGAGAAAATCCCACTTCATCAGATGATATCCCCTGGTACAAAGTTTCCCCATCTTCAAAGCAGCTGCCAAAGTGGGATTTTCTCCTTTGAAAGCTCATGCAATAAATAAGTTTATTAGGCTTTAAGTGCCACAGGAATCCTTGCTTATTTTGCTAAACTAAACTAACATGGCTACCCCTTTGGAACTTGAGAAGATCAAAATTCAGGTCTCCTGATGCTATTATCTGCTTACAGAGGGGACTGATTTTGTGATGTAGACAGATAACCTCTGGTATGAGTTTCAGATTTTGATTTTCATTCAACTATGCAGAGAGTTAAGACACTTCATTCACAATCTAAGATTGATTAAAAATTGCAATTCTTAAGGTGAAATTAAATGTTCCATTCCTCAGAAAAGCATACAGTCATTAAAGGCACTTAGATTTTACATATATTAGACTATTAAATACATAGTGGTCTCTTCCCTTAGTCTATTAAAAAAACCATTTATTTTCTGTGAGACGGTGGAGTCAAGTCTTATCTACAGTCACAGTAATTTGTGCTATGAATGGGCTGATGGGCAAACAAGTTTGGAATAAGTAAGAACTGATCTGACAATTTGCTCAAATCTCATAGCCTAATCCTATTGCAGAAAACAAAGATACATTACATTGTGGTCCGCTAGCATTTCTGTGTAAATCTCAATCTTAATTTTAATATTATGTGCAACAGAATATTTTGGGCTATGTCCTGAGGGTTAGGTAATCAGAAGTGGATTAAGCCTTAAAATATAGGGACTACAAGTTAATGTCTAGAAGCCCAGTTCCTAAAGTCATGTGATTAAATCAACCTAAGGATTTTAAAACAAACTAGTAAGTTTCTAGCTCTCATGGTTGCTAAGAAAAGATCGGAAACATGAGCTAAGTGATACACAAGCAGCAATATCTGTCTGAGTGTGCTGGCAGCCTGAAACAATAGCTCTAGGACATGTGACCTGGCCTCTGCATTTCATTAGCCTGTTAACACTAAAATCCATTACTTTGGGAGTCTCCAACATCAGCACCATTCCAGAAGGGTGTGTGGCAAGAAAAATTAGAGTGGTCCAGCCATCCATGCAAATATATCCCAGTTGTTGGGGGACATAGTAGGTCTTTCTGGTCAGGCATTGCAATCTTGTGTTCCAGAGAGGAAAGGCCTCTGGTACTCATTCTGGGACAGAATGGAAGAAGGAGGTGGTACCAGCTGTTGCCCAGCCTCTTCAGAAAGGAAGGGGGCTTCCTGCCCTGTATGTATGTGGTATGGGGTTATGGAGTAGAGTCATGGAGGACCCCACGTTATGGTGTGTGGAAGACCTCAGGTTGCCTTATTTCAGCCCAGTGATACAGGTACCTTACCTCTGCATAGGGCAGCTCCACAACAGCCTGCTTGACCCTCAGGATGTGGAGTTCTACTTGGCTACTTAATTAGGACTCAGCACCCAAAAAGGTCATTCTGGCCTTCTACAAACTCTTCATCCACCAACCCCATTGAGTGAACTTCAGGGGAGAGAGAAGGGCGCAGGCATCTGCAGGATCAGTCAGATGCCACTAAAATATCAATTATTGGTGAGGAATCAAAAGGCCATGGAAGAATCTATGACTCCTATGTCCCTAACTAATATTTTCCTCATCCTCTCTCTGGCAGAAGCTTCATTGTAAAGTAGCATTATGTTTCATAACAAGATATTTATAAATTCATTTGGGTAAATATTTAGTTCTCTTAACTCTGATGAAAGCACAATCAGGTGATGAAGAAATTGTGACTAAGTACAATTGAAGATGCCAAAGTGTGCCTTCATGGGGAATAAATGCAACAATTAGTAGCTTATTTTATCAGTTGTGTAGGATTGTTTCTAGTTGTTATGGCAGTCACAGCAGTAAATTCAGATTGCATACGCTATCTAGTTCTAATAAAATCTCAGGTTTTTACTTGTTCCTTTGAGACTGAAACTTTTTGTGTTCTGTGTCAATTCAAAGATGGTTGTTTTCTAAGTTCGAAAACCAATCAGTTCAGCGATTTTTTGACCTGTAAGCAAGTGAAGAAGGTACAGTACTTTTTTGGGCTTTCCTGCACCATCCTCATCTGACTATGAACATAGAACTTAATAGGCAGTAGAACTGTTGTGGGTCTGTTGAGCAGGCAGATGGAGTTATACACAGAGCCCTGCAAATCCATGGATATCCGCATCATATCCGCATCTGCGGATACAACACGGATATCCATGAACCATTTCTTGTGGTTGCAAATTGGATACAGATCCACATATTTTATCTGCATAGAGCTAGAGCCCTGCAAATATGCAGATATCCGCATCATATCTGCATCATATTCGCATTCGCAGACACAACACGGATGTCCGCGGACCATTTCTTGCAGATATGGTTCAGATACGGATCCATGTATTTATATCCATGCCAGGCTCTAGTTATGCAGAGCCACTGAGGGGATGGCTAGGCTGTTATTGAAGACCTGCAGCTGGCTCATGTCAGCTGACTTGTCTTTGTGGGGCAGTGTAAACATCCTGTTTGGCTGCAGCCCAAGCTCTGGCATCCTTCCACTTAATGGGGTCCCAGAACTTACCACCAATATCCAGCTATGACAACAACATAGCTGGAGATTTTTGTAAGGAGGATCTGCATCAAAAAACCAAAGACTAGGGGCCAGATTTTTAACTGGTGCAGATCTGCACAGCCAAGCATCTGGCCTCTGTGTATGTGCGTGTGTGTGTTCACAACCATCACATACAAGATTATTGTAAATAAATTGCAAAGACAAACACTTAAAGGTTTGGTTATGCCAGAAATTAATTTTACAACCTCAATTTGTACCCTCTTGTGAATATGCATTGTGGGATGGTCTTTAATTACATGGTTACATACTATTTTTTCTACCAGAACCCCTGCCTCATTCAGTGCATAGGGTTGATCTGTTCTGGGGGTGAATCAATGTTGCATAATGAAAGATTCTGTTGTCTGTTGGACTGTTGCTTCATCATTTGTTGCAGAAATTGGAAGGTGTGTAGTAAGAGGCTTGGGTTTGCAAGAAGAGAAATAATGGTCTCATGGTTAAGGCAATTGGATTCTGCCTCTGTAACAGAGTTCCTGTGTGATGACAGACAAGTCACTTAAACTCAGCTTTTCACAAGGGGTCACTAACTCTGTGTTCTTTGTTTTCTTAGTGCCTGATGACATCATGGGGTCTGATTTGCAGAAGTGGTGAGTTCTTATTGCTGCACCTGCAGTCAATAGGAGCTATGCTTCCATATCAAGTCCTATATAGTGCTAAGTATTCTGCAAAAGCAGGTACTTGGTGTCTCAAATTGGGAATCTAAAATCAGTGGAGCCTTTTGATCTTAATTTTGCTGTGCCTTTGCTCCCACTCTGTCCAGTGGAGATACTATGGCCCCCTCACTTCTCAGGAGTGCAGTGAAAATGACATGAGACCCTCAGATACAGAGGATTGCCATAAAAAGTCCATGAAGAAATTAAAAGCAAGGAGTCTTGTGGCACTTAAAGACTAACAGATTTATTTATCGCATGAGCTTTTGTGGGAGAATATCCCACTTCCCACAAAAGCTCATGCGATAAATCTGTTAGTCTTTAAGTACCACAAGACTCCTTGCTTTTTTTGCTTTACTAGACTAACACGGCTGCCCCCATGAAGAAATTAACAATTCTGTCTTCATGGCAGGGTTGGAAAAGTGTATAGTGAATAAGATATACATCTGCCACTGAACTATAAGAAAACAAAGTACTGAATGGGTGCTCATGAAGTGATTGGTTTCCATCTGGGACACTGAATGAGGCAGTGGTTTTGTGGAAAAGATAGTATGTAATCATGTAATTACTGTGTCAAACTGCATATCAATAAAGAAATCATGTCCTAACATTTGAGCACTTCACTTTATAACTTAATAATATTCTTTTAACATATTTTTGTGTCATTTCTTACATGTTTAAAAAACTGAACTAAAAACAAACAAAAACAATTATATTGATAACCATTGGGTCATTATCAGCAGTGGAATCTTTCCATTCACAGCAAGCTTTTTGCCACTTGACTTAATGGAGTAACTGGTAGCAGGAGTAGGTTATGCTGTTCTGTGTTGACCAGTCATTAGAGGAAGATGAGATCTACCCATTGCCACTGGATTTCACAATTATTTGCTGACAGTGAGAGGAATGGTGGCATTTAGGAATCTTGGGTTATGTTCCAGACTTCACAGGAGGGTGTGTTATACTGGTCAGACCTTTCTTCTTGTTCACCACACATTTGACATCTTCTGTCTCATAGCCTCCAGCCTGTTCTTGTCAGAGCTCTGTGTATTCCTGGTTCTTTGTCCCAATACTATTCTCCTTTCCTAGGCTGTCCAAGGGTCCCTTCCTTAGGTTTCTCATGCTAGTCCCAGACTCTTTGCCTAGTCAAAGCTATTCTCTCATCCTTTACTCCCCATCTTCTCTCCATCTCCTCCCAGTCCCGTGGCTCATAATCCAACCCACACATCTTTCTCTGGCTCCCATCTCCTTGTCCAGCTAAATTCCAGTTTTCGTCTCTCTTGTACCAGCCTCCAGTGCCAGTCTTCCTCCTCCAGTCTGCTCAGGCCACTTCTCCAGGTCTACGGTCTCCACGCTCATAGGTCCACTTCTTGTCCTCTTTGCATTGGAATCAGACAGCTTGTTCTCCATGTTGCTTGAGTCCAGCTGAAGAAATAGTATCACTGCTCTTGTTCCAGCTCCTGGACCCAGCCCCACCCTGGCTTGCAGATCAGTCCAGGCTCGAGCATGCCCAATGCAGACAGAATCTTCTGGGAAATTAGCTTTTAAGTTCTAAGAGGTTTCTTAAGTGCGTGGGGGGGGGGGGGCTGTGATTTTTCAAAGTTTATCTTGTGGCCAAATTTGAGCAGATTTCCACAAAGATAGCAAAAGATAAATCCTTGATACAAAGGCCACCTCCTGTAAAATATCAAATCTCCGCTGCAGGAAAAGACATTTGCTAGAACATTTCAAGGAAAAGATCAGCAGAACTTTTTAACATGGGCAAAATATATTTTTCTTTACCCTCATTCTTGGAAATGACTGGACCATTTTGGCTGAAATTTTCCAAAAACATTCCGCCCAAGTCAGACACCTAGCAAGAAAAACATTTAGCCCAAATAGATGAAATTTAGCAAATGTGTGTAAACCAAAATGAGGCTTTTATAATGGGGAGTGAGGTGCATTCAATTTAGATTTTTTTTTTATAATCTTTCATCAGTCATTGAATCAGAGTGAGACACAACAGGTTACTGCATTTCTGTTTTCTGTAGGGCAAGAATTCTTTCAGTTCTTGAACCCTCTTTGCAGAGGTAGACAACTCACTGAAACATTTCTTTGTTAACCCTTCAATATGGTAGATTCTCGCATAGCATGCTGGGCTATAGCTTAAAGTGAAGGTTGATTTGTAGATGATTGACGAGGACTGAATGGTGTTTTCAATAGCTCAGGGACTCACTGTCAGTGGTCCAGGTTTTGCATTATTTAGTTTTGTCTGAATCTTTGCCGGAGTTGTGCTTGTACCTCCACTCATATTTTTTATAGCAATCAAGAAGTCCTTCACAGGTGCTAAGGAACTTATTATTACAGGCCAGCTGAGGTGGTTTATAAAAACAGATGCAATTCTAATTTTCAAAGAGGTCTTCAGTTTGCTTTAGTAACCAGTACGTAATAAACTAAAATAGGTCTGATATAATCTGCTGAACAGCTAATGCTTCAGTAAATGGTGACCAAATGGTGGTCAAATAAAAATACTAGACTAATAGTTTAGACTTAATTCCTCCCAGCACACAACAGAAGCCAGTAAGTAGCTGCTCTTCCCTCGAAACAGAATCCCAGTCCCAGTTCCTTCCCTGGTTCCTCTCTTGGAGAGGGGAGTAGTCTGTTATTGGTGTAGCTCAGTAACCAATGATTCTGCCACCCTCCACCCCTCTGCTACACACACTTAGCTAGGTTGGCAAGTACATCTGGAAGAAAGAAGTGGAGCCAAAGTTCTCTCTGCCTGTTCTTTGCTCCTGCCACCCACTCTTCCAACCATATATTGGGGGAGTCGGGACTATCAATAGCAGACAATCTTGCTAACAACTCTTAGAGACCAAACTCACCAACCCATTCATTTCTTTTTATTTTGAGGTATTATTTAAATAAATTTAAATATTGATGATTGAGGGAATATAGTTTCAGAAAAGTTAAGATGTTTGATTTGAAAAATGTGAATTAATATTTAAAAAGTAATGGTCCCTGAATTGACAAAGTTGGATCAAGGTGTAAATGCCTTTCTAAAGAAAGGCCAGATTTGCCTGGTTACATTTGGAGGCAGTTTATACAAAGAAATGTAGCTCTGGGCTACATAGAATAAACTGAAGTTTAGAAAGATCCTTTGCAGGAAAGTGATATTCAAAGGTGAAAGCTATTATTCAACCAGAAGAGATGTTCTGTAATTTAAATTACTCTGAATATGCTTGAACAAGTGTATATTTTAAAGGAGGGGGGATGGGTTTTTTAAAAGCACATATAACTTCAGTTAATGTACTTTGAAAATGATGATTTTTTTTAAAAAAAAGCTAATTTTCATGCAGATTAACTTGTACCAAAAAAAAACCCAAAAACTAAAAAGGTTTGACAAACTTTGCAGTTTGAAAATGGTTATTTTCAGCCCTGTTTTCTGAAGCATAAGTAATTATATGCAGACAAATGTATTTGCTTCCCTGATAAAGACTTGGAAAATTTTCAAACCAGTGCTTTTGCTGTGCATAATTTGATGTACGGAAGTTTTACGTTTCAGCTGAAATCTTAATAAATTGTGGAGCTCTTTTCATTTTCACAAAATGCTCAATTTGCTACTGCCATGCTCCTCAGTTATATAGTCCAGAAACTGTAGTCTTAAACTTGTCTGTCTCTTTTTACTAGTAAATGAACTTGGAGTTGCACTTCAGGTGTCATTTCTCAGGAACAGTCATAGATTGAAATCCAACCCATAGGCATAGTTTGACATCTATATTTGGGGGTACATGGCCTGGGAGGCTTAGGTCAACCTCATGTGCTGGGGCTTGGGGAGGGAGCACCACTCCATCCCCTAATTCATCTCAGCAGTTTTCAAACTTTTTGAGGTCAGTGGCCCTTTTGAGTTACAGTTTTCATTATGCCCCCACAACCCAGACAGGTAGGGTGGACTTCTGAGGTGAATCAGGGTGAAGGTGGTGCTCCCTCCTTGAAACCTGCCTGGAATCACTGACCTGAGTCCTTCGCTGCTTGCCACTTACCTGAAAATTCATCTGCACTCCTCTAGGGAGGCATCTCCCACAATTTGAAAATTTTTGTGGATTCAGTGGTGACACATGGGATGGTCATGTATCCCCCTGCCTCAAAACCTTTACACTGTGCTACCTGCCATTATCAACAGTTAATGGTCGCCGCTGGGTAAAAGGATGTGACTTGAGCTCTTTGGGGGGAAGTCAAACTTTTATATTGTCCATCCAAGTAACAACATAGAGAGTTTGAGGGTGCAGCATGCCTCTTATGCACTCCAAAGGTCTGCCCATGATCCACCTCCTACTGAAGTTAGTCTTTTGACTTCAAAGAGAGTGAGGCTTGTAATGAATGACATAGCAATAAGCAAGCTGGTTGGCATTAAGAATGAACTTTAATTTTTGCCAAAAAAAAGAATCAGCCCCAAAAAGGCTATTTGCCTGTGCATTATTTACTTTTAGGTGCATACAGAAATATTATGAGAAAAAATCTCATGATGTATTTGCAATTGAGATAAGACTGATAGTTCTGTTTTTACTGAAAGAAGTAAGCAGTCAACAGGATTAATTTAGAGTTTTTTTGTTTAATCTAATTCACAAATTGATCCAGTCTTCAAAGTCTTATTTCCTACCAGATTTCTCTAAATTTACTCTAGTTTTCTCAAGTGTATGCTGTATTTAGACACTTTTGTTTTGTTCAGGTAGCATTAGGTGCAGCACTGACTTATAGGTGAAAGAAATTTAGATAAAGCTTAGATTAAAACTGTTCACAGGTTTGAGCCTTCCACTGTCACTCCAAGCAAACCAACTAGCAGATTATCTTGAGGTCTGCCAAAATGTGTTCCAGTCACCATCTGGTGGACAAAAAGACATTCTCACTAGTCAGGTGAGAACACCATCAGACAGTTGACTGTGGAGATGCATAACATCTTGAATTACAAATGTATTCTAACAACCAAGGAATTACAAAAATAACCATTATAAAATCACTAACATTTGCTGATGGGGTCTATTGCTTCATTCTACAGCCTTCAACAAGTCGTCATTCTGCTTTCTGGCATACCTGTCATACCAACATAAATCTACTAACTTCAGTGATGTTGCTCTTGATTTGCTTTGGAGTAAAAGATCTCAGTATCGCGTCACATGACTATAGGTAAGGATTTTTTCCCCCTGTATTGCTAGATAGTGAATCCAACTTTTTCTATAGGATAATCATCAGATCTAATAAACCAAATGGACATTTGGAAAGAAAAGCAAAATTCATAGTATCTGACATTAGTATTATTGTAGTGTAGACAAAATACAGAACACGACGAGATAGACTTTAAATGTGCGATATGGGGAATATTTAAAGTTTTGAGCTTTGTGGCTGATCTGCTTGGCCAAACAGCAAACTTTTTTCTGGATGTTTTTTTGGGGGGGTTATTTTTTGCTTTTCTGTTAGGTTCTTTTTTTTCCCTCCCCAGTTGAATTAATCATTCCTAATAGTATTGTATAATTGCGACAGTGCTTATTCCTAAATCTTTGTCATCTTTTCAGGGTTCACATCTGAAAACCCATGATGATAAAATAAAGTATCAATGCCTTTAACACCAGCCCATTGATTCAGATAGTCTCGAAATTTTTGGCCTTCTCAATCTGAATACTATCTGAACAAATCATCTATCCCTATTTCGTTCAGTAGGTCATGGGACCTTTTTCTAACGGGAATTCCTCACCTTAACACCTTACCTTCTCACTGTTCTCTTCAGAGGAGCAGGCTAGCTACACAACCAAAGAGACAGGAATGCCCTAGAAATCCTTGTTGGGGTAAACTGGAAAGGCACAACTTACAACTCCAAAGATGAAGGATGGGAAGAATGGCCAGCCAGTCACCCCTGAATGATCAAGAAGGGCATGCATTGGTTTATTTATCTGTCATCTTAGGATGCCAGGAAAAGAGTAGATGAAGGCTACAAGATCACACCCCAGAAAGTAACAGCAGTTAAGAGAGGGTGTGCCTAGGGGAGAAAGGGAAACTGAACATCATAGGACCCACAAAGTTCTCTTGGTATTTACGAATACGCCATACACTGCGTTCAACCAAGTCTTTATTAATTACTTGTTGTGTCTCCTCCAAGACTGGTTCCTTTTTGATGCAAAATAGTGTGGTGTTGGATACATGATTGTGTTTACTTTTTCTTTTCTGTCTTCTAACCTTGGGGCTTCTAGAAGTTTTCAGCAGAGATACCTCATAAGATTGACTATCAGACAATCTCACTTCTCCTGTGCCTTATGAATCAGTGGTGACTTTAACCTGGAAGAAGAGTAGATTCTCCTCCTCAGTCTCCTTGGCTATTTTTGAGTGACTGAGGAATCACTCATTCAGTATAAGCCTTTTGAGAATTTACAGTCAGTACTTTAACTTATAAGACCATGGAGAATCTATTTGCCTACTTGGCTGTTTCTCTGTGAGTGCCTATAGAATCATTCTTTCTATACAAGCCTTTTGAATGTATAGGAGATTTAAATCCTTGCAGCCAGAGATGCGCTTCCAGGGTCTTCTCCCCAACCAATTGGAAGTCCACTTCCAGGCTCTATCACAACCAAATAACAGTATCTGTCAGCTGCTGGGCCAGGTCCCAGTTAATACCATTCCCTGGAGGCTCTAGCTCTACATACACAGCCAAACATAGGCTCTAGCTTCTCTAATTTCATGAACCCTCATCAGTTTAGGGCCAAAACTCTGGATTAACAGAGTGTGTCTACTCCTGTTGTTGACCAGTTCTTTGCCACAGCAGAAGGTGTGTATGCTCTCTTACTTTGTACCATGAGCTACCACAAGGTGGTGCCTCCTCACCCATACCAAAATACTGTGTTACAGTGAGAACTTTCAGTGCCCACCGGCACTACTGGCATTTCTGTGACTACTCTTGAGCAAGGGTCACCAGCTTAGATTTAAGCCTTTACTCTTCAGGGCTCACCTCACCCTTTTAAGACCCTGGATCACTTAATTAGGCAGCAACCTTTGTGACTTATACCTCTTCCAGGAAGCACCTCACTTTAGTGAGATCCTGGGATAGGATCGAACTAATCTCTGTTACCTTTACTATCTAAAATCTTGTTTTCAATGTTAAATTTGTCACAATCAATCCAAACACTCAAGTTTATTTGTCAGGAGAGGTTCACTGCTCTGTTCTTCAGTTTATCTCTGCTGGCTGGCTTGTCAGTTAAGTTGCCCATGATAAATCCTCAACTAAAATTCCTCCCTTGGGTTGCCCCAAACATCATAGATTTTAGGACATGGGTTGGATACCAGTGCTTCTACCTAAACCAGCTGATTGTGGCTGAGACTTCTGTACTAGTGCTTCTACCTAAACCAGCTGATTGTGGCTGAGACTTAACAGTGAAAACAGAGGTGAACATATCTTTTTTCTGAAAACAAATGTGTTTTATTTTTCTACAACAAATAACATACTGTGTAAAGCTGAATCATGGCATCTTAAAGTCCTGATGTTATTGGATGGATGTTCAAGGTTTTCTTTAAAAGTCTCTTGCATATAGTAATGAAATCCTCTCCTGTGTTGTTATACGGGAGTCTCTGTCTTTCAGATGCTGTAGAGATTCTGATCATCAAGGCCAGGCAATGGTAACCTGTCAAAATGGAGGCTACTGGCAATGACCTCAAGGGCAATTGATAGTTCCCAGCTATGTAGACATGTAGCAGGCTATGACCTCTAATTAGGGCTCTGCACAGCTATTTTCCTAGGTTTTCCACTCCCACAGAATCAAATACCAAGAGCATGTTAACTGCCTTAAATGAATTTTAACTATAAAAGCCACACAAAGACTGATGGGCCTTTTGGATTGAAAGTTAATATTGGAATTGGCCTTGAATAGAATGCCACATTCAGACAGTGGGAGTTCACTGGTGCCTGACCTTAAGCAGAGGAGCCAGAATGACTACATATTACTTCAACTAGGCCCACCTATAGCTGCACTCACTTTTTGGCCAGAATTCAAAGTAGGCCTCAATCCTAGGGCATACACACAGTCATTTCTGCCTCTTCTCCTTGGCACCACTATGAGCAGCATGGCCCCTTCAGCTCTTTTCTCCTTATGCACCACTACGTGCAATACCTGGCTTTGGAATCTAACTAAAGGCACACTCCCATACTCAAGGTAAATGACTCAGCTCATGACACACCTTAACCACTGTTCCCTCTAAGGCGTGCGGCTGCATGGTGGCACGTGAAAAAATCCTGCCGCGCATGGAGGTTCAGGCTGGGCAGTGCTGGGCTGGGCCTGCGCCACAGCAAGGGGACAGCCAGGGGCAGGAGGTGGCAGGCCCCAGGTCCTGCCAGACCAGGCCAGCAGCGCAACTGAGAATCGGCCGGGGGCAGGCAGGCCCAGGGATGGTCTGGGCTAGGCTGGGCTGAGGATCAGCTGGGGGGAGGAGGCAGCAGAACCCAGGCCAGGCGAGCGGTGACATGGTCGGGAAGTGGCTGGGATTAAAGTAAGGGGGAACACGCTGGAACAGAGTTCTGGTTTGTCTCCCCCAGGCTCGAAGAAGGGAGGGTCTGCAGGCTGGGGCCAGCCCAGCAGCTCCTCTCTTCCCTCCCCTTCCTGGAGCCTGTGGAGGCTCTGCCCCTTCCAGATGGGCTCCTTTTTGCTGGCTGGTTGGATGGCCAGCGCCACGGCCTTCTGCCCCTCACCCATCTCTTCAGCCGGGTAAAGGAGTTGAGAGGGATTGGGGTGGTCAGACAGCTGGCAGGCAAAGTGTGGGGGGCAAGGTGGGTGCGTGGAGGGGGGAGAAGGGATTGTGATGGTGAGCTATGGAGGCCTTCAGGGGCTGAAGAGGGTGGGGGGGGTTAGGATGGTTGGAATGGGGGCAAGGAGCTTAAGGAGTGGGGATTGGGGCAATTCTTCAGCTTTTAAAAAGGTAGCAATTGACAGAGGTCAATTACTACTCAGCTAGGTCAAAAACTACTCAGCTACCAAGGTAACCAAGAGGTACGGCATATAGTAAGTGCCATTCATACCCTGAAGTTTGAAAATCCTCATGTGGGAAACAATGACTGCATGGTGCCCAGATGTCCCTTCCATAACTAGATAAAGCTGTGGAGGTGAAAAATTTAAAAATCAGTTGTGTATTTCCTGAAAGCTAGTGTGGATGTTGCTTAAGTGGAGCGACTGAACACTGAGAATATTTGAGCATGCTAACCTTGTGCTTTCAAAGAACCTGGAACATGTTTCCTCCTGAATCCTATAACTTACAACAATTCATACTAAAACAAACAAGGAGTCCTGGGTGCTTTAAGACTAACAAATATATTTATTGCATGAGCTTTCGTGGGAGAAAATCCCATTTCATCAGATGCTTTGAAGAACAATTCATAGAAATCTTACAGAGACGTAATGGAGATATCAGATAAATACTTGTTTTAAATATTGTAACAGCTGAAAGATTGGGAATCAAAGATGACTATGGGATTATTCTCTTCATTATGCGCCCTAATCTGTCCATCAGAAGAAACCCTAATGCATTGAAGTGATTTGGTATTTTGGTAGAGATCTTCTCTTAAGTTGAAATGTAGCCCCGAAATGATTGGGGCAGGTAAAGATGCAAGGGACTGAAAAGAGGTTTGTCAGAAATACTGTAGCCTTATTTTAAAGCATCTAAAAGCCCATTGTTTTGATTTCAGATGAGTTTAGCACCCTTCTTGTATCAGCATTTTCCTGAAAAGAGAAGTCTGGAATCTTTTTGATTTTTAAAATTTCAATTGAATTTTGGTAAATGCTAATTAACTTAAGTGTTTTTTATTTATAAAAGAACAACTTTAAATAACAACTTTTATTAATTTTTCATTGTTCCAGATTTTTCAATAATTTCTGCCGCATGAGTTTGCACACAAATTTTATTCAGAAAAAGTTTTGCACATGGGTTGAAAATTTTGCACACAAGCTGCGGAACCTTAGAGGGAACATTGAAAACATGTCCACACTGCCCTGTAGAAAGCATGCTGCATGCATCGCTGCTATCCACTCCTTCACTGGATGTGGCTCAGTTGCTCCTCAACTCTGCTCAGATCCTCAGCAGTTGGCTAGAAGGCAAACGTTTGTTCCATGATCTTCTCCCTTTGCACACCCTCTGTCGCTGACCCAAACCAACAGCAGCCGCCTTCTTGGTTGCTCAGTCTTTTATAGCTTAGCCTAGCTGATCAGAATCTAACTCTGTGAAATGAGGACCAGACTGAAAATCCGCACTCTTGGCAGTGTTCAAGATATGCAAATAGCTAGCTTATCTAACCATCCAATCGACAGCTGAGTTGGTCCATAATAACTGGTTTATCACCAACTATGTGAAAATGGCTAGGGGAGGAGCAAGAGTAATTTAGAACGTGACATTTAAACATATTTTACACAACTCACCTAATTAGTTCCCTGCTGTTGAAGCGGTCTTGGGCACAGGGTTCTCCCCAGGAACTGGAATTGGGGGGGGGTGTTGGGATTTACAGGGGGGTGTGAGGGCCAATGAGATGTGAGACTGTGGTGGTAAAGAAGCGCTATATGACACCATAGTAAAAACTGAAAAGTGGTTAATGAATGACCAGTTTCTTAGATTATCCTCCAAATTTGACTGCTGGTCTGGGACCAATACCATTCAACATATTCATAAATGATCAGGTAAAAGGGGTGAACGCTGAGGTGGCAAGTTTTGCAGATGGTACAAAATTACTCAGGATTAAATTGGATTATTTTTAAATTTGGATTATTAAATCCAAACCAGACAGTGAAGAGTTTTACAAAGGGCTCTTATAAAACCGAATGATTGGACAACAAAATGGCAGCTGAAATTCAGTGTTGATAAATACAAAGTAATGCATATTTGAAAAGAGCAACCCAATGATACATGTAAAATAACAGGGTCTGACTTAGCTTTTACCACTCAGCAAAAAGATAAACTCAGTGGCTGTGTCTACACTTGGAATTTAGTTCAAATTAATGAAGATTAATTCAAACTAAATTTGTGCATGGCTTCAGTGGCTTTTGTTACTTCAGACTAAGGAATTCCTAATGAACACTTACTTTGAGGTTATAAAACCTTGCTTAACTTCGAAGTAATGGTTATTTCCAACTCAATAGTTCAAATTAACCCAGTAGAGCTGTGTTAACTTGAATTTACCATTAGTTCAAATTAACACGGTTTGACCTTCTCTGTCCCAGGGTGCTTTCCTCTTTCTTTGTATTGGGAGGGGGCATGGCCCTTCTTGGGTGCCATGTTGCCATACTTCCCATGGTGCCCCCTTTCTAAATCAAACTAGCAAGTCCTGTCCATGGACATGCTAGTTGAATTTGGGTTTCTAGGGGGGCCATGTTATTTTGAATTAACTTAATTTGAATTAATCATTATTAGTTCAAATTAATTAGTTTGAAGTAAGTTAATTTGAAGTAACGTTCTAAGCGTAGACATAGGCATAGACTCTAAGGTCAGTAAGGATCAATATGATGGTCTGGCCTCCTGCACAATGCAGGACATGAAACCTCACCCACTCACTCCTGTAATAAATCTCTAACCTCTGACTGAGTTATTAAAGTCCTCAAGTCATTATTTAAAGACTTGAAAATGCAGAGAATCCACCAGCAAGTAAGCCATCCCATACCTCATGCTACAGAGGAAGGTGAAAAACTCCCACGGTCTGTGCCAATCTGCTCTGGAGGAAAATTCTTTCCTGAATTCTGACTCAAAATATGGTGATCAGTTAAACCCTGAGCATATGAGCAAGTTGCACCAGATTTTGGAGTCTATTGTGGATAGTTGTCTGAAAAATTCTGTTCAGTGTGTGTGCACAAAAGCTAATAGCATGTTCGGAAGGAACCATTAAGAAAGGAAATGGATTTAATAAGACAGAAAATATCATAATGCCACTATATAGATACAGGTTACTCCCACATCTTGAATATGGCATGCAGATCTGGTTGCCTGATCTCAAAAATATATATTTGAATTGGACAAGGTACAGAGAAAGGCAATTAAAATGATTAGGGGTATTGTACAGCTTCTATCTGAGAACAGCTTAATAAAACTGGGACTTTTCAGTTTGGAAATGAAATGACTAAGGGTGGATATAGAGGTCTATAAAATTGTGACTGGTTTGGAGAAAGTGAGTAAGGAAATGCTCTTTAATATTTCATGTAGCACAAGAATTAGGTGTCCCCCAATTGAATTAATAGGCAGTAGGTTTAAAACAAACAAAAGGAAGTATTTCTTCCCGTAACACACGGTCAAACTGTTTAACTCTTTGCCAGAGGATGTTGTGAAAGTCAAGACTATAATAGGATTCAAAAAAGAATTAAGTTTAAGGAGATTAGGTTCATTAATCATATTAACTGGGATGGTCAGGGATGGATGAAACACCATGGTCTGAAATGTTCCTAGCCTTCTTTTACCAGAAGGTAGGACTAGATGTCAAGAGATAGATAGCTCTGTGATAGCATGTTCAGTTCACTCCCTCTGAAGCACCTGGAATTGGCCACTATCAGAAGACAGGTGTCTGACAAAGTGGGATTTTCTCCTATGAAAGCTCATGTGATAAATAAATTTGTTAGTCTTTAAGTGGCACAGGACTCCTTGCTTGTTTTGCTGAACTAGACTAACACAGCTACCCCTTTGAAACCAGGCTTGATGGCCATTGGTCAGATCCAGTATTGCCATTCTAATGGTCTCATGTAAAAATTAATTAAAACATAAAAATTTTTTAGTACAGAAAATATTCATGATAATGACCTCTCAAGGTAAGGACGATGTGAGATAATGACCTTGGCAAATAAAGGATTTTAAAAATCTTGGCTGACTAGGAAATATTTATATAAGTTTCCCAGGCACAAATCTAGCAATCTGGAGCAAAGTCACTAAAACACAGTGAGATAATAAATTTGTTAGTCTTTATAAGTGCTATTAGACTCCTCATTTGTTCAATAAATAAATGTTCCTTTAATATGCTCCTGTCCCTTCCTCATACCTCACTCACCTTGTTGTCCTCCTTGTCAGTACTGGAAGGAGACCCACAGTTCAGAGGCATTTTCACAAGTGTTCACCTTCCAGGGAGAAGGGGGACAAAGGCAGCAGCAGTACCTTGCTTGTTCCTTCAGCTATTGGTTGTATTGTTCTTAACTACTTCACTCAATCACTTTTGTTGTGGATGTAGTCTCCTTCTGCACACATTGTGCGACTTGACTTTTGTGATTTTAGATCTCAGTGGGGGAACTTAAGCTGATGCAGGCTGGAAGTCTCTAGTCTCCACAAAATATGGTTACTTTCCCACACTCCAGGTCTAAGCACTAGCACTTAAACCTGATTATCTGTAATTTCAGGCATAATGGTCACTTAAAATAACAAAGGACTCTGTACAGATTCTGACTAAGAAGGACAAGCACCATTTGATCAGCCCAATAATTGTTAAAAGATGGAGCTGATTGCTAATCAGATAAGTCTTGTATGAGAGCCCATAGCATCAAGCAAACATCGGGTCCCCCCCCCCCACTGAGAAGCAATCTGATATGGCATCTGAACCTCCTTTGTTAGTCTTTTAGGCTATGTCTACACGTACAAGGTTAGTTCAAATTAACTGAATTCAAACTAATTAATTTGAACTAATAATTATTAGTTTGAATTAAGTTAATTTGAATTAACACAGCCACATTAGAAACCCTAATTCGAACTAGCATGTCCATGCACAGGACTTGCAAGTTCAAATCGGGTGGGGGCGCTATTACATAGGGAAAATCAAGCTGTGATTAATTCGAGCTAACAGTTTGAATTAATACAGCTACATTGGGTTAATTCGAACAAATGAGTTCAAATTAACCATCAATTTGAACTTAAGAGAGGTTTTATAGATTCGAACTAGGCTTTCCTTAGTTCGAACTTAGGGAACTCCGTAGTTTGAACTAATGAAAGCAAGCATGGACATGCACTAATTTAGTTTGAATTAAGCCTCCTTAATTCGAACAAAATAAGTGTAGACCCTTAAAGTGCCACCAGACTTCTTGTTTGCTTTCCTTACTTCTTAGTGAGTTCACTTCAGTTCAGTCATTTCCAAACAATGACTAAATTGGATAACACTGTGTTACTAGCTAGCTGACAACTGGGAGGGTATTAGGAAATTCAGGAGGGGTATAGGTGATGTGTAAGGGGGTGTTAGGAAATCCCTACTTGGGCATGACTGGTTTCTGCCTCTATTTATCTTTGCCCAGTGCAAATAGTAATTTTGTCTCCTGAGGACTGAAATGTTTTAGTCCAACCCAAATAATTGGGTTCACAATAAGAGTATCTGGGTAAAATTTAATGGCCAGTGATATCTAAGAAATCAAACTACGTAATCTAATGATCCATTCTAACTTTAGACTCTATGACTATGTCTACACTACCCAATTAGTCCAGACTAAGCAAAATTAGTCTGGATTAATTTAGTCCTGGTCTACACTAGGGTTTGCCTAGTTTGAACTCAGAAATTTCTTAGTTCAAACTAAGGAAAGCTTAGTCCAAACTAATAAGTTTGACTGCTTAGTCCGGACTAAGCACTTAGTTTGAACTTTAAATTCAAACTAACACAGTGTAGACCTGGACTAATAGCTTAGTTTGAACTATTTCAGTTCAAACAAAGCCATTAGTTTTAACTAGCCATGCTGACTAGTTCAAACTAACTTTTTAGTTTCAAAAAGTCAGCATGGCTAGTTCAGACTAAAAAGCTGCAGTTAGTCTGAATTAACCCGTGGTTAGTTCAGACTAACCAGGAACTGCTTAGTTTGGACTAAGGAAGTTTGAACTAAGCTGTGTAATGTAGACATGGCCTATGAAACTGTTCAAGGCGGGTCTGGGTCTTTTGAGTGATTGTGTGAAGAAAGAGGGTTTATGACTTGCATTCCCCCTGCATTCATTTTGCTCCCATTCTGTGAGTTCTCTATCTTCAAGCATCTGATGAAGTGGGATTTTCTCCCACAAAAGCTCATACAATAAATAAATTTGTTAGCATTTAAAAGTGCCACCAGACTCCTTGTTTGTTTTGCTGAACCAGAGTAACACAGCTACCCCTTTGGAACCTGTTATGAAACATATGAGATCTGAAAGGGAAAGAAGGCCACTTGCTTTTCTGATTAGAAGACTGGTGTTCTAGCCAGGATTTCTTTATGTGAGCTTACCTGAGTAAACTTGCTGCTATTTTGTCATCTCTGTTCAAGGTGACACAAGACTTTTGTAAATAAATTAGACTAGGAAATATCCATGTCTCTGTCATATGTCTTTGAATAGATATTGGCCTATCCACAAAATGCTAATATTTGACAGTGGAATAACAAAATCAATTTAAAAAGTCATGCCTAATGGCCAACTCCCCCCCACTTTATTGGGAAGCACTTTTGCTGAAGACAGGAAAGCACAAGAGATTTTCAAATGATGGATCTCTGCAGAATGCATTTGAATGGCATGGCATTTGAATAAGAAATGTAATCAGTCAACTTGGGGATGTTTCTGAGTGACCTTGAGTCAGGATATTGTTTTGTGTACAGTTTTCACTTTGATGAAGCAAGCATTAATATCCATCTGTAATTCAGCATAAAGATACTGTTGCTGGCTACCATATGAACAATGTAAAAAATTGTACTGCATACATGGGATCAGCCCATTTTGAAAGTATTAGTATCTTGACAGACCCATGAAGGAGAATATGGATAATTAAAAGTGTTACATGATGGAAGTAGAGAGGTCTCTCATGGAAAGAAAAAACTACTGAGCACAGGGTGCTCTACTAAAATACAGCAGGTTTTGTCAGACTAAACTAACATGGCTACCCCTTTGGAACTTGTTACTGCTACTTCTGCTATCATTTCAAGTCAGTTCTCTTGAAAGATGCCATTGATTTTTCCAAATGTCAGATGACTGACTTATGGACCTCTTCAGATCTGTTAGGTAAAACTCAAACCATGTTGTGGAAGACAAAAATATTTAATGTGCTTAAAAGGATCTTCACTGTACAGAAGACTTCCAAACTGTTAAATAAGGAAGGGGAGGGGGAAAGCAGATTGTTTGCATTCTGATTTCCTTTACAGCTTCAAAAGACAGACAATGAACAATCTGCAAGCTGGGTATTTAAATAAAGGTCTTGTAATTTCCCCTCTGACTTGTAGATTAAATTTCTCTCATCCATTTCCTCTTTATGGCTTTTTACTCCCAATGGAGATATGTACGTTAACAGAAGAGGAACAGATTGTCAGGTTTCCTGCCAATACCAGACATTAATCCATAGCAATTTTATTATCTCTCTGACTTTTCATTCAAGAGTTACATTCCATCTTGCACAAATATTTTTGTGCTAGCATGCTAGGCATATTTATTGCTAATATAACACATTACAGTTTTCTGTGCAGTGTTGTGGTAATCACATTGGTCCCAGGATCTGAAAGACAAGATGGTTGAGGGAATGTCTTTTTATTGGATATGCTGTGATAGGCATGTGTAGGACCCATGGATTTTGAGAGATGTGTTGATCAGCAAAGCACTGGAGATATGTCTATAGGGTTTGAATTTATTGTTCTGGCAGTGTCTGGTTCCACTTTAAAGTGTTGTGTCCTGCTCTGTCTGGAGTTTCTTTCTGCTGATGAGCTTGGAGAGGCTGAGAGTTGTTTGAAGGCCAGAAGAAAGGGTTCAGAAAGTGGCGTACCATGAGTCTCAGGTGCCTGGGGTGCTGGTAATTGGATTTTGCACACAAACAGCCTGCTGGAAGCATGGCAGTCCCCTTGAGGGGGAGGGTAGTATCTGTAGGCCTGTTTCCCTTTCTGCTTCACTATCACTCCTTGTTGTGGGGTGTGACAGAGCACAAGAGTGAAAGGGGCAGATGACCCTGGACCTGACAGACTCTGTCCTGGAGCCTTGCCATTAGTTTGCCTGCCTGGTCCCTGTGCAGCCAGCGTTCTCATGGCTCCCTGGTGCAGTTGTGCCCAGCAGGGGAGCAGAGGAGCCAGGAGGACACTAGCTCCATACTGCAGCAGAAGCCACTGACTACTGGCAGGCTTGAACTGGGAAGTCAAAGTCAGCCATCCCTGGCTGCCTGCAACAGCAGAGCAGCAGCTCCTCAGAGGAGGGCCCAGCTAGCCCCCTCCAGCCCATGCCATCAATACGCCACTGAGTTCAAGAAAAAACAATTCAGGATGTGGTCCTATCCTGAGAATGCACTGTGGTGATGATACTCCATGTGATTTCTTGTTGGGTTCTAGATGACAGAGAGGTGTGTCACTGGGCGTTTATTTCTATAGTGAAACAAGTTCTCTTGTGCAGCAAGTGCATTGAGGAACAATGCATCCAAGTACAAGGAGTGGTTCTGGGTCTCACACTCACATTCTGCCAACATCTGATGAAGACCACTGCCTAGATAAAGGGTAGGAATAATATAATCTGTGCGCTAGTCAGGACCAGTTGGAGGGCAGATACTCACACCTTGCATACAACTTCCTTAGCCCTTGTCCTCTCATCAGTTTAATACTGCACACCACTCTGGGCAGGTGGTGCACATATGAAACTTGATGTGCAATGGAACACTGCTACAAGAACCCAAACTGGTGTGTTGAAGTCAACATGTACTGTCTGGCTCCTTGCTTATACATAGCTTACCACTTTTCCTCTGAAGTACAGCAACAATATATAAGAATACAACTGCACAAAAATGAACCCAGGCTTGCCCATTTATGAAATCTCCAGCCCTCTCGCCCCTGTGCAAGGTGCCATCTTAATTTGAGTAACCTCTTCTGGTTAGTTATCGAATCTTTCAAAACCTTGGGAATGTCACCAAAAAGTAAAAAAACACACGGAGCCATGTGGCACTTAAAGACTAATTATGTGTTCACACAGCAGTCTTATTTCGAAACAACAGAGGTTGTTTTGAAATAAGAAAGGCCATGTTCACACGACGCATCATTGTTTCGAAACAACGGGTTCCGTTGTTTTGAAACAATGGCGTTGTTTTGAAACAACTTAAACCCCATGTGGGGATGAAACAACATTGTTTCAAAATGATTGTTTTGAAACAATGCCGTCTGAACATGTTGTTTCGAAACAATGGTGACTCGTTTCGAAATAACTGTTGTCTGAACCTGCTATTTTGCTTTGAGCTTTTTTTTAATTCGAATTAACAAACTGTTAATTTGAATTAACTTATTTCAAAATAAGGTGTTATTGCTATACAACTTGTATTGAAACAACTTGTATTGAAATAACCCCCTGTGTGTGAACATAGCCTAACAGATTTATTTTTCGCATGAGCTTTCGTGGGAAAAAATCCCACTTCGTCAGATGCTTTGAAGTGCCACAAGACTCCTTGTTTTCTGTTTCTGGGCTAGACTAACATGGCTATCCCTTTGGAAATTATCAAAAAGTAAGTGGCAGAGAACAAGAATCAAGACCTAATCAAGGATCCTATGGGCCAACCACCTCACTTTACCAAACTACATAATGTATGGATCACAGCAAACAGCTTCAGAATGTCAAAGGAGCACTATGGTTTCTTACTAAACCAATGGATGATGAAAGCCAGACCATTAGAGGAACCTGGAGAAGACAGACAAAGCATGAAACATCTACTACCCTCTGAGATCTTTCTCTGGAGGCACAACTTTCATTATTCCATGTAACCAGAAGCTCTAGGTTCAATGACAAACTTGATTATCAACCTTTAGTGTTGCTTTTTAGGTTTACCATATAAAAGAAGAAGACTATAGAATCAGAGTGCCCTAAGGACAAAATCTTTTTTCTATAGAGATGGGTGGGAGATGTCAGAGTGGGAAAGATATTGATTTTTTTTGAGCTCTATAAAGACCATTGTAATGAAAGTGCTTGTGCAGTGTGTGGGTTTCCAAGTGTGCTAAGTGTTTCTAAAAACTGACACTTTTCTTTCAGCTTTTGTTTCACAAAAGATCTTTTGAACAGTTTTATCAGTAATTAAAATACATTTAACAATTATGAAATGTTTTAGAGGCAGCGATTGATTTTTATTCAGTTGACATACAATATAAGTCATTAGCTAAAAGATTTTATTACATGCATGTCATCTATCTCAAGCTTTCATTTTGTTCTGTTCATTTGCTGTGTCTTGCTTTGGTGCACACATTCTAGGTCTTGCAAAGTGGACTTCAAAATTTTAGCTCAAAAAAAAAAATCAAAGTTTTGCCTGTGCAAGAAGGAGATAAATAATGGAGACTAGGGACTTATAGAGCAAAGCACAGTACAATGTGGCTGAGTTAGTATAGCTGAAAGAACCATTATTACGTATTTCTGTACTTCTATGAATATTGCAGTCATAACTTCAAATTTAAATACGGGCAAATCCCTTTCATGTCTATGAAGAGTCCAATGAAACCATTGGGAGCAAATCAAACTGGATTCAGCCCCT
Source organism: Podocnemis expansa (assembly GCA_007922195.1). Lineage (NCBI taxonomy): Eukaryota > Metazoa > Chordata > Testudines > Podocnemididae > Podocnemis > Podocnemis expansa. The sequence continues at coordinate 29,447,767 of ML681964.1, read as the reverse complement.
AGTTCTTACATTTCATTACTGAAGTTCATTTAGGGATAAAAGAACAGACTGTTGAATTGAGTGCATGTTCAAACAAACAGACTTCCATATGCAGTATTATTTGTGTTAGAAGTGAATTCTGTTAGTTCCTAGAGCCTTTGCTTGCTTGAGTAAATATCTTCATTCTACAAGGACTGAAAATGACCAGACAGCAAAGGAAAAACATTTTAATACACTTCATACCTAAAAGTTGCCTATGTGAGGATGGATCAAATTCTGATGTCCTTAATCAGGGCAAGATTATCTTTTGCTCAGTACCCCCGTTGTCTCCTAATCTTGAGCCATTGTATGATGCAGGAGAAGAGCACCCTCTAAAGCAGTGGTTTTCAAACATTTTCCTCAGGACCCAGTTAAAAAAAATCATTTATGCCCATGACCCAACAGTTACATCTTTGAGCACAGCCCTCCCGTCTTGCAGAGGTGGCAGCAAGGGGTGCAGTGACCCAGTGCTTGAGGGACTGCGACACAATACTGGGTCCTGACCCTAAGTGTGATAATCACTGTTCTAAAGGGCCATTATTCCCTTACTATACTGCTGGCTGGGGAGTGAACAACTTTGGTTCTGCTTCCATTTCTTTTACCCTCTTAGTGTGTTTATCCTGTAGTTCCTCTTCTGCATTGGCTCAGCTCTGCTGACTGACAGAAGAAAGGAGGGGAAAGCCAAAGCTATATCTGTTCCACGCACAGCCAATTACTTCTTTTCTGGGTCAAGGGGAGAATCAGAAAACAAGCTGCAACTCTGACTTACAATTCAGTTTCCCTGTCTGTATCTGGAACAAGGCAGCAATGTCCTTCTCCTCCATTAGGGCAAATTATACCACAGTGCACCCCCAGTATGATGCTGTCTGAGTTATGTGTGATCATTTATAATATTATTGAATACCAACATGACAAAATAGCAATGTTTCTTATACAATATGTCATGTCTGGCATGATTGGAAAGGCCATAATTTGCAAAGTATGATAATATTATGTATGTACCATCTTTGGACTGTAAGTTATGGGTATGTGTGTTATATTTGTCTCCAAAGACTTGTGCTGTGCTACTGGGTTACGCCCCCTAGGCAGATTAGTGGCTCACTGATTGATTCATTGAGGGTCATCACACTCCTATACAATATGCCATGGGAGAGAAGAGAGGGCTGTACCTATGAGTCATCAGGAGATGTAAGGAAATGCTTGTGGTTAGGAGTACTGCAAGTGCTTTTCCATTTGATCTCCTGCGTGGCTACATTTGGGACAAGGAAAGTATAAGCCTCATGACAGAAACTATAATATGCAACCACACCATCCCCGTCTTCTCTTTATCCTTCTTACCTCTGAATGAACCATTCGTTATACATCTGAAGCTGTGAAATAGAGGCCTGAGACCCATCCAGGTACTGGACATATTCCAAAGGGATGGCATCAGCCTGCAAAGTGTGAACTCTACAGTTCTGCTGAGAATCTGATTTATGTGGATTTTGAAGTCATGTGTATGTATCTGGCTGCTCCAACCACTTAACAGCTCTCTTCTTGTTGGTTTCTTTCCTTTCATAATAAACCTTTAGTTTTAAATGTGTGGCGAGGTGAGACCTCAGGCACCCCTGTAGGTCCTGCGCTTTCTATCATGCAGCAAGATTTGGCTGATCATTCTCAATTTTTCCTTCCCCCTGGCAGTGAGGGGTTGGCTGATAGGAGGGAGTCAGGGAAGCCTAGTCCTGTCCCCTACCCCAAGCCCCAACCCAGAGATGCTATTAAGTAGCAGTCTCCACGCTTAGTCCAGAAGGGCTGCTACCTTGAGTTTTTCATGAGGTATCGGAAATTCTTGAAGTAGACAAAGCCTGGAGTAAATTGTTTACAGGTAGATGACACTTTATAACTTCTTCACTGCTGGACTACCTACACTTCTCAGGTTTACCTCATGTTAGACCCAAACCTATGTTCCACACAAATATGTTTGTTCACTTTTCTTATTGGAAGTTATTTTTACCAACAATGGTGTGGGAGGGAACCTCATGAAAGTCTTATTTGGGAGGCTTACTTTCCTTTTGAGTTCTCAGTCATTGGCCACATGACCATAGAGGCAAGTAGCAGTAGCAAAGCTCAAGACTCTGATATGATATTGGAAGGGAAGACACAGAGGAAAGTGAAGACACACAATAGGAACAATGACCACAGCAGGAAATTAAAATGGAAAGATGTGCATGCATCATATGTATACATAGGAACATCCCATGATATCTAGAGCCCTGCAAATCCATGGATATCCACGGATATCCGCATTATATCCACATCCACGGATACAACACGGATATCCACAGACCATTGCTTGTGGATGCAGATCAGATACAGATCAACATATTTTTATCTACACAGAGCTAGAGCCCTGCAAATACGTGGATATCCGCGGATACAACACGGATATCCGTGGACCATTTCTTGTGGATGCAGTTCAGATACGGATCCACGTATTTGTATCCATGCAGGGCTCTATTGATATCTTCTGTCTCATGATGTCATTCACCGTCCTGACCGATCCAAGTAACACCTTTGGCTTTGTATGCTACTCTCTGCTTCTATTGTTCTTAATGTATGTTTTTACATTATGGTACTGCCTAAATGCTCCAACTAGGATGCGAGTCCCATTGGGCTTGAGACACTGTGTATATCTGAATGGAAAGACAGACAATGCCCAATGAATTTATAATGAGAAGGAAGGAATAGACAAACAATTTTTCTTGCTACACTCTCTTTCCCTAATGTGAGTTTATACCATCCATTTTGTGGAAATGTATCTAGTTTTGCAAGCTTTCAGAAGCAAGTGGCAATGCTGAAGTTTCAAAGGAATTCTATATAACAGGAAAAATTTGTGAAGTTATAGAAAATAGGAAATAACTCAAAGTTCAACATCCATGGAAGCTGTAAGTGGAAAAGAGCTATAAGATAATTCAGTTCATCTCTCTGAAAAATGGATATTCCCCTATAGCATTTTTTTGGGGTCAAACTTAGACTGAAAAAAAAAAAAGAAAAAAATCTTTAAGACTACTCCATAGCAAAAAGGATATAATTACTAGGACTTTTCTTTCCTGGATCAGGCTCCCAGCTGCTTGCTGCTGGCAGCTGGGACCAGATTGGGGCCTGAAGCCTGATCGGGACTGGGGGAAGGGCCGGGGATGGCGAAGAGCTCTGGTCCAACACTTCCTGCCCTCAAAAGTCAACTTAAAAGCTTAAGTCAACTTGCAGAGCAGGAGTTATTAAGACAACTTAAGCAAATGCTTAAGTCAACTTAATAAATTCTGAATAGAGCCCCGTAGGCACTTATGACAATTTAAGTCAACTTAATCCTCCAGGGTAGACATACCTCTAATGAAAACATTTTTCCTAATAGCCAGCCTAGACCTCCCTCACTGCAACTTGAGACAATTGTTTCTTGTTTCATTATCTGCCACCACTGAGAACAGCCTAGCCCCATCTTCCCTGGAACTCCCCTTCAGGTAGCTGAAGACTGCTATCAAATCCTGTCTCACTTTTCTCTTTTGCAGAGTAAACAACCCAGTTCCCTCAATCTCTTTTCATAAGTCATGTGCTCCAGTTCCCTAATCATTTTTATTGCTCGCTGCTGGACTACCTCCAATTTGTCCACATCCTTCCTGTAGTCGAAGGTCCAAAAATGGATACAGTATTCCAAATGCAGTCTCAGCAGTGCCAAATAAAGGAGACTAATTGCTTCCCTTGATCTGCTGGCACTGATTCTACTAATGCAGCCCAATATTCCATTAGCCTTTTTGGCAGTAAGGGTACACTCATATCCAGCTTCTAGTCCACTGTGGCCTTCATGTTTTTTTTTTCTGTAGAATGGCTGCCTAGTCAGATGATCCCAGCTGTGTAGTGGAGCATGGAATTCTTCCATCCTAAATGCAGGACTCTGCACTTATCTTTGTTGAAGCTCATCAGATTTCTTTTGGGCAAATCTTCCAATTTGTCTAGGTCACTCTCGGTATGTCGACACGCACACATAAATTTGACCTAATAAACATTAGATCGAATTTAAAAATAGCCATGGCTACCCCGAGTTTTTCCCAATTCAACCGAAGGCTTTCCTTAGGTTGAATTGAAGAGAGGACACTTCGAAGTTACAAAACCTCATGTAACTTTGAAGCGATGGTCAATTCAAACCCTCTAGTTTGAATTGATGTGGTGTAGCCCCATTAATTCAAACTAAGGTTAGTTTGAATTAACATGGGTTGACCTTCCTCTCAGGGTGCATGGCACCCTGAAAGGAAGACCAGCTCTCCAGCACCTGGGGCAAGCAGCACAAAAGGCGCCGCCTCCCCAGACTTGGGGAGTAGAGCACCACGGAGGGCTCCAGCCACTTCCCAGTGTGGGGACAGAACCTCCCTCCCCCTGCCTGGCAGCGGCACCACTTGCCAGCCGTCAGGACAGGATCCCGGCGTAGGGTCTTGGTGGGGGAAGGGATCCCCGCACCAGCTCCAGATGCACTCTCCCACCAGGGAGAAGGGGTTCCCTCTGGGCTGCAGCTGTGCTCACCCAGCATGGGGAGGAGGGATCCCTACCGGGCTGCAGTTGTGCTCCCTGGGTGTCAGGGAGAACGGATCCCCATGGGGAGCTGCAGCTGCGCTCCTTGGGCGGGGAGAAGGGATCCCCGCGTGAAGCTTCAGCTGTGCTCCCCGGGTGGCAGGGAGAAGGGATCCCTCTGTGGGCTGCAGCTGCGCTTCCTGGGCAAGGAGAAGGGATCCTGTCCTGACGGCTGGCAAGTGGGGCTGCTGCCGGGGAGCAGGGCTACAGACCTACATGGGCATCCCTTCTCCCCGCGTGGGGGGTGCAGCTGCAGCCCCGCACGGGGAACCCTTCTCCAAACCCTGTAGTGTAAACATAGCCACCATGCCCCTTTTCCAATTTGAACTAGCAAGTCCTGTCCATTGACATGCTAGTTCGAATTGGTTTTCCTAATGTGGCCATGTTAGTTTGAATTGACTGAATTTGACCTAATTATTATTAGTTCAACTTGATTAGTTCAAACTTGGTTAATTCAACCTAAGGTTCTAAGTGTAGACATAGCCTCTCTGTCTTATCCCTCCCCATCTAACATACCTATTACTCTCCCCAGCTTTGTGTCATCTGCAAACTTGCTGATCAGGCAATCCACCCTATCTTCCATATCATTAATGGCACTAAATTGAATGAAAGTGACTTCAGGGCCTCTCTGCCTGATACCAGCTGCCACCTAAATATCAAGTCATTGATCACTACCTGATAAGCTTGATGATCTAGCCGGCATTCTATTCACCTTATAGTCCATTCATCCAGCTCAAGCCATTGTTGCTTCCCCCTATATTTTTTTTTCAATTTTCTCTTGTCTTTTTCACATGTATTGGGGTCATTCTCATACAATTGCTGGAGATTTTCACATACTCACACTGTTTTGTTTGTTTGTTTGTTTGTTTCAGTCTGTGTGCTTTGCTTAGGTCAGCATTATCAATGACAAACAGCTCAGTCCCCCTCCAAAGAGCAAAAAGGTTTTTTGGGTTTTTTTTTTTTTCATTGACTTCTGCTTTTGTTGTTGTTGTTGTTGCCAGCACAGCACAGGTCGGTCCCATTCCAGTCACCAGTTTTGTTATGTTGAATCCTCTGAATTATTTGTATTCAGGAGGACATCATCATGAAACAGAGAGAAAGCAACCCATATGAAGGTCTCTTTATTCAATTAAAATGAGACAGCACTGGCTATGCTATCCCCAAACAGTCAAACTCTTTTGCTATGGAACAACAAAAGCTTTGCTAAAGTCAAGCTTTATCATGTTCACCTTTTCCCCCACATCTATAGAGCCAATCATCTTGTCATGGAAAGCAATCAGGTTAATCAAGCATGACATTTTCTTGGTGAATCCATGCTGACTGTTCCTGATCACCTTCCCCTCTTTCAAGTGCTTCAAAATGGATTCCTTGAAGACTTGCCACATACTTTTTCTGGTTACTGAGGTGAGGCCAACCAGTCTGCAATTCCCTAGATCTTCCTCCTCCTTCCCTTTTTAGAAGATGGGCACTATATTTGCCTTTTTCTGATCATCTGGGACCCCCCCACCCCAGTTGCCACAAATTTTCAGAGATAATGGGCAATGGCTCTGCAATCACATCAGGCAACTCCCTTCATCATCATTTCATTTTGATTTTTAGGGTAAATATAAAATGCTAACTACTATTCCATGTATTTTTTCCATGATAGCAATTCATGTTTTCCTTCCTGAAGATATTGCTTTCTAAATGCTTTTGTTCATTATGGCAATGATATAATGGAAGCAATCACACTATGGCTCTGGTTCAAGTAGTCTTTTTTTCCTTTTCCATACTCATGCAGTGTCTGAGCCAAAGCTCAGTTGAAGGCAGTGAATCTTTTAGACTTCAACAGACACTGGACCAGATCCATACAGCTCCACTTCAGTGCCAACAATGAGCTTCTAAAACAAATAAATTGTATAATGTTGTGCTGATTAGTCAGTGAGATTATGCTCTTCAGTGAGTGAATTTTGTATTCCTGTTAGCTAATGAATAACAAACTGGTACAATGAATGAGAGGAGTCCTCCGAGACTAAAATGGAATATAATGAAGATACTTGTAAGGCAACCAAACAACAAATTAAGTACAGAAAAATCTTCTGTTTACTACACTAATGCCCATACAGTTGATTTTTCAGATATAGGAAACTGTCAAGATGACCCTGAAGACAGAAAAGCAACCTCTTCAAAAAAATTTTTATACCTCAGAGATTTGATTCAGCTTTTAAGTTTAGGCAAAGGTGGAGCTCAGTCCAGAGCATCACTCCGTGAATAGGTAGTGTATGGTAAGCTGGAGTGCAAATCTGCTTTCTTAGCCTGCAACATATTAATGATATATATGGGCACTGTTGCCTCTCACTAGAGTTCTCTTGTTTGCTTTGATCCACACCAGCTAGATAAGGCTCTGGCAGAATAAATTTCTACCTCAGTTTGCCATGCACTAGCTGTTCATGTATGTAAGTGCAACAGAAAGCACCCTTGCAGTCACAGCCTATACACTATTGTAATGGTCTTGAACAAAATCTGCATTACGAGGGATCATGGGAGAACTAAAAACTTGTGATTTATGCCATCATGTGCCAGAAATACCCCCCCTTCCCCACCTTACATAGTAGAAAAACAGGACAGTCTCTGCGCAAAAGAATAAATGGACACAAATCAACCTGTAGGTAGACACTTCAATTTTCCTGATCACTCCATTGATGATTTCCTAATAGTTGTGATCAAACAAACAAATGAATAACAAAGCAACACTTCAGAGAGAGAATGCAGAATTGGAATTCATATGCAAATTTGACACTGTAGCTTCAGGACTAAATAAGGACTTTGAATTTTTTTCATTACAAGTTATTTGAACTCATCTTCCTCTATATGCTGTTTCCTGTTTCCCCATGTTTGACTCAAAAAACTATTGCATTGATTTGCTGTAACAATCTTACCTGATCTTATGACTTACACTTCCCCGCATATATTTTCTTCCCATTCCAATGAAGTGGTATTTTCTCCCACAAAAGCTCATGTGATAGATAAATTTGTTAGTCTTTAAAAGTGCCACAGGACTCTTTGGCTATGTCTACACTGGGAATTTAGTTCAAATTAAGGAGGACTAATTTGAACTAAGTTAGTGCACGTCCACACTGGCTTTCATCAGTTCAAACTAAGGAATTTGAAATAGTAAAACCTGCCTTTAATTCGAACCATTCATTCAAATTAAATGTGTTTGGACCTTCTTTGTCCCTGGGGTGCATGGCACCAGGAAGGAAGTACCTTCTTCTTTTTATGGGATTGGGTAGGGGGTGGCCCTGCTTGAGTGCCATGTTGCCACATTTCCATAGTACCCCCCTCCTAAGCTGAACTAGCAAGTCCTGTGCATGTTGGAACTAAGTTAGTGCTAATTAATCAAAATTAGTTTGCACTAATTAGAACTAACTTTGCTTGAATTAGCCTTCTTAAGTGTAGACATAGCCTTTGTTTGTTTTGCTGAACCAGACTAACATGGCTGCCCTATTATTGTAATATTTATTTGCCTATTTTTTTGACCTTATCACAGCACCTCATGATTCCATATTGAACCATAGTTTGCAATATATAGTATTGTATGTAATAAACCTACTTTTTAAGATGTGCTGCATTATACAGCAAATGTATCCATTTATGTTAATATATCGTATTATCAATACTATTCAAAACTTTGTTAAAGTAAATCAAACATTTGATTCAAAAAGAACTAATAGGTAGCGAGTCACTTAAAATCCCCATTTTTCTCACCTAGTCAAAAAGAAAAGTAATTGAAGCCAATGGATTTGTTCCCAGAAATGCCAGCAGTTAGTTTGACTCTTTAAATGCACACTATCATTTTTGGAAGCATGGAATTTAAAGGTGTTACGGTAGGCTAGCAGGGAAATTGGCCCCAGATATTTAACACCTCTGAAAACACAAATGAAATGATTGAGAATAAATTGCCTCATTTTCAGAGATGTTGAGTTCCCATTGAGGCCAATGACAGTTGTGGGTGCTTAGCACCTATGAAAGTTAAGTCAAAATATTATTGTTCACTGAATAACTATGTATATATAAGACTAGACGAAATGATACAAAGGTAGTCCCTTAATTCCTTCCTTCCAAACTTTGTCCTTTAAAGTATGCATAGAATTCCCAAGAGTACTACACATATGGGAAGACAGCGATTGTTTGATTGCATGAGTTGCCATACTGGAAAGTTTATTTTTCTAAATTTAATCCATCTTCTCTAATTAACTATATATTACTAAGACTGAGGAAAAGGCTCTAGGAAATTAGCTCACAGTCCATTGGTTTCTTTGTCACCTATCCCTCTTCCATGCTCTCTTCTAACTACTGTTCATCCCAGGGTTTAACTTTGCAGTGAAATTCACTATTTCTCACCATAGCCAACCTACTTCTCTACTCACCCACCAAAATCCCCCATATCCCAAAAGTATGGATTTATGTACAGCTACCGATGGACTTATATACAAATTGGGCTTAATTATACTCTTACATTACTGTGGATAAGCAGTAATTTCACAGAAGTCAATAAAGTCACCCTTGTATTATATGTCCAATGAGAGGGGAATGAAATGTCAGAGGATGAGTAAAATATAAGGACTGGCATTGAGTTAGCTCCCAATATACAACTGTGTGCATCTATTGAAAGAAATACTATTTGTAAAGCACTTTGGGATGATATGGGTTGAGAAACACTTGAGTAGACGCAAGAGCTTACTTATTATTTATTTATTTATTTATTTATTTATTTTATTTTATTTTACCTATATAGGACCTATCACTTTAGTTTTGAGTTATTCTTTAGTTTGAGTTTCAGGTGTCAGCTTTTCATATCCTTCAGTCTTGGTGGTCTAAAGAGCTTCAGGAGGAATAGCACATCATTAAACCATCAAGCCCTAGCCATCTTCTCAAGTTTCACTTCGCTAGTGGTCTGTGAGTTCACCTCACAGATGAGCCTGCTTTGTTAGTTCTCTCCATTTAATCTTCCAATCCTAAATTTTTAAACACCGAGTGCTGGGTCTTCTGAGGTTCTAGGTGCCCCCAATTGCCACAGTATGAAACAGTGATTGAGAGGCTCAGCACCTCACAGCATCAGGACTTAAAAAGAGCAATGTATGCCCCCATTTTGTGAATGTTATGGATTTTTATGACGTATTTAACATAAAGACGCACATTTAGTGCTTTTGGTTCCTATTGCCCATGTATGTTAAAAAGATGCTGCTTGCAGCAGCCTCATTAAGCAGAATTGACAAGCTATAACATCTTCCCAGCACAGAAACAATCTGCTGAATGATAGAGGAAAATACTAACAAAGAGTTTGGGTTGAACAAGGAAAATAGGTTGCTAGCAATGGGATGAATTTTGGTTCTTTGGTTTTCTAAATGCCAGTTTTCTCTTAATATGCCCATCTTTCCTTTTTAAATTCCATCTCCCTCTCTTCTTTAGAAAAGAGATTTTTTTTTCTGTACAGAGTCATTATTTGTATCAGAGAGGCACCCATAGGTCTGAAGTGATGAGGTCCCAATTAAGCAATGGACTGTTCATACACCTAATAAGAGGTAGACCCTGCCTTGAAGAGCTTACATTCCAGAGATGCAAGGCAGACAAAGGGAGATGGAACATTTTGTTGCAAATGAATGTTTGAATCATTCAGTAAAAATGAGTCAACAAAAGTGCTAGAATGTCAGAAAAAAAGTCTCTAATTTCTGTAAGATTTTTTTCTTGATCTTCAGAGACTTATAGCTAGAGCTATAAGTATAATGACCACAGAAATGTACAGAGACAGTCAATATCTTACTCTCCTCACAGATTCAATTTCATCTTCCTTAACAAGCTAACGGAAGCCACCTATTTTTTGTTTCCTTATCATGACTTCTCATGAATCAGATATTTGATAGCTAGGGGTAAGGAATGTGAAGTGGACAAGCTAAGAATAAACGTACTTCACCTCAGTTAATACTTGCAGGTTCTAATTTGCTTCCTAGAGGTTAACAGAAACTATTCAATTCATTTACTACAGTGTCAGAAGAGAGCTCATGAATTTTATATTTGAGAACATGACTTGGATTTCTTAATGACTTATGAGAGGAAAACTATTCAGTAATGATATGTCAATAACGAACTTCTCCCCCCCAACCCCCCTGCTACGTCTGTCTATACAATCAGCAAAATTATAGCACAGAAGGAAATATAATAAAAGGCTGCCTGCTTAGTGAAATTAATCACTTAATGGTATACATGACAATTGGTTCAACACCAAATGCCCTGGGAAGCCTTAAAGTGTGTCTATGTGTTTTAAAATGAGTATATGGCAGATGCAAGTATTTGTAAAGAAGACCATAGAAAAAATCATTAAATGTAATAAACTGAGGCCAGATCTGCACTGCTGGCAAAATTCAGTGGTGGTTGATGGGAGTTATGCAAGCTAAACAGAGTAGCTTGCATTATTCCCATCAACTTAGCGTGCTGTTTTCACCATGCTGTGTCAATGGGAAATGCATTCCCATCAATGCAGCACTATGCCACCCGAGGGTGTGGTTTTATTAGATCAGCTTCCAGATGGACTGTCTTTACTGAGGGCTCAATCAAGCTGGAATAAAATTGATCAGATGACGGCAAATTTACCACCATCACTATAAACGTACCCTAAATGTGAAAGACAACAGAAACAGTGCTAACCAGCAGAATAATCTTTACTATATCTTTATCAGATATTTTTTCTCAGATGACTCCTGCTCCAGCTGGTGCTGTTACAGTGTCAGTTGTGTGTAGTCTTTCAGGTAGGTTAGGCAAATACAACTAAATAATGCTTGGGTGTACTTTAACATATTTCTACTACTATTATAGATTTCTTTACTGAATTTGCTCTAACCAGACAATTTCCACCTTACTTTCCATACAATCACACATCATTTAAAAGCCTAAGAAAGCATCTCACCTTTTTGTTTATGACTTTATCAGTAACAGTTTGAGGCAGTGAAATCAATTGTTCATACAAATATGATACTTTTCTTTGTATGCAATGTTCTAATTTAACCCCTTCTCACAGAAATTCTATCATGAATTATGTCAATATCTACATGAGTCATCAGCAGTGCTGGAATCTTTAGCTCAACATGCAGTCCTCTGACTCTTGAGCTAACGGAGTAATGGATAGCGGTAGTAGGTCGTCGTTGTTTCGAAGAAGACAAAACACTTTGCCACAGGGTTTCACAGCTATATGCTGACAGCAGACGAGTATTGAGACCAAAGGAATAGTGAGTTCAGTTGCAGGTTCTGGAAGAGTGTTCATTAATGGGTACAGACCTTTTGGTCTCTGTGCCCTTCAGTCTGTAACTGTGCCAGTCATGTCTCTTCTTCCTTCTCATGGGCTCCTTATTCCAGTCTCCTTGGACAACCAGTCCACTCTCCCCCTGAAACTCCTGATTCACCTCCCAGTCCTAGTCTCCAATTTCTTCCCCAGTTTCCAGTCCTAGCTTTCCCCTTCCAGGTGCTCTATGTTCCAAGGGCATAGCCAAAATTGATTTTTCAGTAGGGCCTGTGGTTGACACAGGTAGACCAAATGAAAAAACAAGCGCTCCCCAAACCTCCAGCTTCCAGTCACATAACTGGAAGCAGGATGTTCAGGAAATGACAGGCCAGGAAACTAAACTGCCTGATGCTCCAGTTGTCAAGGTAACTTAAGCAGAGGGTCTGCAGCAGAACTTTTGCAACTGACTGGGTGGATCTGGTGGGCTATGGCCAACCCAGACCCGTTTGTAGTTACGACATTGCTACTTACTTTGATGCCCCCCAGTCCATAGTGAACTCTTATCCACGCTGCATTTCAGTCCGGTTGCTTCCTCATCTATTCTTTCTGGGTGAAAGAAGAGGGGAAGAGCCATTGGGAGTGCAAGACAATGTTTTCCTACCCTCTCTTCTTGTTCCTGGTGCCATGAAGTATCAGCAAAAACAGTTGCAGGGAAAAATCTTTCATTGTGCCTGCAGCCAGGAGTCAGTGTGGTTTGAAGTTTTAGGGAGCTTAACTGTCAAATGCTAAGAAGTCTTTACTAGTACATGTGCAAACTACTATTTTTCTAAGGCTTCATCTAATTTGGGTGGATTTTCAAAGGCAACCTCCAGCTCTGCCAGTTAAATTTTAAGTCTCTGCTCCAAAGCCTGAAGTCGTTAGAGCTGCTCAATCAAATGGTTGCACGTTTTTATTTTAAACATGGGCAAAATGTATTTTCCCCTAACCTCATTCTAAAAAATTGCTGAATAATATTTGTTGGAACTTTTTCCAAAATATCAGCCTAAGACAGAAACCCAGCATGGAAAATTCAGCCCAAATAATTAAAGTTTTGCAAAGTTACAAATAATTGAAAACAGTCTAATGGAAAGTGTTGGGAAACCTCCACGATAGCTTGTACTACCAGCTCCACCTGTATAGCACTCTACCTGATCTCCTTATGCTAGGAGACAGACCATGAAATGCACTCTAGTCGAGAGAACATAAGTTCAGAATATGAAGTTCAGAGTTCAAGTGTTTCCTGTAGTTAGTAATTTTTTCCTATAATTTTGATTCCATTCAAACATTGAGTTTAGAGTATTAACCCAAATATTACTGCTTTTGCATTCATCATAGAATGTATTGGTGGACAGAGAATAGTGTGAATGAAAAATAATAACAGGGTGAACCTAGTTAGCCAAGGTCCCTTCCCTCTCTGTTCTAACAGACAACTGTGCAGCCATGCAGGTAAGTTTAAAAATTTATATACATTCAAATACTCATGTGACAGGGCAACTTATATCACAGTAGTACGTATATGGCACAGTGCACCCAACTTGGTAGGCTGGCAAAGAATTTTTCTGTTACATAGCACAACTTTATACAGTTTGTCAGCTGCCATTACAGCTTTATTTAGCTTTTCTCTTAAACATGAAGCATTAGGCCACAGTTGAAAGCAAGATACTTGACTAAAAGTGGCATTAATAATATGTGTGTAATTCTTATATGCTGTTTACAAAATTATGAACATCTTATGGAATATGACTAAAATCATAGGAGGCTGGCATTCATAGCACAGTGGAAGATACTGGGAAAGCAAATTGATGGAAACCTGCCTTTGTGCAAATGCAATTCTTGTTAAAACTTCTATCATTATTAGTTATTTGTATTACTGTAGTGCCTCAGGGCCACAGTCATAGACCGGGACCCCACTATGCTAGGCACTGTATAAATACAGAAGAAAAGAGATAGTCCCAGCCCCATAAAACATAGTATTTAAGAATAAGACAAAAGAATGCATGGATACAGTTAGGGCAAGTCTACACGGCTCTTTTATTTAGAAATAACACCCGTTATTTTGAAATAAAAAAAATTTGGTCTACATGACGTTTCCTTATTCGAAAGGACGGACCTCGTCCTTTCGAAATAAGGATCGTCCTTCCAAAAAAGTAAAACCTTCCCCCCCCAAAACGGCCGTTATTTTGAAACGGATATTTTGAAATAACGCCTTTAGACCTGTTGTTTTGAAACATCACTGTTGTTTCGAAACAACTGTTCGAAACAGCAGTCCAATTGGCATTATTTCAAAATATCCGTTTCGAAATAATGGCCGTTGCGATCGCGCAGTTTTCCCTATTTCGAAAGGAGGCATTTCGAAATAAGGGTTTTATTTCGAAATCAGTCCTTTCAAAAGGACTGATTTTGAAATAAAACTGTGCGTGTAGACGTGCCCATTGATGAAGAGGGAATACCAAACTTTCAAGCTAATCCAATACTGTTTCATAGTGTTACACAGTTGATATACAGCATGCATAATTATTGCTCTTTTAATTCATATCCTTATCCCCATATCTTCTTTAGTTCACCTCCTTTCCTTGTGCATATGTTCTCTACTCTCTGTGATATTGTGAAATAACACTAGTGGATTAAGATGGTAAATAAAAAAGACTGAGAAAAATTGGCAGAGTTCAAAATACCTCTTTATAATTGAACTACTGACAATTCTGACTGCAAAATGCTTGAATTAAATAAAATAGAACAAATGAATGAAGAGTTTTTATAGCCATGATATTCCCAGGATATTAGAAAGACCACTAGTGTGATATTAACTGTTATTGGAAGTTAGTCCAGTAAAAGGATGTGTCTACACTGGAGGCTCTGTTAAGTAAACTTAACAAGGTTGACTTTAAGGTGACTTAAAATTGACCTTGTTAAGTTGACTTAGAGAGTCCACGTTGGAAACTCCTGTCAACTACCTGCATCCATGCTGGCAGGTGCTAGGTTGACCCTTTCTGGTGGCCAGGAGCTATGGGAGGGGGCCTAGAGGCCATTTTAGTTGACTTATGGATTATTCCCCATCTACACTGGCTTAAATCAACTTAATAAGGTCAATTTAAGCGTTAAATTGACCTTCAGAGATGATGTTATTAAGCTGACTTAAGGAAGCACTTAAATTGACTTAATAAAAGTCCAGTGTGGTGGTGGGGGTCTGTAGGTCGACTTAAGTTTCCTTAAGTTGACCTAAGGCTCCAGTGTAGATATACCCAAAGATATAACCTCACCTTTGTTGTTTTTATGTTTAAAAGCACCAGAAAACACTCTTTTAATTATTTATATTGTTTTAATTTGCTAGCATTAATAATAGTCTTTGCAGACAGCTTCCCAGAATGCTGTCAGTAACAATGAGGGACATTTCTCTGAGAGGGGACATGCAATTATTGCAGTCTTTATTAATTCTTCTATGCTCAGCATAGATGCACTTTAACACACAGGGGTTGTGAATAAAGCTGGGTAAAATTTTTCAACCAAAATCTTTGAGGAAAAATGAAGACAGAGCTCCAGAATATTGGGAATTCATGTCAGTTTCAAATTATGTCAGTTAAAAAATAATCAAAGCTGTTACAATATTTTTTTTAAAAAATTCAATATTTATGATAAACCACTTTTCCTTATTTCCTTTAATTTATTTATAGTAAAAATTAAAAGTATTAAATGCTCAGAATCAAAATGAAATTTTTCATTTTGAGTTGAACAACATGTATATCATTGAACTCTCCCCCCAGATAATCTGCCCTCCATCCCTCACTTTTCAGTGCCCTAAATTTTGAAAAGATTATTTTTGGTTCAGCCTGAATGAATTACCCATGAATTGAAAAATCCATTATTCACAAAGCTCTAGCTATGAGAAGGGATGGACACACCGACTTTGATAAATAATGTCCAAACCATCACTCAAAGCTTGAAATGGCATTATTAAGGTTTTTTTTTTAAAAAAAAAAATCTGGTTATCTATGTGAGGGCAAAAAGAATAGCATACTCTTGAACACTAAAGTCCTGGTACATTGCAAAAGGTGATTGTACTCCAGCCCAAGTGTAGGCTACATGTAGGCATAAGTAAGTTTCAGGTTCTAAGCCACCCACTGCTTTATTTGTAAGAACACTGAAGATGGGAAAACACTGGACGTGTCTGCTGAAACGTGACTATTAGTGCCTTTCTCAGCCTGCAAATGAAAGGCCCAGCTATACATTCCATTGCTATAAGGTGAAGACAGTTTTCTTCTTTTTACACAAGGTACAGTTCACCAGGAATTTAGACCTCTCAGTCCTGCACTCATATTTAGTCAACTTCTCCTTCCCTTTCACCTTATGCTTTCTTTTTGTTTATTAATATGTATATTACCATTGCGACCAGAGAATTCAGTCTGACCCAGGGCCATGTCCAGGTGAGTGCTGTGCAAGCACAGCCAGAAATGTAGTTTCTGCCTCAAAAAGTTTAGTCTGTCCTCTGATACTCTCCTTCTCATTAACCAAATGAGGTGTAAGGCAGGCATAGAAGCTGTGCCTAACAGATTCGGGGGAGGGGGCACCTAATCTGCATGGGTCCTGTTTTAGCATGAGCACAAAGAGCACAATTAGGTATTAGCATACTGGGTGCAGAGCATAGTGGGTAATGGTATTTGGGGTTAATCTGATCACAAATCTGACAATATCTGTAATTCTACTGAAGGGAAATATAAAATACTGTCTTTTTGTGAATTGCTATTCTCTGTTTCAAATCTGTTTGGGTTAGTTAAAGGGTAACAACTACTCTTAGTTAAACAGAGGCTTGTAGAAAAGGAGACTGCATGTTTCAACCTGAAAGAAGTCAAAAGACAGGTAGGGGTTTGAGGCTATTTTGGCCTCTTCCCCTATTGCTTTCCTTGTCTAGTCATAACTAGGGCTAGGTTTCTTCTGAGGCCCTTTGTCATTTAGACAGAGGTAGCTGTCTGCAACTACTTCAGAACTGGAATCACTAGGGAGAGAGAGAAGCAAACTCTCTCTGAGCTAGAAATCACTAGAGAGAAAATCCTTTCTGAGCTGAGATCACTGAAGAGGAGCCAGTGGATGGTGAGAGCAGCTAGCGGTGAAATGGGTGGTGCAAGTGACCAGCAGGCAGAGCCGGCGGGTGATGAGCGCGGCCAGTGGTGAGCTGGGCAGCATGAGTGACTGGTGGGCAGAGCTGGCAGACAGCGGGCGGAGCCAAGGACCGGTAAAAGTGGCCAGTGATGAGCTGGGCGGCAGGAGTGACTAGTGGGTGGAGCTGGTGGACAGCGGGTGGAGCCAAGGAATGCTGCTATTAGATGAAGTGAGTCACCAGTAGGTGGCGTCGGTTGATAGCTGGTGTGAAAGACACTCCCTACGTACCCCAGGGTTGGTTGGGAGTCTAGTTAGCACTGACTCTCCAGATCGGTGCTGATTTTGTTAGTGAGTTTATCTTGTATGTTCTGTTATGTGGTGTGGGTTGTTGGGAACTTTGCTCTGTACTGATTTGCTAGATCAGCGCTGATTTCTGTTATTTTGCCTTTTACACTCTGTTTTACTACTATTAAAAGTTCCGTTTACTACACTCAGACTCATGCTTGCGAGTGGGTAAGCCTTACCCCTTTGGGGTGCCCAGGAAACAGTGCAGAATTTCCCAGAAATCTGGGTGGGGGGCTCAAGCTGGTTGGTGGTGCTGCATTCTTGGAAAACCCCTAGGTATAGAACCCAGCCCTTGTTCTGCCAGCCTGCCCTGGCAGAAGGATTACAAAGGAATGAAATCTCAAATCTCTGATAGCTACCAGATTCTAGAAGAGCTTGTAACTTCCCCAGTTTGATGTTTCTAACTTAAACACATTCTTATATGTTAGCTCTGAGGATAAATTCAGGACTCAACTTATGGGACCCTCCTAATGTTTTGACCTATTCAGATGCAGAGGTTTTTTATTCAGTCCCTTATGAAAATAAGAGCCAAGATTTTCAGAGATGACTAGTCATTTTGGGTGCTTCAGTTTTCAGGTGTCCAGTATATGCTCCTTAAGGAAGTTTCATTTTCTATACCACCTGCCTTCATAAAATCCAGCCCCTTTAAAGTGTCTGAGGCTGGGAACTCCAAAAACCACTGATCAGTTTGGTGGTCTCTTGGTCAGGATCCATTTGAGAAACTTCAGATTAAGCTCCAGTCCCCCCTGCCCTGCCCCCTGGTCCAAGTTTTAGCTGACTTGTTTGTAGAAGGGTTGTTTCTGAAGTCAATCCTAAATTTAGCTTTGACTTCAGTTAACTCCTCCAGAGACAAAAATATTTCTTCTGAACATTGCAACATTTGCTTGATATCAGTGCACTTCTTTACAGATACTTGGATTTTTACTGTTCCCTGCTTCAATACAAGACAAGACAAACTTCGTCCTTGAAATATACATTGTCTTTTTGAAAAAATATGAAGTGAATAGGCTTTCCACTCAGGTTAGTCTCTTATGATTGTGGTACTCTTATTAAATGATTTTGTCATGGGGGGGCTTACCCCCACCCCCATTACCTGCAAAATTAGCAAATGCACCCAATTGGTCGTGCTTTGTTTTGCACCTGAGGAGGTGAGTATTTACATGGCTTCTGACCAGAGGGAAGTGCAGCTAAGCCATCAGTAGACTGAAGGAGTACAGTTGTGGGGAGGGATACTGAAAAGGAGACAGCTCTCTCGCTGGCTGAGAGGAGTTTTAAGGGGAGAATAAAAGGAGAAACACACAACAAGGGCAGCATAGGCGCTTTCAAGGAAAGCTCTGAGATAAAGTTTGCAAGTAGACGGAAGAGTGACTTGGCTCAAGGGCTGAGCCAGAGGAATCTTGGAACCAAGGGCACCCAAGGTATTACCTTCTGACGAAAGGAGGCTCTCCACAGATCAGTGTGCACTGCCAAATGTCTTTAAGCACTATATTGCCTCTCTTTGATCCTTTCAGTTGTCGTGTCTCAAGCAATGCCTCTTCACATTTAGCATAATTTAATTCCATCTGATAGGCAGAAAGCTGCTTGTGCATTGGCTAAGATTTTCCTTCCACCATTTTAAATTAGGATTTTAATAGTTACACTAGCACAAAACTGGTATGAGAAGAGAATTGGGTCCATTAACTGAAGCCCCAATAATGTCTTTTGCAGTCAGCTGAACAGCTGTCTAGAGAGCAAAGAAGGAGTAGGGGACTTTTACATTCTATTCCCATTGTCTTGATGGGATGGTGAAGATCCCTAACAACCCAAAAGAACCAGGAGTAGGAAACTAGGGCTGTACTGGTCTAGGAGATTCCCCCTCGTCTCAGTGCCCCAGATGCAATGATGTCCGGAGAGGGAAGTCCCAGGATATACTTCTCTTTCCTCTGCATTCTTTCAGATGCTTCCACTATTTGACTCTTTAGGAAATGACATTCTTCTAGCTTATGGAGACTATCCAAATAAGTCTAATGTCCTAGCCCGCAAGCCATATTGAAGGCATATTTTTCAGCAGAGAGCAGCTACACCCTGGCCTAACCTCAGTACTCAGCAGTGAGACTGAGAGCTCTATTCACATCTCTTTAGCCTTTGCCACTGTCTTTTTAACTCTGCTCTCACAATTGCCTCAGAGTGCACTGCTGGAAGGAAATTCCCATTTGTGTGTAGCAAGATTTCAACAAACACTGACCAGAAATGATCAAGTGGCTGCATGAAACCTTGAAAAATGAAAGCAGCAAGTGTTACTGGTATATCTGTCTGCTTTTGCCTCTCTCCCCAGCTGCTGGGGGTGATTCTGACCCACAAGTAGTGAAAGGAATAATAAATAAATAAATAAATAAATACTAATATTCAGAAGCAGTGAAAATCAGAAATAGACTAACATTAAGTTTTCATTTAATCTGACTCAAGTTCTAAAACATTAAGTTCATCACCCTTGCTGCCCTTTAAATATTCTAATGGATATTAAACCAAATAAATTTTTAGTGCACAATGCATCAGTACACACAAGTTCAGCAGAAACCTGCCCCAGTACTCAGTGGTTTACAGGCCAAAATTTTAAGGTATGTAATGTTTAACATGTAGGTTTATATTAACACATACATTATATCCCTTAGGCTAGAGCTTCTTAACATATGGGCCATGACACAAAAATGGGTCGCCATGCTGTTTAGGGTGGGTTGCTATGATCCTCTTTAATAAATTGAAAAAGGAAATACATGATTAATTCAAAGCTAAACCATGAGTCACAAAGCTGACTCCCAAACTTAATCTAGGCCCTGGCTGAAAAAGATTAAGATCCCCTGCTTTAGGTGATGCTTGTATCTCATTCATAACCAGTGCATCTCCCCTCATGCACTAATCAGTTACAAAGCACCTCATGTCTTGGATGGTTAAAATTTGTCTTTCTCAAAGACCATAACCAAAGGCTATGATGTGTTTGTTACACAAGCACTGTGATCAAGTGGCTGGTACACTTGACTGAGCATCAAGGGTTCAAATGGCAGCTCTTTGACTGACCTGCTATCTGACTTTGGCCTTGTCATGCCCCATTTTGTCCCCTTATTTCCCTTCACAACCGTTGTCTCTTATCTATTTAAATCATAAACTCTTTTGGGCAGGAATTGTCTTTTACTCTGTGTTTGTGCAGTGCACATTAGTTGTGGTTGGGTCTATCAGGTGTTACTGTGCTGTAAATCATGCCCACTGTGATGAGTGATGTAGGGAGACAACAGACCATTCCAAGACCTAGGGTATTGAATTGGGAGTCAGGAGATCTGGGGTATAGTCTAGCTTACCATCTGTGCCACAGCACTCCCCTCTATAAACAAAAATTATTATATTGATTTGTGTAAATCTAGTTTAACAAAGGAAGTGAAGCATAATGAAAGGTATACTGCATTTGGAACACTAGTTTGGAGCTATTAAAGTGAATATCAACATTACATTATATTAAATGCTCTTTACCTTAGAATAATTAAAATTGAGGAATTTGTAGATTCTAACTTACAATGGAAACTGACATTAAAGAACATGAAATTGCTACAGCTGAAGAAGATACACTTAAAGCTTTTACAATTTCATTTAATTGAGAAAGTGCACTCCTCTGCAAGAACAGCATTCTTTGAGAACAACTCTTCCATTAAAAGTCAGCAAATACTGGAATTGCCAAGTAATGACCTGCTGCTCATCTATACCGGAAACCAATTAATACCTTATGTCTGTTTTGCTGTTCTTGTTGGTGCATGGAATGCGGAACTACATCCCTGTGTATCTGCTCTCATTGAGGGTTAACAGATGCCGAGGCATAGGGACAACTGAAACTTAAATTTAAAATACTTTTCCAAGTTTCCTTTTCTTTATAATTTTAAAAGTATTTTTCTCTTTTCTGTTCTTTCTTTGCTCTTAAGGCAATTGGTCACATCTTATGTGTGTTGCTGTTCACAGTAATAAGAAGAAGGTTACTTGTGAATGCTGACATGAAAGCAAACAACTGCTTTCAGATCTATTCTGTGTCTGTTGACTCAAATTGCTGTTCTCAGCCAAAGAGTTATAACGGGTTGGCAACCTTTGCTGGATCCTGTGTGAGCCCTGCCCACCACACCCTCAGCAGGTTCTGGGGGCAGGACCAAAAAGGGGCTAGGCCAGGACTCCAGTTCAGGGCCAGGGCAGGGGTTGAAGCCAGCTCCCACCCCCACCCCCACCACTGGGTGGCCTCCAGGTCCTGGCTGGGGCCGGCTCTCGCCCTTGCTGTTAGTTAGCTTCCGACTCCAGGGTCAAAGCTGGAAGTGGGCGGACTGCCTTGCCTCACACCACCGTGTTTCCCTCCAGCTCTGCCCAGTGGTGGTGGGGGGGCAGCAGGGGTCAGGAGACCTGTGCACCATGGTTTCTTTGTCCCTGCAGGCCATGCTGCCCAGTGAGGAAGCGCAGCGAGCCGGGGCCTGGGACCCCGGCATGTGGCTCTTGCCACCCGGCTGTGCAGGGCTGGAGGGATTGGAGCCAGTGGGAGAGTCTGAGTGGTGCCGCGTGCTGCTCAGGCTCAGCTTCTGTGCCATTTTTGGCATGGGTGCTGGGGGTTGCTGACCCCTGAGTTATAACTTACTCTACCAAGTCCATGGTTCAATTATGGAATTGCATGTGTGTATGTAATGGATACTGGATGTACAATATTCAAATCTAGGACCTATCAAGATTTAGGGCAGGGGTCTCAAACTCAAGTCACCATGAGGGCCACATGAGGACTAATAGAGGGCCGCATGAGGACTAATACGTTAGCCCAAGGGCTGCACCACTGAAGCCTTTTAATACAATGATATAGCAAATATCAGTAACAATCGTGTCATTGCAGGCTGCATGAAATAGCTTTAGGGGCTGCATGCGGCTCACGGGCCATGTGTTTGAGAACCCTGATTTAGGGTATGTCTACACTGCAGTCAGAGGTGTACTGCAGCACATATAGGTGTAACTGAGTTAACTTTGATTTAACAACAGCTGTGAAGCTCAGAAGCCCACCAAGGACCCTGGTTATCTACATCAGTGGTTTTCAAACCATGGGTTTGGACCCAGTACTGGTTCATAGACCCTCAGGTACTGGATCATGGTGTCCCCTGCTGCCACCACTGAAAGACTGGAATGCGTTGCTGAAAGATGTAATTGTTGAGTCACAGGCATAAATGATTTTTTTCAACTGGGTCCCAAGAAAAATAGTTTGAAAACTGCTGATCTACATGAGCAGCTTGTCTGTGCTGCTCTGGCTTCCCTACTGGAGTTGTTTGAGTTAGCTAGCTCAAAGCTAACTTGGGGGAGGTCTACTTGTGCTGCTGTCACAGCTCCAACAGCAGTGCTGATACATTCAGCGAGTGGTCAATGTTCTGTAGATGTGGCCAAATCTCATATCCTGGTTTAAACCAATTAGCTTCTCTGTATATGCACCACTTACTGGTCTGGGTTGAGCTGATTATAAAAGGAACAGCCATTCTTGGGGTAATTTTACACTGGGTAGCATCTGCTCTAGCTGCTGCCACTGTTGCCCAGCTCTACCTCTCATCAAGGAGCAGGCTTTGTTCTATTCACTGCAGATCTCGCTGCTACTGCCCAGCCTCAGCTTCTGCAGAAGGTGGAGGAGGGGTCAGATTCAGTCTCAGTTGCTGCAGTGGTGAGCTGTCCAGTTACCTCCTTTTGCAGGCATCTTGCTAAAAGATGCTTTCTGGATGGGAGGCTTTACAACTGAAAGGATGGCTTGAGAGAACCAGAACTCCCTCATTCCCTAGTTGACCAATACGATGTAGAGAAGCCATTACCTTAAGCGCGCCCATGTGCACAAGCAGGAGATTGACTGCAACAGGTCTGAGCATGCTCTCTGCCCTCCCCATGCTGGTCTGACCAAACTTTACTGATCAGGGAAGAAAATGTTTTGCAAATGAAGATGCACTGGCAAGAGACTAATACCGTGAAATACTGGATAAAATGTGCTAAGTAACTGTGAAGCATTAATGGTGTTACAGATTTTCTTCCTTTTATACATACTAGGTCCTCCCTCTCTGGCTAAAGTCAGCCAAGGCCAGATTTTCAAAACTGATCCCACAAAGCCTCTTGTTCAGGTACCCGTATGAAGCGGCCAGATTTTCAAAAATGCTCTGCCACTATTAGCTCCTGTTGTT
This sequence comes from Podocnemis expansa, assembly GCA_007922195.1. Lineage (NCBI taxonomy): Eukaryota > Metazoa > Chordata > Testudines > Podocnemididae > Podocnemis > Podocnemis expansa. The sequence goes on along the minus strand of ML681964.1, from coordinate 29,424,223 downwards.
TTTTCTGGCAGTGGCTTATTGCTAAGCAGTTCCGAAAATCCAGCCCTAATTGTTTCTAAACTAAGCATTTCTGAAAGTCTGTCTCTTAGTGCTTTAGCTGTCTATGGGAACACCCTTAATTTGTATATGAGATCAGGTATAAACATTCAGAGATACAGCACAGACACGCATTTACCTGATCAAGAAGAAGAGATGTCAGGTACATAGTAAAAATGGAACTAACAAAACACTTCATTCAAAGCATCCAATAACTAAGTAGTCAAGAACAAAATCAAAGGTATACATATCTGCACAGCATTAGATGGTGACTACAAAGGACAATGTCTAATGTGCCAACTTCATACCTAGTAAAACCCCAATGATTTCAGTGGTCTAATGCTAGACATAAATTTAGCCCAAGAGTGTATGAATTTAAAATCAATAGAGTAAAAGGATAGAAGTCAAAGATTAAAAATAAAATTCTTTCTGCTTTAACATTCAGGCTTCAACTCAAGCAGTGCAGCTACATACATAATTCACAGCTCAGGAGGGTTTCAGAACATAATTTTTGGTGATTCCTAGAGGAAATATGATGATGCTGTTGTGTTCTTACAAATAAGCCATTCAGAGTTGTCTCATGATTTCCAGCTCATCTTGCACTAAAGCAGTCTTGCCAGCATCCCAGAAGAAAGAAAAAAAGAAAGAAAGAAAGAAAGAAAGAAAGAAAGAAAAAAGATGGCTTATTTTTGTCTCATGATGAACATATTTTTCTCTTCTGTATACGCTTCAGAGCAATCTTTAAATGAAGATACTCAAGCAGTAATCCAAAATGGATACTGGAAAAAGAAATACAGTTGCAGGTTCATTTGAGTTATGACTTTGTCACCAACATTTGACTTTTCCTAATAACAGTTCTTTGAACAGCTGCTTGCATTAGACACTTCTTTAATATTTGCTATTGTTTATTGCCTCAGCTAACTATAAACTGGGGGAAGTTGTGATTAATCACTAAAATCCTAACTGTAGAACTTCAGAAAATGTACGCTTAAGTCAGGAGTGTTGTTCAGCTTCTGTTTTGGCTTTATGAAGTGGCAGTGGATGCAGTCAAAGTCAGACTGAAAATTCAAGGTGAAGAAGCTGTTGGGGATTGATTGGAACTGGGGCCTCCTTCTGCTTGGTACTGCACGCATGCAAAGTAAAAGATGATCCCCACACCAAAAAGCTTACCTAATAAGCAATTATACTTAGTATATATGTACATTGCATCCTTCTCTGACATCTCATAATAGTAATACTTAGATCTTATACAATGAGTTTCTTCCATAGATCACAAAGTGCTTTACAAAACTCAGGGTTCACTATCCCATAAAAAGACGAAGGGTATGGCCACACACACACTATTTAAATAGAAATAATGCTGGTTATTTTGATTTAAAAAATGGTAGGTCCACATGACATTCCCTTGTTTTGAAATGAGGAGCTCCCTCATTTTGATGTAAGGAAAGTTATATCTATGTAATAAAACCTAGTATTATATTGATATGGAAGTTAAATAGAAATTGTTATTTTGAAATAACACAGTTCAGACATGTTATTTCAATTTAACTGTTAAATTGATTTAACAATTTTGCCTTTCTCCTTCCCAGGTGCTTTCCTTTTTCTATATATTGGGTGGGTGCATGGCCCAGTGAGGGGACCATGTTGCCACACCTCCCATGGTGCCCCTCTCCTGAATCAAAATAGCATGTCCTGTGTCTGGACATGCTATTTTGATTTGGGTTTTTTTGGACTTGTTAAACTGATTTAACTTAAATCAAATTAATGGTTTTTATTTTTATTTTATTAAATCAATTTAAGTTAAATCAATTTAACTGCTTGTGTGTGGACATAGCCGAGGTGACTTGATGAAAGTCATTGAGCACTACAGTGGGAGAGCTGGGCATGGAATCCACATTTCTGAGACCTAATCCAGTGCATTAGCCACTATACCACACTGATTCCCATATTCTTTCATTATCTTTCGAAGGAACAGAAGGGTATTGTGTATATTGTGCTACATCTAAGGCTGAATGGAGAGGATCAAAGAGTTCTTCAGAGAGAACTAGTTACTTGCCTGACATATGAATTCTTTGTGCCCGTGTTTGAACTCAACCATTGCACATATTCACAAGTTGTGCCACAACCCAGTCTGCACTCAAATGAAGATGACCCATTGCTAACAGTGGATGTCGGCGACAGATACAACTGATCTAGTGGTTATCATGGTTTGTGCTTGTAGATAAATCATGGTCAGCATCAGTTTAGCTGCACCTGTTGGCAGAAATGTTTAATTTTCATAGTGTAGAGTAGACAAAGCATATAGGTGGTTTGCACTGAAATTCATGGCTATTGTGGGTCCATTGTGAAGCAAAGTTGGAAAGGCTTGTTGCACAGCTGTAGTCAGTTAGACCACTGAACTGTCGGAAGAAAGGAGCTTAACATACCTGGCTAGCTTTTTATAGAATATCTTTTAGTCTTTCAGAAGAGAAATTATTTTCTTTTTATTTTGTGTAGATTGTGCTGAACTCATAGGAAACTAGAGACTAATCTGTGAAGAAAAATACTGGTAAACCCAGTAAGAGAAACTACTTTTTCCTGGGGACAATTTAAATTGAAGAGGCCAAAGGGAAGAAGCTGAAGGGTGCTGGCTGCATATGGCAAGGGATAATGGAGAAGTTAATGATTGTTTGCAGACAGTTACAGGAGTTGTCCTTTACTTTTTCAAATTTGCTTCTTCCTCCTAATCGCTATGTTGACACTGGAGGCTTAAGTCAACTTAACCAGGCTTAAGTCGACTTAAGAAACTCCCTGGCTGCATTTGGAGTTCATTAAGTCAACTTAAGTGAATGCTTTAAGGGTTAAGTCAACATTATTAAGTCACCTTAACAAAATGGGGCCATTAAAGTCGACTTAATAAAGTCAACTTAAGGAAGGAGAGCCATGTAAGTTGACTTTATACAGTCGACTTAAAGCAGGGGAACCATTTAAAGTCAACTTTATTAAGTTGACTTTAAATGGGTCCTCTGGCTTAAGCTGACTTTATAAAGTCAACTTAAACAAATGGGGACTCTCTAAGTTGACTTAATAATGTTGGCTATGTCCACACATACATCGTTATTTTGAAATAAGTTATTTTGAAATTAGTTATTTCGAAATAACGTCCTTATTTCAAAATAAGTTAATTCGAATTAAGGGAAAGCCTGCTATCGAAATGGCTGTTATTTCAAAATGGTTATTTCGAAATAAGGCCATGTGGACATGTTGTTTCGAAACAGTTGTTTCAAAACAATGGTGTTGTTTCGAAACAACATGTCCAAACGGCATTATTTCAAAATAACAGCCGTTTCAAAATGAATGTGGTTTAAGCTGTTTCGAAATGACGGTTCTTATTTCAAAATGAGAGAGCCCATCATTTCAAAATAAGAAAATGTCGTGTGGACCTAATCTTTTTTATTTTGAAATAACCAGTGTTATTTTGAAGTAAAAGAGATGTGTGGACATACCCGTTGACTTTAAGTCGACCTTATTAAGTCCACTTAACTGAGCCCTCTAGCGTACACAAAGCCTTTGGTCTTTTTGATGTTCTGATTTCTACTGCTTGGTTCCCAAGCTTTAAGAATTCATTCCTTGCATGTTTGTTTATTAGTTGATGGCATAGGTCTATTTTTGCATCTCCCTTTTTCTCTTTTCACAAAAATCCTGTAGTACTGTGGGTCTTGTTAGTCAGTGAGGGCTAACTCTCATTCCTGTAGTCTCAGAATCAGAAGACTCTATCCCTGCAGCTCAAAATAATTAATTCTGTTCCTTCTGAGTGAACATCTCCATGAGAGTGTATAGTGCCATGTACTGACCATCAGCATGCACCCCTTCTGTCAGGATGTGATATTCCAAGGTTTTTGTCTCCAATGCCCCCTACGTGACATTTACCATTCCACAACACTCACTTCCCTAGCTGAAAAGCAGCTAGTCCAAACCCCTTATGGTGTAACATGGCTACCCCCCCACCCCAGGAAGGTGTCCCAGTGTAGTTTAAAGTCCCAAAGAATCAACTTAGTTTCTGAGTCCTGTGTTCAACCCTTTGGTAGAACTCTCCTGTCTTTCCCTAGCTCTGTTATTAAGCACCCATACTTAGTCAAAGTCTTTCTGAGGCCTCCACCAATTTCTGGGTACTACAGGCAATAGACTTCCTTTAGCTTCTCACTTTGAATTGACTGCTGTTAGACTATATATATGGCTCAGGTGTTTATAGCATTATTCCTGATCCTTCCTTAGTCCCATTTTCCCTGTCTAACAAGTAGTTACCATCCAGGTGAAATGAATGTGACTAACTCGGCCTTTAATCCTTTCTTTCCTATGATGGGTTTCACGCCACAGAAGGGTGTTTCTGAGGGCACTGGCTAGTGGGAAGAGCATGACAGCAGAGCTCCTGGGGACAGAGAAGATCAAGAAGCAATAGAGTGTCTTCAGTTCTGGACTGGTGCCTTGAGATCCAGATGTTTGTTGTGACATCCACAGATTTAGGAGATAAAGCTCCTCTTTATTCCACCAGAAAAGTGGGGCCAAACTCTGCTGCGAGAACTCTGAGAAAACTGAAGTTGAAAATATATGATTTCCTATCCCCTGCCCTGCATGGGTTTCTTTCTGCCTGGGAACATCCTGATAATTTGGTAGGCCTTTCTACAACATTACCACATAAGCACCATGTTACCTGTAATGTTGTTTAATAGATAGTATATGTATTATTCATCTTCTAGTATTATGGAAATTGATGCAGCCCTTATAATCCTCTTCCTTATTCCATTATTTAGCTTTGGAGGGCAACAGGTTGCATAGCGCAGCTAAATCCAGACCCTCCTGTTTCTTGGGCAGGTCACATCCCATTGAGGGTGTAGACATTTTGACTTGGTAATCATGAAGAGGCTCTCAGACATATCTACTGATGGAGAGGATACTACCATGTAGCCACATTTTTCCCTCGTTTCCACTCTGTTCACCTGACCTGACAAAACCTCCAAGAGGAGTTTCTTTCAGCAGAGGGAAAGGTATTGCTGAAAGGACTAACATTATTTTAGTCTGCATAATCTTCCTTGGGATCAGAAAAAATGACACTGTGGAGAAGGGTCATTTCCCCCACCCCTTCTCTTCCTGACTAACAGATCCCAACTCAACTGGTGCATCTGCAAAAGAACTCCCACATGGTCATGCAAAGAGGAACATATACTAAAGCACAAACATTGTTCCCTCTTCTGAACGCACAGAACAGGTGTCCCCAATCTGAGTTACTTCCACAGACTAATGGGGGTAATTAAGCACCATATCATAAAAGAGGGGATACATGATATTTATAACTTGTGACTTATCTGTTGCCATACAATCCGAAATTCAAAGTCCACTGAAGTTAATGGGCTCCTTACATAAAATTTTGATTTCATCTTTCACTTTGCTATATTTACAGACCTAAATATATTTGTGAAGTAGTTTCAGTTACATAGTGAACATTATAACTTTAATATAAAAATTGTAAAAGCTAATTTTGGTCCTTCCTATGCATAACTATCTGTGTCTATGAGTTCATTTGGTCATTGAAAATGAGTTTCCTATATCAGTTCTTCTGCCAAATAGAATAACTGATGTCAAAATACCTCCTTGCATTTCTGCAAATGAGTATGAAAAAAGAGAGCACAAACAGATATTGTCTGTGATCAAAAATCTATCAACCATTTTAAAAATATCAGCCAGATCCTTAGCTGGAACAAATCTGTGTCACTCCATTGGCTCCATTGGTGCTATGAGGAGCTTCTGGCCTTTTGTTTTAAACCTATTTCATGGAAGGCAAATGACTTTAAAGATTGTATGGTAGAATAATTCTGTTTTACAGCTCCAAATATGCAGATTCAAGCAGACTCTTTCAGTTAATTTAAGACCACAATCAATATACATAGCTTTTATTGACATCAGTGTTAGTACCGCACATGGTCTCCATACTTTCAAGTCTTAAAAAAAAAAAAAGGTTCATTTAGTAGAGATTGTTCAGAATAGTTGACATGGGCAAGATTTCCTATTTTTAAGCATCTTAGCTACCAATAATTTTTCCTGCAGAGTAAGTTACTGCAGTTAAAGTTCATGAGCACCAGACACAGATATATTAGATCTTACTCTGATCTTAGAATTTAGCATCTAGTTCTCCCAGCGCTTTGCATATTTGTTCTTTTCTCTTGCCATTGTCAGCCCTGTTTGTGTTCTCTGCCAATGAAAATTTAGTCTTTTAAATAGGGTTGTATTTTTAAAGTTGTGGTAACTTGTTAAGAAAACTTTGCACTAAACCCTAAGTAGAAAATGTAACTACAATATTTCTGTGAAATTGAATATTCCTGCGCTCTCTACTTCCATGATGTGTCAAATACACATTGTTTCAAGTTTCATAAATACATTTTAATAAAATATTTCATTAGAAGTAGTCAGCGCTCCAAACCTGCTCAGTCTTCTAATTCCCAACCTGATGACCTCAAGTTTCATAAAGGGTCTAACCTAACTATGTTCAAAAGTAAACGACAGAATAGCACACATAGTACAGAAACAAAAGATATGTTTTAATGATGCTGCAATGGCAAAATGTTTTGGGGAAGAAAAAGAAAATTGAAAGAAGATAATATGGTTCTTGTCTATCACTAGTTTTAACTTGCTGCTTTAACAAATTAATGATGGCAAAAATACAGGGGTCAAAGTTTCATCAATGCAAAGAGATCAAAGGCTGCTCTTACATGATAGAAAAGTGTATTCTAGCCTTTGTCATCGCAATACACTTAGGCTGTGTCTACACATAGGCAGTTAAAGCAATTTAACTGAAAGTGATCTAATTGAATGGCTATAAAAATCATTAAATCAATTTAAGTTAAATTGATTTAACAGGTCCACACCAAAAAACTCAAATCGAACTAGCATATTCAGGAACAAAACTTACTAGTTCAATTTAGGAGAGGGGTACCATGGGAGGTGTGGCAAGATGGTCCCCTAGAAAGGCCATGCCCCCACCCAATACAAGAAAAGAGAAAGGCACCCCAAGAAGAAGGGCAAAAGTGTTAGATCGAAACAACCATTAAATCAAAATAACACATCCCAGTGGGGTTATTTCAATTTAGCAGTTTCAATCCAAGTGTTTTGATATCAAATGAGGTTTTATTGAGTCACTATAACTTCCCTTATTTTGAAATGATGGAGCTCGGTCATTTTGAAATAAGAAAATGTTGTGTGGACCTAACAGTTTTTAAATTGAAATAGCCAGCGTTATTTCAATTTATAACCTGTGTGTGTGGACATGTCATTAAGTTTAGTGAGAAATATGTAAATAGAATTCTCCTTAAGAAACTAATGCTATATCAGAGGATAATGGTAACTTTTAATGAAATAATTTACCGTTTCTCTCTTGCAAAAATAAATCTCTGATCTGAGAAACAAGTGTACAGTACTCTAACTTTCAATACTGTGGCACTTAGCCATATTAACATTTCCAGTCAAAAGACTGTTTCTCTCAAAATACTTGCAGTAAAAAGGACAGGAAAAAAAAAAAAAACCTCCAAACAAACCCAAACAAAGAACGTTCCCTTATTTTCTTCTGTAATGCAGAAGTTTGGCTAGATCTTTTAGCATCTTATGCTTTGCTCTGAGATGTGACTTAAGTGTATGATTTGACAAGAAACTGAATGAGGACAAAGCAATCATCAGAAAAATACAAATATACAAAAAGATGTTGTATGGCAACTTTCAAATCTAAGGATCAAACATTTTAATTTTAGCTGTATACCAAAAGGACCTGAGTCCCTTTAAATATATTCATTTTATTTGATCACATTATTAGCAAAGATTTAGCTCCATGGTTGCTGATTCAACTAACGTCTCATTGTCCTCTTTAGTAATCAAGTGTTGTCAAAGTATGGTTTCACAGCTCCCAGATCCTTTAAAATACATTTTGTCCTATTCCAGCAGTTAATAAAATATTTGTAGCCCTTAGTGTAACAATTTTTGCTTGTTCTGAATAAATAAGACCACCCTCTAGAGTTATGTTTGTCTAATGAAAATCATTTCACATTTCCAAACAAGGACAACAGTCTGACCTTCCATTTTCAGCGCTAAGGCAGCATAATAAAAGGAGATTCCTCTGCTTGTGCCAGTCCAGAATTATAGAAACCAGATAAAATGTATGAGTCTCGAATGCCTTCAAATGTCTGTCCTAAATCTGCCAAATATGGGATTTGTGAATATTCGTAAAATTCAGGGGGGGGGTAGTTAAGTAGTAGTAGGGACTAACTGTTCCATAACATCTATAATCATCTCCAGACAAAGATTTGGAAGGGAGGCGAACTTCAAAGTTTGAGTTTCCACTAGACTCAAAATTTTTCTGGGATGAGGCGGGTTCACAACACTAGCTTGTGTTTGTGAACCGTTCCCTCTATAATTTTAAATCAAATTTCCTTGCTTTTTCCAGTTGTATGGAAGACAATGTAATAAAAGGAAGACGAGCACAAAAGAGGATCCTATATAATGTATATTTAGTGTACTTTTCAATAGACTAGACAATGGATTCCTCTCCCTTCTCCACTCCTTTTCTTCAATTTTCATCCCTTATGCCTCATTGCGCCATTTCTATTTTTTTCTGTGCTTCCTCTAAGATCCATTTTTGCAGTTCCTTCTTAAAGAAGCATTTCTCAGTGACAGCAGCTGAGTTGAAATTGATCTCATGATGTTCGAGTGGGTTCAGAATTATGCACGCTGAGATCATCTACCCCTACACAGAAACTCTGACATTCTCTCAACTTATTTCTGCTAACTGCAGCTGAAACCTTCAGTTTGCAAATACCATGAAGCATAGTTCTGTAAATTGTAGTCACTGGGGAATGGCATCAAACTATTCACAGAAGTGTTTGCGGGATCAGACCCTATGTTTGAAAGGGAGGGGGAAGGACGACAAGGTAACCAAAATATGATCACACAGTTACATAGTTTAGCCATTGTACAATTTGTTGGTTTTAAATCAGCTTAGGTGTTATATTTTAAATGAATCCATCTCTCTTCAATTGCCAGTCAGCCTAGCCACCACTGATCCTGTAGAACTGATTTCTCTAGTGACTCTCAAATGCTATTCTTGACATATATCTGCATGTCAGTCTTTCACTTTATGCTTTTAGAATGCAGTCCCATAGGCCAAATTCTGATTCAATTGACATAAAATATACTATAGTAAACAACAATAAACAAATCAGAAGTGACTAGACATCACATTGTCCAATATCTTCAGACAATCCAATATGCACAGTACTGTATAAGCAATAATTGGCATGCTGGCTTTCTATAGATATGCTAATATTAATAGAAGTGGATTTGGCAGTGTTACCTTTATGGAGATGACTATGTAATCCTATGAAACACATGTTTAAGAAATGAATGCTGTTGCAGTTTTCTGAAAAACATCATTTAAAAAATTAAAAAGTGACTTCAACCATATTAAATGTCATTTTAGAAAAGCTATTTTGGAAGCTGAAGGGCTGATTGTCTTGCAGAAATATGGCTCAGATGCATTTTGAGGTTTTTTGTGACTCTTAAGTAAATAACCCAAAGCCACAGTGCTAAGTGCTTTAGAAATGCCAATTGATGAACAAAATTACATTAAATAGACAGTGTTTTTTACCATTATGGACTGGACCAAACACTCCCATGAGATTGGTTCGGGGAGGAGAATTTTGGATTTTCATAATTTTCCTCTTCTCATGTAGTTCTGAGGGTTCACAGTGTTATTGGGCATACAGGCACCAAATCTTAATCTATGGGATGGAGGGGAAGCCAGCCTGAAAAAAAAAAAAAACCCAACAACATCTGGAGGCAGGAGGAAGCTGAAAAGTGGAACTGCTGCTCTGTGCTACTACTTCATTACAAAGTTCTTCACAAGAACTGAAATTGGGACATTCAAGTTTACAGAGGGGTGTGGGCCCAGGGTTGAGACCATTAGGGTGAAGGTGCGCTGTACATTTTTGTCAGCAAGACAATTCAGAGCTAACTCTCAGCCTCACATTTTAAACATCACAAAAGACCAACAAACATCAGCATTTGAATTTAGTGATTTATTGGTGTTTCTAAATCTTAATGTGAAATTATTAGGTTAGCCAACATCACTGAAATGAATACACCAAATTTATCATAAACGCAACTGCCGTGAGCCAGCTGGATTGTTCATATATTTCAGACCTATCACACTTTTCAGGTACACGTATTTTATCACATATGCTTTTAAAGTGTGGATTAATGTTTCAATTTCAATTTCCAGTCAATAGCAACAGGGAATTTTTTCCAGCTATAATTTTTTAATACAACTAAGTATAACAGGAAAAAAACTAAATTGGCAATATGTGGGGTGTGGGGTGTGGAAGGAGTTTGGAAGGGAGTTGTAGGGAAATCCCTGGTACTTCCCGCCCATGTTAGAGGGATAGCAGTTGCTGGGGATCCAGCCAAAGGCATCAATCCATCAGATACACCCATTTAATCCTGAGCCACCATTTTTTTTTCCTGCGTGCAAAGTAAAAGTGATCTGGTCATATAACTGCGGCATCGAGTCAAGTTAAGAGCTTTCGAGCAAAGTGGATATATACCGTATGCACCATCTTTTTACTGTTATAGTTTTATTTGTGTGTGATATAGAGATACATTCTCTCCTCCTTTGTGCAGCTCTCCTTTTACGAGTTCCCTCCATTCTACTCCCACCCTTGTTGGTTTGTGTGCTCATTAGAGAAGGTGCCACTTCTATGTTTTTGAAAGAGACTTTAATGACTAGTGAAAATAGCAACCACATGATGGATGTTTTTCAAACTAACTTTGCAGTGGACAGAATCCAGAAGCCAACATGCTAATCACACTATCTCTGCCTTGGAAAGCTAGGGACACTGCAAGAGACAACATACAGTTCCTTGCAGCATGATAAAATGGCATAGGGAATTCTGTGTACATCTCAACACCTAGAGGAATGGTTAGATAATTGCCACCCACAATATTTGGAAGTATATATGACTAACAACCTCAAGTGCCAGTCAAGGAGACAGTTTTGTGGGAAGGATGATTCATGAGAAAACTATACAGTAGTTTCTTGCCAACCTGCCAAGATATTGAGAATAATTTAATGGCCAAGAGCAAAAACAAATACAACACTTTCAACAAATTACAAAACAGGATCCAAGTTTTAATTTACTGTTGTTGACTGTCTTCATGCTCACTGGAAAGGATTATGAATCCTCTAGATAAATGGCTAAGGTTTAGAGTAATAAAATTAGACACAACATTGTAAAGAGAAATAAAACTACTTTAAAATCAAGAAAGGAAGGACAACCACAGATGAAGTCTTTTATAGTAAGCCAGAAATTAGTTATAGGACTTCTGCCCTTCACAATACATAGAAATGATATAGATAATGGTGTTGCACATTCTGCAAAGCATTGTAAAAAAGGACACAAAAGAAATGAACTATAATAAGACATTGGGATATCAGATGGCAAATGCAGTTCAATATGCAAAAAGGTAAAATAGCTAGTCTGAGAGAAAGAATAATTGCCAGTTCGCTTGCTGCCACTCTCCCTCAGGATCTTTAATTATTCTATTTGGTGGTGTAGCTGTGTCAGTCCCAGGACATCAGACAAGATGAGTGAGGCAGTATCCTAGACCTAAGCTCTGTGTAAGCTTGAAAGCTTTTCTATCTCACACCAACAGAAGGTTATCCAATAAAAGGTATTACTTCACCCTCCTTGTGTCAAGATCTTTAAAATCTATTTTAAAATATTGGACTTTTTCATGAGATTTATAGTATTTTCTACTTTGGGGGAGTCATGAAAAGTAAATGTGTTCTAGTCCTTCACTCTACCATTTCCCTTCCCATCTAGAACCAGCAAACAGCTGTACAGTAATAAAATATAGCAGGCAAAGACTAACTGAAGTCTTAAAATGTCAAAAGAAAAAAACAATGAATGATTTGGTTTGAGTTTTGGAGAAAGATTTAGGTCATTTCTCAAGAGCTTCACACTGACCACTGTTTTATCACAATGTTTCATCATTTCCTCTCCAGATTTCTGCATCTGAATATGGTGTACTGAGGTTCTGATCCTGTACCACTGAAATCAATGGGCAGTTTGCTGGTGAATTGAACAGAGGCAGATTCATGTCCTGTAGGTCCAGATCCTGCAACTAGATCTATATATGTTGATTCCTGCACACACATGAAGGCTAGCTGAGATTAATACAAATCCACTCAACCTCACAGGTCCATCTACAAAGATCACCTGGTAGGCTCTGGGCATTGTACTGGAATCTAGAGCTGTGCAAATAGCTGCTTCTTCCAATTCACTGACTGAATTGAAAACCTGAAAGTTATTTTGGCAAACTAAAAGAGTAAAAAAGTTAGTTTCAGGTTGAACTAAACTTTTCAAACATTTCATTTAATGTTTTACTCTTCTAATGTAATAAAGGCATTTTAAATTGAAATATTTCATTTAGAAAGTGGGAAAATTAATTGTTTAGATTTTTTTAAATTACTTGTATATCACTTTTTTGGCGAGCTCTATTGGGAGCCCTAAATCTTCATATTTAATGAAAACAACCAGCACCATATTTTCAAACTTTGGTACCTAAACCTAGGTATGCAAATCCATATTTAAATACTTTAATAAATGGCTTATTTTCAGTGGCACTGAGGAGCTACGGTTCCAATTTACTTAGACAAAGAGGCCGCTAACAGATACCTGTACAGAGATTTAGGTGATTAACTTTCAATACATCCAAGTTTCAAGAACTGACCCCAGAATATTGTTCTTGCTACTATACAAGCTATCAATAATTTTTATTAACCACCATGAGTTAACAATCCATCATGCACTATAATAACATATTAAACTAACAATAGTGATGCATTCACAGAGTCATGATTCCAGGATTAGCTCTACCTTTGACCACTTCTTCAGCCTCTCTCTGCTTACCAACTATATCTGCTTAGCAGACCCAACTGGATTTGGCAGCTGCCAGAGAGCATCCTTTGGGAGCTCCCCACTTCCCCACTTCCCTCACAGTATTATCCACCCCACTCACATCCCCCTCTACTCCAGCCTCCTTCCCCAACCCCATAGCATCCCTGCCTTATGATTTGCCTGCATTGCCTCATACTCCCTCCAGCCACTAATTGTCATCTTCATCCCCTCTTACCTCCTCCAGTCCCTCACATCCCATTCCCCCCCACCCCCAGCCCAGTCCTGGACCAGCCCCTTGCCACCCCATTGCCTCTCTTCAGCTGCCTTCTGGCTCCCATCCTCCATCAATTATGGTCCTAGCCTCAGCTCAGGGCAGGCTGCTTCCCCCACCCTGCAAACAAAGGCACTTCATTGCAGCTTCCATGGATGAGGATTGGGAGGTGGGAATCACAGCCAGCTCAGCTGGAGCAGCTTGGGGCCAGACCTGCCTGTGCAGCCAGGACATGACTGGGGGGATGCTCCCTATGGATGGGAAGGAGGAAGGTTTCCCTTCCATCCAATCAGTGACTTCCTGGGAGCCAGGGCTGGGGCTGGGAAGGGGATCCTGGCCAGGCTGGGGTCTTTGCCCTGGTAGATGCTCCTAGTCTTGGAAACAGTGGGAATGATACTGCTCCATATATATTCACTCGCTTCCTGCTGCTGCCCAGGCTTTGGGGAATCCAGCAGCCAATGATGGGGCTCAGAGATCTTGCAAGGGGCCTGGCTAGGGCTACCGGATACCAAAGCATGAAAATAAGGACAGGGAACAACGAAAAGCAGGACATTGGAGAGCACATGGAGAAAATGTAGTATTAATGTAATATATTTCTGTTTTTAAGGAGCCCTGGAATGCTTCCCCCTAAAAATAGGGCATTCCGGCATGTTCCAGCATAGTTTAACCCCTGCAAGTAAAAAGCCAGACAAAATCATGTATTTTTAAAATGCCTGCCAGATGGAGGACGTGAAGGTAAAAAGGAGGACATGTCCTCCTTTTGCCTGACATCTGGTAACCCAAGGCCTGGCTGGCTCCCAGAGTTAATATGCCATGTGAGAATATGCGAGTCACTTGCACTTTTCTTCTCTTGTCTTGTCTTTCTTGTGCTGTCTGACTGTTACCTGGACTGAGGGACCTCAGTGACCACTCCCACCCAGCTTCTTGTCATATCCCCACTATGTGCTTTGTCTCTGAGGTGTTGGTTGTGAATTAAGGCTTCCCCGCTTTCACTGATGCATCCAGCAGCCTAGCTGCAGCTCCCAAATCAACCTCCTCCCACTGATACAGAGGCACTGAGTCTGGGGCCTGATTTTTGTGGGGCCCCTCTTAGCCTAAGACCCTGTGCTGCAGCCCCCAAAGCCCCTGCATTAATCCAGCCCTGGTGGTCAGCAGGACACTCCAGTGATGCTAGACAGTTTTTTAAAGCAAAGTATTTATTTATCCAAAGTAACATAGCAAGCAGAAAGGGTTAAAACAGAAAAAAGTCTACACAAGTATTGCGTAACCTGAAGTGTAATATTTCTACAGATCTTGCTTTTCTGTCTTCACTTGGTTTTAGTAAGTGTGTCTTTTCAAAATCAGGCATGCCCCTTTGGTCCATATATTTTCCCATTCTAGGTGGTCATATAAGAGTAGGAATAAGAGTCAGAAATATTACAGATTTCTATAGTTTTGCTTTTATATTTGCTTTCTCTGAGTTTAATTTTCTGTGTGTAATTCACATCTCCTCAGTAAGATAGGTAGTTATCTCATAATTCTAGGAGATAATATGATCTGAATGGGATTTTAAGGACTTTCTGCACTAAATCTCAATTTTCTATGGTACATAACCATATGCCAACAACTCACTATATAATATAGATATTAGTCATTTCCATCTTCCAAAATTACTTGCATACACACTGAAACTAATGTTACTACAAAAAGATATGTACTTTTTTTTTATCATGGATTACAGGTCTCTATGGTCTTTTTCATATTGAGTCATAGCCTTGGAGAATTACAGTAGGTGAAACAAGAAACAGTCTGCAAATATGTAATTTTCATTTGGGACCTTCAAATGTTTCTTTCTAAGGTTTAGTACAGTTTTCATTAAAGATGGATTTTCATATATTGCTAGTACTTGTTACACAGATTGTTCTAAAGCTAAGTGCTATCATCACTGCTGAATACTGAAATGAAGAATTTCCAGTAATGAAGCTATTGAGGCCCCAGTGTACCACAATATATCAACATATGTTCAACTCTATCCACTCTTAGTTCAGCATTTAAGCACATGCTTAATTTTAAGCTGATGAGTAGCCCCATTTATTCAAAGTAAATTAAGTATTTGTTTAAAATTAAATGAAAGCAGAAACCTACAGGATGGAAGGGATCAGCAAGGAAAGCTATCTCTTGGAGGTCAGAACACGTAGGAATAAAGTGAGAAAGGCCAAAAGTCTAGTAGCATTGGACCACTCAAAGGAAATTAAAACCAACTGTAAGAGATTCCTCAGTTATATAGAAAAAAGAGAGAGAGAGAAATCAATAAGCAGTAAGGATGGAGTGGAGGTTAAGAATAATGTAGGCATGGCTCAATATTTAAAGAAAAATTATTCCATGAGCTTGTAATGAGATTAATGAAAAGTTTAGGAATAGCAGCAGGCTGGCTAACGGGAATGAGTGTGTAGAGGTAGAAATCAGCACATACAAGGTAGAAGAAGCCAGACTCAACCTGCCTTATGAGCCTAAATTTGGGGACTCAGATTATCCTCATCCAAGAATATTAAAGAAACTGGCACATTAACTGCAAACTGTGGCAAGGATTTTTAATGACTCTGTAAACACAGGAGTTGCCATGTATAACTGGAGACTTGCCAACACAGTTCCTACTTTTAAGAAATTGGGAAAAAATGATCCAGGTAATTACAGGCCTGTTGATTTGATCCAAGTAGCATGCAAGGCCTTGGAAAAATTCTGAAAGAGAAAATAGCTAAGGACATCAAGGGTAAAATAATTGGGACAAAATAAATATAGTCTTACAGAAGGTAGATCATGCCAAATGAACATGATCTCCTTCTATGAGATGACAATGAATTTTTTAGCCAGAGGAAATGTGGTGGATCTAATTTACCTTGATTTCAGGAAGGCATTTGTTATTGTTCCACATAGGAAATTATAAATTAAGTTGGAAGAAATGGATATTAAAGTGAAAAGTGAAAGGTGTATAAGGAAGTGGGAGACTACAGTGGGTCACACTCAAAGGTGAACGGTCATGCTCGAAGGAAGTTATTAGTGGAGTTCTTCATGTGCTAGTTTGGAGCCAAACTTATTTAAGCTTTTTTATTACTGACCTTAGCACAAAAAATGGGAGGGTGCTAATAAAGTTAGCAGATGAAAAATTTGGGAGGCATTGCCAATTCCGAGAAGGACCAGGATATCATACAAGAAGACCTAACTGATCTTCTAAACTGAAATAATACAACCAGGATAAAATTTAATAGTGGAAAGTGCATTTAGGGATTAATAACAAAACTTTTTTGTTATAAGCTTGGGATACATCAATTGGAAATAATAAAGAAGAGGGACCTGGGCATATTGATCACAGGATGACTATGAGCCACCAATGTGACATGGCCAAGAGAAAAAGCTAATGCAATCCCAGGATGTATCAGGGGAGCTATTTTCAAAAGGGACAGAAAGGTTTTAGTACCATAATATAAAGTGCTGGTGAAAGCTCATCTGGAATACTGGGCACAAATGGACCAGGACCCATCCATCTGGAGACAAGACCCACCAACCACGGTGCCTGGCAGTGATGCAGACTTCATGGTCACTGCAGCTCCACTCACGGCCGCTGGCTGCTGGGGGGGGGGGCAGGAGGGGTTCACATAGCCACAGTGCAAACATAGAGGGCACCTCACCCCGGGGGCTTTAAAGCCCGGGCTGCCCCCAAACCTGGCGGCGGGGTCCCGGGCGGCTGCACCAGGGAATCCCAGGGGCCGGTGCTCACTCCAGCCCCTGCAGCTGCGGGCTCCAGCCCTTTATTCTGCAGCCCGGTGCAGGCACCCCTTGTGCAGCACTCTCCGGTGCCTGCAATCCCCTCCGCCGGCCAGCGGACACCTATCAGCACCCTGTTTTGAAAAAAATTGGTTTAAGCCATTTGCTTGTTTCGAAATGGCTGTGCGTCGCGTGTCCATGGCATTTCTTATTTCGTTGTTTCGAAATAAGAATGCCGTGTGAACACACCCCTCATGTCTCCCCCTTCCACCTCCCACAGCTCCACTTTCTAAGTAACAAGTGAACCTGGACTTACCTAGTAACTGGAACGTCTCAGGCAGCTTCCAATCACATGACCAAAAATTGCTCTTGGTCAGGCCCATCCAGCAGACTCAGGGGCCCAACCAGAAAACAGAGGCTGCCTCTGCCTCTGCTGTGTGCAATTCTC
>ML681964.1:29382625-29401753 GCA_007922195.1 Podocnemis expansa | reverse complement strand
AATTGAAGTCCCCCATGAGAACCAGGGCCTGTGCTCTAGAAACTTCTTTTAGTTGTACACAGAATGCCTCATGAGGACAAACATTTTAAACATGCTTTGAGATCTACTGCTAAAAAGGAAATAGATATTCTCTTGTAAGGATTTATGTTGGAGTCTTGTTTTAAAGTGTTTCTGTTGAAGCACTGTAACTGACATGTTTTTCTCAGAATCTGTAGAGAGGTTGAAGTGTTCCCCTATTGGTTTTTTAATTCAGGGAAATAAATACAGAGAAGGGTGAGTCACAATGTCAGTATTGATATTCATATGCAAATTTGACACAACTGTATTAGGTCTGAATAGAGTTTTGGGCTGGTTCACCCATTACGAAAGGTGAACTTCCCCATTTTTAACGTTGTCACTTTCTTATCTGTTGTTCCACACTGTTTGAATAAAAACAACTTGTTTGGTTTGCTGAAAGACTGAACTAACTTTGTGACTTACCCTTCTTTGTATTTATTCACCTAACATACTACAGCTTCCATTTCAGCCATCTGATGAAGTGGGATTACACCCACAAAAGCTCATGTGATAAATAAATTTGTTAGTCTTTTAAAGTGCAACAGAACTTCTTGTTTGTGGTCTAAGATTAGAATCATGGATGTAATGTTTGACCCAAACTCTAGAACTCTAGATATTTTTGGAATACACACTTGAAAAATGTTTGAAGAGACCAGATAGAGGTTAGAATATTATGAACCTTTGATAGGAAACTTGCTCGTAGATCCCTGTGGCTGGTGGTACTGTGTCAGCTCAGTGAAAGGTGGTAGCCTTTCAGCCTGTTAAGTTATAAATCACTCACATGACTGCTAATTAAGAATTATGTACCTACATTTCATAGACTATCATTTAAAAATGTTAAATAACCTTTTTTGGCTTCAGACTAATTTGGGGCATTTTGCCACTGGACTAAGTGGGAAACTAGTGCGGACTACTAACACCCTTCTTGGAGCTTTTGAAAGGATTGTTCTCAAGGAGTGTGTGTCACCTTTTGTGTTCTGTGTGCTCTGGCAGGAAATTAAGGGTTCAGTTTTTGTGCACTGATGTATCAACCCTGATGGTCACTTGCATGGGCGGAGTGAAAAAGACCGCTTGTATACCTCTCTAGTTACAGTATTGTATGCTGTGGATATGATGGATACTATGCTGTGCTGGAAAGTAGGTTAAATGGATCCATCATTAAATAGGAAAATCAGATGGAATGAAAGAAGGCAGCACTATGCAATACACTTTTTGACTGAGTTTTGAGCTGTGGTCTAGAAAGATAGTGTTTTTCATACCACTAAAAACAATTTCTCAGATGACATCCTCAATGGCCTTTGAACGAGCTGGCAGGTGAATAATTGTGCCAGTATGCAGATGGAAAAAAAATCAGTTAACTAATTATGCACAAGTTACACCATGACTCAATTATAACAATATTCAACAGATGTCACCTATTGGAACTGAAATAGTATTGAATCACACAAAAGTCCATTAGGCATAGAGAAGGTGTTATGTGTGCAATTTATCAGCATTAAAGAATTTGTGCATTCACTTCAGCATCTGCACCTAAACAATGCAAAGCTCTGATCTAATCTAAATCATCCCTAAACTAATTGCAGGAGCTTTGCCTTTGTTACAGGATTCACCCAATTGAATCATATTAAACTGACATTAAATCGAACTGTGGATGTTACCAAGCAGAAAGGGCTTAAACACCTTGGGGAACAGGATTAGAATTCAAAATGATCTTAACAAACTGGAGAATAGATGCAATTCAATAAGAACAAATGCAAATGCTACACTTACAAGGTAGTAATCAGTTGCACACATACATTCCAGGAATTGACTGCCTAAGAGGGAGTACTACAGGAAAGTATCTGGGAGGTGTAGTGGATCCTAAACTAATAAGGCCTCAACTGGAGTACTGTATCCAGTTCTCTGGGCAACACACTTATGGAAAGATGTGGACACAGTGAAGAAAGTCCAGAGGAGAGCCACAAAAATGATCACAGGTCTAGAAAACATGATCCATGAAGAAAGGTATTTTTTAAATACGTGTTTGCTAAGTATGGAGAAGACTGGGAAGCACATGACAATAGTCTTCCTGTATGCAAAAAGGTAATTAAAAAGATGTAGATAAACTGTCCTATTTCACCACTGAGGACAGGCTAAATAATAAGTTTAAATTGCAGTAAAGGGGATTTAGAGTAGACATTTGGAAAAGCTTACTAGCTGTCACGATAATTACCATAAGCACTGGAACAAAGTACCTAGGGAGGCTATGGCATATCCCTCATTGGACGGTTTTAAGAACAGGCTAAACAAACATATCTGGAATGGGCTACATAATACTTATTCCTGCCTCAGTGAAGGGGACTGGATGAGATGACCTATGAAGATCCCTTCTACGTCTACATTTCTGTGATTTCATGAGCCATTAACTTTTGTTCTTAAGGAAATTAATTGCCAGGATCTTTTCAAAGCCTTAAAAGAAAAGAAAGTATTATGGTACCTCCCAGAGTTCTAGAATAGTCTAAAAGCTATGTATTAAAAATAACTGGTGTACAGAAATACTGACAAGTGAAGGAGGATACAGATCAGTCAACGTGACTTTAATTCCTTTCAGGACTTACAGAGTTGCCAAAATGTGGGCAAAGTTTGTGAACACATGATTTGTACAAGCTTCACTCAAATTTTCATTTCTGGTTTTATTTGACAAGTTCTTTCATTTTGAAGTTCAAGAAGATAAGAAAGTATGTGGCTCATATACATTCATTAGGTATTTTAATTGCTGAGTCGAAAATTGGCAATGTGTGCACTTTAATGGAACTTAATGGTACCATAATTGCACAGAAGAGTCACGGTGAATCGATCGCTGATTACGTTCAAGAATAACTCTGCATATCTCAACTGAGCTTCCACCACAGAAAGATCACTATAAGCATAGAATATCAGCAAAAAAATACTTTATCACTCATAATGAGCACTGGGACTAATATCAAGAGTAAAAACATTTATCTTTTAAAAATAAATTATTTCCCTTATTTTTTCTAGTACACGTCATTAAATATCTCTAAGGGATCTGTGAAGCAGTTCTAAATTTCTAGTGCAAACCATTAAAGCAACTTGTGTATGCCTTTAAATTTGTATTTTTATTATACTTTAGCTATATCACATTTTACTCATTTTTTTAATAGAGTGAGAACTTGTGAAACTGACCTTCCTAAATTAAAATTATTTTTGGCTCTTTCACCAGATATTGTTTAAAAGAAAAACAGACGGTGATAAGTTCCACAACCCAGATGGGCAATGGCAATTTGATAGCTATGAATAGAACTGTGATAAAGCTGAGTTCTTTCTAGTGAGATGTAAAAAGCTAAAAAACATAGGCTTCAAGAAATTGTCATTACTGTTAGAGACTGAATCGAACCAGTACCCTGAAAGCAACAATGCTTTACTTAGAGAAAGGTGGATTTTGGAATCTGAATGTAGATTTGAATCCAAATTTTGCAGCTCAAGCCCTTTTCTAATCTTGGCAATTCTTTTCATACCCGCCACTTCCTTGACTGCATGTCTGTAGGATGGAGGAGATAATTACATGGATTTCAATGAAAAAAGATATTTTGAGGTTGTTGGTAGAGGGCAAGACTATTTCCTCCGTAGCTAATGGGTCTATTCCTGATGTCAGCCCAAAAAAGCCACAGACGTGATGGAGGCACTCCTCCTCTCACTGCTTCACGATTTTATAGCAGATAGGGAAAGAAATACAGGATAAACTATACTGGTATCTATGGACCTTGTCCAATGCTCTTTGAAGCCAATGGAAAGCCTTCCTTTGATTTCAATAGATTTTTGATCAGGCCCAACACCAGGGTATAGCATCACAGATAACATTAAGCCCTCCATCTGGAGAATATTCCACCTAACAGTAAACCAGGTGCTTGTATTTGGAGAAGGAACATTTGGAGCATGAACTGACAGCAATATTGTGTGTGAAAATTGGGCTGCAGAAAGTACAGTACTTGCTTAACAAAATTAAGTGCACAAATCTGGGTGGTGAAAGATTCTGCAGCACCAGGTGCTGTGGACCACAGTATAGCTATGTGAGTTCCCCACTTCTCTGCTGTTTTTTGGGGGTTTTTTTTGGAAAATCACTGATGTTAGAGATGAAAAAGAAAGATATGGTCAAGCAATCAAATTCTTTGCCAGCTCAGTATTGCTCTATGCAATACATTGCAAGGATCACACATCTGTGGGGCCTGCTGACTAAATCAGCCAGCTGGTTCTTGGCCAGCTTCAATAGTCTTGCAAGCTGCTGAATATCAGAAATATTTTCAAACTTGAAATGAACCTTTTTCAAATAAACAAGGGGTCTGTTGGCACTTAAAGACTAACAAATTTATTTATCACATGAGTTCCATGGGGAAAAAATCCCATTTCATCAGACACTTGAAGTTTGTTTTGCTGAACTAGACTAACAAACACTACACGGCTACCCCTCTGGAACTTTTTGAAATAGTTTCACTTATATTTACAGTTCTTTAAAGCCATATACTGTATTTCTCTGCTGCCAATTTTCATACACAACAAATGGGATAGGAAAGCAGTTAAGGTCACTCTGTTAAATGCTACCTGCATTATCCCTCAGTGATCCAAACTCATTTCTGTTCACTTACATAGTCCTAGGAAACAAATTAGTTAACCTGTATATTCAAGAAGCTAGCCCTGAAGCTGAGCAGATATGGTAACAACTTACTCTGACTCTTTGGGTATGTCTACACTTGCAAGTTATTTCGAATTAAGGAGGCTTAATTCGAACTAACCTAGTACCTGACTACACTAGGCTTTCATTAGGTCGAATTAAGGAATTCAGTAATTCGACGTAATGAAAGCTTAGTTCAAATTAGTAAGACCTGCTGGTTAGTTAGAACTAAGCCCTTAGTTCGATCCTTAGATCAAATTAAGGCTGGTGTAGGCTAGGATAAAAAGTTAGTTTGAATTTAATAAATTTGAATTAAGGGCAGTTAGTTTGAATTAGCAAAGTAGACTAATTCAACTTAACATTAAGTCGAATTAGTTCACTTTGCTAATTCGAACTAATAAATTCAAGTTTAGTTTGAACTAAACTCAAACTTATTAGTTTGAATTAACAAATTTGAACTAACTTTTCCTAGTGTAGACATAGCCTTTGACAATGCCAGCTAAAAAAAGACCTTTTTGGTTTGACAAAAAGTACTGCACAAGTACAATTTTTTCTTTTTGCTATGAGATTTTATCAATCAATCTAGCTTTCTTGTTGCTTTAACAGTTAGCTGGTTTCTGATCTGGGCCTTAGACGTAAGTTGGTGAAGTTTGAGAGAGGGCTGAAATGCTTTATTGCAATGAACTCAGGATAAGTAGCTCTCATTGAACTGGAATTACAGCTAAGAGACACTGGACCAAAATCTTAGCTGGTGTACATTATGGCCTCTGAGGATCTAGTCCCTAAGCTTTACTTCTATGCTTTTTCTTAGCAAAGGGGTTGTTTTATGTTCTAAAGAAGTTCTCTGGATTAGCTGAAGTGCTTATAAGGTTATGTGATAGAATGGCTGAGAGATTTTTTTTTTTGAACTTTGCAGAAGTTTTAAATTGGTTCTTTAACAAAATAATGTGATCTTCTTGATCAGCCATACCCCCATCTTTTCCAATCCCTGGCTACCAATTCACTTACTATTTTTCTTCAGTTGTCATCTACTCCAAAATCCTTTCTGTTTCTTTTCCAGAATCTTTCATGCTGCTACAACCCAAGGGGTCAAAACAGGGGTGTCTCTGGTGCTGGGCTTATGGAGCTCAAGCCCCAAGTCCCAGTGCCCAAGCCCTGGGTCTGCCGCCAGGCTGCCCATGGTGGCACACTTATGGGGCTCAAGCCCAAAGTCCCAGAGCACAGAGCCCTGGGTCTTCTCCTGGGCCAGCAGCACTTCTGGGTCAAAATAAATATATAATGGGTTATATAAAGTTTGCCTTACCCATGAGAGGAGCCCCAAATGAAAGGGAATTGCCCACGTGAATAAGTCTAGCAGGATTAGGTTGGATAAATAAAAAATAGTTTATTTATTACTTTAAATGGTTCAAATTCAGTCCTAACTTGAATAGACAAAATTCTTCTGATTTAACAGAATTATTCAGTTGTTGGAACCTGAATCAGAACCTTATTTGGCACACTTTGTTTGATAAAGTCAGTTATACAATACATGAAAATAAAATTTGGGTGTTCTTCTTACAGGTTCTGTACAATCCTCAGTGTGTTTTAATTTATTATACTTTGTCCAATACTGGAATAAGAGTGTTGCAAAAGTAAACAATAATAAATCATATTACTTAATTTGTCATTATATGTGCACTTCTCTGTGTAATTAGTTGGATGTGTTTATATTTGCTCAGTAACTACAAACATGAAAATAAAACATTGCAAGCAAATAGCCACCACTTATTGACCAGATTCTGCTGTCCTACTGTGGTGGAGAAGGATCTGATTACTTGAGTGCTCCCATGTTCCTCAGTGGGACTACAGTACATAAAGGCAATCCCACACCCACAACCTGAAGTTAGGGCAAAGGGTTACATTTCAGCTCCCTTGAGCTGCTCCTGTAGGCAGTGGGTAGGAGTGATGGTCACAGCTCTTCTGCAATTTTTTTGATGTGGTGGTGAATTACTGTAATGCAACCCTAGATCCTGTAGGCCCTCCCCTACATCAGGCCTATCTGTAGTAATACTGTATGTAGACCCCTTATGGCATTATAGATGAACAGATCTTCTGTTTGGATATAGTAGCATATTCCCAGCACAAGGCTTTGCTGGTGTGGAGGAACTTGAATTATTAATCTCTCGACCATGGTAAATTTCACTCCTTTATATAAGTAGGTGTTCATAAGTTCTATCCCATCTAGGTAACAATTAAACAGAGGCAGAGTATGACCTCTTTCTTCACAGTGGTTGCCAGTTACTCACAGTAGTAGTCCTGCGTGACCATTCATTTGACTACTAACCACCAGTAATAAAGAGGTGTCGAGCTAATAATTAATCATTTAAACTATTGACTGAATTAATGTTGGTGGTGCATTGGGCCTGATACAGTTCGTTGATTCAGGTAAAATCTTGCTACAGTCCTTTAACATTTCTGCATAAGACTTTTATGGAATATTGGATTTATCCTCTTTATTTAGCTCTACTAAAACTTTCTTTTTTAGCAGCTGGGTTCAAATGATGCATATTTATTTGTCATATGAATGAATATAGTGTACATTAGAGAAAAATGTAAATAACATATATAAAAATTGTGCTTATTTTCACTGTATTCTTCTCATCCACAAGTCTTGTTTTTTCTTTCATCTTAGACTATACATTGCCCAAGGCATGGAATGTGTCCATCTATATATAGATATAGAACTAGCAATGTAAACAATAAATATACTCACAACAACTACACATCATAGACTCATCAGCTCTAATATAGCTCACTAGAGAAAGAAAATGTGGGCACCTGTCAAATGTGCAATGATGGCCTACCAGATTGATTTATACAAGTCATGTCAAGCACATAAGAAAATTTTTACTCATGTTCTTCATCTTCTCTGGACTCCTACACATTATTTTTGAGCAAAAAATTCTAAATTACACAATGGAAGTCATACAGACCAGGTTGCTATTGTTTCTGTTTCTTTATAACTTTTTCTGAACAGCTAAGGCTTCAAAAATAAAATAAAATCATACACAGTTATGTTATTTCCACAGCAAGTATGGGTATTACAAAAGTAAAAATAACATTCAATGTAATGGTTTTGAACTATAAAATCTGATCACATTGGCTATGGCTATGCTAGAGGGCTGGCTCAATTAAACTGGCTTAATAAAGTCTACTTTAAGCTGGCTTAAAATAGACCTTATTAAGCCTACTTAGAAAGCACACACTTCAAATGCCAGGAGACTGCCCATGTCCACACTGGCAGCTGCTAGGTTGTCCTAGGAGTGGTGCATTGTGGGTAGCTGGCCCATAGTGCACCACAGCAGATGTACCGCTCTCTCCTGGCCATTCCTTTACAACAGGAAGTAAGTGACCATACCACTTTCCATACTGTACATGACAACATGGAGACCAAGGAGGTCAGGAACCCCAACATGACCCAGCAATGTATCAGCAGAGCACTCCATACCCTCCCTGCATTAGCCAGACTCCTCTGGCTCTGAACCAGGCAGCACAGGGCAACTGCCAGAGTGGGGGACAGGCTGTAGTAAGCTGATACCCTCACCTTCCCTGATAGTTAACACAGACAGGGTGGCCTCCATGCACCTGCACATCTGGGCTCAGGAAACCAGCAGTGACTGATGGCACTGGATTGGTCTCATCACTTGAGATAATGACCACTGGCTGCAGAACCTGCAGATGAAAAAGACAACCTTCCTCCAGCTGCTATCACCACCCCAATACACCCAATTCCTGCCCCCACAACCACCTCCCACCCATCTCCCTCCATCCCCAACACAATAAAAGAAATCACAGGACACTGAATTACAGGGTGCATGGGCTTTATTCATGTGGGGGGGGGACTGAAGGGGTGCAGGGGTGGGAGCTGCAGGGGTTCAGGGGATTCAGGGAAGTGGGGGGGTTGGTGGAAAGAGAGGGTGGGGGGGCGGGTACCTAGTGGCATCAGGCCAGCAGCTCATGGGCCTACGTCTGGCCAACCCAAGTCCTGGGCATACACAGGGCTGGCTCAACCTATGAGCAAATGAGGCCCTGGCTTGGGGTGTCATTTACTTAAGGGCGGCCATGGCACTGTGCCAGAGGTGGGGTGGGTCAGTCCAAAAGCCAGACCATCCAACTCCTGCCGCTCCCCAAACTAGTCACTCTCCCTGGGGCCAGAGCAGGCCAGCCCAAGGGGCAGGCTCCTCTCTCTTGCCCCACCTCTTGGCTGTCTCAGCCCACTCCTAGGGAGGAACAGTTGGCCCAGAGGCAGGGTGAGAGAGCTCAGCCCGGCCTCTAGGCTGGCCCACTCCACCCCTGGACTGGCTCTTCCCCACTCTGGGGGTGGGGCAAGCCAGCCTGGAGCACAGGCCGGGTTTCACACCCCACCAATCCCCCCACACTTGGGGGAGGGGGGGTGCAAAATTGAAAGCTGGCTCAGGGCAACAAAGACCCTTGAGCCAGCCCTGGGTGTGCAGTGATGGGAGCTGCTGCTGGGGTCCCACACAGGGGTATCCCTGGCCTTCAAGTAGCGTTGGGCCCATGCCGCCAGGGTCTCAAGGGCACGGGTCTGCTGCTCCATGAGGTCAAGCTGGTGGCCCATCTGGGCCTGCTTAACCCTGCAGTGGGCCTCCTCATGCTCCTACCAGGCTTGGAGTGCCACCTCAGCCCGCTCTGCCAGCTGCAGGTGGTCCTCAAGGATCTCCTCCCTGGACTGACACCCCCCTCTTCCTGGGCTGGGAGCCCCCTGGGAGTGGCCTTTGTCTGGCTCAGAGAGTCTGCAGCACAGAGGCAAAGAACAGGGGTTCCCTTGATTAGATAGTGCAGAATGCAGACTGACAGAACCTGCTGTCCCATGCCCATCCCCCTGCTTCCCACTTTCCCTGGCTTTTGGGACAGGGACCCCTTGCTGCTGTGCTCTGCTGCACAGCTTGGGTGCAGTGCCCATAGTGCTGAGCCTTAGGCAGCCCTGCCCCAGGGGTCTCGCTTCATGCCATGTGTCAACAGTGTCAGGCACATGCTGTCTGGCCTTGGCTGTTTCACCAAAAGTGCTCCCACACAGCCCCCTGCCCCTCTTCCCCCATGGGAGGGCCACTGTACCCTTCCCAGGACCCTGCCTGTCCCTGGGGCTGTCTCCCCATAGCCCTGGTACTATCTGCCTACACCAACATGCCCGCAGGGAGGGAGCACGCACCAGCAGGTGCCTGGCATAATGTCCCCTTGTCTGGGTCATCCTGGGCAGGAAGAGTCTCTTCCTGCATCCCTGGGTCTGGTGTCGGGGCAGAGATGAACTCAGGTGAGTCAGTTTCTATGGCCAGCAAGTTGCCCCTCTGACCCAGCACCACATCCTCATCTACCAAGCCCTCCTTCTGGTCGTCATCATGGGAGGGGAGCTCAGTCGACAGTCTGTGACAGCAGGGTGTCATCCTTGCTGTCCAGGAAGGCATGGAGCTCCCTGTAATAGGGGCAGGGGGTGGTGGCTGCCCCTGAGTGCTGCATGGCCTCCTGGGTCCTTTGGTAGCCCTGGCATAGGTCTTTTATTTTCACCCACATGTGCTGGTGTGCCGGATGTGGCCCCGTCTGTGAGGGCTGGGGAGATGCTGCTGTGCACCTCCCAGTTCCGCTGGGTGCCCTGGAGTCAGGACTGTACAGATTCATCTACCCATATGATCAGGAGATCCATGATTTCCTGTTATATCTAGGATGGAGCCCACCTTCTGCCCCAGCCTTGGCTCTGGCTCTGGTTTTGCATGTTTGCAGATGCCAGTTCTGGCCACCTCTGGCCAGCAGACAAGGCAGGACTTCCTCTTGCCCTGTCATGGGCTGGAGCTTTGCTCTGCCCTGATTGGCCAGGGCAGACTCTTCCTGGTGGCCAAGAGAGGGTGGGAGATGGCCTGGAGATCATTAAAGTTGACTTAACTGGCCACATTGCATTAATTTGACTAACGGTTAAGTTGACTTAACAAGTGAGACTTATTAAGTCTACTTAAACAAGCAGTTAAGTTGACTTAATACATGACAAATGTGACCATGGAGTTGCTAAAGTCAACTTAAGCCTCCAGTGTATGTAGCCATTGGGTACGTCTCCATTATGGCTATGTCCACACGTAGGGCATTGTTTCGAAATAAGTTATTTCGAAACAAGTCATTTCAAAATAAAGCCCTTATTTCGAAATGACTTAATTTGAAATAACTAAAAGTCAATTCGAAACAAGGGAAAAGCCCCAAGCGAAATAGCATGTCCAAACAGTGGACTTGCTATTTCGCTTTAGGGGAAGGGCATGATGGGTTGCCTAGCCCCCTGCTACCCCCTTTCCCCACCCCTGCCTCAAGGCAGGAGCAGGGGGCTAGGAGCTCGATGGGGCTGGGAGCTGCTTACAGCAGTCTGCTGGCAAGCAGCTCCCAGCCTAGCCCCCTGCTCCTGCCCTGAGGCTAAGGTGGGGAAAGGGGGTAGCAGGGGGCTAGGTGACCCATGCCCCCCAGGCAGGGACCCTGCTCTGCCCCTGCCTGGGCTGGGTGTCTGCCCCCCAGCCCAGGTGGGAGCTGCTGCGGCCTACCTGCCCCCTGCCCACCTGCCTCAGGGGCTGGGGCCCCGGACCCCCCTGCTCCCAGCAAGGGGAAGCGGGGGGGAAGCCAGCTGGGGCACCCACCGCCCCCCTGCACTCCACTCAGCAGCCTCGCCAGGGTGCTGATCCCTGGCCAGGGTGCTGGGGGGGGACCTTCCTCCCAGGTGCTATGTCCAAACGCGTTATTTCAAAACAACTGGTTTTGAAATAACCCTCCTTTCGAAATCAAAGTGGTTTAAGCTGTTTCAAAAGGAAGGCTCTTGTTTTGAAACAAGGAGCTCGCTCCTTTCGAAACAAGAAAACGTCGTGTGGACATGGGGGCTTTTATTTTGAAATGACCAGTGTTGTTTCAAAATAAAAGCCTTGTATGGACATACCCTATGTGTTTAAGGCGACTTAAGGGCCCTTAAGGCTACCTAACAGAGCCCTGTCTACACTGCAGGGCAATAAGGTCGACTTTAGGGTCCAGTAAAGTTGACTTTATAAGGTCCACTTAGTGCAGCTAAGTCGACTTTATAAAGTCGAATTAAGCCAGGACACCCATTTGAAGTCGATTTTATTAAGTTGACTTAATGTAGTGTGGACTCACTAAATCGACTTAATAAGGTCGACTTTAAGTAGACTTTATTAAGTCGACTTAATAAAGTCGACTTAGCTTTTACAATGTGGACATAGCCATTGTGCCTAACACTGAGAGTGGCAATCTACACTAAAGACATGTTCAATGATATAGCTGCAATGACGTAATTTAATAAAGTAAATCAGACTGGAAAAAGCCCTGTTTTGCATCGGTGCTGTGTGTTGGCATAATTACGTCTGTACAAGTTTTCCAAATGTGGATATGATTGAGCTATCTT
The DNA here is from genome assembly GCA_007922195.1 of Podocnemis expansa. Lineage (NCBI taxonomy): Eukaryota > Metazoa > Chordata > Testudines > Podocnemididae > Podocnemis > Podocnemis expansa. The sequence goes on along the minus strand of ML681964.1, from coordinate 29,389,592 downwards.
TTAGGTCACTGTCTCCAAGGATTTGGCCCAATATGATAATTCAGAAAATTAAACCACATTCATTCCAGTTATGGTTGAACAGAGATAGAGTATCTGTCTAAACACTTGTTAACCTTAAAATAAGACTTCTTAGATCTGTATAAGTTATTTAACTTTATTATTTAAAGTCAGCTTATGTGTGGATGGCAGATAACTGCAAAATAGCAAAGAGACCAGATGACTACAGATGTTGGTACTTGGTAAACAAAGAAGACAACTTTCTCTGTTGTAAGTATCTGAAATTATTTGTTATAACTCAAACTCAGTTGTAGATGCATTACATTTTTCATAGATTATATATTGCATAGGTCTTCAGAAAACTCCATTAGTACTACTCTTGGGAACAATCCAAGAAGAAACACATCTGGAATAAATGGAAATGTATTAGTAAAAATACTGACATAATATTCTCCTGCTCATAAACTAAAGCTACAAGGACAGTGGCACCAAATGTGCATAAATGATCCTTTTCCTTACAAATTTTTCTATATTTGGAGGAAAAGGTAGTCCCAATTCAACAAGGTACTTAAGTCATTTCCTAACTTTAAGCACATCTAACAGACCAGCCAACCAAAAATTTTAAGGCAAGTTGGATCATCTAGTCTGAGTTCCTGCATACTAGATGCTAAAGAACCTCACCCAGAAATTTTTACATCAACCCATAAATAGAATTTGGGCAGCAACTGGATTTTCTGTTTTATGAAATGGTTCACAACTTCCTTTTTTAACCCCTCATTCAAAAATGAAGCACAAATGAAAAACAAACAGTCAGAATAACTGAAACATTTTTATACAATCAGGACATTTGCTCCAATTTGAGCCCTTCTTAAATTACAGAATATAACACTTTAAATTGAAATGAGGAATCATTTCAAAATGGAAACTTGAAATGTTCTATAATTGGAATGCTCTATTTCTGTTTTTTTCCCCCCCTGAAATGAAATTTTGTTGAAGTTGACACATTTCCAGGCAACATTTTGCTTTCAACAATTTGGCATTTTCCAATGGACAACTGTTTCATAGGAACATTTCCAGCCAACTCTATCCATAACTTCTGATTGAACTAAATCATGTCTTTTAGACATAGAAATTTGATTTAAATGTGATTGAAATTGATGGAGAATGCACTGGTATCCTTGCTAAGTTAGTCTATTGCCCAATTACCCCCACTGGAAAAAAACCTCCTATTTCTAGTCTGAATATATCTAGATTTGTCTTAAGTTATTCACTAAAAGGCAGGGTTTTGGAGTGCCAGTCCCAAATCTGAGCCATTTGGCACAGAGGCATACATACCCCTTTTCTTATCAAGTCATTACAATTTGATTAAATGATCCAAGCAACTGACACTCAACTGTTTGTTTCTTTTAGAGAACTTAAAAGTGTTTTTTGTGTGGAGCTTTGGTATCAGAATGATAGAATTGTAAGCAGGGCCATCCCCGGGGTGGGGGGGGATGAGGCCCGGGGCCAATCAGCCTGTATGGGGTCCTGCATCCCCTATGCTGCGGAAGGTGCAGGTCAGTCCTGCGCTGACCCTGGGGCAGATTGGGCTGGTCAGGGGCTGGGCTCCGCTCTGCTGCACCGCCTCTGGGCTGGACCTCCCTGCCCCCAGAGCAGAACAGATGGCCCAGGGGAGGGGCCAGAGAGAGAAACCCAGCCTCTGGGCTGGCCCGCTCTGCCCCTGGGCTGGCTCTTCCCTATCCTGAGGGCAGGGAAGAGTCAGCCAGGAGCAGTGCTCAACCCCTCCCCTTCCCCGCTGCCTTTGGCTCCTCACCAAAAGCATCAGGGAAGGGACAGGGGACATGGAGGCTGTGGGGGGGGGGGCAATGGTTCAGGCGCCACACTGCCCTGCCCATGACAGGACAGTGCAGGGCCCACGGAACAGCAGGCCCAGGTGAGGGACGGCCCTGTTGGTAAGTAATAAAATTGTAGAATTCAAGTTGCATTTGAGTAATATCAACAGCATGCAAATATCCAATTAAATCATTTGAGCAGTTATTTCATCATAAAAGATAATTGTTTATACAGGTGAGAACAAGAGCATATATATCTATATATATATATACACGATTCTCTTGTCTCATCCATGTACGGTTTGTTTTAGTAGCCCACTTATCATTAGATTGTCCTGGTTCCCCAACATTTGGCACAGACCTTTGTTAATCCAGGCAACATCCAAGCCAGCATGACTCTCCTAGTTCATATCACTCTCATATTCAAGGTAGGCAAGTGAGGGGGTCTTTTGCCCAAGTACCCCTACTGGAAAGGTAGGTAGGTACTAACTAGGATTTGAACCCCACTCTCCCATAGCAAGGATGGTGCACCTAATCACTATGCTATCCACTCATAGCAGAAGAAGTGCCATGGCAAGACAAGACTCTGCATGGGATGTACCATCGACAGATTGCTGAGGTGGCTGACATTGGGAAATCCTACCAGTAGCTGGAAAGGGCTGGACTAAAAGACAGCACTGAGGCACTGCTCATAGCAGCACAAGAACAGGCACTGAGCACCAGATCCATTGAAGCAGGGGTCTACCACACTAGACAGGACCCAAGGTGCAGACTGTGCAGAGAGGCCTCAGAGACAGTCCAACACATAGTGGCAGGATGTAAGATGCAGGCAGGAACAGCATACACTGAACAGCACAACCAAGTAGCTGGCATTGTGTACAGGAACATCTGCACAGTGTATGGGCTAGACCCTCCCAAGACCAGATGAGAGATTCCACAGAAGGTCATGGAGAATAACAGGGCTAAGATTCTGTGGGACTTCCAGATCCAGACGGACAGGTGGGTACTGGCCAATCAACCAGACATCGTGGTAATAGACAAGGACCAGAAGACAGCGGTGGTGATAGATGTAGCTGTGCCAAGTGACAGCAACATCAGGAAGAAGGAGCATGAGAAGCTGGAGAAGTACCAGGGCCTGAAAGAGGAACTAGAGAGGATGTGAAAAGTGAAGGCCAAAGTGGTCCCAGTGGTGGTAGGAGCACTCGGGGCTGTGACTCCTAAGCTGGGAGAGTGGCTCCAACAGATCCCAGGAACAACATCAGAGCTCTCTGTCCAGAAGAGTGCAGTGCTCGGAACAGCTAAGATACTGCGCAGAACCCTCAAGCTCCCAGGCCTCTAGTAGAGGACCCGAGGTTGAGGAAGACACATACCACCCATAGGGGTGAGAGGGGAATTTTTATATATCTATATCTATATCTATCTACCTATCTATCTATCTATCTATATATATATATATGGCACCATATTTTTTTACAGCTTTTCTGAAATATGGAAGGAAATGCTAGCAAAGATGTATGAGTATGCCATTTCCTGGTTTAATATTTTATGGGATATTAATACTTTTGTTTTTGGAGTATGGGATTCCAAAGATATCAATATTGCTTCAGTTGGCTTATGAAACCAGGAGAAAACTGACCTGAGTATACATGCTCAGAGTATTAGAACATTTGCCAGATTAAATCTATTTTATTTTAATGGGATTCTTACATAATAAATAATTCGGAGAAGCATTTAAAAGCATTGAACTGAAGAACCATTTAAAAGTCCCATATGTCTCCGATTCTCATTCAGACCTCTTGAGTCTTCAGAATTGGCCTAGAAATATGAGAACATTTTCTCTGAGATTCTCAATTAATCCTGCATCTGACAGCACTAGTAACATAAGAATGTTCTTGTGGTCCTTCTGTTTCTGATCTCTGCTTGGAACTGGGAAGCGCAGAAGGATATGGAAATAAACATTTTAGAAAGTTAACTTTTGAAATTTCTAAAAGGATCAGACTTGTGCATTGTTCAAATTTTAATTAAATTCTTGGAGAGAGGAAACATTCTTATTTTATCCAGCTCAAATTTCCTGTCTCTGATAACAACTTCATATTTAGACCAATTTTAGTAGTTTTTTCCATCAAAAAATGTGTGTTGTCTTGAAGATTATTGTCAAAAAGTTCAAACAGTTCCAATTTTTCAATGAGAAAAACTGAATTTTTTTTATTATTCTTTTTTCCCCAAAAAAGTGGAGACAAAAGAAGGGAGTGTGAGGAGAACAAACCTAAAGGAGAATTTCCTCTTCCTGCAATTTTTGATCTTCAGATTTTTCATCTTAAAATATGAACATTTACATACATAAAAAATTGAAAATTATGCCCAAAAATTTCATCTTAAAAAATAAAGATATTTTTGAGTTGGGAAAAGGTTTAAATGAAGCATTTTGACTGACTAAAATTAACTTTTTATTTTTATTAGTTATTCTATTCTTAAATGAAGGTTTTAAAATGGCCAAATACCAAGGATAAGGATTTCAAAGCCAATTGAGACGACTTAGCCAAATTAACTCTTAGTCCCATTAATGGGAATTATATAGCTAAATTTGCTAGTCATCTTTGAAAAACTCTAATCTCAGCCTACAGAAGAGATTTAGATGATTACAAAACTAGCTAAAGCCATACCTGTCGAATACATTCTGACAAGTACATGAGGTTATAGGACTGAAGCAAAAAAATTAACAGTGAAGATAGTGCATGATTTTTTCTGTTCTTCATTCCTGGAATAAAGCCATCCTGCTTGTACCCTTTCAAGCACACAGTGCATCAGACACATCTGTGCTACCCACAAGAAGACTTGAAAACACACAGATGAGAAGGAAAACATTCATCAAACTGTTATCATATTGGTATGCCAGCCATGAAGTCCGTGCATCATAATGCACTTCAATGGGTCTCAGAACATGTATTTGCAGTCAAGGAACAGCAAAGCTATGAATAGTTGATTTAAGAATTAATAAACTGATGTGACTGAAAAAAATTAAAGCATTTCATCAAAAGGAAGCTTACACATCAGTGACTCGGTTTGATACATGCAAAGGCTCTACTGCCAGGAACAGAACTATTAGATATCTTACCTTTGGTACACTGAAGACTGTCCATTTCATCAGTCACATTAGTCTCTTTCAGACAGTTGTTCGGGCTCAGGGACGGTTTTATGGTTCTGCTACTGTGCTGTGGTTATCTTTTCTTTTGTTCATTAGCAGTTTAATATGAGACTTGATATGCAAGTATTATCTGTTTCTACCATTTGATACAGAAATAGGATATGGATGTACAAAAAAGAGATACTGCATAATTGTATTACTATGTCCATTATTCTGAGTGCTACTGGTCAGGCCATTACAGATAATTAAAAACAATGGAAGTTATATGGGTTCAAGCCTCTGTTTGTGCTAACGCATTCCTAGAGGTGAATTGTCTGGAGCAATAATACCATGGCCTGTTACCTTCTTACCCAAATAAACTCATCATGACAACTCATTACTGCACTGTATAGAACAGAACATAAGCTGGTGCTAGGTGCTGAAATTTTATACGGTTGTATTTTCAAGAATTACATTGTGAATGCTTCAATATTTTATTCTTTCTGAAATAATTAAAGATCTTTTTACAAATTTACATATTCCCTTGGAGAACAATGGTTCACATGAAATGCAGAACTTGACAGATGTGGTAGTTAGGCAGTGTAAGTGAAATTCCATAACAATGATCAAGCAAACAGGCATTTTACTTCTGCAAATAGCTTTTTAAGCAATGGTCTGGCCTTCTAATATAAGTCATAGATTTAATCAGTGTAGTGGACTAGACTTCTCAGGAAAAACTGGTAGTTTAACAACCTCCAACATCATTATAAGTAAATGCTAAGGCAAATGAAGAACAGGGACAAATTTCTAAGTGGTATAAGTCAGCATTACTCTACTGACCTTAAAGATACATTAACAAACAAGCTACAATATGATCCGTAATATCTGTATATTCTATTTGTATTCAGCTAAAACAAAGAGAATTAAAGAAATGTTTCTGTGTTTAATGCAGTAGCAAACAAAACGTTCCATGCTTCTTATGAAAAATCAAAATTGTAAATCAACTTATTTTTGTATACAGAAAATTGTAACCTCCTGCATTTTGTATTATCAGTGCTGATCATCAAGATACCACAATGTTTAGTGAACATAATTGTTACCCAAAAGTCCCAAGTGTTGGTTGATATCAAGATCTTACACTCAAGCCCCATGGCCAATACGCCTCCCTTCAAAACTCAAGGTAATTCAAACAGCATAACTTTATAATTTAGCTGGACCCTTCAGGATTTAAGCAAAAGCCTTCAGTATCTATCACCTGATCATCCAGAGATCACAGACAAAATTAAAGATCAAGTAGGAAAGGATTTATTTTCAGAGGATAATAGAACCAGTAACTTAGAGATAGTTAGGTTTCAAGCCTAGTTCCACAGGATAACTATGGACTAGTGTACAGTGGGGTAACACTTGCTAACAGGAACAAACACTAAAAGCATGATGACAGAGGACGGTGTAAGGATCAGGAACAAAAAATGGGAATTAGGAGCAGAACAAACATTTATGAACGCCAATGCCAGGTAAATCTCTTCTTTCTTCAATCTGATAACAGGAACAATAAACAGGACACACATGCTGGCAGCCACTATGACAGACAGCACGAGTGCTAGGGTGTACAGGATATTCATAATCTGTCTTCCCATCACGTTGCAGATCTGCTGCAACTATGCTGCCCATGACACCCAAATTCTGCACACAGCCTGCTACGGTTCTGTACCTGACATGCTGAATACTGCACACCATACCAATTGAGTACAGAAGTTTGCTCAGAGGTCAAATTAAACTCTGATAACCAAATAACATGTGAACAATCTTACACAGCTCCTTGACTAGTAAGGCAGTTCCAGGTTACATAACAGTCAAAGAACATATTCAGACATTAGGGCTGTAGACGGGTGGCAGGATATGACCCACCAGCTGGGCACCTCCTGGGCTGTGTTCTCACACAGCCAGTTATTTCGATATGGTTGTTGCGAAACAACTTGTATCGAAATAACGCTTGTTGCGAAACAACTTATTT
>ML681964.1:29362269-29382225 GCA_007922195.1 Podocnemis expansa | reverse complement strand
TTAAGTAGTTTCGCAACAACGGGGTTGTTTCGAAACAACGGGAATCGTTGTTTCGAAACAACCGTGCGTCGTGTGAACAGCCAAAATCTCATTTCGAAACAACCTCTGTTGTTTCGAAATAAGAGGGCTGTGAGAACACACCCCTGGTGATGTATTAGGGAATTGCTCATGTGGCCCACCCATCTGGTTGCCTGCACTCCATCTTTCACTGTCTGTCTCACAGTCTTTTCAGGACCTCAGACCTCCAGCTGGATCCTTAGTCTGCTTCCCTCCCTCCAGGGTGAGGCCCTGTAATGGCCAGCATACTTAGAGTCAGTGACCACCATTAGTCTTATCTCCTGCAAACTGGCAATCTGGGGAAAGTGGGAGGGGCCCAGGCCCACCCACTACTTCATGTCCATTGACCCTATGTGTTCTGGCTGGGTGTTGCCTCAACCCACAATTCAGTTATGCTTACAGTTCATCAGGTCCTCTGGGTCACATCCACGCCTCCCCCCAGGTACCTTTAACCCTTGTATCATGGTCTGGGCTATCATCAAGCTCTGGAAGTCCCTACAGAGCTGTTCCTAGTCCTACTTTTTGTGACGCACTCAACAGCACATCCTACTACCTCACAAGCCAAGGGAAGACTTCCAAGAGCAGTGGCTGCAGCCTTCTTATATACAGGCTCCCAGGTCTCGATCAGCCTTGCAGTTGCTTGTTCCCATTGGGTATACCCTTCTGATGGATTTTAACCCCTTTTCTGCTGGAGCAGGAGAATCACCCCACTACAAGGGCCTTAACCAATAATCACAGGAGTCAAGGGAAAGACTTTGAATTACTTCATATCAGGCCCTTAATGACTTTATTGTAAATCCAGTATAACCTCACTATCATTAGTGGAGTTCCTTAAGATTTATACTGCTATAACAGCTTTAAAACAGGAAGATACAACTAGATCATGTGACTTCTTTTACATTTAAATAGAAGTATAAACCAACCAAAACTGGATCCCACAAGCCCAACCCATATCCCCTCTGTCTGTCCTCAGCTTGCCAGATAGTATCCCTGTCTGTGTCTCTGGTATAGTCTGGTACTGTAAAGTGATGATCTAATACACTATGCTAAGAGCTTTCCACTCCTACTGAGTTCAGTGAGAGCTGAGGGTGTCCAATCCTTTGCTGGCTCAGACACTTCCCCAGCTCCTCAGACACAGACAGTGGAGGGCTACAGATACACAACTGAGGGGTTAGATTCTCAGCTGTTGTAAATTGCTGTAGTTTCTGATCTACATCAGCTGTAAATCTGGCACATCAACACATTTACCCTGAAGAACAAAAGCACAAGAACTGGGATTTAGTTTCAGCACGTTTCACTAGAGACAATTGGGACCAATAAGTGACTTGTTATGAGTAAAGATAAATCAATGGACATGTTAAGTTACTGGTGCAAGACATTTGTTTAAAATCAAAGCAAAATATTGTCCTTGGACTGAATGAACCTGAGCCTACTCAAATGATCAGATAAACCAAACTTCTCACTCACAGATAGCAAAAGCTCTAAATGCTGATTACAAATGTTCAATGGGTATGATCACGAATGAACAAGGAGACTGACTATTTATTCATTTCCTTTTATGATTTTATGTAGAGTGATAGAAGCTTTTAGACTTTTGAGCTTGGTATCATTCTAAAGTATCATGCCTAGTAAAGGAAACTCCACAGCTGGGTAGATACTAATTATAACTGATGCTGTTAGCAACCATGAGGCTACTGTTAATTATTCATCCACATTTGCTCATTTTGCTGGAGCTTAAAGAAACAGATAATATTACCAACAAAGTTATAGACAAAATGGTAACTTTGTGCTACTTTGCATTTTACTGCTATGTGAAAAATACATCCTTCTTTCTGCCTGGTCTTTGAAACTTAAACTCATAGGCTATGTCCACACGAGGCTTTTAATTCAAAACAATGACCATTGTTTCAAATTAAAAGTTGACAGATCCAGACAACGTTTCTCATTTTGAAATAAGGAGCTTCCTTATTTCAAAATAAAGAAAATCATTTTGATACAATAAAACCTAGTTTTGTATCGAAATGAGGGTTAGTTCAAAACTGTAGTTTCGAAATAACCCCATCTGGCTGTGTTAGATTGATATGTCACACATATCGATATAACACGTGACTGTCTTCTCAGGGCGCATGGTACCCTGGGAGGAAGTCCCCCCCCCAGCACCCTGGCCAGGGCGCTGAGGCGAGGTTCAGGGCGGCATGGGGGGGTGGGGGTGGCCAGTACGGGAGTCGGCTTGCCCACTACCCCTGCTTGCTGGCAGCAGGGGTGGCAGCGGGTGCTGGAGCTGGCTGGACCCACTGCCCCAGCTGCATGGCTGCCCGCTAGGTGGTGGGGGCAGAGCTAGCTGGATGCCCTGGTCCCCTGGCCCCTGGCCACCTGTGAAATTGACCAGAGGTTGCAGATCCTGCCAGGGACTGGGGGAGCCAGCACCCCCCCCCCCGGCCACTTGTAAGTGGCTAGTGGCACCAGAGCCAGCATCTCCCCGGGTGCCTGCAGGTGGCCAGGGGCTGGGGGACCAGGGACGCCTGGTTAGCTCTGCTCCTGCCACCCACTTGCCCGGCAGGCTGGGCTCAGCAGCTGCTGGCTGGGCGGCTGGGGCTGGAGCCGGAGCCGGCTGGACCCATCGCCTGGGCTCAATGGCTGCCCCCCGCGCATGGGCTGTGGGAGCTGGCATAGCTTGCGGCCCGGGCGGCAGCCACCAAGCTGGGGCTGTGGGAAGAGCCGGCTTCCACAACCCCTGCCTGGGCAGCAGCTGCCAAGCCCAAGCGGCGAGTCCAGCCAGCTCCCACAGCCCCTGCCACCCAGCCAGCAGCCACCGAGCTGGGGTTGCGGGCAGAGCCGGCTCCCACAGCTCTTGCCCGGGCAGCAGCCACTCAGCCCAGGCTGCTGGGGTGAGCGGGCTCCCCACCAGCAGCCCCCAGCAGCCAGCACCCCGTCAAGCCTGGGGAGCTGGCTCCAGGAACCCCCTGCCAGGCTGGCAGCAGGCAAGCCCCACCTTGCTATTTTGATTTGGTGGTTTTCCTTAATTTGATTTAAGTTAAATTGAATTAAGGATTTTATTTCGAATTCCCTTATTTCGAAATAACTTATTTTGAAATAAGCATCTATGTGTGAACATAGCCATAGCGATCACGAGTGAGCAGCAAAGATATTTGCACTACCTTGGAGGAAAAAAATGTTCCTACCAAAGCTGCAGATTTCATTCAGCATTGCATCATAAATATTTAATCTGAAAGCTACTGTTTCTCTTGCAGGTACTAGACAACAAATGTAGTCTTTGCAACCTTATTCATACTGCTGAGCATTTGCACAAACTGATGTTGATGAGACTACACATGGAATGAAACTGAAGGATATTATCTATGCCTTTTGAGGCTGTGGATGGAATAGAAAATTGATGGTAATAAAGGAGTATGTGAGGCAACATCTGCTAAAGTTAAATATTTTCAAATCAACAGAACTGGCTAAGTTAGACTAAAACCTTAAAGGAACTAGCAAAGGAGTTCATGGAACTATTAACATTAGCCTTGGAAAACTGGGGAGAGCGTTGGTGGAGTGTGAACATAGTTTCAGTATTGAAAAGGGGTAAAAGGGGGGGTGTCAGGGAACTGTATACTGGTTAGTCCCATGTAAAACAATGTAATTTTGGATTCTATCAAAAAAGAATTAGTGGCTAAAAATATAATTAATGCCAGCCAACATGGTTTGATGGATGGTTGGACTTGTTAAGAAAGACAGGTTTGTTTTACAGGATTACATCCCTGTTTGATAAAGGTAGTGCTGGCTCACTGACAGATCTCAAAACCCAAAGGGATAGCTGTGTTAGTCTAGTCCAGCAAAAAAGAAACAAGGAGTCGTGTGGCACTTTAAGACTAACAGATTTATTTTTCACATGAGCTTTTGTGGGAGACAATCCCGCTTCCTCAGATGCTTTGAAGATGGGTGAACTTACAGAATGGAACGAAAATAAATGCAAGGGCGTGTAAAACATAGGATCAGGTCATACAGTAACAGCAAATCAGAGCAGTTGTTAGGTTCAAACCATGGGAAGCCTGAAGTCAAATTACCCTTTGTAATGGGAGAAGAACCCATAGTCTCGATTAAGTCCTGCTTTCACAGAGTTTAGCTTGCATATTAATTTGAGTTCAGCTGTTTCTCTTTGAAGTCTTGATGTCCCAGCCACATCTGTGACGACAGTCATTAACAAATCATTCATCGAGTGATTAGAAAGATGGAAGTGCTCAGCAACTGGTTTCTTCGTTCTGTGATTTCTGATATCAGCTCTGTGCTCATTCAGTCTCTTACGGAGCAATCGTCCTGTTTGTCCAATGTATAAGGTATTGGGGCATTTCTTGCACATGATGGCATAGACTACATTAGTAGATGAGCAGGTAAATGAGCCTTTGATGGAGTAGCAGGCTTGATTAGGACATATGATGTTATCTGTTGTGCAGATATGTGGGCAGACTTGGCAGCGTGGTTTGTTGCAGGGGTGTGTGCCCGCTTCAATGCTTCTGTTGTTAGATCTGTAGTTGCTGGTGAGTATCTGTTTAAGATTGGGTGGCTGTCTGTAAGCAAGGAGGTCTGTCTCCCAAGGCTTGAGAGAGAGGGATCATCTTTCAGAATAAGCTGTAGGTCCTTAATGATCTTTTGCAGAGGTCTGACTTGAGGGTTGTATGTGTTGACTAATGGTGTTCTGTTGTTTTCTTTCTTGGGCCTCTCCTGTAGTAGATGACTTCAGGGAACCCATCTAGATCTGTCAACTTGTTTTTTTACTTCCCCAGGTGGGTACTGTAGTTTCAAGAATGCTTGATAGAGATCCGCGAGATGTCTGTCTCTTTCTGAGGTATCAGAGCAGATGTGGTTATATCTTAGGGCTTGGCTGTAGACAATGGATCTTGTGGTGTGTTTAGGATGGAAGCTCAAAGGATGTAGGTAACTATATCGATCAGTAGACTTTCGGTATAGGGTGGTGGTGATGTGTCTATCCCTGATTTGTACTGTAGTGTCCAGAAAGTGGATCTCCTGTGTGGAGTGTTCCAGGCTCAATTTGATGGTGGAGAGGAAATTGTTGAAATCTCTGTGAAAATCTCCAAGACCATCCCTGCCATGTGTCCAGATGATGAAGATGTCATCAATGTAGCGTAGGTAAAGAAGAGATGTTTTGGGATGAGACTTGAGGAAACGTTGTTCTAAGTCGCCCATAAAGATGTTGGCATATTGTGGGGCCATGCGGGTGCCGATAGCAGTATCACTGATTTGGAGATATAAATGATCTTCAAATCTCAAGTGGTTGTGGGTGAGTACAAAGTCACAAAGTTCAGTCACAAGCTGTGCTTTGGCATCAACTGGGATGGTTCTTGTAATAGCTTGTAATCCATCCTTGTGTGGGATGTTGGTGTAAAGAGCTTCTACATCCTTAGTGGCCAGAATGGTGTTTTCTGGAAGTTCTCCAATGGACTGTATTTTCCTCAGGAAGTCTGTGGTGTCTTGAAGATAGCTAGGGATGTTGATAACATAGGGTATGTCTACACAGCACTTTTATTTCAAAATAACACTGGTTATTTCAAAATAAAAGATATTTGGTCCACATGACACTTTCTTATTTCGAAAGGACGGATCCCGTCCTTTGGAAATAAGAACTGTTGTTTCGAAATAGGTTAAACCCTGATTGTTTTGAAATGGCTGTTGTTTCGAAATGGTTATTTCAAAGTAAGGCCATTTGGACATGTTGTTTTGAAACAACACCATTGTTTTGAAACAACTGTTTCGAAACAACATGTCCAAATGGCTTTATTTCGAAATAACCATTTTGAAATAACAGCTGTTTTGATAGCAGGCTTTCCCTTAATTTGAATTAACATTTTGTTAATTTGAATTAACTTATTTCGAAATAAGGACTTTATTTTGAAATAACTCATTTCAAAATCCTTATTTCAAAATCAAGATGTGTGTGTAGACATAGCCAGAGGGTCTGAGGAGGGAGTCCATATAGCCAGATAGGCCGGCAGTAAGAGTGCCAATTCCTGAGATGATGGGGCGTCCAGGGTTTCCTTTTTTATGGATTTTAGGTAGTAGATAGAACATCCCTGGCCAGGGTTCTGGTGGTGTTTCTGTCTTTGTATGGTCCTGTGCTGTCAAGGGAGTTTCTTGAGTAGGCGTTGTAATTCCTTTTGGTATTCCTCAGTGGGGTCAGAGGAAAGTGGTCTGTAGAAGGTTGTGTTGGTGAGTTGTTTATAAGCCTCCCGGTCATAATCCAATTTATTCATGATGACAACTGCACCTCCTTTGTCAGCCTCCTTAATGATAATGTCAGAGTTGTTTCTGAGGCTGTAGATGGCATTGCGTTCTGCAGGGCTCATGTTATGATGTAAAGGACGTTGTTTGTCCATGATGTCAGCCTTGGCACGGTGGTGGAAACAATCAATGTAGAAGTCAAGTCCTTTGTTTTGACCCTCTGGAGGAGTCCACGAAGAATATTTCTTCTTGTAGTGTTTGGAGGAAGGTATCTGTGTGTCAGTGCGTTGATCTGTGGTGTTATGGAAATATTCTTTGAGTCTTAGATGGCGAAAGGAGGCCTCTAGGTCACCGCAGAATTTTATCTTATGTGTGGCAGTTGTGAGGCAGAAGGGAAGTCCCTGAGATAGCACAGAGTCCTCTGCTGGAGTAAGTGTGTAGCTTGAGACATTAACAATGTTGCTGGCTGGGTTGTAGGTGTCACTCTTGTTTTCCGTAGTGGCGTATAGTAGTTTATACAGTTTGGTATCTTTTTTCTTCTGTAGGAAAGCAAAGTGTGTGTCGTAGATGGATTTTCTCTTTGTTGTGAAGGCCAGCCATGTAGAAGAATGCATTGTAGGTTGGTTTTCAGTAGCTGCTAATGAGGAGATATCAATCAACTTCAGTGAAGTCCCCCAGGAATCAGTTTCTGGTTCAATAATAGTTAATATTTTTAGTTAATTATCTAGATGATATTGGTTCTTTCCTGGTAAAGTTTGTAGATGAAACAAAAATCAATGGCATAATAAATAACAATAAATAATAAGTTGCTGTTATATTGACGTGAACTGCCTGATTAAATGGCTGCAATCCAAGAAAATACATTTCAAGACAGTCAGATGCAAGGTAATACATCTCAGAATGAAGAAACATTATACTTAGACCATGTGAGAATCTGTCTTGCAAAGCAGTGACTCAGTCATTGTGGATAATTGCCTCAACGTACACTGTCTTTACAGTTCTGTGGCAAAAAGGTTTCATGGAATCCTTGGATTGGATGGATAAAAAGGGCACTGTGAACTAGAAGTAGGAAAGTGAGCTTGTGCCAATAGATAGCATTGGTTAAGACCACTACTACAGTCCTGAGAATTGTGGTGCCCACACTTCAAGAAGGATGTGGAAATATTGGACAGTTTATAGAATGGCCACAACTATGATCCATGGGATAGAAAACAAGACTTATAATGTAAGACTTGAGAAGCTCAACTTTTTTGGATGATTACGCTTACTTCACTGCATTTATCCCTCCTTCCTATACTATATATATTTTTTCCATTTTCATACATCTGATGAAGCAGATTTTCTCCCAGGAAAGCTCAACTAAATGAATAAATAAATAAATAACAGCTCAAGCAAATAAATTTGTTAGTCTTTAAAAGTGCCGCAACACCTCTTGTTTGTTTTGCTGAACTGGACCAAGAAGGCTACCTCTTTGGAACTTGTCATCTTAGTCACCTTCTCAAAGAAGATGAGAGGTGATTGGATCACTGCACATTAGTACCTAACAGATAAAAGCTTAACACTATCCCATGATTGGAAGCTGAATTTAGAAACAATTCTTTAAAATAACCTTGAAATAAGACACATTTTTTTAGTAGTGATAGTGAATAAACAATGAAACCATCCATCTTTTGGCGCTCTTAAAAGGAGATTAAATACCATTTTAAAAAGTTATACTTTTATCCCACTTCTGGAAGAAACTCTATGGCTTGTGCATGCAGGAGGAGCATGTATTCAGTCTGGTCCCTTCAGGCACTGTAATATGTGAACGAGTTCCCCTGTTACTTCCCTTCTCCCATGTGTCCTATGGGAAATGAGAATGCCTGCATCGTCCTCAGTGTGCACATAGCACTTGCCTGTCATAGGAGCCTTGATCTTAATGCAGAGTTCCTTCTATCCAACCCTAGGATTCTTCACAAATAGCCTTGGACACCTCTGGCTTGTTAGCACTTCCGTGAGTTTTATTAATGTTACCACCACTGAGTCCCTGTCATAATCACTGTGCAGCACCTCTAACTACAGTAGCTTTTGTCTCTCAGCCCTTTCTCCAGGATGTTCCCCTCCCAGAATCTGGTCTCGTGTGCTGCTGTGACCTCCTGATCTCCACTCCTGAACCACAACTTACCCCACTTTCCCAAGTGACTATTCACTCCTGAGTCAGTTCACACCAGCCTCCTGTTGTGTAATCAGTCCCAGGCAGTGGGTGTGTACCCTCTGTACACTCAGGGGACAGTCCCCAGTAAGCACTCCCAGCCCCCAAATGCCACACTGGGAATTACCATCCTACAGGGGTATGGACCCTTCCCCCAATTACTCTTAGGCTCATGGACTCCAGTTCACCCATTTATCAATTAAATGAGAATGTTCAGCTCTGTTTATTTATACCCTCTAAAGTTCGCACAGCTTTAGATAAAATAAATATTCATTTATTGATTAGAATACAATTTTAAGTGAGTATATAGCAAATCAATGCCCAATCATTTAATAAAGAAGTCAGGAGTTACCACAATCAAATAAAGATATAAAATGCATGCTAGTCTAACAATACTATCCAAGAATACTCACTAACTTGTTCTCCTCATTCTTACCCACAAGACTGGTTGCTGGTGATGTTCAGCCATTCTTGGCCCTTCTTGCCATGTGGAGAAGCTCAGTCTCTTGGAGTTGTTTTTAAGATGGTGTTTCTCTGGCCAGTTCTAAGTGTCACCATTTGTTTTCAAAAACCTTCCCTCCTCCTCCTTCTCTCAGGTGATCTTCATTGTTCAGAAAGGGTGGGAGGCCTTCCCCTCCTTCTTGCTTCTATGTGATTCCTTTTGTCCCACCTGAGCCAGGAGCTCAATTTGCATTGTCTTTGTCATGCACCTCTCCAGTCTCAGTGCTGAGGGATAGTTCTGATGGTCTGAGCCATGTCACATGCCTGGAGATGTGCTTCACATCTGTACACATATATGATGCTGCAGGAAACATGACACCTCAGCACTGATGCAGGACATGTTACATATATTCATAAATCGACCCCTGGCATGGCATAACTGGCATCAAACCATACAATTACATTGCAAAAGTGAACAGAAAAGTTACACAGATCATACCCCAGGGGCATCATATGATACAGCTCTTACGAACCAGGGAACTAGCTTCTCAGGGAATTTGCTAGTCTCTTTCCCCCTTGCCACTTCTTCCTGTGTTTTTAACTAGTTTCCTCAGCTGATTCAGTAGTTACTTCCTTAGCTCATCAACCCCAGTTTGCTAAGACAACTAAATACCCTTTTCTCCATTAGGTCCTTCCAGGAAGAGCTAATTAATGCTTAAGTGATCAGACTGCTAACTCAGCTCCCAGTTCTCAGAACTCCCACAACTAAAATCAATTTTCATGCTTCAGGGATTCACCTACTTTCATGCAGGGGGCAGGAAGGATTATGCACCACCTCTCCCACTCCCCATGCACAATCAACTAGATGTATTTAGTTATGTTTGTCTACCTTCCTCTAGCGGACCAGAGATGGGACTGTGGATGGGATGGAACAGTGTTCTGAGGTGGGAAGAGAATCCTCTTTCCAGATGTCTGGCTGCTATGTCTTGTTCACATACTCACTGAGTGGGGTCAGTGAAGACTTCTCCCTTAGACCAACTTGGCAGGGGCCTTGGACTTTTTTTTCTTTTTTCTTAACCCTTTCTCTTCAGTAAGGAGTGGGTTCATCACCTGCTTGGTTCAACTGGATGGATCTTACCTAATGCATTTCCTGTCACTGCAGGGGCCTCAGGCATTGGTGGCACACTCTCCTGTTCTCTGTCTATGAAACATTATAGTTTAGTTTCCTGAGACACAAAATGCTTTTAATCTAACTAAACTTTTAAAACTTAATATAAGGATATCTATGTGAAATTTAACAGCCTATAAATAAACAAGAGTTCTGACTAGATGATCCAGTAGTCTTTTCTGGCCTTAAACTCTATGGGTATGTCTACACTGAAGCCTTAAATTGACTTAACCTGGCTTAAGTGGACCAGTCTGGGTGCTCAGCTCTTCTCTCCCACCCTGCCTCTGGGCCAGCCCTCCCTGCCCCCCAGGATGGAACAGCCAGCCCAGGGGAGGGCAAGACAGTGAAGCCCAGCCTCTGGGCTGGCCTGCTCCGCCCCTCTGGCAGCTGTTCCCTGCCCTGGGGTGGGGAAAAGCCAGCTGGGAGCAGAGGCCAGCTCTGCACTCCCGCCCCCCCTGCTTCCCCACTGCTTTTGGATCTGTGCCTAAGGCTGTGGGGAGGGAGCAGGGACAACGCATGCGGCCTTGGAGGGGCAATGGTTCTGCTAGAGTGGGGCCCAGGGAACTACGGGGGTCAGGGCAATTGCCCATGTCACCACCCTTAAGGACAGGCCTGGTTGCGCAAGTCAGACTAGCAAAAGGAGGTGATCTTGGGATATGACAGACTGAGGACACTGGAAATTAGTATGGCTTAAAGGCGCCTTAAGAGCCCCTCTGACTCAAGTTGGAGAATTAGCAAAACAAACAAGGAGTCTGGTGACACTTTCAAAGACTAATAGTGACACCAGACTCCTTGTTTGTTTTGCTGAACTAGACTAACATGGCTTCCCCTTTAGACAACTAGGTTCGCATACCACCAGCCCAGAATTGCAGGAACATGTAAATAGATAAACTCATGTCAGCACCTTTCCTATGCCTCATCACTCCTGATTTTCACTTTGGCTGTGTTCAGACGAGAGTTTTATTTCAAAACAACAGCCATTGTTTTGAAATAAAATTTCTTATGTCCAGATGACGTTCTGTTATTTCAAAACAACGGGACCCATTGTTTCAAAATAATGGCCATTGTTTCGAAACAGTAAAACCTTGCATGAAATCGAAATAGCCATGTTATTTCGAAATAACCATTATTTCAAAATAACACTTTTGCCCTTCTCCTTCCCAGAGTGCCTTCCTTTTAGCCTTTATTGGACGGGGGCATGGCCTGGGGAGAGGGCCATGTTGCCACACCTCCCATGGTGCCCCTCTCCTAAAGTGAAATAGCAAGTCCTGTCTTTGGGCATGCTATTTCTCTTTGAGCTTTTCCCTTAATTCAAATTAACTTATTTCAAAATAAGGACTTTATTTCAAAATAACTCATTTTGAAATAACAGTTTATATGTGAACATAGCCTTTGGGTTTACTGCCGGAAGTTAGGGTTCTGAACCTGTAAATCCATATTCCACTGAGAAGAGTTTAGGGTCTAATGAAGGAAATGGAGAAACTCCTATTGATTTCAGTGGGCTTTTGATCAAACCCTTATTCTTTAATCCCTTTTGCTAATCCTTAGAGTCGTACACCAATTTTCTTGTCATTATAATGTATTTAAAAGGTGTTTCTAACTATTTTAGAGAAAATAACATTTTATATATTAAAAAGTCTCAAACCCACATGCAGCATTATTTGCCTATAAAATGTGTCAAGATGATAGACAGTGGAAGATGGGACATTATTCACTTTTATGATGATTCATATCCTCCTGCATATGCAAATACCATACCCCAGCTACCATTGACACATAATGCATTGTTCTACATGTAAACAATCTCTTTTATTAAGACCATAGCCAAAGGTAATTTTGGTTGTTTAAACAAACATTGCTGTGAATGAGGTTATCTATCTTTCTAGCTCCATATTGCAGTGTGAACTGAGCTGCTTTAGGCATGAATTTGATCTTTACGTCTGAACAGAACAATCTGCAATTTCCAATACAAAAGTTACAGGCAAAACTACAGTAGGAATATGTTTTCCATTCACAATACAAGAGACTTCATGCAGAACAAGAATACTGGAAAACACCTCTTGCAGGATAGGGTAGACTCTAGTTTTATTATTATTTATACTGAGGTAGCACTTAAGGTACGTCTACACTAGAATCAAAGTTCCAAAACAAAGCTACAACTCATCCCTGTCAGTCAATTTAGGCTCAGGATGCTGGACCAAAAATGGATGCAAGCTTGGGCTGCAGCCTGTGCTCTGGGACCATGCCCTCCCAGTAGGTCCCACATTAGGGTCTGCAGCCTGAGTCTGAATGTTTACACAGCAATTTTACAGCCCTACAGCCCTACATCACAACCCCCATGAATTTGAATTAGCTGATGGGTGCCTAACTACAGTGCATACATATCTTTACAGGTCTCATCTAAGATTGGCCCACTCAACTAGGTGCTAGGTCAATGGTTCCCAGCCTTTTCACTAACACAGCACACTTCAATGAGACAAACTATTCCACAACACATCCACTTTTTTCAACTGAATTGATTGTTCATAAACATCACATTTACTATGGTTACATTTTTACTAGAGTGGTTTGCAACATAAGCTATGTTCACATGTAAACTCTTATTTTGAAATAAGTTATTTCAAAATGAGTTATTTTGAAATAAAATTCTTATTTCAAAATAAGCAAATGTTAAATCAAAATAAGGGAAACCCTCAAAGCGAAATAGCATGTCTGGACACAGGACTTCCTATTTCTCTTCAGGAGAGGGGCAGCATGGGAGGAGTGGCAACATGGCCTCTCCCTGGGCCATGCTCCCACCCAATACATAGAGAAAGGAAGGCACCCTGTGAAGGAAAAGAGCAAAAGTGTTAGTTTGAAATAACTTATTTTGAAATAACACATCCGAATGGCATTATTTCGAAACAACCATTTTGAAATAACCACTATTCTGATTACAACCTAGGTTTTAATGTTCTGAAATGACGGACATTATTTCGAAATGATGGGGTCACGTCATTTCGAAATAAAGAAACATTGTTCGGACATGACCGCTTTTATTTTGAAACAACGGTCATTGTTTCAAAATAAAAGCCTCATGTGGACACAGCCATAGTGCATACAACAAGCTAAAGAAGGATCAAAGGCATTAATGTTGCAAATCCACCAGAAAAAAAATACAAACCATCTCAATTTTGCATTTCAGCCACCTGCATTTAAAATCTTAATTATTTAGAATCGAAAGACCAGTACCTCACTTTTAATCTGATGATTCACTTTCATGAAATTTATGAATTGTAATTTTGGTTGGATAGAATACTGTTTAAGATGAAACAACATTGATTTTCATTACCTTTGTATAAAATTTCACAGCACATTTGGACAGTGCTTGCGGCATACCAGTGTGCCATGGCACACTGGTTGAAAACCACTGTGCTAGAGAGACCATATCCTGAAGGAAAAGAATCTCAGTGGACAAGACATGATCATTTACTACTCAAGTAGTATTATCCCTATTTTATGGATGGAGACCAGAGGCATAGAGAGATTATATGAAATTTGTGGTAGAGCTCAGATTTGAACCCAGGACTCCTGTTTCAGAACTTTAAAGGCTATGAAACAGCTTGCTTCCTTTCACCTACCTTTAATACTTAAGTTATCCTTAAATATTGTGGGCTAGTAATGGGGTAGAGAAAGTTTGGCCACAATTGTGGTTCACACAACTTTGGAAAGTAAAACATGTTTCAGTGAAAAGGGGAATGCTGGCCAGAACACACAACTCATTGCCTGTGGAGCAGTGTAAATCAAGATTATGCCTATACTGCAGCTGGATTGAGGTGCCAAGCCTGGGTGGACAGATTCATGCTTCCAGGACTCAAGTTAATGCTCTAAATGGACCAACACGGAGCTTCCTAATCAGGTTGGAGCTCAGCCTCTGAAGCCTGGGGGTTGAGTGGGCTTGAGAATCCAAGTTTCTGCCTAGCCCACCACAACCACACTGTTATTTTTAGCTTGTGGGCAAGACTCACCAGCTAGACACCCATGAAAGAATCCTCTGTAATAACTCAGAACCCATCCCATCTAATGTCTCTTCTTAGGTCACTGGCATATCCACCACCAGTAATCAAGCATCAGTCAATTGCCAAAGCAGGCCATCCAACCATACCATTCCAACCCACCCCACTGCCACACAAATTTATCAAGCTCAGTTTTGAAGCCAGCTAGGATTTTTGCCCCCACCGCGCCCCTTAGAAAGCTATTCCATAACTTTACTCCTCTGATGGTTAAAAACCTGAGTCTAATTTCAAGTCTAAATTTCCCGATGGAGAGATTAATTCCTCTCCCTCCCTGATATTTCTCTCTGATGTATTTATAGAGAGCAATCATATTTTCCCTCAGCCTTCTTTTGGTTAGACTAAACAAGAGAAGCTCTTTAAGCCACCTCTCCTAAGGGAGGTTCTTCATCTCCTTTGTATTAGTCTGATGCAAAATTCGCTTTAGTTTACTTTTCCTCTTAGGCTATATCTGCACTGGCCAATTAGTACGGACTAAGCAAGCTTAGTCCAGACTAATTTGGACCAAGTATACAGCAGACTTTGCCAAGTGCAAACTAAGCTATTGCTTAGTTTCAACTTGGAAGGGCTTAGTTCAAACTAGTTACTTTGAACAGTAAGTTTGAACTAAGCATTTAGTGCAAGCTACTATGATGTAGTAGCACACTGGTGCGCTGCGAGCACTGTCCAAGTGTGCTGGGAAATTTCGTAGCGCTTAAGAAGTCCGAACTAAGTGGCTAGTTTGAACTAAAAAGCTGAGGTTAGTCCACACTAGCCTGAGACTAGTCTGGACTAAACTCAGACTTATTTAGCTCCGACTTGCAAGTCTGAACTAAACAAGTAGATGCAATCATACCTTATTTTCCAGCGTGCTGCTGAGTTTGACATCACCATGCAGAAGGGCATTGCAAAAGGTGTTGGAGATGGACTGGCACTTCTAACTCTTGCAGTTGAGGAAAAGTAGACTAGAATTTTGGGATGAGACTATTAGCCAGTTGGTAATACTGATGGACCTGTTCTTGTGAAATGCTGAGTATCTCTTCTGAAATTCTGAGTGCCCCTAAGCACATTATAAATGCTGTAATGGAAACCGAGGGCACTCCCAGTTCA
The DNA here is from genome assembly GCA_007922195.1 of Podocnemis expansa. Lineage (NCBI taxonomy): Eukaryota > Metazoa > Chordata > Testudines > Podocnemididae > Podocnemis > Podocnemis expansa. The sequence continues at coordinate 29,366,993 of ML681964.1, read as the reverse complement.
CGGGTTTGTGCCCTGAACAATCAAATAAATCGTTAACGTAAACACTTAAGTTATGTTTTCACTGCAGAAATAACTTGGGCGATTGGGACCCAGGTCTGAGTACTTAGTTTCATCTAACCCAACCATGAGCAGCCACACTTGAGTTATGGTATCACTAATGGTGCTCACTTACCAGTGTGTAGTGACAAGTCTTTTGGCGTTGTATCCTTTACTTCTGTGCTAGAGTAATCTAAGCAGTACTAGGATTCTTTCCCATAGAATTGAGAGAAAACATGTCTGTTCCTCTGGGCACATGGAAGGAATTGTGGGAAGGCATGGGAGGACTACTAGCACTCAGGTAGGTTAGCCTGTATCCTCACTGCAAAGTGGGCGGGTTGTTAACTTGAATGAAAGCAGCACCTGGGCTTTAGCTGGTAATCCCTGATGTGCCATTTGGGCACCACTAAAGTCAGAAGTTTTTGGAGATGGGTGGCAGGGAGGGCGGTTAGGGGTACCATCCAAACAAGAACCACACTGATCCCTGCAGTGAAGAAATACATTTCAGTTATCACCTTAAGTCATATGTTAATACATGTCATCGGGTTTCACATGGACAGTAAGTCTGTGGCGCAGGCTAGCATCTAATAAATTCACACCCTAAGTTGCTAGAAATTTAATTATTTGTATAGCTGAGCTATTAAATTCAGAGTTAACAGTCTTTTGAGAACAATATGTATAACATTGAGTCTTTATGTATAACAATAAAGCTGATCTTTAAGGCTGTCTACACACTCAAGGAAATGTCATTGCATTCATTTAAATTCAGAATCACCATGATGGCTGGACACATATATGTGATTAAAAATGAAAGTTTGCGCATCACAGGAACAAGGGGCAGATTCCATCACCATGCACTTGTGAAATAGTTGGCTAAGGGGATACAAGTTTAAGGTTTAATGGCTAATAAAGTATCTGCATTTATTAAATAAATGATCTAAACTACTTTTGAAAGGGAATGAGGCATCTCTTGAAATATAATAACTTCAGACCTGGCTGCTAAGGTGTTTTCAGACTCCATAATGAGTGAAATCTCTTTATGTATTGGTAACATTGCTCTGTTCGTGTTTCAACAGACAGAGCTGAGACCATTATTCTAGTCAATCAGTTTACAGATCAATGGAAGAATATTTTCATCAACAAAGTGCTGCAAGCCATGTGATCCGCCTTTTTTTTCAGTTAAATGCAGTGGAAGTACCTGACATAAAAGGGAACTCATATAAAAGAAGTTTGTAATTGCCAAAGAGGTGAAAGGGATGCCACCAATATTCAGAACACCAGCTTTAGTGGCAAAAACATATTAGCGTTCCATTTCATTATGCAATTGAGCATCTGGCTTTTTTGTCATCAGTCCAGAGAAGAGCAATCCTTGCCAGGCAAGCTCAGTTTGCATCTGCATCATTTCAATAATGAATTGTTTTACAGATGTCATGGAAGATCATTCAACTCTGGGGAACTGTGAAGTTATCTGTGGCTTCTTCTGGCAAAACTGCACATCTTTGCCTTATGTGTTACTCTCTGCTTCACTTTCACAGCCTAAATCCCATGCTGCTGGGCAGCATTGCACTGAACCAGGCTTGTCCAACATGCAGCCTGGGGGTCAGAATTTGGCCTGCCAAGGGCTTTTATCCAGCCTACCGAGTGCTGCCGCAAGAGCCTGGGAGCTGGGGCTGGCTGGGGCTATCTGGAATACTCTGTATTGCTACATCAAGTGTGCAGGCAGACATTGACAATTTGTGCAAGCAAAAGCAATACTAAATATCACACTAATCATTCTTTTATTAAAGTTTATTAATAAAGCTCAATTTGTATGTCTTATAGCTATCTCTTATAGTGTAGTGGCTACTACATCTGCTTTATATACAGAAGGTCCTGGCTTTAAACCCCAGGGGGTGGGTGGGACTAGATGATCTCCTGAGGTCCCTTCCAACCCTATGATTCTAATCTATCAAAAATTTTCTCACCAGCCCCCTGACTGAGAAAAGAATTGCAGTGTAGCCCCTCACCCAAAAAGGTTGGACACCTCTGCACTGAACCAAAGAATCATCCTTCATGCTGTCTATATTTATTCTCTTAATTAAAAAAAAAATAGGAATCTACCAGATTATTTTGCTGCTGTTTTCACTTACATTTCCAGGGATGAGGCGGAAGATCAGACAGATGATTTAGCATGATTGACAAGTTCCAAAGGTTTAGCCATGTTAGTCTAGTTCAGCAAAACAAGCAAGGAGTCCTGTGGAACTTTTAGGCTATGTCTACACTTAGATTGTTAAATTGATTTAACTTAAGTCAGTGTAATTAAATTAAAATAAAAATCATTAAATTGATTTAAGTTAAACTGATTGAACATGCCTGTACCAGAAACCCAAATCAAACTAGCATGTCCATGGAGAGGACTTGCTAGTTCGATTTAGGAGAAGGGCACCATGGGAGGTGTTGCAAGATGGCCCCCAAGAAGGGCCATGCCCCCATCCAATATATAGAAAAGGCACCCAGGGAGGGAGAAGGGCAAAAAGTGTTAAATTGAAATAACAGTTAAATCGAACTAACATGGCTACACGGCATTATTTTGAAATAATAATTTTGATTTAACTGTTATTTCAATATAAAGTGAGGTTCTATTATTTTGAAATGCCCGTTCCTTATTTCAAAATAAGGGTGCTCCTCATTTCAAAATAAGGAAAGCTAGTATAGACATGCACTACTTTAAATTGAAATAATCATCATTATTTCAATTTAACGTATAAGCATAGACATACCCTTAAAGACCAACACATTTATTTATTGCATGAGTTTTCATGGGAGAAAATCCTTCTTTATCAGATGCTTTGAAAATGGGGAACATACAGAATGGAAAGAAAATAAATACAGGGAAGTGTAAGCCATCAGGTCAGACTATTAGGTCAATTCAAAGCAGTTGTTTAGATTCAAACACTGGGGAACAACATCACCTTACCCTATAGCTTTTATATATAGAATTGTTTGTAATTTGAAATCAAAGAATATTATTTCAAGCTCCATTAGCCTAAATTTTCCCTAAAACAACCTCTTCATTGAACAGTTTAATAGACATTTAAGGAAAAGATTGATTAAACAGATCACTTGAATTTGTAAAGGACAGAAGGCTATTACTATTTCAAAACCACATTCTATTATTTCTGCTAAAAGGCAATATAATGAAATAACACCAAGAACAGCAATGCATGAAAACACATGAAAAGTACAGAAACAGAAGCTGTAATTATATGTGTTAATAGAATGTGTGTGTGAGTGGTAAGATAGACTTCATCTCCCCTTTTACTCTTCATGAAGTACTAAAAGATTTATTCAAGACAATGTCATATTCCAAAGGTAAAAAATACTACATTTTAAGATACAGAACTCCTGGAACTAGACTATCTATTTAAAGCTCTTATAAAGTATATATTGCCATGGAAGTTAGGTTCCAATTTTCAACAGCACCAATTCTACTGCTTTACTTACATACACCACCTTAAGTATCTGGGGACAGTGGTAGCTCAAAGAACCACACTGATTTCCAAATGAACTAGAAAAGCAACTATTCTGTGCATTGGTTTAGGAATTATTGCTACTCTTGCTGTGTCCAAATATGATAACTCTCACTTTGTCCTTAGGAATTTGTTGGACATCTAGGGTCTTATATGGAAATTATGTCTGGAGTTCCTTAATGAGTTGCTCGCATTTTAGATGGCCTTCCCCTTGCTCATCCATCACAGGTGCCAATATGATCCCTCTCTCATTGATTTTAACAACCAACAGAGAGACTCCACTGGGATTTAGGGGAATATTTTGGATTTTTTTCCTCTTCTCTCCTTGTTCTTTATTCTCACTCTTTCTTTTTCCAAACTCTTTAGTCACAAACATATTTATTGATTCATGTATAACAGTTAGTTTATTATTAGGTATCATAATTATTAGATCTGAATGAATAATAGCATAATTTTTCCACAGAATAAAGGTAGGCCCCTGTTAGGAACCTCAGGCCATGACAGGGTGCTCAGGTAGTGGCCTGCCTCTGTTCCCCTTTTCAAGGCTCCTGAAGCAGTCTACACACAAATTCTTCTTAAGTTCAGCTGCACCCTTCAGTAGGGCTGGATTTATTAAACATAGCAAAATATTTAAAATGAAAGATCTCAAATCCCCATCAAGTCTCTGCTCCCCGTCTCCCATTTAAAGGTCTCCCAGGACCTCTGTTCTAAGCCATTGTCCCTGAAGACTGAGGTTTCTTCCTAGGACTGTCTCACTCTCAGGATTCACTGTAACCACTCCCTCCCTCAGCTGGTTCTTCAGATTAAACCTTGTGCCCCAATCCAGATGTGGCAGGCAATGCTATCTGTAGGTGACTGGTCAGTCCCAGAGCTTGCAGTCATTAAAAAACAGGCCACCCCATTCCAGTTACTCAGACCCATCCAGCAATACATTTAAGGACATAAATCAAGTTGTTATTTTGCCGCCCTTGAGAATACTCCTCGCAAAGTCCATTGACATTTTTTATAACCAGTTTTGTTAGAAGAGTACAGAACAGACAGTTAGGCAAGTTAAGGTGTTCAAAATTCCCTAAAACATTTGTCAACTACATGGCATTGTAGCCTATATTGAATCATTTTAAATAAACAAAACATTATTATTATTATTATTATTATTATTATTATTATTATTATTATTAT
>ML681964.1:29266588-29362259 GCA_007922195.1 Podocnemis expansa | reverse complement strand
ATTATTATTATTATTATTATTATTATTATTATTATTATTATTATTATTATTTTAATGTTTTATCAAGGCCAACTGTAAACCTTAAAATGATGATTATACCCATAAATATTTCACAACAGAATTTTAACTCAGGAGTTTAAACTGTTTCCTGCCTGATTCTGAAAAACAGGCTGTAAAGGAAGAAGGGTCTCAAACAAATGGCCTGTGGGCCGCAAGCGGCCCCTAACACTATTTCCTGTGGCCCACAATCACCCTATCATCACCAATATTTGCAATATTGTTGTATGAAAAGGTTGCAGTGGTGTGGCCCTTGGGCTACCATACTAGCCCTCATGAAGCCCTCTACTAGTCCTTATGTGGCCCTCGTGGTGATTTGAGTTTGAGACCCCTGCTGTAAAGAGTGCTTTCAATGTCTGAACCTGCAGTTAGCCCTTTGTTTATGATGCAAAACAAACTGATTATACATTCTAGACAAAAAAAACCCATAGTAATTGCTCTTAATTGCTCCACGATATGTTTTTTCTAATAACAGAGATACTGTGTAATTATTACCAGCTATGACACAGGAGACAGAGCACTCATTCAAATAAATGCCAGAAGAAATAGGCATTTCAAGCTATGTCTGCACTGACAGTGGCAAATTTGCAGCTTCCAGATTGATTTTTCTGATTAGATTTAGCAGCAGTAAAAACATGCTCAATTGATCTAAATGGTCCTCCCATGGATCAGTAACTGGTTAAAAGATAAGAAACAAAGGGTAGGAATGAATGGTCAGTTTTCAGAGTAAGGAGAAATAAATAGTAGGGTTCCCCCAAGGAACTGTATTAGAACCAGTGCTGTTCAACATATTCATAAATGATCTGGAAAGGGGATTAAAACAGTGAGGTGATAAAACTTGCAGACAACACAAAATGAAAAAATCCAAAGCTGGCTGTGAAGACTTACAAAGAGATCTTACAAAATTGGCTGACAAGGCACAAAAATTACAGCTGAAATTTAGTATTGATAAGTGCAAAGGTAGTTCACACTGGAAAACATAATCCCAACTATATATACAAAATGAGGGATCTAAGGCTATGTCTACGCTTAGGGTATGTCCACACAGGGGTCTTATTTCGAAACAACAGGTTGTTTTGAAATAAGAACCGGCATGTCCACACAACATACTTTTGTTTCAAAACAACAGGTTCCATCATTTCGAAACAAGAGCTGTCATTTCGAAATGGCTTAAACCCCTTCCGTTTTGAAACAACAGTTATTTCAAAATGGTTATTTCAAAATAATGCTGTTGGGATATGTTTCAAAACAACACCATTGTTTCGAAACAACTGTTTCGAAGCAACATGTCCAAACAGCCTTATTTCAAAATAACCATTTTGAAATAACAGCTGTTTTGAAAGCAGGCTTTCCCTTAATTCGAATTAACATTTTCTTAATTTGAATTAATTTATTTCAAAATAACTCATTTTGAAATAACTTATTTTGAAATAATGATGTATGTGTGGACATAGCCTTAGAGTGATAATTCGAATCCACTGAATTTGAACTAATCAATTCAAACTAATAATTATTAGTTTGAATTCAGTGAATTCAAATTGACACGGCCACACTTGAAACTCCAGTTCAAACTAGCATGTCCATGGATTGGAGTTGCTAATTCAAATTGAAGGAGGGGTGCCATGGGAGGTGCAGCCACATGGCCCCCCTAAAGGGGCCATGCTGCCACCCAATCCCCTGCAGGGTGCCAGCCCTCTGAGTCCAGCACAGGTAAAAGCATCCTCTGCCCAGCTCCAGCCACACCACAGCCAGAGCTGGGCAGGGGATGTTTTTCCCCATGCCAGGGTCAGAAGGCTAGAGCCTGGCAGGGGATGTTTTCCCCTGGACAGGTGGGGAGGGGGGGGAGAAGTGATTCCCCCTGCCTGGCTCCAGAAGTGCTGCCCCGAGTGGGGAAGGGATCCCTGCAGCGGGCTGGAGCCCAGCTCCTGGCCTGGAGACAGGGACCCCCTACGTGTGGCTGCAGGGACCCCCGTGCGGGCTGCAGCAGCGCTAGCAGCGTGCGGGGACATGATCCTCTTTAGTTCGAATTGATGAAAGCAAGTGTGGCCATGCACTTAATTGAATTTGAATTGATTATCATCAATTCAAATTCAGTTCTAAGTGTACACATTCCCTAAGTTCATTATTGCCACTCAAGAAAGAGATCTTGGGATCATTGTGGATAGTTCTCTGAAGAAAAAAACCACTCAGTGTGCACTAGCAGTCACAAAAGCTAACAGTGTTAGAAACCATTAGGAAAAGAATAGATAATGAAATAGAAAACATCACAATTGCTACTACATAAATTTATGGTACACTCCCACCTTGCATTGTGAATGCAGTTCTGGTTACCCCATCTCAAAGAAGGTATATTATAAAAGGTGTAGAGAAGGTCAACAAAAAATTATTAGGTGTATAGAACAGTTCCATATGAAGAGAGATTAAAAAGACTTGGATTGTTCAGTTTAGAAAAGAGCAGACTAAAGTGGAGTATAATAGAGGTTTATAAAATCAGGAGTAGCATGGAGAAAGTGCATAGGGAAGAGTTTTTTACCACTGCATATAGTGCAAGAATTATGAAAAAAACAACAAGAGTCCTGTGGCACTTTAGACTATATTTACACTAGCCAATTAGTCCGGACTAATTTAGTCCAGGTCTACACGAGGCTTTGCTATATCATGCAGTATTTTCTGATCCCTAGCCTAGACAATTACTGTGGTAGCTCACATTACACAGGGTGGTAGCTGTGAAATGCTGACATTTTAACAGCAGCCCCAAAGAACACAAAGAATGCCAACAACCAGGCACACAAAATCACTAGTCACTTTTGAAGATTTAGGCTTAAACATTTACAGTACAGAAGGTTGGACTTGGAAATCAAGAAACCTAAATGTAATTGGGCATTTGAATAAATCTCATGCAACACCAATGAATATAGGAAAGTATTATAATTCTATCATTGCATAAAGTAGAAATAGTTGGTAACCATTCATGAAACAGTCAAAATATTAGATTCCTAATAAGCACAGTACGCAGCATAATAAATGAATGAAAACATTAGAGAAATAATCATGGAATGGATTCTAATTAATTTCACCATACAAAATCCAGCAGTCAGATCCTTCATGAAAAGAAGCTTCTTTTTCTTCAAGCACACACTACACCTTCATTTAATATTTTCTCCCTGAAAAATTATATATTTTACTAACACCCTAAGCAATCTTATCAAATTAATTACAGCACTCAAAACAACATAATAAATTCATCAAAAGGTAGGCTGTAGTCTTCCAATAGGCTTCATTCATGTTTGATTTCATTAAAGGTAACAGAAACAGCCACTGCTGATAGTCTGGGTCCCTCACACTGTTTACATTTTTAATCTCAGAACAATTAGTCTGAAACACCTAATCATTTTTTACATGTGCCTTAGGGAAACTACAAATAACATGCTTGAAATTCCTCTGTCTCAGAGATTAAAAAAAAAAATCCCTCAAGCAAAATGAATTAATTCAAACACAAAGTCTTCTGCATATAATGGTGATAGACTAGAGATGCTAGTCTAGCAATGGTTGTTCCCTCAGCTTTATAGAAAAATCTCATAGAAATTAATAGAGAGGAAACCAATAGGATTTTAAAGGGATTTAGACTCCAATCCAGCAAAACAGTTAATCGTGTGAAATACATCAGTGATCCCATTGACTTAATAGGATTATTCACATGCTTCATCCTTAAGTGACACATTGAATCAAGACCCTAGTAGGACTCGACAGAAATTAGTCTGCATCCTACAAAATGAAATTTTGGCCCTACTAAAGTCAGTGGGCATTTTGGAATTCACTTAATTGGGGCCAAGATTTAACATAGCTGGCTGTGTTCACACACAGGGGGTTATGTCAGTATGGTTGTTTCGAAACAACTTGTATTGAAATAACGCCTTATTTCGAAATAACTTAATTCGAATTAACAGTTTGTTAATTCGAATTAAGGAAAACAGCTCAAACCAAAATAGCAGGTTCTGGCAACAGTTATTTCGAAACAAGTCACCGTTGTTTCGAAACAACATGTTTGCACGGTGTTGTTTCGAAACAATCGTTTCGAAACAACATTGTTTCATCCCCGCATGGGGTTTAACTTGTTTCGAAACAACACCGTTGTTTCGAAACAACGCCATTGTTTCGAAACAACGGGACCCATTGTTTTGAAACAACCGTGCGTCGTGTGAACAGCCTAAATCTTATTTTGAAACAACCTCTGTTGTTTCGAAATAAGAGGGCTGTGTGAACACAGCCATAGAAGATAACAGAAAGCTGTTTTGTTTTAGCGTGCTTTAGAATTTTAAAGCAGAGAATAATACTGCATTGAGTTCTGTAACAAGGCTTTAACTTACAGATGAATGGGAAATAGGAAATCCCTTCCTGTAAATATTTTCTAATCTCAGACTGAAGCAAAATGATAAAATTAAAAAAAATCATAAACCAAAAAAACAATATTTTTACATTGTGGGTCAATTAAAACATTTCATTTCAAATTTCAAAGTTTTCATTTTCATTTAGAAATTTCTAAAAATATTTTCAGCCTAATTAAATTAAATTTCAAACCAAAAAAGACATTATAAGCTGGAAAATCATAATATATCATTTTGAAAATGTCAGAACAAAATATTTCAACAATCTTGGAACTTTTTTCTTGATTTTTTTTCAAGTTGGGAATTAACTAAACTGAGCCATGTTTCATGAATAATTTCCAATATGAAAAATTGGCATTTTTTTAACTTTAAAAATAAATTAAAAAATTTACCTAATAAGGTTATCTGTTGAAACATTATAATGGTACCTTTCATTAAAAGAGCTGCTTATTTAAATTATATAAATGGAAGGTCTACACTAGAAATGACACATCAGCAAAGATGCTGCGATGATGGGGAAATGCTCTCCTATTGGCATAATTACTCTCCCTCAGTGAGTTGCGGAAGCTATATCAGCAGGAGAGCATCTCCAGGCAACATAGTGCTGTTATGAACAGTGCTCAGGTAACTATAACTTGTGTTGCTCAGGGGAGTGTCTTTTTCAGACCCCTGAATGATAGAACCTTAGATCGACTTAAGAACTTGTGTAGAGTAGACCTGTCCAAAAATGTTTATTCTCATCTCGCATGTGAAGGAGTTTTCTTAAGTTATCATTACTGGTTTTTCATAGAATCATAGGTTGGAAGGGACCTCATGAGGTCACCTAGTCCAACCCCTGCTAAAAGCAGGACCACTGTCACTAAACCATCCCAGCCAGGGTATTGTCTAACCCAGGGGTCTCAAAACATGGCCCGTGGACCACATGCAGCCCATAAAGCTATTTCCTGTGGTCCACAATGACACTATTCTTACCAATATTTGCAATATCATTGTATGAAAATGTTTCATTGGTGCAGCCCTGAGGCTACTAGTCCTCATGCAGCCCTCCTGATGATTTGAGTTTGAGATCCTGGTCTAACTAGACCTTAAATATCTCCAAAGACGGAGATTCCACCACCTCCCTAGGCAACCCATTCTATTGCTTCACCACCCTTCTACTGAGAAAGTTTTTCCTCATATCCAGCCTCAACCTCCCCAGCTGCAACTTGAAACCACTGCTCCTTGTTCTGTCCTCTGTTACCACTGAAAACAACCTAGCCCCCTCCTCTCTGAATTACCCCTTCAAGTAGTGGAAGGTTGCTATCAAATCCCCGCTGAGTCTTTTCTTCTGCAGGCTAAATAAGCCTAGTTCCTTCAGTCTTTCCTCATAAGTCATGTGCCCCAGCACCCTAATCATTTTCATTGCCTTCCACTGGACTCTAATTTGTCCATATCCTTTTTGTAGTGGGGAGGCCAAAACTGGACACAATACTCCAGATGTGGCCTCACCAGTGCTGAATAGAGAGGAATAGCACATCCCTCGATCTGCTGGCAACATTCCTACTGATACAGCCCAATATGCCATTGGCCTTTTTGGCTACAAGAGCACACTGTTGACTCAGATCCAGCTTCCCATCCACCATAACCCCCAGGTCCTGTTCTATGTAAGGCAGGCTTAGAAGCTGTGCCTAACAGCTTGGGGGGGGGGGCAACTAATCTGCATGGGTCCTGTATTAGCATGAGCACAAAGAGCACAATTAGGTATTAGCATAGTGGATGCAGGGCATAATTGGTAATGGTATTTGGGGTTAATCTGATCACAAATCTGTCAATATCTGTAATTCTACTAAAGGGAACTATGAAATACTGTCTTGTGGTATGCTACTCTCTGATTGGTCCAAATCTGTTTGGGTTAGTTAAAGGGTAAAAGCTACCCTTAGTTAAAAAGAGACTTGTAAGAGAGACCACTGGCTGTTTCAGCCTGGAAAAGTTTAAGACAAGTGTGGGGTTTGTATAGGTCCTTCTAGAGCAATGCTTGAGGCATTTCGCCTCACCCCATGACCCCACTGTCAAATGATAGATCTGGCTGGGCTTCTTTTGGAGGCTTCTTCTTTGTTATCTTAATGGAAGTAGCTGTTTGTAGCTACGTGAGGATTAAGAGCTGAAATCACAGAGAGAGGCAAACTCTTTCTGAGCTGGAATCACTAGAGAGAAAAAACCCCTCTTTCTGAGCTGAAATTACTGAAGAGGCGCAGCATATGGAGTGACCAGCAGGTGGAGCCAGTAGAAGGTGAGAGTGGCCAGTGGCAAGCTGGGCAGCATGAGCAACCGGTGGGCAGAGCCAGCTGACGGTGAGAGCGGCAACCTGGAACGTTTGAGTGACCGGTGGGTGGAGCTGGCAGACAGCAGGTAGAGCCAGCGGATGGTGTTAGTGGATGGAGTGAGTGAACAGTGGTTGGTGCTGGTGGACAGCTGGCGTGAAAGACACTTCCTATGTACCCTAGGGTTGATTGGGAGCCTAGTTAGCACTGATTCTCCAGATTGGTGCCGATTTTTGCTAGTGAGTTTACCTTTGCTGTTATGATATGTGGGATCATGTTGGAAGCCTGATTAGCACTGATTCCTCAGATCGATGTGGGTTTTGGCATTAAGTCTTGTATGTTCCGTTATGCAGTGTGTGTTGTTGGGAACTTTGCTCCGTACTGGTTTTCTAGATCAGCGCTGATTTCTGTTATTTGACCTTTCACATTCTGTTTTACTACTACTGTATTAAAAGTTCTGTATACTACACTCATCTCGTGCCTGTGAGTGAGAAAGACTTACCCCTTTGGGGTGCCCAGGGAACAGTGCAGGATTCCCCAGAAATCTGGGTGGGGGCTCAAGCTGGTTGTTGGTTTTACATTATTGGGAAACCCATAGATATAGAGCCCTGCCCTCATTCTGCCATCTTGCCCTGGCAGAAGGGTTACATCTACGGTACTGCTGCTTAGCCGATCGGTCCCCAGCCTGTAGCAGTGCATGGGGTTTTTCCACCCTAAATGCAGGACTTTGCACTTGTCCTTGTTGAACCTCATGAGATTTCTTTTGGCCCACTGCTCCAATTTGTCTAAGTCTCCCTGAATTGTGTCCCTGCCCTCCAGCATGTCTACCATTCCCCCCAGCGTGGTGTCATCCTCAAACTTACTGAACGTGCAATCTATCCCGTCATCAAGATTGTTAATGAAGATATTGAACAGAATGGGCCCCAGGATTGACACCCCCCCCCCCGGGGGCACTCCACTCATTACTGGTTGCCAACTAGACATTGAGCCATTGATTCCTATCCACTGAAACCGTTGATCTATCCAGTTTTCTATCCACCTTACAGTCCACTCATCCAGCCCATACTTCCTTATCTTGCCAACAAGAATGCTGCAGGAAACCTTATTAAAAGCCTTGCTAAAGTCAAGGTATATCACGTCAACAACTATTCCTGCATCCACAAATCCTGTCATCTCATCATAGAAGGCAATCGGGTTGGTCAGGCACGATTTGCCCTTGGTGAATCCATGCTGACTGCTCCTGATCACTCTATTTTCCTCCAACTGTTTCAGAATAGATTCTTTGAGAACCTGCCCCATGATTTTTCCAGGGATTGAGGTGAAGCTGACAGGTCTATAGTTTCTTGAAGATAGGTACTATACTTGCCTTCTTCCAATCCTCCGGGACCTGCCCCGTTCACCACAAGTTTTCAAAGATAATGGCCAGTGGCTCTGCAATCACATTGGCCAACTCCCTCAGCACCCTCAGATGCAGTTTATCCGGCCCCATAGACTTGTGCACATCCAACTTCTTTCAGTAGTCCCTAAACTGACCCTCCTTCATCATGGGCCGCTCTCCTTCTCTCCATTCTGCATTACCCAGTGTAGTAGCCTGGGAGCTGACCCTGCTTGTGAAGACTGAAGTAAAAAAAGCATGGAGTACTTATCCTTGCGGTGGAGGATGTGGAAAAGGTGAACTGCTCCATTTAGTAAGGGACCTACACCATCCGTGAGCCTCTTCTTTTTGCCGACACACTTGTAGAACCCCTTTCTGTTATCCTTCACATCCCTTGTGCCCTTTGGCCTTTCTGATTTTTATCCCTGCAGGCCCAAGCAATATCTTTACATACCTCCCTAGTCATCTGTCCAAGCTTCCACTTCTTGTAAGCTTCCATTTTGTGTTTCAGTTAACCGTAGAGTTCTCTGCTAAGCTGGGCATCTTCCACACTTGCTATTCTGTCTGCACATCACTATGGTATTTTCCTGTGCTTTTAGTAGGCTTTCTTTAAAATATAGACATCTCTCTTGGACGCCTTTCCCTTTCAGATCAGCCTCCTAGGGAATACTGCCCATCTGTTCCCTGAGGGAGACAAAAATCTGCTTTTCTGAAGTCTAGGGTTTGTGTTTTGCTTCTTTCCTTTCTTCCTTTGAACAGGATTCTGAACTCTACCATCTCATGGTCACTTCTGCCAAGGTTGCCATTCACTTCTACTTCCCCAATCAATTCTTCTCTGTTTGTGAGCAGCGGGTCGAGAGGTACAAGGCCTCTAGTTGCTTCCTCCAGCATTTGTACCAGGAAGGTGTCTTCCACAATCTCTAAAAACTTCCTGGATTGTTTGTGCGCTGCTGTATTGCCCTCCAGTAGATATCAGGAAAACTGAAATCCCCCATGAGAAACAGGGCCTTTGTGATCCGGAAACTTCTGCTAGTTGTCCATAAAATGCCTCATCTACCTCCCCTCTCTGGTCTGGTGGTCTGTAACAGATGCCCATCATCACATCCCCTTGTTGCACTCCCTTCTAAGCTTAACCCACAGACTTTCAACCGGCATGTTTCCACTTTCACAGTGGAGCTCCAAACAGTCATATAGCTCTTTTACATACAGCACTACTCCTCCATCTTTTCTTCCCTTCCTGAACAATTGATATCCATCCATGGTAGTGCTCCAGTCATGCAAGGTATCCCACCATGTCTCTGTTATACCAATTACATCACAGTTCCCTGTCTGTGCCAGTACTACCAATTCTTCCTGCTTGTTTCCCAGGTTCCTCACATTTGTGTGCAGGACCTAAAATACCAGGCCAATTGCCCTACTTTCCTCTGTCGATTATCTCCCTTGTTGCATCTTCCTCCTTGCATTTTCTCCCTATGTCCTTCTTTCCCACTCACCTCAGGTATTAGGGCTTCATTAGGACACTTAAGATACTGATTTGACTCCCCCATCTCCCAGTCCCGATGAGTCTCTCTTTTGTCCCTGCGATTACTGTCCCCACACTCACCAAGTTCCAACCCTTCCCCAGGTCTCCCTCATTGTGACTTACCTATGGGCTTTGGTCACCTTCCCCTTCAAACCTAGTTTAAAGCCCTCCTCACTAGGTTAGCAGTCAACAGCCGAATATGGTCTTCCCCTTCCTCGACAGGTGGAGTCCATCTCTCCCTAGCAGTCCTTCCTGGAACAGCACCTCATGCTCGAGGAAGCCAAAGCCCTCCTGACAACACCATCTTCAGAGCCAAGCATTCACCTTCAGGATGCATCTGTCTCTGCTCAGGCCCCTATCCTTGACGGGATAGATCAAGGAAAATATCACCTGTGCAGCAATCTCCTTCACCCATTCTCCCAGAGCCCTGTAATCACCTTTGATCTGCTGAGGATCACATCTCACAGTATCATTGGTTCCCACATGGATGAGCAGCATGGGGTAGAAGTCAGAGGGGTGGCTGATTCTCGCCAGTCCCTCCGTAAGGCTTGGATACGGGCCCCTGATAGGCAGCATACCTCCCAATAGGCCTTGTCAGGGCAACAGATAGGTGCTTCCGTCCTCCTGAGAAGCGACTCCCCAACCACCACAACTCTATGTTTCCTCCTGGCTGTGGTGGATGTGATCCTCTGAGCCTCAGGGGTGTATGGCTTCTCCTCTTCCATCTCATCCCTCATCTCTAGTGCTGCATAAAGGTTCTTCACCACAACGGAGAAGGGATGGGAGCAGGGGTCAAGCACTGTCATCTGCCAGAAGTAACCAACTGCCAGTGTCCTCCCTGTGCCAGAGCCATCTTCTCCTTCTTCGGTGGTATGGCAGCAGTCAGCTGCACCTAGATAGATTCCCCAGCTTTAGATGTCTCTTCATGGATGCTATCAAGGAATTTCTCCAGGGCATGAATACTCCTAAACTTAGACACCTCCTTCTGTAACTCTCCCACCTGTGACTTGAGAGATTCCACCAGAAGACACCTGTCACACTGAATGATCTCCCCAGCCTGATTGTCTGCTAGTTGGAAATGCAGGCCAGAGTCCCTGCAAGTCCACACCAGGATCTGGGTAGAAATATCCATGGTCAGACTATCTGTCTGGCTATAGGCACAGGAGGAGAAGACAGAAGCGGTGCTGGCACAAGCAGTGTGGTTCCTCTTCATCATAGCATCTTCACCAACTCCTTCCCAACCTCCCTCTCAAACTCCCCAGTTCACAAGCTCCCCTGGTCACTCAGCCACTGGTTTTTAAGGCCTTCTCTACCTAGGTCAGCCCTTGCCCCTCATTAAACACACAGGGGAAGGATGATCACAAGGCTGATTGAGGCTGATCAAAGGTGAGCAGGGAACAATGGCATAAACAGCCACAAGGCACACAAGCAATAACAGTCCCAAGTCACACAGTAACTGACAACAGAAATCACCTATAGGAAAGATACAAATCCACAGTTAGCAATTTTCCTCACCCCAAGGTTCACTCTCTACCCTCCTTCTTCAGCAAGGGGATCACATTCACCTCCTTCTCCTGAGGGCTTCACCTACTCCTTCCCTCTCAAACTCCCCTGTTTGCAGTCCCCTGGTCACAAGCTCATTACTGTTTTTTATTAAAAATTTTTTGAGGTAAAAATGTAAATGGTTAGAAGTCTGTTTTTCATTAATTAAGAATTGTTTTTACATTCTTGGATAATTTAAAACTAGCATATTTCCGCTTGCAAGAAACTAGTGTTTTCTACATGTTTGACAAAGTGGGTGTGTTCACACAGCAGTCTTATTTCGAAACAACAGAGGTTGTTTCAAAATAAGAAAGGCCAGGTTCACACGACACACCATTGTTTTGAAACAACGGGTTCTGTTGTTTTGAAACAACGGTGTTGTTTCGAAACAACTTAAACCCTATGTGGGGACGAAACAACATTATTTCGAAACAATGCCGTCTGAACCTGTTGTTTCGAAACAACGGTGACTCGTTTAGAAATAACTGTTGTCTGAACATGCTATTTTGCTTTGAGCTTTTTTCCTTAATTCAAATTAACAAACTGTTAATTTTAATTAACTTATTTCAAAATAAGGCGTTATTTTGATACAACTTGTATCGAAACAACTTGTATCAAAATAACCCCCTGTGTGTGAACATAGCCAGTAAGGTTTTTGAAATAATGACATAAAAATCCCTTAAAAAGGGGTTACAAAAGCCAATCCTAGAACTCAGTTATGGCCATAAGTGAGTTTTGGGTTACTGATCCAAAACTTATTGAAGTCAAAGGGCAGATACTGTGTGTGTGTGTGTGTGGGCGGGGGGGAACCACTGACTATTCTGTGAATTCAGCGTGTGCATGCACACATTTGTGCCTGCGTGCCTACATGCACAAGCCACTACCAGTGCCTTAAGCCTTGCTGTAGGCCTTTGGAGGAGCCGCGCCACCAGTTCATTTACTGCAGATCTCAGTTGCACATTGCCCATAAGGAAGGTGAATGACGTGGGAGAGGGGGTCATTGGATTGGGGCTTGCATGGATGTAATGGCCTCAATTCCCCACAGAGGGCATATGGAGGAGCAGTGGAAAATGTTCAAAAGCAGCAGTTCCAGTGCATAGGCCAGGGGTCAGCAACCCAAAAGATAAAAAGAGCCATATTTAAAAATTCCTTCAATAACCAACTGTTTTGACAGGTACAATAGGTGTAGCCTCCTGGTGGAGGGAGCTGGGCCAGGGGTCTGCTGCAGGGTCCCCTAGTTTGGGGGAGGGAGCCTGGAGCCAGGAGCAGACCCCTCCCACAGGGTTCCTGGTGGGGGATGGCCAAGGCCTGGCGCTGCAAGGAGGCAGCCAAAGAGCCCCACACCACCCCAGAGCTGCAGGTTGCAGACCCCCCAACTCAGGCAGAAAGAGTAATGCTGAAAGGGCCACACTGCAGCCAGTTTAGCAGCTCTGTGACTTCTTTGTACAAAAATATCAGACTACTCCATTTTTTTGGTAGAGTTGAAAGTATTGAGTCTTCTGCCTACAAAATTAAATCCTGTTACCCCAGTTCTACCCAGATTGAATGCATAGTACAAAATGAAAATATGAGCATGTGAGAGAAGTGGCTCTGATTTAATAACCTATAGTTATACACAAGCAGATATGCAGAGGTACCAAATTAATTAGGTAAATTAATTTAATAAATCCTTCATCTTAATTAAAATGGCTTTTGACAGACATGTTTTCTTCCATTTTTTAATGGTATGTTTGAGCATCTCTTTCCACCACTGGTTAAAAATAGTGTATTAATTGCTAAGATTCTGTGGTTGGTTCTGAAATGAACTAGGATGGAATGATTAGTGTCATAAAAAGGAAGATGATTCTAAGAATAAACTCCCCTTAAACTACATATATGCATAATTTGAGATTTTAAAAATAGTTCTAGCAAATCATACTTGTTTCTATATTGCTAGCACTTTTTAATTTCTATTCAAACTAAGTGACACTTGAGTTTTGATACTTTGATGGGAATTTTCCATAGCAATGTATATAAGCTAGAACTGTAAGCAATCAAATATACTGTAATATGTTGATAACAGCATTTTTTGACCTCAGATGACTAACTTAAAGTTTAATTCAAGGTTCTGAACTATTATAATGCACCCACTGGACTATGAGAGCTTTGTCCTTTGTTCTTTGCACACGATGTGGAAGGTCCCTTCTATTTACTGACATTCTTGTAGATAAGAAGTCAAAGATGCCAGAGCACTTTAACCCCCACTAGCCAGTGTTTCCTTTTTTGATGATATGCATTAATGTAACTATCCATGGCTTGGTGTAAAATCTGGTGGAGTGCTTAAAAGTTGCTGACTTGGCCTATCCAGAATTTCCTAGATTGACAATGTGTAACTTATTGCTTGGTAAAGTCCTACAATACAACACCTTTAAGCAAAAATATTGCATAAAATTAATTATACTTTTTCATAACAGTGGATGGGTGAACCCTCCTGACAGCAATAAAATCACATTTATTCAAACTAGCAGAAGATCTGTAATTCTGTATAAGGTGGCAGGTGATGTGAAGGAGATAGAACTGAATGCCAACCTAAACACAAAGGCAAAGTGGGTGAGGTAATATCTTTTATTGGCCCACTTCAATAGGTGAGAGAGACAAATTTTCAAGTTTTCACAGAGCTCTTCTTCAGAGTTTTCCTCTCTCACCAACAGAAGGTGGGTCAATAAAAGATATTTCCTTATCCATCTTGTCTCTCCAATATCCTGGTACCAATAAGAATACAGTACAACATTTGATGCCCTAAACCCAGAAATGGAGAGCAGGAGAGTCTCAAAAGAATATCTGCAATGTAAATAAACATATCAAAATGTCTACACAAAGCCAGAACTTTATTAAAATGATGGTTTGAAATAATCACACTCTACCCACTACAATAGGAATCAGTAAAATTAGAATATTCCTACAGATTTCTGACAGATTTCATTTTAACATATAGAATATGTTTCTTTTATGCAGTAGAACATGCAGAATTTCAGTTACAGTGAAAAATAAGACTTGCCCTGAAACCAGTCATCTGACTCTTCAAGAGACTAACTAAATAGGTACAAGTATGAAAACTAATGATCACTCCATAGCACTATTGCATGAGCATGTGTACTATCCAATGACTGTTTAGGACACAGTGACTAAGTCTACCTAGCAAATTAGTCCTGAAAAAGCAAGCTTAGTCTGGACTAATTTGAACCCTGTTTCGACTAGCCTTTGCCTAGTTTGAACTAAAAAAATTTTAGTTCAAACTAATCAAAGGTTAGTTTGAACTAGTTAGTTCAGCTGGTTAGTCCGAACTAACTGCTTAGCTCACAATTATTCATCTTTTTAGTTCAAATTAGCCCAATGGAGACATGCTAGTTCAAACTAAATAAGTTTTAACTAGCAGTTAGTTCAAACTAAGTGCAGTTTTTCAGTTGAACTAACTTTTAGTTCAAACTAAAAATTTATTTGGAACTGAAAAAAGCATGGCTAGCTTGAACTGAAAAAATGCACTTAGTTTGAACTAACTTTCAAACTACTTAGTTTGGACTAACCAAGTCTGAACTAAAATTTTAGGTGAAGACATAGCTAGGGAAATAACTGGATGGTCACAGTCCTTTTTCAGCTAGGTAGGTATTCATCGTGTAAAGTCTGACACAGCAAGTGGAACTCACTGCTACCCTGGTTTGCAGATTCAGCAAAAGCCACACTTGAATGAGTCTGGGTGCTCTGATACCTCACCCACTGCTGCCATGCTGCATATCTGATATTGGGGTTCAGGGCTGTGTGAAACAAGCAAGGAGTCCTGTGGCATTTAAAGACTAACAAATTAAAAATTATAAATTTGTTAGTCTTTCAGTACCACAGGAGTCCTTGCTTGTTTTACTGAACTAGGCTAACACGGCTACCCCTTTGAAGCGGGGGTCTGTGAGTTATTTGACTCATTCTCCTCTACCTGCTTCATGGCTGTAACCAAAAAGACATTTCTAAGGCTATGTCTACACACACATGGTTATTTCGAAATAAGGATTTCGAAATGAATTATTTCAAAATAAAATCCTTATTTTGAAATAAGTTAATTCGAATTAACAAAATGTTAATTCGAATTAAGGGAAAGCCTGAAATCCCAATAGCTGTTATTTCGGAAGGGATATTTTGAAATAAAGCTGTTAGGACCTGTTCTTTCGAAACAGCTCTTTCGAAACAACAGGTCTACACAGTGTTGTTTTGAAAGAACAGCTTTATTTCGAAATATCCCTTCTGAAATAACAGCCATTTCGGGGGGGGGGGCAGGTTTTACTTTTTCGAAATGACGATTCTTATTTCGAAAGGACGAGGTCCGTCCTTTCGAAATAAGAAAACGTCATGTAGACCTAATTTCTTTTATTTCGAAATAACGAGTGTTATTTCAAAATAAAAGTGCTGTGTAGACGTGCCCTAAGAGTATGGCTACACTGGAACCTTAAGTCAACATCAGTAGACCTACAGACCCCCACAGCCACACTGAGCTTTTATTAAGTCGACTTATGCGCTTCCTTAGGTCAGCTTAGTAACACTACCTCTTAAGGTTGACTTAACGCTTCAGTCAACCTTATTAAGTCGACTGAAGCCAATGTAGATGGGGAATATACCTTAAGTTGACTTAATTGGCCTCCAGGTGCCCTCCCAGAGCTCCTGACCACCAGGAATGGTTGACCTACCATTGTCCAATGTGGACACAGACAGTCAACAGGAGTTTACAGTGTGGACTCTCTAAGCTGACTTAACAAGGTTGACTTTAAGTTGATCTATTAATTTTGAACTAAGGGTTAATCCTTGTCTACCTTGTCCTTAGTTTGAACTAATGATCAAACTAAGAGCTTAGTTCAAACTAACAAGCAGGTCTTACTAATTTGAACTAAACTTTCATTAGTTAGAATTAAGGAATCCCTTAATTTGAACTATTGAAAGCCTAGAATAGACAGATACTAAGCTAGTTTGAATTAAGCCTCCTTAATTCGAACTACCATATATACTCGCACGTAAGCTGAGATTTTTGTGCCTGAAAACTGCCTTTAAAACAGGCACTTGGCTTATATGCAGGTCAATATGGTAGACAGCCCCAGCACAAGAGTTACACAGTAAGTCTTCAGCCATTAGCATGCACTGAGCATGCTCCATGCTGGAGCCCCAGCATTTGGCTGGAGCAGCCATGTTGGGTGGTCAGTCCTAGGCTGGGGTTAGAGAAGGAGGGGACCCCGCCATCTGAAGTAGCTAGGTAAGGGAGCCCGGGGGGAGGGGGCAGCCTGGGGGAGCCAGTATTAGGGGGTGGGAGTTGGGGGTTGTCCAGGAGGCTGGGTAAAGTGGCAGCAGGGGTTGAAGGTGTCCGGTAAAGCAGTATCAGGGGTGGCAGGGGTATTGGGGAAAGCAGTGGCAAGGGTGTCAGGAAAAATGGTGACAAGGATGTCTGGGAAAGTGGCAGCAGACATGGCGGTGGGTCAGCAAAGGTGTCAGGGAAAGCGGGAAAAGCAGCAGCAGGGGTTTGGGGGATAGGTAGATGTTGGGGACTCTGGGCAAAGCCAGCACACAGGGTGGGGGGTTAGCAGCTGAGGCCATGGGGGGACCTTGGCTTATACATGGGTCACCCAACTTTTACTATTTTGGAGGGCTCTGAAGGGGGGTTGGCTTATGGGTGGATTGGCTTATCCGCAAGTATATGTGGTAACTTACAAGTGTAGACATACCCTAAGATACTGTGAAGTCTCTGATGCCTTATCCTTACACAGATGAGATATAGGCAAGGCAGAGGCCTCTGTGACATGATTGTTCCACATGTCTGCCTTACAGCAAAGCATTCTAGGCTTTCAACTTATGTTTCATCAATTTAGTAAAATTTACTCCAGAAGCAGCCATGAAAGTTTCAAGAGACTGGAAACTATGGTGAAAGGAACAGGGAACATGTCTGCTTACATAAAATCAGTTAACTGTGACACTTCAAGTATTGTAATAGCTGGAATCCAACAGGAATATCTTCTTAAAAGTCTGGTTTATCTGAAGCACTTGCTTTGGGGAAAAAAATTGGCAATGATTCTTAGATAACTCAATATCTGTAATAAAAGTCTCAGAAAAAAAAAACTTTTTAACAAAAATAGACTCAAAAGGTCCACAGGCACATTATTACTAAATAAGGAATGTGTGTGTGTGTGCGCACATGCACGTATGCAATAAGAAACCCATGAAAGAGCTCTACAACTGTAAGAATTCATTAGACTTATAAGTACAAATGATAGCAAGACAAAGTGTATGTGGGTAATATCTTTTATGAGACCAACTTCTGTTGGTGAGAGACAAAAGCTTTCAAACTCACACAAAACAGAAAAGGAGTCCTGTGGCACTTTTAAAGACTAACCAAATTATTTATTGCACGAGCTTTCATGGGAGAAAATCCCACTTCGCTGCACACTTTGAAGATGGGGAACTTACCCAGGTAACATGGCTACCCCTTTGGAATTTGTGAAACTTACGCAAAGCTCTACTATATTTTTCAGGTCTCAGACACTAACATAACATGTAAAAACTAAATAAAGGAGGAACAATTTGTTTAGCATAAGCAGTCACCACATATTTCAAGGGATCATTCAAGGTAAAGTGGCCAGCTAACACTCCTCCTGTCATAGGTGGGAAAGGCAGGGGTAAAGCAACTGAAGTGGGTTATAATAAACCATAAATCCAGTGTCTCCATTCAGTCCTAGATTTTTAGTGTCTAGCAAAGTTACTAATTTAAGCTCCCAGGCTCATCCTTTGAAAGTTTTATACAGGTTTCTTTTGACCAAATAGGTCAAATATAGAGTGATTGCTCTGTGAAAAGTATTTACCCATGAACACCGAGCAGGAAAACATACTTTCATATAAATAACAAATTTAATCAGTTAGCTAATAATTCAAAGCAGTGAATCAGCCCCTCTAATCTCTCGCTGTCCTCTGAAACATAGCTTCAACCTTCCTCAAACCCTGTCAAATAAACACCTGTTGCAGTAAGTCTGGAAAGTATTAAATTTGGGATATTTAGTACTAACATATTGTTTTTGACCATTACATTTTATTTTGGTTTATTCCTGCAATTTTAATTGTTTTAAATAATTAGAAATGATGCAGCATTTATAGGTGAGGGAAAAAATTGAATGTATTGTGAAAGGAATTGAAAGATACCCAATTGACTGCAATACAAACTATCACTGTCTACAAAACAGATCAGCAAGAGTGCAAGCTTCTTCATACCACACCACCACTGTACTCCAACCCTGAGCAGGACCGGCTGTCTCCTAGAAGTGAGAAAAGAGCCATTTGTCTAGTCAGATCTTGGCCTCTCGGCTCAGACTAAGGTTTTGTGCACAATGCACTTATTTGTAGTTGAACTGATCGAAGAATGAACAGTTAAATGCATCCATATTAGATATTTTGAAGTGGTTTATATTTAGCACTGTGTCTGCACCAGCAATTGCCTAAGTCACTTTAGTTGCAATCCCTGTTGGTTATCTCTCTCAGATTTCTCAGCCCCGCTCCTGTTATGGGAGATTTCACATAATTAACAAAGTTCTACAGGACAGTAGTGGAGAGATTAGCTAAACTGTTTGAATCTACAATGACACTAAAACAGACTTTGCATGGAACCAGTTCAGATTTAACCATGTATTAACTCTGCTGAAAAGTTTTTTTTTTCCTACATAGTTATGAGTCATTTGACACCATATGCAGCCATATAAGGTGCTTTTGTGTGTGGACACTAAATATTCTTCAAGCATTGTAAGGATTTTAGCTGAGTTCACTCCTCAATTGTGGTTCAGGCCAAAAGGGCAACGCATTGTGGTTTTATGTCCATTAAACCCAGTTCGCTAGGAACTATAACGTGACGACTAACTCATACCTCATGATCTACTTACTACTTTACAAATGTTAACATAAATGACTTTTGATCTGTTGTGGGCTGGGCTCAAACATGTACTGTGTTACCCCAATCCCTAAAACATCTAGTCCTCTAGAAATACAGTTTAAAGTTCAGTCATTTTGCATTCACCTTCATGACATTGTTTTTGTCAATAGCCTCAATTAACTGTATAATTTTACCTGATGGATTTGCCCTTGTAGAAAGCAGTTTTCTGTTGAAAAGATTATATTCTTAGTACCGAATAATATGTAAGAGTTAAAGAAGCTGGTAATATGGATTGAGGTAATTTAATCACAAATATAAATGAATGAGAAATTAAAGCTGTTCATTTCCGTACCAGATGTGCTTTGCCTACAAACTTATCTACAAAAACAAATTTACTTGTCATTTGGCAAAAGGAGACAGTGTAAATTCTGCTCTTTCTAGCAGAGGTTAGCAATATTGGAGTCTTCACACAAGATAATAGGCCAAATCAGGACAAATTTTGCTTTGTTATGTGTATGTAAGTCTATACCAATTTCACAAATTACACATGACTAAAGTCAATATAGATTTACCTACCTGCAGCTGAGAGCAAAGTTTGTTCCATTACTTTCTGTTTGCATGCTCACATCACCTGTTTATATTATCCTGAAGTCATCCCTTCTGTTGATACAACTATATAAATTGCAGTAATCTATAGTAAAGCTATTGCATCCAAGGGGAAGGGATCAGGATTTTAACACCTCCACCACAAATTTTCCAGGTGAAGTATGATCTCAGGAGCAAATAGCGGCCGCTGCAAATTGGCCTGAAAACAGGCAGTTAGCAAGACCCTGATGGCTCAAGCAAGAGCTCACCATTTCAGTACAGAATAAAATCAACAAAAGCCCTGTGGCAGCATAAAGACTAACAAATTTCTTCAGGCATAAGCTCTGACAAAGTGGGCTGCAGCCCATAATACTTATGCTTTAAGAAATCTGTCTTCAAGGTGCCACAGAACTTTCATTGTTTTTGCTGTATACAGACTAACACAGTTACCCCCTGGAATGCAGTACAGAATAACACTGAAAATAAACCAGAATAGCTTTGTGCATCTGCAAATAAATTTAGGGCCTGATTTTAATCTCTCCAGCCTTGGTTTTACACCGCAGTATTTGTACTGAGCTCTGAGACATGACTCCTAATTTCATCTAGTGTGACTGCAATCTAAATCAGGCATTGATTTATCCAAAAAGGTAGGCGTCATGGAGAGATGCCCACAGACATTTAGCAGATATGCAGCCACCTCTAGCCTTGTCAGTCAGTCAGTCAGAAGTCAATCTGTTTGTGTGTATTTCCTGCCATTATACTGAAGAAATGTAGTGGGTGTTTAGCTAGCTGCACTCTAGCCAGCCCCCTGCACTGGTGTTCAAAGGTAGGATGTGTGCAAGGAGCACATTTGCAATCCTTAGATGCAAGAGTTGCTGATGGCTGACACCTTTAGTTGTCCCAAAATGTGCAGGGATGAAATGTGGATCAATGCCAGAGGTAGCACTTGACAGCTCAAGCCGCACTTCTGAATTCTCTCTCTGCTTGATACAGCAGATAAAGTCACTCTTGGGCTTCAGGCAGGTGTAGTTCTGCACTAGCCAAACAGACTTTTATAATCTCCATTATTGCCCAGAGCATGTGCACCTGTGATTTCTCACACACACTCAAATTGATTAAATCTCTGGCACAGCCCTGAAATTTTAATTGAATACTGTATGTCACAAGTGTTTCACAATTCTACATGCACACACTGGTGGGTGGATGCATCACAGCATTAGAATCCAGACTTTTCCTTTGTATTTACATACTGACAAGGATGTGAGTGTTGACAGCAGATATAAACAAGAACTTTGTCATGATTCTCCTGATCCCATGGCTTTCTGGTGCACTAAAATTTTGGCTGTCAATGCACTGAAAATGTTGTTTATTAAAGAACTAAATATGTTAATGAAAGCACATTTGTTCTTGCCTCTCAGATAATACACAGTGGTGAAACCTCATCTAGAATGATGCAAGCAATTTTGGACTTCCATGTTTAAGAAAAATGAATTCACACTGGAACATGTTCAGAGAAGGGCTACTAGAATGATCAGAGGAAAGGACAATTTACCTGATGAGAGATACATAGATTAATAGATTTGAAGGTCCACAAGGACCAATATTATTAACTAGTCTGACCTGCAAAACACAGCCATAGAACTTACCACCCACTCCTACAGTAGATACCTAACCTATGACTGAATCACAGAAGTCCCCAAATCATGGTTTAAGGGCTTAAAAGAAAAATCACCAGTGACTCCTGCCCCACGCTAGAGGGGAAGATGAACCCCCCCCCCCCCGGCCTCCTGCCAATCTGCTTGGGGGAAAATTGCCTCCTAACCCAGGTATAGGAATCAACTAATCCCTAAGCATGTGGGCAAGACTCACTAACCAGACACCCAAAAAAGAATTATCTGCCTCAACTCAGAACACACCCCATCTAACATTCTAACACAGACCATTGGCTTCTTTACCACCAGTAGTCAAAGATCAATTAATTGTCAAATTAGGCTGTCTCTACATACCACCCCTTCCATTAATTTATCCAGCTCAGTTTTGATGTCAGCTAGGTTTTTTTGATCCCCCTTGCCCTGCCTGGCTCAGAAGGCTATTCCAGAACTTCACTCCTTTGATGGTTAGAAACTTCCATCTAATCTCAGATCCAAACTTCCTGATGGCCAGTTTATATACATTTGTTCTTTTGTCCACATTGATGCTGAACTTAAATAATTCCTCTCCCTCTCTAGTATTTATCCCTCATGTATTTATAGAGAGCAATCATATCTCCTTTCAGCCTTCTTTTGGTTAGAGTAAACAAGGCAAACTCCTTAAGTTTCCTCTCATAAGGCAGACTTTCCATTCTGCAGATCATCCTAGTGGCTCTCTTCTGCACCTGTTCCAGTTTGAATTCATCTTTCTTAAAAACGGGGACCCAGAATCCCACACAACATTCCAGATGAGGTCCCACCAGTGCCTTGGATAATGGTATTAACACCTCCTTGTTCCTACTGGAAATAACTCATCTGGTGCATCCTAGGACTGCATTTGTTTTTTTTCATAGCCATGTCATATCGGCAGCTCATAGTTATCCTGTGATTAATCAATATTCCCAAGTCTTCCCCTCTTCTGTCACTTCTAGCTGATATATTCAGTCTATATATAAAAAAAAAAACACTATACATTCACAGTCTAGCAAAAAAGTCCTTTTATTAGGCCTAAATGCATGATATTGCACTTACCACTACTGAATTTCATTCTGTTTCTATTACTTCAGTTTACAAGGTCATCCAGATCTTCTGGTATGATATCCCAATTCTTCTTTGTGTTGGCAATACCTTCCAACATCATGTCATTTGCAAACTTGATTAGTACATTCCCACTTTTATGCCAAGATCCATAATAAAAAAGATTAAATAAGATTGGTCCCAAAAACAATCCCTGAGGAACTCCACTAGTAACTTCCTTGCAGAACTGACAGTTCACCTTTCAGCATGATCTGTTGTAGTCTCCCCTTTAACTAGTTCCTTAGCCAGCTTTCAATTTTTATATTAATCCCCATCTTTTCCAATTTAACTAATAATTTCCCACCTGAAACTATCAAATGCCTTTATGAAATCAAAGTATATTAGATACACTACATTCCTTTTGTCTGAAAAATCTGTTGTCTTCTTGAAAAAGGAGATCAGATTCATCTGGCAGAATCTACCTTTTGTAAAGCCATACTGAGAGGACACACTTAAGGACCCTGACTTGTTTAGCCTAACAGAACAAAGAATGAAGGGAGACATGATTTCTCACTGAGTCGCTATAAAGACATCAGAGGGATAAATATCAGCATGGGAGCACAGTTATTTAAATTAAGCAACCATACTGACACTAGGGCTGGCCTAGGCAAACTATGACTTTTGCAACCCCATCATAGGGCAATACTTTTGTTTACAAGAGATAACATATTAATATATATTTTTAAATAGAGAAAAAAATCACTTCTATCTAATTTGGCACCTCTTAAAACCCGGTGCCCTAGACGACTGCCTTGTTCACCTGTGTGGTTGAGTCAGCCCTGGTTGACACAAGAACAAATGTATATAGTGTAATCTGGCCATCAGTAGGGTTAAACTTTAAATTAGATACAGGTTTCTAACCGTCAGAGGAGTAAAGCTCTAGAATAGCCTTCCAGTGAGAGTAGAGAAGGTGAAAAACCTGACTTAATTAAAGACTGAGCTTGGCAAGTTGGTGGAGAGGATGGTATGACAAGACTGCTAACAATGACAAATGGCCATTGGCCACTGCTGTTAGTAAATATCTCCAATGGCCAGAGCTGCGGCTGGCTTTGAGTATTTACAGAGAATTCTTTCTCAGCTGGCTAGCTGTTGGGACCTTCCCACATATGCTCATGGTGCAACTGACCACCATTTTGGGGTCTGGAAGGAATTTTCCCTCAGATCAGATTGACAGAGACCCTTGGGGTGAGTCTGCTTTCCTCTGCAGCCTGGGACAAGGTTCACTTGCTGGTTTTGCAGCAGTTCCTAAACATTTTGCATGCATGACCCCTTTTTCCAGTACATTGTTTCCCACTGCCACAGACAGCATGGAAGTTGCTATTTAAAAATGGGTGTCCTCCATGAAGTGTGACATCATACGCACCGTACTTGGAAGGTCACCCTGCAAGAAGGATGCTGGTTTGCTTTACAAAACAGTGTCCTCTGGACCACATAATCAGAAATACAGTGTGTGCAAGGACATTCAATATGGAGGGTACCATTGTGTAGAGAAAAATAGCATCCTTCATGTGATGAGACCTGGAACATACAGTGTGTGTGATGTCATACTGTGTGGAGGAGACCATTCTGTCAAATGGTGTCCTCTGTACTCTTGGGATTGCCGTGACCTCATCTGCTGATAAAGTTATCCCACCGGGGGTCATAACCCATAGTTTGGGAACTGCTGAATGAACATAAATGATGGATTATCTGTAACTTGCAGTCTTTAAATCAAGAACTGAGTGTCAGTAACTCAGCCAGAGGCTATGAGTCTGTTGCAGTTGTGGGTGAGTGAGATTCTGTAGCCTGCAATGTGAAAGTGATCAGACTAGATCAGTTGCTCCCCACCTTTTCTCTGCCATGACACACCTTGATACCTTCAAATTTTTCGAGGCACGCCACCATTAAAAACTCATGAATATTCAAATTAACTTAAATTAGTTATGAATATTTATGAACCATGGCACAGTGTTTCAGTAATACTGCTATGTGGAGTAGTAGGGGTAGCAGAGCAGGGGTGGCAAAACACAGGAGGTCAGGAGTTGTGTGCAGTGGCAGGAGTGAGTGTGGGGAGCACAGCAGGGCAGTGGCTGCAAAAGAGGACAAGCACAGCCATGTGGGGAACAGCACAAGGGAGGCAAGAGAGGCAAGAGGAAGGGAGAACAAGAGTGTCTGTGTGGGGAGGCAGGGGGAACCTGAGGAGTAGGAAGGCAGGGCAGGGGAGCATGGCACAGCACCCACTTCCCCCTTCTCCACACTGGCTCCCTGCCAACCAGGGCAAATCCTCACCCCACTGCTGCTCCCTTCCACCCCAGTGGGTCCCATTCTCCTCACCCCCATCCCCCTGCTGCCTGTGATGGACCCTCCCATCACTGCAGGGGCCAAGACTAGGCCTCCAGCCCCCAGCTACACACCCCCACACACAGCCACCCCCCCCTAGCTACACACCCTCCCAACCAAACAGCCACTCCACAACCCCAGCTACAGACCTTCTGCTATACATCTGCTCCCATCCACCTCCACTACATACACACATGAACCCCACACAACAGCAGCCCTCCCGCCCAAAGCCCTTACCTGGGCTGTTTGCAGGCTGCCTGACACAAGTCGCTCCACTCTGCAGGGGGAGATTCCCACACTCCTGGCCTCCCGCAGCTCTCTGCTGGCGGGGCTTAAGGTGGAGCGGGGTTTAAGGTGGAGCCACCAAAATGCTGCTTTCTGCCTGCTTGTGCTATTTTTAGGGGGATCCCTGGAACTCCTCGTCCAGGTGCCTTCCTCTATTTTTAGGGGGGGGCCAGAAGGCTGCCAGCCTAAAAATAGGGGGCCCCAGAACTTTGTTCCAGTGCCTTCCCCCTTATTTATCCCCTGCCTTTTCCCAGCCCTACACAGCCCATGTGGCTGGGCTGAGCAGGGAGGGAACTTTAACTCCAGCTCTCAGGGATGCTCATGGCACACTTTGGGTGTTGCCATGGCACACCAGTGTGTCCCTGCACACTGGTTGGGAACCACTGAACTAGATGATTGTGATGGTCCCTTCTGACTTTAAGATCTGTGAGTATCAGAATTATATCAGAATTCATCCTACACAGATAAATCAAAGTATTTTGCAAATGAAAATATAACATGAAATCTCATTGAAAACATTTAGAGCAAACAAGTTTCCATGGAAAATTCCGTTTCATTAAAATAAAAATATTTTGCAAGAAAGTCTTGATTTTGACAAAAATTGGGGTCGGAAAAGATCTACATTAATTATGATTTCACTGAAATGAAAAAGACTGAAATTTTTTTGATTCAATAAGGTAGCACCCTTTCATGTTGATTATTTTGTTTTGGTTTCTATACTGTACTTTTTAAAAAATTGTACACAGTACACAATATATGTGATATTTAATATTTTCAATTAAGTTGTTTTGACATTATTGAATGGAAACATTTTGCTTGTCTCAAACTAAACATTTTCCAAATTTCTATCCCACAGAAAATTTTAGAATGAAAACAGTTATCAAAATGATAGCATTTGTGATGGAATGGAAATTTTGTTTTTCAGCCTGTGCTACTTAATGCACTAGGAAACAAGAACAGGTCTATATTGCATTTCTTTGGAATGCACATCACATCTTTCTTCCCTTGAGACATTTTGAAAATTTTAAGAAAACACAAGATAAATGGAAAAATCAGATTCAAATAAAGAACAAAACTGGAAAAGCAAATGCAAACTCCTGAGGGCACCCTAATGAGAAACATCCATTTCTTTTGAATGGTCATGGCTTTGATCTTGCTTGCATAATGTAATGTCCTACAAATTACTCTCTGCTGATTCACTATCAATTGTAAAAGAACATAGGAATGGCCATACTGGGTCAGACCAATAATCCATCTAACCCAGTATGCTGTGTTCCAACAATGGCCAATGCTAGATGCTCCAGAAGGAGTGAACAGAACAGGGAAGTTTGTCAAGTGATCCATCCCATGTCCAGTCCCAGCTTTTAGCAGCTAGAGGTTTAGAGACACCCAGAATATTGCGTTGCATCCCTGACCATCTTTGCCAGTAGTCATTGATGGACCTGTCAGGAACTTTCTAATTCTATTTTGAACCCAATTATACTTCTGGCCTTTACTGCATTCCCTGGCAATGAGTTCCACAGGTTGTGCATTGTATGATGAACTATTTCCTTATGTCTATTTTACACTTGCTGCCTATTAATTTACTTGGGTGATCCCTGGTACTTGAGCTATATGCAGGGATAAATAACACTTCCTTATTCACTTTCTCTACACCAGGAGGGCCGCATCAGGACTAGTACTAGGTGGCAAGAGGACTAGTACGTTAGCCCAAGGGCTGCAGCACTGAAACCTCTTCATACAATGATATTGCAAATATTGGTAACAATAGTGTAAAAGAATGCTGTGATAAAATGCAGGCCTAGGGATTTTAACTAGTGCCTCTCTGTGCCTCCCTGCTCCAAACACCAAGCATCCTTGACACATACCATCCTGCCATCATACCGGTACAAGCTGTTCAGTCCTGTTGTTATCAACTTGTTACATGAGATTCTCTTTTTCTTTGACCTTGGTCCCTTTTAAGGAATAATGTTACTCTGTACCAATAAGAAAATGTTAGATCCTATCACTGCTATCTTATGTATATGCATATATGCTAACTTTGCTGATAGGCTATAAAAGTTTCTGTAATGCATTACCGTGATGGAGACCAGCACCCAACTGCTCTCCCCACCGGTGTTTTCTTTTACTTATCTGTAATAAATCTGTTTAGCTTTGATATTGCACTCAAAGTTGTGTTGTGCTATATTTTTCTTCAACAATAGTGTCATTGTGGGCTGCAGGAGATAGCTTTAGGGGCCGCATGTGGTCTGTGGCCCTTGTGTTTGAGAGCCCTGCTCTACACCATTCATGATTTTATAGACCTCAATCATACCCACTCCTCCCCATCATCTCTTTTCAAACTGAACAGTCCCAGTCTTTTCACTCTTTACTCACATGGAAGCTGCTCCATACCCCTAACTTTTTTTGTTGTCCTTCTCTGTACTTTTTCCCATTCTAAAAGATCTGTTTGGAGATGGCAAATAGAACTTCAAGAAATATTCAAGATAGGCATGCCATCAATATACATAGTGGTGTTATGAAATTTTCTGTCTTATTATTTTTCCTCTTCATAAGGAAATGTTTTCAGAGGACTATCTGCAAAGACCTCTCCTGAGTAGTAACAGCTAATTTACATCTCATCATTTTGTATGTATAGTTGGGACTGATAAACAATAACAACTAAAGCAAAACAGGAAAGAAACATTTTTGCTAACCCTGCTAGTGTTTAATGCCTAGGGGCAGGAAACAGGTCTGCTAGTTACACATTACTGGTCAGCACAGGAAGGGCACAATTAGGGAGGGAGTTATACTTTCTGCTTGAAACACACATTAGATTCCTGGAGTTGTGTTATTGATTCTGCTGGAAGGGTTAAGTGGGTTCTGCTAACAAACTGAGGCAAGTGCCTTGTTACAGTACACAGATCTAAGAGATCAGGGAGTGACTCTCTAGTCAGATGAGTGAACTAGCAATTTGTTATGGTCAGGGTATAGTGTAGCCATCATTATAATATCTGAAGGAGGGGTCCACAGAAGCATTTAGGTGCCTAAACCCCAACTTACAGAAATCATCGCCATTTTTCATTATCATGCTAATAAGTATGTGGTGGGCATCTGCCCCACACTGACTAAGAAAGAGTTAAGAGGGCCCTTACATTGGTAGCCAAAGGAAGGAGCTGCTGAATAGCCAATCAGGGCCCAGGAGCCCAGTAAAGAGGAAGTTGCCAGACAGGACAGGGGCTGTCACATCTAGGAGCTCAAAGAAGGAAGACTGGCTGCCTTGCAGGAAAAAAGAAGGCAGTATCCCGGACAGAGCAGAGGCTGACTACTAGTGGCTCTGGGTGAGCTAGAGACCCTGACACAAGGACAGAAGAGGTATTGAGGCTGCAAGGAAGTGCCCAATGGAAGACTGTTAAGGGGCTGGGACAGGGGCAATGAAAACTGATAACAAATAGGGTCTCTGGGCAAAGACCCAGAGAAGTGGGTAGGCCCACATCCCTGCTGCCACCCCCACACCACTAGTAGAGTGGCAGTAGACCGCAATGACCATAGAAGTGAGTGGTGAAGTGGGGATTGTCAAATCCCCTGAAAGGGAGATGTGTGTTGCGGCTCAGCCAGAGGGCCAAGTCCAAAGAGGACACATTGGGTCCTGATGTAGGCGAGAAGGACTATTAGTGGATCCCAAGGAAGAGTGAGAGAGCACAAGCTGCAATGGGAGTGTCAGTGTGAGCTTTTCCCCAGATTACTGGCAGGATGCACCTGTCCAGTGGTGAGTGTTGCCAGTCCATCTCAGGTGCCATTCAAACTCATAAAGATGAGTTCTGCTTCATCTGTATTGATACTGTAGATGGCATCTATCTTTCCCCCAGCTGAATACACTCATGTCAGATCCAGCCTGTATGTTCATAGTAGCACTACCTGAGCACAAGGAAAAAGGTAATCTCTCTGGCTATGTCTACACTTGGAAGGTTAGTTCAAATTAACTTAATTCAAACTAATTAATTCGAATTAATATTGATTACCAGTAGTTCAAATTAAGTTAATTCGAATTAACATGGCCACACTAGGCAAACCAATTCAAACTAGCATGTCTGTGAACAGGACTTACTAGTTTGAATTAGGAGAAGGGCACCATGGGAGGTGTGACAAGATGGTGCCCAAGAAGGACCATGCCCCCACCCAATATATAGAAAGAGGAAGGCACCCTGGGAGGAAGAAGATCAAAAAGTGTTAATTCAAGTTAACACAGCTGCATTGGGTTATTTCGATCTAATAAGTTGGAATTAACCCTTACTTCAAAGTTAAGCCAGGTTTTATAACTATGAAGTAAGCTTTCATTAATTCGAACTTAGGAATTCCTTAGTTCAAATTAATAAAAGCCACTGTAGCCATACATTAATTTAATTCAAATTAATCCTCATTAATTCAAATTAAATTGTAAGTGTAGGCATAACCTCTTAAGTTAGGGTTATTACATAACCCCAAAGAGAGATTCCCCATACCAGACTGAAAACATGGCCAAGACTCCCTGCCTTTTTCACTCTTTCTAACATTTGATAAAGGAGTGCAAGAGATTCATGCTGCATCTTTTAATAGTAGGCTACAGAGCATATTCTCACCTCATCCTGAAAATCTGAAGTATTCTGCCATAGTTTACAATGCACAGACAGAATGATTCACAGCCTCTCCATGCAACTACCACTGCACTGCAACTCCTGACCTATCCTCTATTCCTAGACATCAGCAAATACATAATTTGACTAATCAACTGAGCCATTACTCAGTCCTTGCTCTGATAGTGTTGCAGGATCTGCTCCAGGCTGTGGTCAGTCTAGATCAGGGGTGGCCAAACTTATGGAACTCAAGAGACACACAATTTGATTATTAAACCTTCAAGAGCCGCACTGAGGCATATAGCCATATACTTTTACCTTCTAAATTGATTTGCTGACATTCTTCCGCGAGCCACATTTTTTCATTCAAGAGTCACACGCAGCTCCCAAGCCACAGTTTGGCCACGCCTGGTCTAGATGATCAATGAAAATTTAGATACATAATCATAGATACTATCTGCCTATGTAAGGTAGACCCCCTATGCAATGGAACCGGAAAGAACGAAAACACACATACATCCTAGCAACACAAAAAATCAGCAAGAATCTCACTGCCAGCAGCTCACTCCTCTGCTACGCCAGTAAGATACAAGTAACAAAGAAAAGCATAGCTTGTTTTTCTCAGTGTTGATATATTTATTTCAAATATATGCCATACCGCACAGGCACAAAGTGAGGTATATCCTTTTTAGAGAGCTGCATCCTTTGTAATTTTTTCCTGATTAATCAAATGCATTTGGATTTATGAAGCTCACCACTTTATGCAAACATCCTTTCACTTTGTTTCTATAAAAGTTAGTAACGTGGATTATTTGCACTTTTGCTACATTACTCTGAAGTATGATGATTATATCTTTCAATCATGCTTGATTAGGATGCATGAAAGAGGAAGACTTAAGAAAGGGGTTTGCAAGGCTCCCAAAGCAGAAGCTTTCATCTTCTTTTATTTCCACATGGACCCACATAAGAGACTGCGTATGGTCATATTTACTGTTAAAGGGCTCGATCCTTCTAACACTTGCACATATGGGTAACTTTAGTCATATAAGTAATCCATGGGTTACCCATGTCTACCGGTAGTGAGCAGGGCATAAGAAGGACAGCTGGCTTCCACTCTAGGTGAGCATGCCCAGTACAAGCCAAGCAACAAATCTGGGGAGGGGGAGCACGTGACCCCACTCTGCAGCCTGCACATTGCCTCTGGAGTAATCCCATTATATTCAGTAGGACTATTCCTATGTAGTATCAGCACCATGCCTTATTAGAACATAATGAATACCTCTCTTTTCCTACCCTTCCTCTTTTTTTTTTTTTTTGCATGAAGTAGAAATCAAATTACCATGTATTTACACATTCTTATTAAGCAGTGAATATTTAGAGTTCCAAAGGGGTATCCGTGTTAGTCTAGTCCAGCAAAACAAACAAGGAGTCTGCTGGCACTTTTAAAGACTAACAAATTTATTTATCTCATGAGTTTTCATGAGAGAGAACTTCCCTATCTTCAAGCATCTGATGAAGTGGGATTCTCTCCCATGAAAACTCATGTGATAAATAATTTTTTTAGTCTTTAAAAGTGCCACCAGTCTCCTTGTTTGAATATTTAGAGACTGCTATTGCTTCCAATAAATTTGTGTTTGTGTCTAATTTGGTAAATATTACAAGGCTAAAATGAAATCATTAAACATAATTAAAGTTGTAG
The DNA here is from genome assembly GCA_007922195.1 of Podocnemis expansa. Classification (NCBI taxonomy): domain Eukaryota; kingdom Metazoa; phylum Chordata; order Testudines; family Podocnemididae; genus Podocnemis; species Podocnemis expansa. The sequence goes on along the minus strand of ML681964.1, from coordinate 29,330,915 downwards.
ATTTTATGTTACTCAACCTTCTAGAGACACTCATCTCATTGTATGGAATAAGCTTTCAGCAAATTGGCAGCTTGATAGTTATAATTTAACATCCCTTAGTAATCTCACAAGGGCATTAAAGAAACTGCATATATTTACAGCTATTTAGAATAATTCTCATGTATATGGGAGAAAATTAATTTGAGAAAAGGGAGAGATTTTTCTGTTCATTTCAATGTTGTTTTACATATTTTTTTAAAAAACTTTCCAAAACAATTCAACTCTTCATGAATGAGGACTAACTAAAGAAATACAGAACTCTAGGAGCGGTCATCTTACCACTTTCTTAAGGCTGACAATTACTGGTCCAAATTCTGCTCTTAGTTAAACTGGTGTAAACACAATAGCCAACAGGCTTACACTGGTACAACAGTGAGATTCATGTAACCCTCCAGTTTTAAACAGCATTGGTATGTCCTTTGAAAATGAGGAGACAGAGCCCAGAGGCAATGATTATTCCAAATATTACATGAGAAACAAGAGTTGCCATAGTGGATCAGAACAGCATAGTACAGTGTTTTGTTATGAGCAGTGGCCAGTACAAGATGCTTCAGAGAAAGCTCCAAGAACCCCCTGCAGTCAATACATATGTTGGACACATATGGGTACTATAAACCAAAGTCTGCCATGTTGGGGGCACTTAATGCCATTCCAGCAGTGTAAGAGGGCCACACAAGAATTCCTCCAGTTCAAGGGCAGTATATACATATTATAAATGGGAAGGAAGACTGGTCCAATGACTGGGTTGTAAATGTGGAAGTAGGCAGATTCAGTTTCAATACCCTGCTCTTCTGCAGACTTGTATGACTTTGGGCAAGTGACTTAGACTTTCTGAGACTGTTCCCCATCTCACAAGGTTAGTTGAAGATAAATAAATTAAATTTCCAATGGGATAGCCATGTTAGTCTAGTCCAGAAAAAAAAAAACCCAAGGAGTCGTGTGGCACTTAAGACTAACAGATTTATTTTTTGCATGAGCTTTCGTGGGAGAAAATCCCACTTCATCAGATGCTTCGAATATGGGTGGACTGTGAAGTATTCAGTTACTATGGTAAACAGGGCCATGTAAAGACCACTCTCCTGTTCAGCTCCCATTACAGGAACAAGCCAGGATCAAATGAGGAGACAGAACCCAGAGGCAATGATTATTCCAAATATTAAATAAGAAACAGGAGTTGCCATAGTGGATCAGAACAGCATAGTACAGTGTACAAAGTATAAATGTACATAGTACAGTTGCTAGGGGTTGAGAGACACAGTAGCAAATCTGTGCCTATAGTTCTATCTGCCTGTTTAAATTCCTCACTGAAAAATGCATCACAAGGCTTCTATTGCTGGCTTGCATGAATTTCAGTGTAGTTAGTCCTGATTTACATTGATGTAAAATAAAAATCTGCCTCAGGATGAAAGACCTTGAACTCTGGAACTTGATTTCTGCCTTCCCACCCTCTCTAAGTAGTCCCTAAAGGCACAGTGTAAGGCTCAGCTTTTCTACTCAAGTTCCTGCTGGAGATGTGGCACTTTTAAAGACCAAAAATTTTATTTATCACATGAGCTTCTATGGTTATAATCTCACTTCATCAGATGCATGAAATAGAAAATGGAATGTTAGCTATATTTATACATACAGAGAAGGGTAGGTTACAAGGTTAATTTGGACAGATATAGAGGGATGGCATGTTAGCTGTATTTATACATACGGAGAAAGATGGATCACAAAGTCAATTCGGACAGATCCAGAGGGATAGTCTGCTAGACTATCTCAGCAAAGAAAACGAAGGAAGAAGATGGAAGAAGGAATTGAGCTGATAAGAGTAATAGAGAAGAAATCACCTTTTGTAATGAGTTAGCCATTCAAGAGCCCTATTCAAACTCAGTGTGAAGGTATCTAGTTTGCATATGAATTTTAACTCAGCAATTTGATGTTGTAATCTGTTTTGAAGGGTTTGTTTTTATTTCATTTTTTTGATATAGTATTATAACCAGAATGTTTTTTTTACAAACTGCCACCCTGAAATGTTCCCCCACTGATTTTTGAATATTACCATTCTTGAAGTCTGATTTGTGTCCATTTATTCTTTTGCACAGAGATAATTCAGTTTAACCAATGTATACAGCAGAGGAGCATTGCTGGTACATTGTTAGATGATTGTCAGTTTATAAAAGTGCCACTTTTACTTTTTTATTTTGCTGAAAGACAAATACAGCTACCTCTCTGGAATGTTATTTAGTACAGTAAATGTAATGACACCAATTGGCCAAAAGGTTAAATCAATTCCCCAATATCAAAGAAGCTGGTAGAATTTTAATCCTCACAGGCTGCTTTAATGTATTTCTCTAAATGTGAACGATTCATAGCCGTTCAAAATAATCATGACTATTTCATCTGTGTGTGATGTGGTATTAGGGAAGCAAAAGTTACTTATTTTTAAGGATGGTTTAAAAAAACAGAAAAACTTCTTGTTATAATCTGGAAAGTTTCCAAGTAACCTTATTTATTTATGAAATGTATTTCTTTAAAAAACTTTAAGTTCATTCAAAAGCATACAGACAATGTATTAAACTCGATACTGTCCTGAGCTTCACCCCATTAATACTTAGCTCTTTACAGTACAGATATTGAGCTAGATTATGCTATTTAGGTACTAGCCTACAATAGAAGCAGCATATTGCCCCTCTGCAACTGAGGAGCGCCAAAAAGCATTCTGTAGAATTCCTTGTAGAGCACCTCAACACATTGGGATAAGTTACTCCGCCTGTGCACTTTGTTGAGGTGCAGCACCTTCATCCCCACCAGTCCTATTCTGTGGTGTATAGTGGATGGAGCGAGAAAATAAGTCTGTCATCACATTCTCTTTGCCTTTCCTGCGCCCCCTTTAACTGGTTTTCAAACCATGGGTCAGACCCAGTTCTCAATTGCAGGCCCTCAGGTACTGAGTCACAGCATCCCCTGCTGCCACCACAAAATGACTGGAATGCATTGCTGAAAGCAGGGGCATTGCTGCCCTGGCGAAGGACCCAGGGCACAGCCCCAGGCGCCCCCCCAGCCCACAGGCCACACCCACAGGCCACAGGCCATGCCCCCTGGCTGGGGACAGGGCCGGAAGCCGCCGTGTGCGGCTGCGGGTGGCTGGGCCCTGCATCCCCGGCTGGGGACGGGGCCATAGCGGCTGCTGCTGCTGCAGGCAGCCAAGCCCTGGATTCCCCACCAGGGACGGGGCTGCCGCGGGGGGGCTGGGCTCCGGATCCCTGGCTGGTGACAGGGCCAGGAGCGGCCTCTGCAGTCAAGCCCCAGATCCCCAGCTGGGGATGGGGCTGCCACGGCCGCTGGCAGCTGGGCCCCAGATCTCCAGCCCGATCGGGCCAGAGACCAAGAGGGGGCCTGCCAGACCCTGGGCACCAGTGCTGGGATTCGGGGCACATTCCCCAGGTGCCCAGCACCAGCGGTGTGCCTGGCTGAAAGATATAGGTGTTGAGTTGCAGAAGTAAATGACTTTTTTCAACTGGGTCCCAGGAAAAAAGGGTTTGAAAACCACTGCCCTAAAGGGCAGCCGGAGAGGAGTAGTCCCTCCAAAGGAGTCACACAGAACACTTATCAGTTACCATTTGACAATGCAGAATAGTAAAACAAGGGTGTCCTTGCTTCAATAAACCCCTGGAAAATTTCCAAAAAAACCTACAATTTTGTTCAACAGCAAAGGTAAATACAGGGCCGGCTCCTTTTGTTCTGCATAGTCACTGGTGCGGTAGGTAAAAATTCTAGGACTGGCTTTTGATGGATTTGAAAACACTAGTAAAAACTGAAGCGTTATGAACTCCTTAGGCATGGAAGTTGCTTGTAACTCTAAAATTTTCATAATGCTGAATAAAATGCTATGGTTGTTCTTTCAAAAGTTTGCAATGGTACATTCACTTAATACAGCTTTGCAACTTTACTATGAAGAAGAAAATGGTAGTTTTAACCTTATTAATTTAAATTGAACTAAACACAAAAACAGTTTCCTTACTGTGTCAAATCCTTTTTTTAAACTTCTCTTTATTTATTTCGTAGTTTGCCATTTGGTTGTTTTATTTTGTTTGGGGGAGGGTTTTATTTGTTTGTTTCTGCTGCTGTCTGATTGGATACGTATGACTCCAAATAAGGTGTGTGATTGACAAGCCAGTCTGTAACTCTCATGTTCATAACTCTGAACGTTTTCTGTACTTGGAAAAGGATATTTAAAGTATAGAAAATGCTGTAAAGGGATGCCTTTGGAGTTCACTTGTACAGAACTAGTACCACTCTATTTAGACTTTCCATATGATAATCTGAACATGCATTGATTTATGCTGGATGGTTTATGCTAGGATGCTTTTGTTCTCCAGACCCTCTAGAAGGCTGGAATTGGATACTGGTGCTGCACTTTCCCTACTAAATAGGTTCTTGTTAAACTCACTTGAGTTTTCCACTCTAAAGAGGGAAGAAATTAATTTTGCCAAAATATCACTTGGAAGAGTCAAATAGGACTTGTGGAAGCCAGAATACTAATCATTTAGACAAAGGGGAGAAGCTTTTGTATCAGGGGGTTCTTTGTCCCAGCAGGAACAGCTCTCTCAGAAATAAAAAAGCATTTATCAGACACAGTGGTCTGATTAAGTGCTGAACTGCCTGGTGGAGCACTCATGCACTGCAAGGAGAGTCTCATAATAGTCTCAAACTACTCCTGGAAGTAGTTTCAAGGGACTTTTGACAGGTATTGTGGTGCTACGCAAACACTAAAAAAGGGAGCAGTAGACTCCTAGAAGTGCTATTTGCTAAGGTTTCAATAGCATAAGTTCCAGAGCAATAGCCATATTAGTCTGTATCCAGCAAAAACAACAAAAGTCCTGTGGCACTGTAAAAACTAACAAATTTCTTCAGGCAGAAAATTTCATGGGTTGCAACCTATTTCATCAGAAACAACTGCAAGTGAATTGCATCTGACAACAAGCCCGTGAAAGCTTATGACTGAAGCGATTTGTTAATCTTTAAAGTGCCGCAGAGCTCTTGTTGTATTAACATAAGTGGACCTGAGGCTTTCTGTCTAGACATTTATAAGGTACTAATCACTTTGGCTATGTCTACACTGGAGGCTTAAGTCAACTTAAGCAACTCTAGGGCCACATTTAGAGTTTATTAAGTCAACTTAAGCACTTGCTTAAACTGACTTAATATCTCCTGCCCTTAAAATCAACTCTAGGCATTAAGTCAACTTTATTAAGTCAACTTAACACACTGTGCCAACTTAAGTTGACTTTATTAAGTCAACTTAAGCCAAGATAACCACTTAAATCAACTTAATAAAGTCAACTTAGAAAAATGGGGACTCTCTAAGTCAACTTATTAAAGTCGACCTTAAGTCAACCTTCTTAAGTCAACTTAACTGAGCCCTGTAGTGTAGACATAACCTATGGTATCTAGCCACTGTTGTTTTCAAAAGGGACTGGTTATATGCCTACTCCCTAACTTGTTATTCCTAAGTTGGTTCTATAGGGTAACTATTAACTCTGCAAACATTTCCTTTCAGTAAAAGAGACAGAAATAAGAAAAATCAAGAGAAAACCCAGAAGACTGCAGAATGCACTAAACTTAATGGGGCAACTCCTCAGACGGTGAAATTCACCAGAGTTCCACCGACTTCTATGGGGCTACATCTATTTATGGCAGCCAAGCTGTCACCCCAGTATAAAGAATTTCAAACTGAGTCAATTAATCTGCTTCATGTACTCCTCATTCATTTACTAACAGTCATGCAAAAGTCTGTAAGTATTTAATGTATCCTCAGCTATCAGTCAGTAAGCTTACAACGTTGTATATGAGAGGCCCCATGTAAAAAGCCTGACTAGTCAATGATACAACATAATTTTGATTCTCCACTCAGATGCACCAGAGTAAATTGGAAATAATCAAAAGGAAATCATCAGCTGGAAGTTAATATGGTCAATCCAATCAATGTTTACATATGATGCAAAAATCAGGGGGTTTTGTCCAAGTCAATATTTAAACTACACAGTCAGTTCAGCAGGAAGTTATAAAACAGCCATGCAATTACTGGTTAATTCTCTTTGTTCTTTCCTAAGTGCCTGTGAGAAAGCAGAAACATAAATCTTCCACTCACATGAAATAAATTCATCAGCAAGTAGCTGCTCTTAGCACATTTTCCCCCTACAGAGCAAGTAAAAATATTGTCTTTCTACTATGGCTACAACATTTCAATCTGACTTGAAGATAATGAAGGAGCTTCATACATTTAATCAGATGTTGATTGATTGCTGTAATATACTAAGTCAAACAATAGCTGCAAGGAGCACGTGGGTTGATAGAAATAAAATATGTTTAGGTTAGCATGTTAGGACAAATAAATGATAATTGAATATACTGTACATGTGATACTGAGGCTGCAATAGATGCATAAAGTTAACTGTCATTAATTACTGAACCCTTTCCTTATTATTCTGGTGTAGCAAATTGAAGAGAGAAAAAGCAAATTCTGAGTTTGCTTCAGCATTCCTTTCTTCTGTACTTTAAATGTTCCCTGTTTGTATGCTCATTACTGAGCCTGAGATCTGGAATAGCTGTTTTTCAGGGCAATAGCTTGTGAACATCATTCTAATGAAAAGAGAAGCTGCAGAATTACATGACAACTGCAGCAGAAGCACTGGTCTTGCAATTAAGGCATCAGACTGGCTCAGCCACAGATTTTGTGTGATGCTTGTCAAATCCACTAATATCTCTGTGCCTCATATACGCACCTACCACCTATGCAGCACCAGTATCCAATTCCAATTCCTCCTAGGCTTTGCTTGTCTATTTAGACTGTTAACTTTTGAGGTATAGCTACATGTGTGTTGATGTACCTAACACCAGGGGACAGTAATCTCAGTTGCCTCTAATAAAAAACAACAATTTTATTGTGTAAATTTGGAAAATAAGTTTGGCGCAAAAAAAAAAAAAAAGAAAGAAAGAAATTAATGATTCCTGTCGTGTGTCAAGCAAGAGGTATTACTAGATCATCACAGTGGTGTTTTTTGGCTTTAAAATCTATGAATAAAGCCCTGGCTGACTTACAGGAAACAGGATACAAATTAGACTATTGGCATATGTTGATTACTGGTTGTTTATTCTTTGGTAACCACTTGGATACTACAATAATGGGTGCCATTGCATAAACCTCAGTAAATCAGATAGGTGGAAATTCATAAATAGGAAATTATACGGGGAAGGATTTGTGACCTTTGGGGATGGGAGATATCTTTTGATCAAAATGATTTAAAGTATGTATCCAAAGGGATAGCCGTGTTAGTCTAGTCCAGTAAAAAAACAACAAGCAGTTGTGTGGCACTTTAAGACTAACAGATTTATTTTTTGCATGAGCTTTCGTGGGAGAAGATCCCACTTCCTCAGATGCTTCGAAGATGGGTGAACTTACAGAAAAAAGCTTTCACCCATCTTCGAAGCATCTGAGGAAGTGGGATCTTCTCCCACGAAAGCTCATGCAAAAAATAAATCTGTTAGTCTTAAAGTGCCACACAACTGCTTGTTGTTTTAAAAGTATTATACACTAAAAATGCTAAGGCAGCACAGAAGGGGTTCTTCTGTTGCTGAAGTAAATCTACCTCTCTAAGAGGCAGCAGCTAGGACAATGGAAGAATTATTCTATGAACCTAGCACTCTATGCACCCCGGCTTAAGTCCATTTAATTACACTACATAGGATACAAAATTTCTTGCAGCCCAGAGCAATGTAGTTAAACTGACTAACATCTTAGTGTAAACCAGCCCTAAGAAGCAGTCACTGTTGGAAAGAAAGTAATAATCCAAATCATAAAATCTTTGTTCTAGCCCAGTGTCAGCTGATTTAGATCTTCATGGTGTTCTTCTGACAACTCAGAGTGAATATCAGACTTTAACAGTACCCAAACATGACACATACACAATATTAAGTAACTTTGAACAGAGTTACTGTGGCATATTCAGTATTATAGTACCTCGCACCATTCATTTCACTGTCAGAAAGGCTTTCCCAATCTCTTTTGGATTTTCTTATTTTCTCTTCAGAATAGCTTGCAATAAGAAGGATGTAGTTGTTTTCATGTTAAGAAGACTCCAATTAGCCTCAGTCCTTTGACAATCTGCTTTTCTGTGTTCATCTGATTTCCCTTTTTAAACTACAGAGAAAGAAGTGTTCAATATATTTTTTAAATGTATATTTTAAGTGGTAAACCTCTTCTACAGCTGTGCAAACATGCATCTACAATAGCCATAATGCCACTACTGTGCCAGATTCAGAATGGTTTTTCTTCCCATACTGGCAAATCTAAGTAAAGTTTTTAAAAGGTCAGCAGAGGTACAGCTCAAAATGCTCTGTATGCTTAGCCAAAGAAAGGAGGTTGTGATTAAGAACTGACTGGATCTGAGAATACACAGTTCTAAGACCAATTCTACTCCCACTGAAGTCTATGGAAAAACTCTCTGGCTTTGTCGATACTTGGAATTTAGTTCGAATTAATGAGGATTAATTCAAACTAAACTAGTGCATGGCCACACTGGCTTTCCTTAGTTTGAACTAAGGAATTCCTTAGTCTGAACTAGGGAATGTTTAGTTCAAACTTGTAAAATCTCCCTTTAGTTCAAACTAATGGTTAGTTCAAACTTATTAGTTTGAACTAGCTGAATGGAGCCACGTTAATTCGAACTAATGGTTAGTTTGAATTAACGCGGTTTGACCTTCTTCATCCCAGGGTGTCTTCCTCTTTCTACATATTTCTATGTATTGGGTGAGGGCATGGCCCTTCTTGGGTGTTATGTTGCCACCACTTCCCATGGTGCCCCCTTCCTAAATCGAACAAACAAGTCCTGTCCATGGACATGATAGTTCGATTTGGGTTTCCAGTAGGGCCGTGTTAGCTTGAGTTAGCTTAATTTGAATTAACCATTATTAGTTTGAATTAATTAATTCAAACTAAGTCAATTCAAACTAACCTTCCTAAGTGTGACACAGCCATTAAATTCACTTGTGCAGGACTGGGCCTTGAAAAAATGTGCACTGACCAAGCAAGGCAGTTTAGCAAGAGCAATTCCTAATTTACCAGTCTTTTTTAATTCTGTTACCAGTAGATCTTTAACAGGCCACTGCCTAGTTCTGAGAAATGTTCACCTTCAGGGCTACCAGCTTTCTTCTCTGCTGCTGGGAGCTGAGTCTCCCCTGCTCATTGGGCTGAGGCAGGTAAGCTCTGCTTCTCCCTGGGACCCCTGAAGATGTGTTCTCCTCCCTGGTTGATCAAGTTCAGATTGAGTTAGACTTTCAAAAGGGATAATTCTTTGGTAAAATAGCAGTGATCTAGAATACCTGTATTTTGACTGGTTTTATTTTCTAGATGCATGTAGCACCTATTGTTGACTTAAACCTTTTTTCAGACTGGGGACCCCTTTTTAACAAAAAAAATCTTTGTGGCCCCCTGGCTGATTACGAAATCTGGCCCATACAGGCAGACTCTGGCCTGCGCCACTCTGGTGGCACCGCTGGGGCAGCTGGGGGGCGGCACCGCCACCACTACGGTCCACACCACTGGGGAGCCAAGCCACAGCAGCTATGGCCCCCTGCCCTTGCCCCTGTTGGGGAGCTGCCACAGCCCCATCTCCCTGCTGGGATACAGCCATGGGCGGGGAGAGGTAACTGTGGCAGACAGCTGGGGCTGCAGCTGGATTCCAGCTCTGGTAGGGAGAGGCTCCATGGACCCCCTGAAACACGGCCATGGACCTCAAGGGATCCCCAGGCTGGGAACCACTAACTTAAACAAAGAAGGATAAAATAGCAGAAACAGGCGGCTACATGTGTGTAAGCTTTGCTGACTTCAGAATTCTGGACAAATGCAGTTATGCATCATTGGTAAACATCTTGAGAACCATTGGCTTGTAGAAGTTTATGAAGTACCCTATTTGGATCATAAAGAGACTGTGGCTATGGCAGAAAAATAGGATGACAATTAGTGAGCATGGCATAAATTTGCTGCACATCTTATGCAGATGCTGACTCTTACATTTATTTCAGATGTTCTCCAGGGGAGAAAATGCTGACTGCATATATGTTACTTGTCAGCATTAATCCAACTGCTTTTATCCTATCACTACTTGTGTCACCTAACAGACATTCTGCCAGAATCATCTCTGCACTATACTGCGGATTATTTAATTTACGTCATGGTGGCTGCATTGGATATGTAAAATAAGACAAGTTTGAATCCAAAGTAAAGATATTATTTATTTTTCACACTTAATAAAATTTATGTAGAACTACATTTGAGGTGAACTAGAATAAAGAATTTTTAATCAGAAAATGATTATGTACACACAATTAAACTCCATTACTGTGGGACTGTGCAGAAAGAAAAGTCCAAACAATGGATGATGCCAGATATACCAATATTTGTCTGGCTGCCAAAGCACAGCCAGTGACGCTGCATTTCTTTAATTATAGCATTTTTCATTAGTTAATACCCAGGAGGATTCCTTTAGATGTGCAGAAAAGCTAACATTAATCAGACAAGGGCATGGGAAACATAGGAAATAAAATTTCATGAACACAAAAGCTGTTGACTCCATGAATGAATAACTATGCCATGCTTTTGTTCACTTTCAAATGCAGTGGCTTATTTAAATATCAAACATGAAATAATGCACAATGGCACTACAGCTTTTCCCCTTAAAACATAATTGATTCATTTCTGGAATATACTATTTATAAGAACTGTACATCATTTTTTGTCAATTGTTGCGATTACCATATTCATTTCCCTTTAGATAGAAGCTCATATGATTCATTGCAGATCTTACCTCCAGCATGAGGGTAGAATAATTTCTTGAGAGATAAATGGAACTTTTTCTAAAAAGTATATACAAGTAAGGCAAGTACACAGTATGCCTGGGGCATGTCTTCTGCATGTAAGTTGTATGCATTGTGCTCTCTAGTGAAGTGATTGCAAAAGGCACCTTATAAATTAGAAGATATGAATTATAAAAATATAAAATATAAAATAAATAAAATAGCTATTGGAAGTCCTTGTTTATCTTCTATTCCGTTATCAGTTGGCAATTTCCCATAAGTATCATGGTAGAAGTGGGTTGTGAGGAGAAATTTGAAAAAGGAAAAGTAGTGTCTTTCTCAGTTAGCCTTATGGGGTGCTCCAAGTATAATGGAAGGGATAAAAAATTCAGACGTGTTAGAAGTGGACAAATGGGCAACATGGGCACAGATGTCTTTGAGTCTTTATCTCAATAAGGTAAAGAAGATACATGCAGAACACAAAAGTTGTGAAAGACTTTAAAGATGACGACTAAAAAGCTTGTCATTGTGGTAGCAATAGAGGAGATTTTGGAACTAACTGTTAATTTAAACAGTAATAAGTCACCATGACCAGATGGTATTTAAACAGAAATTTTGGAAGAACTCAAATAGGAAACTGCAGAATTGCTAACTGTGGTCTTTAACCTATCATGTAAATCACCCTCTGTACAGATGACTGAAGGATAGCCAATGTAACACTTCTTTTTTAACGGCTCCAAAGATGACTTGTCAATTACACACAAGTAAATCTAACATCAGTACCAGGCAAATTGGTTGAAAGTTTAGCAAGAATCAGAAGCATCAGAAACAGATGAACACATAATGTTGGAGAAGAGTCCACATGGCTTTTGTGGTGAGGCATGATTTTCCTTTAATCTATTAAAATTATTTGGGCAGATTAGTAAGCAGGTGGAAAGAGATGATAATGTGGACAGTGTACTTGGATCTTTGGCAAGATCCCTCACCAAAAGCCCTTAAGCAAAGCAAGCAGTCATGGGAGTCAGAGAAGAGGTTCTCTCATGCTGATTAAAAGACAGAAAACAAAAGACAGAAACAAATGATATTTTCAGAATGGAGACAAATAAATAACAGACTCCCACAAGAACCTATACTAGGAACTGTGCAGTTCAATATATTTATAAATGATCTGAAAAATGGGATGAAGAGAGAGATGGGAAAGTTTACAGATGATAGAAGATTACTGAAGAGTTAAGTCCAAAGCTGAATGTGAAGAGTTACAGAGGGATCTCACTAAACTAGGTGACTGGCAGGAGGGAGGCAAATGAAATTCAGTGTTGATAAATCCAAAATAATGCATATTAGGCAACATAATCTGAAATATACATATAAAACAACATTAGAAACCATTAGAAAAGGATAAATAATAAGACAAAAGAACAAAATGCCACTATATAAATCCATGGTACACCCACTCCTTGAATGTCACATGAAGTTTTAATCATCCCATCTCAAAAAATATCTATCAGAATTAGAAAAGTTACAGAGACAGGCAACAAAATTATCAGGGGCATGGAACAGCTCTCATATGAGAGAGATTAAAAAGACTATACCAGTTCAGCTTGGAAAAGAAATGACCAAGGAATATATGAGACAGCTCTATAAAATCAGAAATGGTGTGTAGAATGTTAATAAGGAAGTATTATTCGCCTATCCACCTAGCACAAAAACCTGAGGTCACCGAATGCAATTAATAGGTAGCAGGTTTAACACAAAACTAAGGAAGTGCTTCTTTGTAAAACACACAGTCAGTCTGTCAAATTCATTGTTCTATGCATTGTTGTCCCATGAGAGGGATGGAGATTGTCATCCAGACGGAGGGACAGGGCCCAGCGCTAGACAGCCTGTGGAGGCCGTTGCCCCCCCCACACAACACACTGAATGGGGACACAGTGAGGCCAGCCCAAAGGCTGGGTGCCATGCTCCCACCCTACTCCCTGCCTTTGATTTGGTACCAAAGGTGGGAGTGGGGGGAGCACGACAGTGGAGGAGCAGCAGTGCAGGCCCTGCAGAATGGGCGCCCCACTCAACCCCACCCCCAAAGGATAGCCCTGGTGAAAGCCAAAAGTATAACTGTGCTCAGAAAAGGAATTAGGTAACTTAGTGTGTTAAACTGAAACAGGCAAGATGCACTCTGAGGTCTTGACAACCTGATAAAGAGAGTCACATGGACACAAATGTATTCTGATATATTCTAATTTCTGTAGCAGATTCACATTTAAGCAGTGATTGTGCAAGCTGAACTGTGCAGATGAATCTCTCTGCTTGTGCCTAGCCCAGCTCCATTCCTTAATTCAAGGAGGCTTCACACAAAAGGACTCATATTGCCACAAAATCCCTGAAAGTATGGATCAGCTTGCAAGAAGTTAGTTCAAATTTGAGCTTTGCATTGGGTCAAACTCAAATCTGTAGTCTAAAGTGGTGTAAATTAGACCCTCATGCATAGGGCAGGGGTCTCAAACAGGCAGCCCATGGGCCGCATGTGGCCCCTAAAGCTATTTCCAGTGGCCCGCAACAACACTATTTTTACCAATATTTGCAATATTGTTGTATGAATAGGGTTCAGTGGTGTGGCCCTCGGGTTAACGTACTAGCCCTCATGCGGCCCTCTACTAGTCCTCATGTGGCCTTTGCGGTGATTTGAGTTTGAGACCCCTGGCATAGGGCCTGATACCCCTCTACTGCTTTATCCCCTCCTCCGACTGTCAGAGTGCAGAGGAGTCTGAACTGATAAAATTTATGTGCCATGGAACTGTAAGAAGGCATAATATAAAATAGCTGGTTGCCTACTTCAATTTACAGTCTGTTAATTTCAGTTCCTTCTATGTTTCCATTGCTGCTTGAGTTCCTTTAAACAGAAAATGGGTGAATGCACTATTGTTTCTTTGTTATTTTCTGAAAATAACCTTCCCTCACCCCCCTTGAAACTCTCAGGGTGGCCAGTTATACAAGACAGAACATTCAATCTCAATTTTATCTAAGGGTTGATGAGAAGATGGCTTCTCTAGCAACGCCTGGCTATTAAAGCTATTAAACATCATCCACTTCATCAGAAGCTGAGGATGTACAGCCTTATGTAAGATTGGCCATTACAGAACATAACAAGTCTCATTCTTTGCTCTCTTCTTCCTTTCCCCTTCTCATGACTCTGAAAAAAATATTGACAGTCAGGAAAGGATTCCTCATATCGATGTTATTGTGTACGTGTGTTTTCAAAGCTTTCAGCTACTTATACTATAAAATATTAAACAACTGTACCAAGTAGCATATGCACATGAGTTCTTTTTTCCTGCAAAGGCTTATGATGTTATGTGCTCTCAGAGCAGAATCCCGGTCAGAAAAAAGAATAAAATTAATTACATATTTATAAGTCATTAATTCATCACTAAACACAGCCCACATTTCTTCTTGTTAGTACCCTTCTTTGATTAAGTGGACACTAGTATTTTGTTTTACATTGAACAGACTTTAATAAAGCCCAGCACCTTTACTTGAATATGGAATCCTGATCCATTTAACAAAAGCTGCACAAAGCAAGTGGAGGCGAGTTACAAAATTACAGCCTGGTATGATGTATTGTACAGCAACCAGAATGATTTTGCTTAGAAAACAATGTCTTGTTTGCTTCTGAATATTGATAAATATATCAGTAAATAGTCTGCTGGATGCAACTTAATGAATGCTTTCTACAGTGAATGTGTATCAACTTGTTCACTGTCTGCAATCCACTCTCCAGGAGTAATAAAATTCCATTCATAGACTTTCTTCCCAGATCAGAGGGAATGTGCAAGGTAGTACAAGGGAAGAAGAATTGTTTTGAAGCAAGTTAAACTACCTAAATGATTCATGCTACAGCAGAGATTCTACTGGCATATTAATAGGTAAGAGTTTGTTTGATCCTATGTGGCATTCTTTATTCTCAAGAGCCAATGATTCATTGTTCTTACAGCAAGAGCACCATTAACTGCTACAACTAAAATTGCATAAGTCTTTACATTTTAAACTCTGGGTTTCATTTGCTCATAGCTTTCTAGAATGTTCAGCTTTTAAGCTGAACTTTTTCATGCTTCATCTTGTTGGAATATGTTTTTTGCTTGGTTGATTTGTTAGTCTGAGACAAAATTGTTCTACTTTGGAGTATAAGAAGAGTGAATAAAAAATTATTTCTCTCTGACAGCGTATGTCTACACTGATGGTGGCCAATTCGCCGCTGTCAGATCAATTTTTCTGGATCAACTGAGCAGTCAGTAAAGAAATGCTCGATTGATCTGGAAACTGATGTACTAAAACTACCTCCTTGAGGGTATGTCTATATTAATAGTGGGAAATGTGCTGCCATTAGATCAATTTCCCTGGATCAAGTGAGCAGTCAGTAAAGATATGCTCAGTCAATCTGGAAATCAAAGAAGCAGAACGATCCCCTCATGTGGTGTAGTGCTAAATTTATCGGACTGTATTCCCCGGCTGTGCCAACCAGTGAAGATGGCATGCTAAAGAGGAGTTACAAAGCCCACAGGAATTACGCAAGATATTCTGTGTAGAATTTGGCTAGAAAATGCACGGCTCAGAGATGCTGCATGTGTTCATAACCAGCTTAGCTGAATGTAGACAAGCATACAGAAAGTGGGGCTGGGGCACAGGCTCTACAAAAGCCTTGGGGTCAGTCCCTAGACCTGCTAAGGGAGGTCTTCTGCTACACTGGAAAGTATGCAGACAGAAAGGTTGGCGTGATGCACCTTAGAGGTGCCACAGTTCTTAAGTCTTCTGTCTGAGGTACTTTTGTGGCACCAGTCACCATCCCCCTCACAGTCCTTGATATATTTATCATCTCAATAACCCTCTTCAGTGAGTACATGTCATTATACCCATTTAACAGAGAGGGAACTGAGGCAGAGACTAACGTACGTTGCTGTGTAGTAGAGGGGTTCCTTCTTGCAGGCTTCCCAATGCAGTTGGACAGGGCATTTGAGTCATCTCTGACAAAATCATTTAACATTATAGAACACAGATGCATGTGGTTTTGCAGCATACAGTTGTCAGGAGAGAAAGAGGTTCATTCTCTGTTCTGGTCAATTAAAGATGCAGACAGCAGGAGGAGAATTACAAGTTTATTAGCACCCAGAACTACTAGGTGCGGCCGGCCCCCAAGGACCGTTTTCCTCTTGTATTTATTACAATACACAAGTCTATTGAATTACATTCAAGGTTTCCAAAAATGGTTAAACACAGAAAAACTACAGCTTATTGGTTAACAATGTATCTATGATGCGATTACGCGGTGTCAGGCCATGGGGGAGGTATAGAAACTATGACCTTATTAGGGGAAAACTAAGACCCTTTACGCTTCATGTAAAGGCAGGTGAAAAGCCTAAATGAGGAGTGGGTTGCTATGCGGTTATACCAGGTGTTTGCGGTTATTATATCTAAAGCTTTTAATGTAGGAGTTTTCTTGTTATTCTAGTTTTGGCTTTCCATCATGGCTTCGCTTTGGGCTACAGTTGCTAACGCAGACCTGCCTAAACTAAAATAGCTGCATGCTTTGCTTGAGTTGCTTGGTTTCATATTTAGCTTAGCTTCATTTCACTAGGCTGCCTATCAAATTTTCTCTATACAGCATTGAAAAGGTGGAGTGTAGCTCCTTCATTCCACATGTCTTCATGGTGTACACTCCTCCCCCTTCCTCTCCAAACCCATTCAGTCTTTTTCAAAAATGGGGAAACCCATTGGAAACTGCACCTGAAACAAACAAGGAGTCCTGTGGCACTCAAAGACCAACAAATTTATTTATTGCATTAAGACAACATTGAGTTATATAGCTAAAGATTTAAAAGGTAACAAACTTCACAAGCTGCAGGTGTAACCTTTACCAGGCTCCCTTCTTTGTATGGTGTGTTTGCATTAAGTGCCTGGTTACATGCTATTAAATAATATAATATTGTATATTAGCTGGGCCTCAGGACCTCCCCAGTTTATGAGGGGAGACATCCCTTGCTAGGCTTCCTACCTTAAAAGTCTACAGCATGCTCCTCCCCATTTTTGACTGTAGGATTGGTGGGGTCAGGATCACGATACTGCATCCCCCATATCTTTTCCATGCCCTTTTGATAGCTAGTGCCTGTGTGGTTTTAGGTAGGAGCAATTCTTACACTCAAGGGAGCACTGACAATGCATTTATACACAAGACACTATTCAGGGTGGGAAAGGAAAAATTTCTTAAATCCTATTTGGCGGCTCGCACAGTGTCAGGAACAACCTGTCCTTGACAGAGAAATTTGTCTCTGGGTCAGACTGCACCTTATATCCTCAGTATTAACAAGGCTGTCCCATTCTTAATAAGAGCAGCCCTGCCCATGGTTACATTTGGATACAAGCAGGAGCTCAGCTTAAGCTTTTGGCTACCAGACCAGAGAACATCAACCAGACAAAACTCTGCAGTCAGCTATACACAGTGGCACTCTGCTCTCCTTACTTGCACAGACCTACCAGGGTGTCAGTGGAAGAGCTGTGCATAGAAAGGAAGGAGTTAAAATTTGCAACATGGGGCTGAAAGTAAAAATTTTGCTTTAAATAATATACTAAATACTGCAAACACAATAGAAACAAGTTATTCAATAATTCCTTGACTATTCTCCTCTTCAAGCAAGTCATATTCCACAAAAATCTATTATGAGCTTCATTTTTTCTCCCCATAATTATAGATGGATGTGGTGCTTGTTTTGTGATGTGCTTCGGAGCACTTTGTTGTAATTTCAGGAGAAGAGAGCTGAAACCATGCATCCTCTACACAATAGCCAAACAGTAAAAACATTCTTATGAATTTCAAGCTGTGGAAACAAGCTGTTAAAGGATTATATGCATAACTGGAACATAATTAGCATGGCATTTCTTAGCTGAAAACAATACAACGATTGGGACCTGTTCTGCATTTTAATATCCATAGCTTGCACTTCATGAGGTGCAGAAGGGTCTGCCCACTCCACAGTGCCTTAGGAGCACAGAAGAATTATAGTCAGCGTGGAAACAAAAGCATTAGTTCAATCCATGCCAAATATAGTTGGCCTGTATGCCTACCTACAATACCTGCCACACTTCGCTGTAGCAGTGCAACATATCAGTTCTTGCCACAGGTAGTTCCAAGTCAGAACCCTGCTTCTCAAATCCTCTATCATGAGTTTATTTTTCAAAGAAAGGTTTCACATACTGTGATACGTTGAATTCAGTGTAATGTAAATAACTCATAAAATAGTCATGTCTACTGCACCTTTGATCTGTCCGTACTGAATCCAAACAAAAATAATAAATTATGCTATATAGAGAGGGATTTGGCAGCAATGATTTTAAGATTTACCTATATTTTACTTTAGAAGTGACAATAATTCAATTAATATAAAAACTCTGTGGAAAATTATCATCCACTTTTTCCCTAATAAATAGTGCTAATGGTTTGCAAAGCTTCTGTAAAGTTTCTAAGAACAAAAGTGGCCTTCTGGCTAATATTTATAATGTAAACCATATACATGTAAGAAAAGGATTGGGTAAAAATTGATAAAAATCAATTTAAAAGACAGGGATAAATATGAATTCTTGGCTGTATACTATTAAATTTATTTAATCAGTTTTGTTCACTGTGGAAACAAATAAAGTAAAATATATTGTATTTAATTGCTAATATGTAGGTGGGGTTTTATTTATGTCGGGCTTTCATCACTTTCTTTTTAGCAACTTGACTACATTCTCTTATCTTACCTTTCTGACAACCTCTCTTCCTCTGCCTGTGAAATTAAATAACTAGGATCATTAAAAATTGTTTGACTTCAATAAAAATATTAGTAACTGAATTTCAACTCATTAACATTTATTGTATTTTATCAGACTGATGATTTCGCTGTATTGACTATGTCTACACACAACTTCCCTTTGAGCACACTAGTGACATTATTCCATAATGACAGACAGAACATTTTGTACATTATAGTTCTTTAATGGAACTGGGCTAAGACAGGATGGCTTCCCTGTGCATATAGGAACCTTCCATATGATCCTGAAAACTGCGTGCTCTTAAGCCCATATCCTGTTTACAGCCAGTAGAGTGGCTGCAGAGCTATTCCAACGAGGTTACTTCAGGGATTAAGTTTTTCATTTCTAGCATCTGACAAAGTGGGATTTTGTCTCACAGTAACTCATGTGATAAATGGAAATGTTAGTCTTTAAAAGTGCCATAGGACTCCTTGTTTGTTTTGCTGAACTAGATTAATAAGGCAACAGTACGTCTCTGGGACTTATATATGCAGTAATGTCTTCTCCCATGCAACATTTTCCCATATTATTCCCTTTGATAAGCATGTGCTGCCACAAAAGGGGTTACATGAAGCATTTTCTGTGCTATACAGGGAGTGCACAACCAACATATTTGGGGCCTGATCTAACTACTGTTGAAATCAATGGCAAAAGATCAGGTCCTTGAGCTTTACAAGGTAGATAATACCTAGTAAATACCCTGAAGGAAGAACATTTTTCCCTTTTAAGAAAATATGCACAGTGAGATAATAGTTTAGTTGCTTGTACTTTAGGTGTTGACCACCTGCCATAAAGCAGGCTTGTCCAATGAGCAGCCCGTGGGCCAGAATCTGCCTCTTAAAGGGCTCTAATTTGGCCTGTGGAGCCACTGCAAGCAGTTGTGTGAGCTGTGCAAGGCTAGGTGTCCCAAGTCCTGTGTCAGGAGGTCCGCCCACCACGGGAGGTAGAGCAGGGTACTCACTAACACGTCTTGAAGGAGAGGGAACAAGTGTTGTCTGGGCCAGTCCGGGGCTATCAGGATGATGAGTGCCTCATCCGCGAGGGCCTTCAGAAGCACCCGGTGAATCAGAGGAATCAGCGGAAGGCATACATTAGGGCTCCCGACCAGCTGAGGAGGAAGGCATCAGTGAGAGACCCTTTCTCCCAGCCTCGAAGGGAGCAGAACCGAGGGCATTTGTGGTTCTGCACTGTGGCAAAGAGGTCGATCTGAGGGGTTCCCCATCTGGTTGTCAACATGGAGAAAATCTCGTTGTGGAGGGACCACTCGTGATTTGCCAGTGGCTTTCTGCTGAATGAATTGGCTATGCCGTTGTCCACCCTGGGAAGATGGGCAGCAGTTGGTGTGAAGTGATGGTCTATCGCCAGTTGCCAAAGCTTGGTCCCTTCGTCTCATAGTGCCGAGGAGCGGACTCCCCCCTGGTGGGTTTGTGTAGAACACAGCTGCTGTGTTATCTGAGAGGATCTGGACCACTCTGCCCTGGATCTGGTCTAGGAAGGTTATGCAGGCCAGTCTGATGGCCCTGAGCTCCTTCACATTTATGTGGAGGAGACTGTCTTCGGGGCTCTAGACACCTTGTGTGGAGAGGCCCCTGGACAGGTGGGCACCCCACCCTGAGTTGGAGGCGTCCGTTATCAGGGTCACTGCAGGCTTGGACTCCCTGAACAGAATTCTCCCCATCGCGAAGTCAGGGTCTCTCCAAATTTGGAGGGACTCCAGGGCATGCTGGGGTACCGAGATTACCTTGTCTAGGAGGTCCCTTTCTGGTTGGAAGCTTGTGGTGAGCTAGAGTTGGAACGGTTGCATCCGCAGGCGGGCTGTTCGGATTACCGATGTGGCTGCTGCCATGTGCCCCAAAAGCTGCATGTTATCTGCATGCTGTGGTCAGCCTGGGCGCCTGGAGCTCTGTGATGATGGTGCAGATGGACCAAAATCTTGACAGGGGCAAGGATGTGGTGCCTTATCGGGCGTTTAAGCATGCCCCAATGAACTCTATGTCCTGAGTGGAGCAAAGCTTGGACTTCTCCAAATTTATGCGGAAGCCCAGGAACTCGCACAGGTTCATTACCACATTGACATGGTCTTGTACTTGTTGAATTGACTTGCCCACTATGAGCCGGTCATCTATGTAGGGGTAAATTCTTACACCCCTCCTGCGTAAGAACGCTGCGACTGGTGCGACACACTTTGTGAACACCCTGGGGGCTAGCGATAATCTGAAGGGGAGGGCGGTGAACTGGTAATGGCATTATGCCACTACAAATCTAAGGAATCGCCTGTGGTGGGGCTGAATAGCTATGTGAAAGTAAGCATCCTTTAGGTTGAGGGCAGCAAACCACACTCCTGGGGACAGGGACGGAATGATCTGCGGTAGGGAGATCATGCGGAATTTTATTTTCTTTATGTTTCTGTTGAGTGCTCTAAGATCTAGAATGGACCGCAGGTCCCTGTTGGGTTTGGGAACAAGGAAGTAGCAGGAATAGAACCCTTTGCCACGTTCCCCCTTGGGAACCTTTTTGATGGCTCTGAGGGAGAGTAACTTCCAGCATTTGGCCTCAAGCTTGCCTAGAAGATTGGGATTCTCTGGGATTATGTGAGGGGATGGTTTTCTGTCCTGGGGGGTTGAGAGGAACTGAATGAGGTATTCTCTGGCCACTGTGTCAAGGACCCACTGGTCTGACGTGACTCGGGTCCATCGTGGGACAAAGTGGCGGAGGCGGTGGGGGAAAACACAGGTTGTGGAGTGCTGCCCTCGGGGGGGACTATCAAAAACGCTGTTTGTGGCCCAACGAATGGTCTGACCCCTGTCCGCGCCGTCCCGACTGGGAGGTGCCCAGCTTACTCCCTTTACCTGATTAGCTTTTATGCTTGTCCAGGTCCCCGAGGTGACGCTGGGGAAACTGGAGAGATCTCAGAAACTGGGTCTGCAGTTGCAGCTGTTGTTTCAGTTGCTGTAACTGCTGTTGTAGCTGGTGCGACCTCGAGGAATGCCTAACAGGTTGAGGAGTGTAGATCCCGAGGGACCTCAGTGTAGCCCTCGAGTCCTTCATACCATGCAGCTTCGCATCTGTGGAAGATGCGAAGAGGTTGGGGCCTTCAAAGGGAATGTCCTGGATAATCTGTTGCATCTGCATGGAGAGACCAGAGTTCTGGAACCAGGCCAATTGGCGTATCACCACTGCCGATGCCATTATACGTGCGGCTGTGTCCACTGCATCCCAGGTTGCCACGAGCAGATCCCTGGACGCTCTCTCTCCCTCATCCAGCATCGCCTCGAAGTCTCTCAGGCAATCTTCAGAGATGGCTGGCCAGAGAGTCTGTAGAGCTTCCCACAGGTTGAAGATGTAGAGCACCATCAAGGCTGAATGATTTGAGATGCACAGCTGGAGGGTGGCAGAGAAGTAGACTTTCCTGCCCAACAGGTCAAATCTTCTCGCCTCTTTGTTCCCGGGCATGGTGCTAGGTTGACCATGTCTCTCCCTTTGGTTGACTGCGTCAACCACCAGGGACCCTGGGGCCAGGTGATGAAACAGGAAGGGGAAACCTTCCGGGGAGACAGAGTATTTCTTGTCTGCTACTTTGGACACTGGTGGGATCGAGGAAGGTGTTTGCCAGCATTCCTGGATGATGTGGAATACCCCAGCGTGCAAGGGGATTCCGACCTTAGCCAGCGTGGCTCGATGTCACACATTGGAGAGAGAGTCATCCTCCACCTGTATCACCCCTAGCTTGAGTTTCAGGTTCGCCACCATGCAGCGGAGAAGGTCCTGCTTGACCGAGGATCCCCTTCGCGGTCATCAGACATGTCAATTAATCGCTCATCGGGCAATGAAGATAAAGCAGCCCTTGATGTGCTTCATTGGGTAGAATCAGGGTCTAGCTCATCGTCGGAGAAATCCGAAGACTCCGGTCTGGCGAGCAGGCGTAACAGGAGGAGGTGTCATCTGCTATTGCGTTCAGCCAGTCAAGGGTCCAATTCATTGTGCGGGGACCTCGACGGCAGCATAGGCGTCATGAGGGGAGCAGGTGCCTCCCCTGATGGGTGCCTTTGCCTTGAGCCCGGCGACATGGAGCTTTTCCAGGCTTGCTCTCTCAGGCACTCCTCCTGGGGGGGCAAGAAGGGATCTTCCAAGGACGACCTGGATGACTTCCCCCCCAACAGTCGGCAGTCCGGTACCGAGAGTTCCTCGGAGGAGCGGTGAGGCTGAGCTGTAGAACTTGGGCCCAGTACCCAGTTTGACGGTGCCGGCTCGGAGAGAGGTGAAGAGGCCCGGGATGGTGTCAGCATTGGTACAGGTGTTGCCGGTACTGAATCCGACGGTACCAGAAGTGACGGCAACAGAAGCGGAGTTATCAGCAATAGTGCCGAGCTTGACAACGGTGCCAGACTCGTGGGTGGTGCTGAGGGAGGCGGTGCCATTGTGACCAGTTGCCTCTTATTTTGCACTGAAGCCGGAGCCCTACCTGGGGTGGCTGGGAGGCTACCGGAAGACTGGCAAGGTCAGTGCCTAGGAGGTACTGTGGAGGGCCGAGATTTTGGGCCCAGTACCAGAGATTGGCAGGAGTCTTGAGCTTGGGCCGATCGAGGGTCCGGCGGAGTGCTGGTGGCTCGGCCACTTTCGAGCGGAGCGGTTCCGGTCCCCAAAATCAGGCGGAGGCGATGCTTCCTTTCCAGCCAAGTCCCCTGCTTGAAGGATCGGCAAATGAGGCAGTCTGTTGTGAGATGGGACTCACCCAAACAAGCAAGGCATTTCTCATGTGGATCGTCCTTTGGGAAAGCCTTGCAGCATCCTAAGCATGGCTTGAAACCTGGCATTTTGAGTTTCGCACAAAAAAAGACAGGCCCTTGCATTTCACAAGATAACGCTGATCTGAAGCGATGCTGATGGTGGAAAAAGGAACCGGGAGGGTCAGGGTCACGGTCACCTATATAGCTGAGGTGTGGGGGGGGGGGAAGTTGGCTGTGCGTCCTGACCTGACAGGCTAACACTAAAGACTTTCTGAGCTACCGTGTGCTGCGGCACGTAGACACCTGTAACTGAATGATGTGAGCAGTGCTCGAAGGAGAAGCTGACCAGCAGAACACAATCGGGATCTGTGAAGCCCCTTAGTAAATCTGCTCTTTCATGAGAGCAAACAAGGAAGTCCTGTTCATTAGCTATATTCTATTTTAGTGTGTTTGTGTTCTACGTACAGCGTATCACAAACTATATGACAATAAGTTGGTATAGGCTGATGTTAGTTTTGTGTTGACAAGGTAAACCACTTCTCATTTAAGACTAATTTTATTTTAATTTTTATTTATTTTATCTGTTAAAATATTATATTACAAGGTAGTTCTTCCAAAAAAATTTCCATGGAGACTGATTCACAATAGATTTTGTTTATCATTTCTTCTCACACATTGTGTTAGGTACTTATTTCAGCAGTTTTCATTATGTTAAGCAAGAAGTCTATTAAAGGTAAGAAAAAATGGTGATGTGCCAGCATCTGAAGTAACTTCAGTTGAAGGCGAATTTCAAGTAAGAAAATATCTTACGTTGCAATGACTGAATCTAGTTTAATGGGCCACAAAGTAATATAGCAAGCTACATGTAATTTGTTCCACTATGTGTTTCAATGAAGATTGCATTTATTATGGTAGTGCAAGGCATCTTCTTTTGCAACACTGCCAAAGCTTGTCACTGTGAAAACCTCTACTAGAATTTCCTAATGACTGTGTGTGGTTTACAGAAAGGACATTTTTTCTATGAGGGAGTTTGCCATTTCCTCGCTGAGAAGTCTCATCATTTTGGGCTAAAAAGGCCTAGACATATTCAGTTGATAAAAGAAAAAATTGGTATAGGCTGAATATCACAAAGAAGCCAAACAGGAAGAAATATTAGATGATGGAATAACTTCCTGGGGAATTGGTGCCAGCCTCATTATCAGAATAATTTAAATCTGGAGAATATGCTCTAAACAATAGGTTTTTATTGGATGTAAACACCAAGAGCCTTACTTAAGGCTCCAAAAAGAGAGAGGGGAAGCAGTGTGGAGACTGCTAAATGGGTGTATATAACAAGAAGTGCTGGGATTAAATAAAGAAAAAAAAGATGACTTTTTCAAGAGAAACTTAGTGACAATAAAATCTTAGAATAGTTTTTCTGGTTATACAGTGGAGCAAATCACATGAAAGATTTAAAATCAGAGTGAATAAGATACTAAAAAGTACACAGTAGGGAATTATTCTTCCCTGCTTGTTGGTGGAGTTTTGTCTCCTTCAGTGTTCTCTAGTGACAAACACAATTCTGCACAGGAAGACCCCTGCAAATTATGTAGCACTCAGAGCTACTTGTAGAGAAATGTATGTGGGTTGGCACTGAAGTCAGTGGAGGTCCATTTGTTCTGATTCAGTCACAGGATCAGGACCTTAATGCTTATGAGGCTATGAAAAAAAATTTTCACTGCAAAATGACAGGGCTTTTTGTAGACAGGGAACAACTGTTTACTTCTGAGGAATAATTGGAGGCGAGAATGATAAATGGTTTGATTTTTCACATACCCCTGAAAATGTGCTTTTCTTTCATCAATGGTGAGAAAAAATTTTCACACAGCTTTACACCTATTATTTTCCCCAGCTCATCTCTTTAACAATCTCCACACATACCCTGTATTCACTCTGAACATTTTACCATTTTCTGTATCTACTGCATTTTTCATTAAACAAACATTTATTTTAAAACATTTCAGATTTGTTCTTCTAAGAAGTCTCTTTTCATTTGAATCAGACTTAGGAATCAATAAATTAAGGGACATGTGTGGGAATCTGAAATTTTTTACTGACCTCCATAAGAATCAGTCTTCAGAATTAAGTACCTCCACTGGGTCTGATCCCACAGAAAGTTTTGCCAGTGAATGGACCGCTAGACTGGTATATTACATTGATAGGTATACTATAAACTATACTAGCCCTCTGCCTCTAAGTATAGAGGTCTGTCAGAAACAAGACTAAGCACTACATTTTCTTGGCACTGCATTGAGTCTTACTTGTACACTTCTCATTCAAGGGTATAGGGGACATTTAGGTAAAACTCCAAGTACCACATTAAAAGTGTAGGGGAATATCTTTAAAGCCAAATGACACCTGGAAGTATTTGGTTACATACCCTCTTGGATTCAAACCCAGTTATTCATATGTCAATTTTATAATTACCACCAAAAAAGCAAAGCAAGGAGGACAAAAACTTCTCTGTCTCCCATTGATATGAAGGGCTGAATAAAGTGGAACTGATGATTTCTGACTGCATGTTCAGACAAGATGTGAAATCCTGTTCTCACTGAAATCAAAACTCCCATGTATGTAAATGAGGCCAGGATTTAGCACTATAAGGGCCCCTTCCATTGTAGGATGGGCAGAACTCAAGAGAAGTGCTGCTGTTTGGATTCACTCAATATCTCCCAGGGGCCTGAAACTGGTGAGCAACCAAAGTGCAGGATATAGCAACTCTGAAAAGCAGTCATTACATAGCATTACTATCACAGAGATCTTTCACCATTAGAACATCTCTTCCTGGCTGCTCATCCTTGCACCCTGCCACCGCTCCCCAACTGGGGGTGCTCTCCCTTCATGACTTAGCCCTCGAGCCAGGGGCCTATGATACTTCCCTTTGGGGGTCCCAAAGTGGCACTAGACAACCATCCTTGGCAGTCTTCTGTGCCACTGCCTGGCCAGTCCCAGTGCCCCCAGCCACTTCTCCCAGGGGAACCTGGGCCCATCCACTCCTTTAGGTTCCAGCTCAGGAACCCTACAACCAGCAGCCAAGGTCTGCAAGGTCTTAGTTATTGCCACTGTTCCCTGGCTGATCCTATTGCACTTCTATAAAGCTTCTTCTATGCCTCTCTCTAGGTATGTCATTCCCTCAGGACTAGTCAATTTCCAAAGGGATAGCCGGGTTAGTCTAGTCCAGTAAAAAAACAACAAGCAGTTGTGTGGCACTTTAAGACTAACAGATTTATTTTTTACATGAGCTTTCGTGGGAGAAGATCCCACTTCCTCAGATGCTTCGAAGATGGGTGAACTTACAGAAAGGAATGAAACTAAATGCAAGGGGGTGTAAAACATAGGATCAGGTCATAAAGTAACAGCAAATCAGAGCAGTTTACAGGCTCAAAGAATGGGAAGCCTGAAGTCAAATTACCCTTTGTAATGGGAAAAGAACCCATAGTCTCGAGACTATTTGACTTCAGGCTTCCCATTCTTTGAGCCTGTAAACTGCTCTGATTTGCTGTTACTTTATGACCTCATCCTATGTTTTATACCCCCTTGCATTTAGTTTCATTCCTTTTTGTAAGTTCACCCATCTTCAAAGCATCTGAGGAAGTGGGATCTTCTCCCACAAAAGCTCATGCAAAAAATAAATCTGTTAGTCTTAAAGTGCCACACAACTGCTTGTTGTTTTTTCCTCAGGACTAGAACACCAGCATTTCTATTCTCCCCCTAGGTTCCACCTTTTGTGCTCTACAGCTAGAAAGTATTTGCAAACTTCCACTGCTACTTCCTGTTGGCCTAGCTTTGTCCTTTTCAGCTGGGGCTATTTCCTATCAGCAGTGGTTAAAGTATAATTTGACGGGTTCTGGAACCCTCCTAATCTCTGGGCCCCCTTCATGCATGTGTGGGCTCCACTTATCTTATGGGTGCAAAACAAGCTGCTTGGGCCCTACCAGCTCTTTCCTCACAAATGAAGCACAGCCTCAAATCCACATCACCCCAACCTTGTCCACTAGTGCCCACATCAGACCCCTTTTTCCTCATGTCCTCCTCAGCCTCCATCCCCATTCCCTTGGCATTGTGCCCCCAAGTCCTCACTCCAGCCCTCCTAAAACCCAAGTCCTTATTCCACCCCCTTCGGTCCCCCAAACTCTTCCACACCTCCCCAGTCCTCTCCATCCCTAGTCTCCACTTCAGCCCCCCAACCTCCTCTGTGCCTCCCCAGCCTCCCACCCAGTCCCCGCTGTAGCCCCTGCCGAGTTACCCATCCTGGCCAGGGGACAGTGCATTCCCATCCATAGAGGGAGCTCAGGAGAGGGTCAAGCAGCACCTGTGTTCCCGAGGCAGGGCTGTGTCCTGGGAAGCTGCCTGGGGGTCACATATACCGTGTCCCTCCCCTGCTTGCCCTCTAGCCTGGCAGGACTATGCATCAAGTCTTGGCTTCCCCCCACTGTGGCTCAGCCCCTGCTTCCCCGCGGCCCACTTGCCACTGCCAAGTTTCCCATCATGGCCCAGGGGCAGTGCATTTTCCCCCATAGGGGGAGTTCAGGAGGAGGCGCAGGCAGTGCCTGTATTCACCCTGGGGCAGGGCTATGTCCTGGGAAGCTTCGTGGGGGTTGCACATACCCTGCGTCCCTCCTCTGCCTGCTTTCCAGGCCAGGAGCCCCATGGGGAGAGCTGGGTGTTGGCTGACACCTCGGCTGATTCACAATGGTGGCCCTGCCCCCCTACTGTGCAGCTAGGCTGGGTACCTTGTACCCAGCAAAAAAACAAAACAAGGAGTCATGTGGCACTTTAAGACTAACAGATTTATTTTTCGCATGAGTTTTCGTGGGAGAAAATCCCACTTTGCCAGATGCTTCGAAGATGGGTGAACTTACAGAATGGAATGAAAATAAATGCAAGGGTGTATAAAACATAGGATGAGGCCATACAGTAACAGCAAATCAGAGAGCAGTTGTTAGATTCAAACCATGGGAAGCCTGAAGTCAAAGTACCTTTTGTAATGGGAATTTAGCTTGCATATTAATATTTCACAGAATTTAGATTGCATATTAATTGAAGTTCAGCTGTTTCTCTTTGAAGTCCTGATGTCCCACCCACATCTCTGACGAGGGTCGTTAACAAATCATTTATTGAGTGATTAGAAAGATGGAAGTGCTCAGCAGCTGGTTTCTATGCCATCATGTGCCAGAAATGCCCCAACACCTTATTTTTCTCAGAGCCAAAGTTCGAGGCTGACAGCCAGTGACAAGAGCCACAGCAGAGCCCTAAGTGCTCCTGGCACAAGCCCCGTCCCCTCAGAGGCTGTTCTTAAATCCTAAATCCATCTACCAATCAGCAGGCATTTCTTTCGCACCCAAACTGCCCTCTCATAGACTTACATGTCGAAAGTTCTGGCATCTTGCACTCGGCACACCACTGGCGGCCATGTTGTCTTGTTGCTGGCAGACCTCCTGCTCCTGACAGCCTGCCAGCAGACACTGCACTTCAACCAACAACAGGGGTCACACAGCTTCCTTACACAATGCAGTGCTGCAGAGGAACCACCACAAGTTTTAGCTTCCCATTATAACATCTCAAATTTCTTAACAATCATTCAGAATACATTAAAACACATCAAAATACAAGGTAACAGTCTCCATAGCATATACAACAAATAAGCTAAAATCACCCCAACAGCCCTATTATTTTATTTTTAGGGGCCCCTGAACACTGGCCTTAAAAATTTGTGGGACCCAGAACAGCATTCCAATGCGCTCCCCCTTACTTTAACCCTTGCCTACCAGGATTTAATTATTCTGCCTATTTCCCCTCAGGTGTGGCCTACAAGTTAATTAGCCCCCCTTCTCAGTCTTATTAGCACTTTCAAGACTGGTGTGAGTCTAACAACCTATTACAGTTCCTGATACTCCTAAAACTGGAGAGTGGAATGGGAGAGGAAAATTACTTTAACTCCTCTGGAATAACCCAGTAGAAAGTCCATGTGCTCTCTTGGCACAGTTAGTAGAATTTTCCCTTAGCCATTAGAATACATGGAACTAAATGCAATGTAAAAAAGACAAGTTACTGGTTTTAAAATATTTGATATCCTGTACAGTTCCCTTTATCAAAAGATTCATAAGTAACAGCATGTCTTGCCTAAGGGATTATTTTATACCCACCATCAGCACACTGCAAAATGTAGTATAAGAGCCTCCAGAGATCCATCAGCTAATAGTAAAATAGCTAATTTCAATCACTTGACTAGGAAAGTGAGTTTATTGTCTTGCACAAGTTGTTTTGCAATATTAAAGTTATTCCTTTTTTATATGTGTCTAGCAATGTAGGTTTTATATCTTATCTTCTCTACAAGATGAAAGTGCTAGGGTCTGACGCCTAAGCAGATAGTGACACTCAAGAAACTTTGCTACCTGAATAACATGACCCTACAGCAAATATTCTGCCTCAAACATAAAGGGTGAACAAATTTAATCCAAGCTATTTTTGTTGCAAGTTTTAAGGAGCAGCTAACCAGATGATATAATTTGAACTATAATTATTATTCAGTTAAGTATATTCCTAAATCATTTTCATCCTTTTGTTTCTGAATAACGATATGCCCTAAATGCCATTACTGTATGCAATGCATTTTGACAATCTTTTAACTGCAAAAATTCAATCAGTTCTTGAAAAAATTGCCCATGAAATTAGATAAAGAAGCAGAGATGAGATAGATCAACATATGACTTCCACAGCTTGACAGTTCCCAATGACAGAAACAAGGATGGTTTATTATTGTGAAAAATTCTTACCAACACAACATTACAAGAGGGAGGTTTGTGCCTGCTTGAAACTCTGATATTAACAAGACATACCCATGACAGTATGAACAACCTCAAGCTTTGAACACAATATAATGGCTAGAATATGTATTTAAATTATTAAGTGATAAACTAGGGACAAATTGTCTCTGTCATTCTACCTACTGTGCCAAGTACACAAAGAAAGCAAAAAGGCATCATTGTGAGCTATATTTTCCAACCTAGAAGCTCTTAGGGAAATTACAGGTTCTGCAGAATTTCAACCCCCTTTAGTACTAACTTGTGTTAAAGTAGAAAAGGAAAGATCCTTTGTATTTGCTCTCTTCACAGAAACTACAACTTATATTTAGTCAAAATACTGTTGCTAATTGAGAATAAATTACTCTATAAATCTAAGCCTCCAATCTTCCTTTATTGTGGCATTCAGTTTTTACTCTAATGTCAACATGTGCAAAATAGGATTTGGTGGATGGGTCAAAATGTTGAAAAGATGTCACTTGCTCTGATCCAAAGATCCAAAACAAAGAATACTCACAGAATTCCTTCCTGGAGTTCTTGACACATCTGATTGTAATCCTTGCTGCAATATTCATGAATTTTTAAAAATATTTTAAGTCATGGTACTCAATTACAGACCCATTTTAAGCAGCCAAGCATACATGTAACTGCATAATTTAGAAAAGCAAGATGTCTTGGTTAAATATTTTTAGAAAGTCTAAAAGAGTCCACTACTTCAGAGTATGATGTTTCAAAAGAGAATATAATAAAAAGATAAAGAGTATCTGCAAATGATGAATCAAGGAAAAGTTATTTTAGAAAGAGAATTAATTTCTCTGTAACTTTGATTAGTTCAGAAGACATGAACATTAAAAACAAGGAGAAGACTGTGAGCTATCGAACACATCATTTACAGATGAGGGAAGTAATCAATGGATATCTTCTTTCATGAACTCTAAAATCTATTTTAATAGCACCTTTTTCAGAAATGTTATTCATTCTTTCATAGGGCTGATCTTCATTCCTTATTTTAGTTGTTTGCTTCTTACTACTTTATGAAAATTCTGCCCAAATTTCCTTTTTGGATATATAATCATCTCTTCAACATTGAATGATCTGTTTATTTTTGATTTTTTTGTTATCTTCCACCACCTTGGAATTGTAACCCTTCTGCCAGGGTGAGCTGGCAGAACAAGGGCCAGGTTCTATATCTAGGGGTTTCCAAATAATATTACAGCACCAACCGGCTTGAACCCCCACCCAGTCTTCTGGGAAACCATGAACTGTTCCCTGGGCACACCGAAGGGGTAATGCTTCCCTGCTTACAAGCACAAGTCTGATTGTAGTATACAGAACTTTTAATAGTAATAAAAACAGAATGTAAAAGGCCCAATAACAAAAAAATCAGCACTGATCTGGAGAATCAGTGCAAAACAGGTTCCCAACATGATCTCCAGGGTATCATAGGAAGTGTCTTTCACACCAGCTATCCACCAGTGCCACCCACTGATCACTCACGCTCCACTTTCACCATCTGCTGGCTCTACCTGCTGTCCGCTGGCTCCGCCCACTGGTCACTCATACCATCCAGCCCACTGCTGGCCACTCTCACCATACACCATCTTCATCCACCTGTCACTCTCTCCATCTGCTGCTCCTCTTCAGTGAGTCAGCTCAGAGTGAGGATTTTCCTCTTAGTGTTTTCAGCTCTTAAACCTCAAGTAGCTGCAAACAGCTTCTTCCATTAAAATAGCTAAGAAAGGCCTCATAAGAATCCTAGCCAGCTCTACCATTTGACAGTGGGGCCAGGGGGTGAGGCAAATACTCCAAGCATAACTCCACACAAAGCTATGGAACCCCCACCCCTGTCTTAACTTTTTCAGGCTGAAACAGGCAGTGGCCTTTCTTACAAGTTTCTTCTTTTTGCTAAGCATAGCTTTTACCCTTTAACTAACCTAACCAGAGTTTGATTAAGCAATAGAGTAGCAGATTACAAAAGACAGAATCTTATGCTTCTCTACAGCAGAATTACAGATATTGACAGATTTGTGATCAGATGAAACTAAATACCCATATTGCCCTGCAGCCATAGTGTGGCTATGCAAATATGTTTTGTGCTCCAGAAACTACAAAACCCATGCAGATTAGTTGCCCCCCCCCCCCGAAGCTGTTAGGCACAGCTTCTAAGCCTGCCTTACAGAATCATAGAACAATTTGGCTTGAAAGTACTTCTTCAATTAGAAGCTTACCAAATACACTGAACCTTTGTTGCTTTAACTTAGCCACAAAAAGCTGTGTGCCTCTCGTTAAGGTAATCTCATTTTGTGGCAAAAGGGATAGGAAACAGGGTGGTTTGTAGAAAACACTTTGTAATTTAGAGGAGCTCTGATCCAGACTGTAATCTCACTTGGGCAGGGACTGTCTTCCTATGTGGTTTGTACGGTGCCTCTCAATATTGCTGCAACAGCTATAATAGTATTAATTAATAATGAGCAGAAAAAGAGGATTTTGTAGAGGAAGTTATTTTGCCATCATAACTTTGCAGAGACTTTGCCAGCAAGAGCTAGAATTAATGCCTTCCTGTAGACAAATACTACTATTTCCCCTGTCATAGACTAATAAAACCAATTGCTTTTCCCTTCCTCCTTATAACATGACTATGAACTACAAATGAGTATCCTTACTCTATGCTAGAATCTTCAGTTGTTGGTTTTAGTGTGATTGTGACCTGTGATATACAGAAGTTTGGACTAGGCAATATAGTGGTCCCTTCTGACCTTAAATGCTATGCCCCTACAGTCTGGTCTATATCTAAAACTGAGGCTGACCTCACTATATTGTTCAGGACAATGAAAAATTTCATGCCCTGAGAGATGGAACTTGGGGGGTGCTGCGACTATAGCACCAGGAGTAAAAGAGAAGGTAGTTGGAACATGTGGGGGGAATCAAATAATTGTCTTAAATGTTCCACTGAAGCCCCAATGTGTGAGGAGAGTGGGGGAGGAGAACTCCAAGAAAAAAATGCAAGGAGGTATATGTAATAGAATTGAAAATCAAAATGACAAAGTAGGGCAATCAGCCAGGTATCTTAGGTGCCTATACACTAATGCAAGGAGCCTGGGAAAAAAGCAGGAGGAATTGGTAGTACTAGCACAGACAAGGAACTATGATATCATAGGAATAACGGAGACGTGGTGGGATAGTCTGCATGGGGGAGGAGTAGCATTATATGTAAAAGAGCTCTATGACTGCTCAGAGCTCCATTATGGAAGTGGAAGCATGCCTGTAGAAAGTCTGTGGGTTACATTGAGAGGGGAAAGCAACAAGGGGGATGTTGTGGTGGGTGTCTGCTATAGACCACCAGACCAAAAGCAGGAGGTGGATGAGGTGTTCTATGGACAACTAGCGGAAGCTTCTAGATCACAGGCTCTGGTGCTCATGGGGGACTTCAATTACCCTGACATCTGCTGGGAGGCCAATACAGCAGCGCATGTGCAATCCAGGAAGTTTTTAGAGAGTGTTGGGGACAACTTTCTAGTACAAATGCTAAAGGAACCAACTAGGGGCCTTGCACCTCTCGACCTGCTGCTCACAAACAGGGAAGAATTGATCAGGGAGGTAGACGCAAATGGCAAGCTAGGCAGTAGTGACCATGACATGGTTGAGTTCAGGATGCTCATTAAAGGAAGGAAGGAAAGAAGCAAAACAAAAACCCTGGACTTCAAAAACAGCAGATTTTTGGCTCCCTCAGGGAACTGATGGGCAGGATTCCTTGGGAAGCTAATCTGAAGGGGAAAGGAGTCCAAGAGAGTTGGTTATATTTTAAAGAAACCCTGCTAAGGGCACAGGAAGTTGCCATTCCAATTAGGAGAAAGAACAAACATGTGAGGCAGCCAGAATGGCTTAGCAGAGAACTCTGCTCTGAGCTTAAACATCAAAAGGAAGCTTACAGGAAGGGGAAGCTTGATCAGATGACCAAGGAGGCATATAAAGATATTCCTAGGGACTGCAGGGATAAAATCAGAAAGGCCAAAGGACAAATGGAGTTGCGGCTAGCAAGGGATGTAAAGGATAACAAGAAGGGTTTCTACAAGTATGTTAATAACAAGAAGAGGATCAGGGCTGGTGTAGGTCCCTTGCTGAATAGGGCAGGTATCCTTGTGACAGAGGATGAGGAAAAAGCTGAAGTGCTCAATGCATTTTTTGCTTCAGTTTTCACAGGCAGGGTCAGCTCCCAGCCCACTACCATGGGTATGGCAGATTGGAGAGAAGAAGAGAGGCCCTTGGTGGTGGAAGGTCAGGTTAGGGACTGCTTAAAGAAGCTGGATGTGCACAAGTCCATGGGGCCGGACGAACTGCATCCAAGGGTGCTAAGGGAATTGGTCAATGAGATAGCAGCACTGCTGGCTGTTATCTTTCAAAACTCATGGAGAACGGGGGAGGTGCCAGAAGATTGGAAAAAAGCAAATGCAGTGCCTATTTTCAAGAAAGGGAAAAAGGAGGATCCGGGGAATTACAGACCAGTCAGTCTCACCTCAATCCCTGGAAAAATGGAGCAGATTCTCAAAGAATCCATCCTCAAACACTTAGAGGAAAATAAAGTGATCAGGAACAGTCAGCATGGATTTACCAAGGGTAAATGATGCCTGACCAATCTCGTTTCCTTCTATGATCAGATGACTGGTTTTCTGGATGCAGCAAGAACCGTTGATGTGATATACCTTGATTTTAGCAAGGCTTTTGATACAGTTTCCCACAGCATTCTCATTGGCAAATTAAGGGAGTATGGGTTGGATAGGTGGACTGTAAGGTGGATAGAAAACTGGCTAGATCAACAGTTTCAGCGTGTAGGAATCAATGGTTCCATGTCTAGCTGGCAACCAGTAACGAGTGGTCAATGATCTGGATGATAGAATAGACTGCACTCTCAGTAAGTTCGTGGATGACACCAAGCTGGGGGGGAACAGGACACACATTGGAGGGCAAGGACAGGATTCAGGGAGACCTAGATAAATTGGAACAGTGGGCCCATAGAAATCTTATGAAGTTCAATAAGGACAAGTGTAAAATCCTGCACTTGGGATGGAAAAACCCCATGCACTGCTACAGGCTGGGGAACATTCAGTTATACAGCAGCAATGTAGAAAAGGACCTGGGGGTCATGGTGGATGGGAAGCTATATGATGAGTCAGCAGTGTGCTCTTGCTGCCAAAAAGGCCAATGGCATACTGGGCTGCATCAAAAGAAGTATTACCAACAGATCAAGGGATGTGATCATTCACCTCTATTCTGCACTGTTGAGGCCACATCTAGAATACTGTGTTCAGTTTTGGGCTCCCCACTACAAAAAGGACAGGGACATGCTACAGAGAATCCAGCAGAGGGCAACCAAAATGATAAAAGGGCTGGAGCACAAGCCCTATGAGGAAAGACTGAAAGCATTAGGCTTATTTAGTCTGCAGAAGAGAAGATTCAGGGGAGATTTGATAGCAGCCTTCAACTACTTGAAGGGATGCTCCAAGGAGGATGGAGCTCAACTGTTCTCGGTAGTAACAGAGGACAGAACGAGGAGCAATGGTCTCAAGTTGCGGTTAGGGAGGTCAAGGCTGGAGAGTGGTGAAGCCTTGGAATGAGCTGCCTAGGGGGGTGGTGGAGTCTCCATCTTTGGAGGTGTTTAAGGCCCGGCTGGACAAAACCATGACTGGGATGGTTTAATGGGAGTGGTCCTGCCTCTGGCAGGGGTTTCGACTAGATGACCTATGAGGT
Organism: Podocnemis expansa; assembly: GCA_007922195.1. Classification (NCBI taxonomy): domain Eukaryota; kingdom Metazoa; phylum Chordata; order Testudines; family Podocnemididae; genus Podocnemis; species Podocnemis expansa. The sequence continues at coordinate 29,294,887 of ML681964.1, read as the reverse complement.
CCCTTCCAACCCTATGTTTCTATGAGATGTAGTTAGATCAGTTTAACTTCCTTGGTAGATGCAGCTAGGTCAACAGAAAAATTCTTCTGTTATTTTGGCTACCACTTTTTGGAGAGGTGAGCTAACTGGGTCAATAGAAAACCCTTTCCATTGATGTAGGAAGCATATACATTACAGCAGCACTACAGCACCATAGCTTTACCACAGGAGCGACTGTAGTGTAAACATGACTCTACAGAAAGTCATCCTGAACAGACTCCACCTATATGTTAATGAGAGATTTACCTGAGTAAAGTTTGTATTGTTCAGGCCTGTCGATTCTTAGCTCACTGATAAATTCCTAACATGGCATATTTCCCAAGCCTCTCATCATTTTAATCACCTACGCCTGAATTCTCTACTTCCTGTAGTCCAGTGTGCGGCCTAAATACAGTTTTCTGCGATCTCATCGCTGTTGAATAAAATGGGAAAATTATGTTCCTGTTTAACATGTGATAACTATGCTTACACAGTGCCATTATATAAGCACCATTGTTTCACTGGGCATTCATTTTCAGTTTTTTCTAGATGTTCTTTAGTAGTACTACTGTTGAGCAAATGATTTCTGTTCTCCACGAGTGCTTTTGGGTTTTGTCCCCAACTAGACAGTTTCTTGAATTTAACTATATTTGCGCAGTCTTATCTTGCTGAATTTCTGCTTTGTCTTTTGGTAGCCACTCCACACACATGACCTGGAGGATGGCTCACATAAGACCTCTATGACCAGTGCCAACTGTGAGGCCCTGTCAGGAGAGCTGCAGCTTTTATTTTAAAAGAATGTTTATAGCTTTTTTGCTTAAAAAGATGGCAATTGAGATGATTCTATGGGAGATCTCCCCAAATACAGCTGACATTTTACAAAATCAACTAAAGGATAGCTTTCCTATTCTAAGCAGAAATTGGTTACATTTATTTATTTTCACAGCCCAGCCTAAATTGCTAAGACTGGTTCCAGATGTTGAACATTTCAGTCTGCTGTAAACGGACCCATTACAGTGAGGACCATGCAGCATTGACTGCAAGGGAACTCCCTCCTTTTGTCCCTGACCAGCATTTCTAGATGTGCCTGCAGGAAATGTACTTTCTACACCCTACCCCACTCATACCAGCTGCTCAGCAGTGGAAAACAAGAAATCAAAGGCCAAGCTGCTGTGGCTCTGGGTGCCTGCTTTTCCAACTCCCATCCAGAAGCTGCAGGGTTGGTACTAGGAGGGAACCTCAGGTCCTGTTGCCCCCACTGCAGAGAAGACGTATTACACACACTAGAAAGAGTCCTCCAGCGGTCAGGTGAAACCTGCCTACTAACAGAATCAAGTAGCTCCATCCCCTCAGCTGACCATCCAGTCCACTTCTAGGGAGGACTCACCTCTCTCCTCATAAGCATCCCCCAGCCAAGGGCCACAGGAAAACTTCTCTGTCACCAATGCTACTGTGACAGAGTTGTTGAGAGACAAAGGAACCACTTGGAGGAGTCTCAATGAGATGGTGAAGATTTTTATGAATGCCCAAGGAGTACTTCACCCAAGGGTGGAAGTTGGAAGACTGATTTAGGAGAGGAGATAGAGGATAAAATTATGAGGAAGATAGGTCCATATCTTGAACTGGCCATGGAAGAACTTTACTTGTCTGATGGAAGGGGAATTTATTCTGATAGTAATGTAAAATGAGCTCTTCATTTCAAGGGCAAAAGTCATGAATGTGCATATATATTATCCCCTCCTCTCCCCTTTTATTTCCCTAAGTAGTTGCAAAGAAACAGGAACTCTCAAGAGTTAATGAAAGAGTGAGATACTATGCGTACTGTTGAGGTCTCTATTTTTAAGAAAACATTGCTTGTGTTAAGCATAGGCCCCCATATCCATTCCTCAAGACAGAAGGCTGGTATCATATTTTCTAAGATGGGCCCCGCATTTATCCTGGATTATGTATTTTTGGAAGAGCATCTTCCTGTATAGGCTCATAGGCTATGTCTACACCTACAAGCTTAGTTCGGACTTGCTTTGTCTGAACTAAGTAGGTCAAAGTTAGTTTGAACTAAAAAGACATGTTTAGTTTGAACTAACTTTTAGTTCAAACTAGCTGTGCTTTTTTTTAGTTCAAACTAACTTTTTAGTTTGAACTAAAAAAAAAGCACAGCTACTTCAATCTAAAAGTTAGTTTGAACTAAAATAACGCTATTAGTTCAAACTAACCGCTAGCTTGAACTTATTTAGTTTGAACTAGCACGCTTACATTCTGCCAGTTCAAAAAAAACTTTTGAACTAAGTTTGAACTAAGCAGTTAGCTTTGCTTAGTTTGAACTAAAAATCTGAACTAAAATCTAAGGTAGGGTCTCAAACACGCAGCCCGTGGGCCACAAACAGCCTGAGGACTTACTGCCTATGGTCCCTGACACGAGCCAGAATTCAGGGGCTCTCAGCCCCTGATCAGCTCTTCAAGCAGCCCGTGCCCCACTGACTGGAAGCCAGAAACTGGGCTGCTGCTGCCTGGCAAATACCCAGGGTCCTGCTGCCATCAGCAGCACTTCTTGGTCAGGCCAGGCCAGCCTCCCTCCCAGCCCATGGCCATGCTTCACCCTTCTCAGAATGGGGTGGGAGCATTTTGCCTGGCCTTTGGGGCAGACATCCCTGCCTCCAAGGCAGAGCAGCTCTCTGGGCCAGCACTGGCCTGTCGAACATGTCGTGCCCCAGCTGGAGCTGGCCCCTGTTTACAGCGCAGCCAGGGCCAGAGGTGGTTTTTGGGGTAAGCAAAGTAGGCAGTCGCCTAGGGAGCATGAGCTGTAAGGAGGCCCCACAGCAGCTGCCTGCTTCACTTACCCCTGCGCTTGCAGGGCGGTGTGGAAGCAGAGGGCGGCAGACAACCAGGACTAGAAGCTTTGCCATCTGCCTGCCAGACTGGCCTCTCTCCATCAGGGGCAGAGCAGCGCTCCCTACCTACTCCCACCTGGCTGTGCCATCCCAAGGGGAGGAAGGAGAGCGGACAGCGTGGCGCTGCAGCTTGCTGGGAGTGGGGTCCCCTGGAGTGGCCTGCTCCGAAGAGTTCCAGCCACTTCCAGGCCTGTGGTGGGCAGGGGTGAAGCAGCCTGCACTCTTTGGAGCAGGCTGCTTCAGGGATCCCCACTCCTGGCAAGCTGCAACGCCACACCAGCCACTCTCCACCCCCACTGGAAAGAGGCTGGTCTGGCAGGTGAGCGGCAAAGCTTTTGGTCCTGGCGGTCCACGGCCCCCCGCTTCTCCCACCCCATGGGAGTTGGGACTGTGAGGGGGGTGGTTAGGGCAGCAGTAGGGAGCCCGGAGCCCCAGTAAGAGCAGCATTGGAGGCCCATATGGGGCCCCCATAAAGGGCCTTCGTCTAGGGCCCCCAATTGCCTAAGGCCATGTCTGGCCAGGGCATTGGTTTAGGTTCCTGGCTGTGGCCATGGCCAGCATCTGCGGCCTTGGCCAGCTCCAGGTGTGCAGCTGGGAGCCAAGCTATGGCTGCTTGCCTCCCCTCAGAGGTTGGCAGAAACCATGTGGGGCGAGATCATGCTTAGTCTTCAAGTGCCAGAGAGCTCCTTGCTTCTCTCCGTAAGAATGCATGTTTCAAGAGCTCTGCTTCTTTGTATTGAAGGAAAAACCTGCAGGGAAGGAGTTAAGGGCTGCAAAGCTGTGTTAACATTTTTCTTTCTTTCTTTCTCTCTTGTTTCCTTCCTTGTTTCTTTTTCATTCTTTTTCTTTCTTGTTTCCTTTTTTTCTCTCTCTCTCTTTCCTTTCTTCTTCTCTTTCTCTTCCTTCCATCTCTTTCTTCCTTCTCCCTTTATTTTTTTCTCTCTTCCTTCTCTCTTCCCTTCCTTCTTTCTCTCTTTTCTTTCTTGTTTTTATTCTCTCCCTTCCTTCCTGTCTTGCTTCCTTCCTTCTTTCTCTTTCCTTTCTTCTTTCCTGCTTTTCCTCTTTCTCTTCCCTTCCTTCCTTCTCCCTTTTTCTTCCTCTTCCTTCTCTTGCATTCCTTCTTTGCTTTTTTTAAAACTCTTCAAATTTTTTTTAATTAAAAAGCTTTCTAAAAATTAAACATCAATTTAAAAAAATCACAAATTCAATTAATTAATTCTATTTATAATCACTTTGAATTCAATTAATTTTTTTAAATTTAATAAACTGGTGCACTACTGTATGAAGAGGTTTCATTAGTGCAACCCTCAAGCAAATATCCTAGATCTCATGTGGCCCTCGTGGTGTCTTGAGTTTGAGACCCCTGCTCTAAGGTCAAAAGGACCAGTATGATCATCTAGTTTGACCTGCTGCACAATGCAACCCTCAAAACCTCACCCACCCACTCCAGCAATAAGCCCCCAACCTATGTCTGAGTTGTTTAAGTCCTCAAATCATGATTTAAGGACTTTAAGATACAGAGAATTCACCAGCAGGTGAGCCATGCCCTATGCTACAGAGGAAAGTGAAAAAAACCCAAAGCCCTAGCCAATCATCCCTGGAGGAAAATTTCTTCCTGACCCCAAATATAGCGGTCAGTTAAACACTCAGTATGTGGGCAAGTCTTACCAGCCAGTCACCCAAGAAAGAATTCTCTGTAATAACTCAGAACCCATCCCATCTAGTCTCCCGTCTTAAGCCACTTGCATATCTACCACCAGTAGTCAAAGATCAGTCAATCTCCAAAGTAGTCCAACCCACCACACCATCCCCTCCATAAACTTATCAAGCTCAGTTCTGAAAGCCATTATGTTTTGTGCCCCCACAACTCCTGTTGGAAGGGTATTCCAGAATTTTACTCCTCTGATGGTTAGAAAACTGCATCTAATTTCAAGTTTAAATTTCCTGACAGACAGTGTGTGTCCATTTGTTCTTCTGTTCACACTGGTTCTGTGCTCAGACAATTCCTCTTTCTTCCTCATAGCTATCCTTCTGGTGTATTTAAAGAGAGCAGTCATATCACCCCTCAACCTTCTTTTGGTTAGACTAAACAAGCCAAGCTCCTTGAGTGTTCTCTCATAAGGCAGGTTTTCCATTTCGCTGACGATCCTTGTAGCCCTTCTCCGCACATGTTCCAATTTGAATTCTTCCTTTTTAAACATGGGGGACCAGAACTGCACACAATATTACAGATGGGGTCTCACTAGTGCCTTGTATAGCAACACTAATACCTCCCTGTCTCTACCTGAAATACATCTGATAACATCCTAGAACCGCATTAGCTTTTTTTACAGCCACATTGCATTGGTGGCTCATAGTCATCCTGGGATCAACCAATACTCCCAGATTTGTCGTCTCCTCAGTCTCTTCCAACTGATGTGTCCCCAGCTCATAGGAAAAGTTCTTGTTATTTGTCCCTAAATACATGACCTTGCACTTCCCATTATTAAATTTCATGTTATTCCTGATCCTCCAGTTTACAAGGTTATCCAGATCGTTCTGTGTGCTATCCTGACCCTTCTCTGTATTAGCAATATCTCCCAACTTGGTGTCATCTGGAAACTTAAATTAGCACAGTCCCATTTTTTGTGCCAAAGTCCATAACCAAAAGGTTAAATAAGATTGGTCCAAAGACCAATCCCTGTTGGTCTCCACTAGTAACCTCCCTCCAGCTTGACTGTTCACCCTTCAGTATGACCCTCTGTAGCCTTCTCTTTAACCAGCTCCTTATCCACCCTACTATATTCATAGGGTATGTCAACACGTATCTTTTAAATCGAAATAACACTGATTATTTCAATTTAAAAAAGATTAAGTCCACACGATGTTTTCTTGTTTTGAATTGACAAGCTCCATCATTTCAAAAAGAGAGATGTTATTTCAAAATAACTTAAACCTACTTTAATTCAAATTGTCTGTTATTTGAAAACAGTTATTTCAAAATAACGCTGTTCGGACATGTTATTTTGAAATAACCATTATTTTGAAATAACACTTTTTGCCCTTTTCCTTCCCAGGGTGCCTTCCTTTTTGTATATATTGGGTGGGGGCATGGTCCAGTGAGGGGGCCATGTTGCCACACCTCCCATGCTGCCCCTCTCCTGATTCAAAATAGTAAGTCCTGCGTCTGGACTTGCTATTTTGATTTGAGATTTTTGCGTATTTCAATTTAAATTAATTCAAATTAAGGATTTTTTTCTAATTAATTTATTTTGATTTAATTTAAATCAAAATAAGCATATATGTGTGGACACAGTCATATTAATCCCCATCTTCTGTAACTTAACAAATAATTCTCTGTGTGGATCTGTGTCAAATACCTTGCTGAAATTTAAGTAAATTAAGTCCACCTCATTCCCTTTATTTAAAAAAATCAGTTATCCTCTTAAAAAAGGAGATCAGGTTGGTCTGGCACTATCTGCCTTTTTTAAAGCCAGGCAGTATTTTATCCCAGTTAGTTAGTTATAACAGGAGATTTTGCAATGCAATGATGGTCATTCATAAATGGGACTTTCCATAATGATGAGACCTGAATATTACCCAATGCAAGAGGTGTGGGCTGCAATGACTGAATGCATGGATCCACCTAATTGGCCCCAAATCTACACAGATGGTCCCTGAGGTGGGATAAATGGGAAATGACACTTATAAAGATCAAGGCCAGAGCTGAATTGGGCTCTCTTAGCTCAGCACAACATCTGAAGTAGATTGCCACTCTGTTCTCTCGGCAAGTCAGTCATGAGGAAGAAGAGGTAAAGATTCTTGCCAATGGCCCTGCCAACCAAACCAGTTTGATGCTATGAGAGACTCCCCTCCCACTGGCACTATGAGTTCCAATCACACTGTTCCATTACCTAATTCCAGTAAATAACACTCATGTGAGTTAAAGCTCCCTAAAAATAAAAGCAGAAGTTTGAACTCTTTTTTTTCTTGCTCCATCAGAAAGACAGAAAGTTCTGTGTGTGCATGAATATGTGGTAGCATTAATAGATCCTTAAACTAAACCTCCAACCCTCCAAGTCATCTAATTAATAAATGCCTATGGAGTTAAAAGTGATGCTATTCAAAAGCTGCCACTGTGTATGATTTAGTAATCAACTCTATGTTAAGTCTATTTTAAAGATTCAGTGCTACAGCTATTGTGAAGGAGAGGGAGGAAGTGAGAACAATAGTCTGTGACTATATTAGTGTCAATAACTGAACTGTTGGCTTACTGATAATACTGACAAATGAAAAGTAAGTTTTAAGTTCTCAAACTAAAAATAAAATTTTGGGCAAGTAAAAGAGTTATAATTTGTGTCTGGGCCAATGTCACTTGACCTAAAATGTGCCTTTTTGGTTCAACTGTGGGCACTTAACAGTTGTGAATTTCTCAAATAAAATTGAGAGAAATTTCAAAATGGAAGGTATTTTTGAATAAAAACAATATATTTTGTTTTAAAAATGTCTAAGTGAAATATTTCAGGTTCTGAGGTGGGAGGGTTAACACAAGCAATTTGACAAAACTGACATGTATTTGTAAACTGTCATGGTATTGCCAACTCTGCATTTTTTGCTAAAAAATAAGATTTTGGCCAAAAACTTTTTTCTAGCTTTACCTGTGACTGCACTGAGATTTAACAAAGATGTTTTTAAGTGGTGAGTTATAAAAAGATCCTTTTGGCCATAGAATTTCCACAAGACAAGACAAGGTAATTTCACCTTCTGCTCAGAAGTATCTCCATGATAAGGGTCTAAAGACCAAAATGACACTCATGCCTTTCACTAGCTGTTGGGATGTATTGTACTAACCAGAGTCTTTAGACTAAAGGAAAAGCAGCTCTTCCTTGCATCTCTCAGTGTAGGATTAACTTAAAGCAATTCGTTCCAATGTTAACCAAATGATTTGATTAGATTGGCTGCTGTTTTAATCTGATAATTTGATCAAACCCATTGATCTATTGATTCAATCTTAATTGTGATCTTGACTTTGTTTATTCCATTCTTAATTAGATGAGTAAAATTATAGTAGTTTAGTTCAGTTTGCTTAATTTTATATTTGCCTGCTTATACAGTTGAATAAAATCCATAAAGGATACAGGCCAGATTTATTCTTCCAATTTGCAAAATGAACCCAAGTCTTATGAGCAAAGGTAACTTAGCAAGTTGGCCCAATTTTCCAATTAATATCTATGTCCCTAACATAATTAATGGATTGGGGAAGGGGAGGGACTGCAGAAGGTAGGGAGAGTGTAAATCTGACAAATTTTGCTTTGGAGAAGGATTGTATTTTATCCAGGGAATATTGCATACATTTCTGACTGACGCTATGTCTATACTGATTGCAGCAATTTCGCCATCATCAATTCGCCGTTCCGGGACTGGACTGCAGTGAGTATGCACTCGCCACGCCGGTCCCAGAAGTCAACCCCAGAAGTCTACCAGGGGGCGTAGAGGAAAGCTGACTGCAAGTGATTTGCAGTCGACTTTTCCCTGATGTGTACCGGTAACTTAGAAAATTGCCGCTGGTTACACAAGGAATTTTAATGCTGCAGAAAAGCCCTCAAATGTAGACTAGGGCTAAGGCAGAAAGTTTTTGAGGAAGCTCTTACTCATGTTTTGTCACTGTCTCCTTCCTGCAGTTTGGTGCAATTCACAGGCTTGACTCCTATGTTATCCTTGCTTCCTCCCAGGGCCATCCTTGGAGAAGACGAGAGGAGCAATCACCCTGGGCCCCATGATTCCCTGGGCAGCATGAGGCCTGCACCGCTGCCCTCCCCAAGGCCGCACTGTCCCTCTCCCCTTCCCCACTGCTTTTGGCATGGAGCCAGAGGCAGCAGGGAATGGGGGAGCAGGGTGGGAGCATGCAGAGCCAGCCTCTTCTCCCGGCCAGCTGGCCCAGACACCAGGATGGGGACAGCCAGCCCAGGGGTGGAGCTGGCCAACCCAGAGGCTGGGCTTCCCTCTCTCCCCCCCCACCCCTGGGCTGACTATTTGGCCCTGGAGGGGCATGGGCCAGCCTCAAGGAGGGGCGAAAGAGTGGAGCCCAGCCCCCAAAGCGGCCCACACTGCCCCCTCCCCCCAACACAGGGAGGGGGTGTGGGGGCCCCACCACAGACTGGTTGCCTGGGGTCTCACACCCCCGTAGGCACAGCCCTGCTTCCTCCATATCATGTGATGTATTCATTAGTTTGTGCTGAACTCCATATAGTCATTCCGAGTTGACGCTGGTACAAGCAGGGAGAATATACATGGCCCTTTTGCATCACTGCATATACTGGTGTTATAGGCATAATTCCTTAAAAGGTTAAAACTTAGAGATTTAGCTCAAAGATTTTTTTTTTACCTTGAAGAAGACATCTTTCACTTAAATTGATAACTGGATTGTAAATATTTTATGGTGTGAGTCTATAATATCCCTATAATTAGTACCCCTGGGCCTGATCCTTATGTCATTCAAATTTCTTATCTCAGTGTAACGCCAATGCTTTCAGCGAAGCTACTCCTGATTTAGAAAACCACACCTCAGAGGACCAGAAACTAACTGCCTCCTTTTATTTACACATGCATGAGTTGGTTTTGAAATTCATTCCTAGTACTGTTGTTTTATGAAAACTATCTACAGGTGTTCCAGATAGGAATTTCCTTCTCTCTTGAGAAAAACAGTACCTGAATTAATTATTCAGTGTGGCTCAGCCTATTTCAACTATTAAGTATAAAATCCTACAGTGAAGGCCTCAAGCCAGACAGAACAAATTTTATAGAGGGTGTAGCAGGGCTAGGGTTACCAGATACCAAAACATGGAGAGGAAGACAAGGAAGTTGGAAAAGGAGGACATTGGAGGACACATGGAGAAAATGTAGTATTAATGTAACATTCTTCTGTTTTTAGGGGCCCTGGGAACTCTTCCCCCTAAAAGTAGGGTGTTCTAGCATACTTTAACCCCCATAAGTAGAAAGCCAGACAAAAATCATGTGGTTTTAAAATGCCTGCTGAATGGAGGATGTGAAGATAAAAAGGAGGACATGTCCTCCTTTTGCCTGACATCTGGTAACCCTAGGCAGGGCCCACTCACTCCTGCCTCTGCTCAAATCCACAAACAGCTCAGAGACTTTTTTTTTTTTTTTTTTTTTTTTTTTTTTTTTTTTTTAGTAAAACACCCCATGCAGTGTATTTACAATTGAGCTGCCTACTGCCCCTACACTCTGATTAAGAAAACACCTACCATCCCAGGCTACCCCTGAAGCAAGCACAACGTCTCTGTCTTCCTCGCTCTTTCTGCTTTCTCCCTGTCCTACTGTGCTTGAGTATCACCTGCCTAATAGCCTAATTAGCCCCAGATTTCTCCTCAGCCCCTCAGTTAAGCTTAGCTCTTCTTGGTGAGGTAAGGTCTGCTCTGGAATAATTAGAGTTGCAGTGATCATTGTTCTTTTCTAGAACTCTGTCGCATGGGGAAACTGTTCTCCCCCTTGACAATTCTTTAGAGAAGCAGTATACAGAGCTATAAACCACTCCTTGTGACAAAACTGAGACTCTCCTGATAGCAGACAGGAAAAGTAATCCAAATCCGTGCTTGTCTCCAATGAACAGCCCATTCAGTCAATACTCACACATTTCTCTGAATCACATTACCTCCACAAACCCCCAACAATGATGGTCCTCAAGAAAATCAATGGGAAATCAAAAGTCCAAAGAGAAACAGCCAAAATTCAAATAATATGCAGATTAGATTGCGTAAAAGCAGGGCTGAATTGTGAGTATGGATTCTTTTGACATTATAACATGTCATTTGACTTCACCCTTTCTCTGTGCCCCGTTTCCTAAAGTTTGAATCCTTACAAATGCTCTAATTTGCTGTTGCAGTATGACCTGATCCCATGTCTTACACTCCTCTGCATTTATTTTCATCCAATTCTTTAAGTTCCCCCTCTTCAAAGCATCTGACGAAGTGGGATTTTCTCCCACACAAGCTCAATTGATAAATAATTTTTTTAGTCTTTAAGTGCCACAGGACTCCTTGCTTCTTCATCTAATGCAATACCAGATTTAAGAGACAGGGAGCACAGTCCTGAAAAAACAAAACAAGGAGTCCTCTGGCGCTTTTAAAGACTAACAAGCCCATGCAGGCACACTGTAAGCTGGGGACCTTTGTGCAAAAGCTGCAGAGGGTAAACACCATGAGTCTTAGAGATTCTGGGAATCCACAGCAATAACTGACATGCTAATGGGACCTGCTAGTGCTCAATACTCCTAGCCTTCACTGCTCAGATCCAATACCATCTCAAGAGCTGGACAACTACAAGAGAACCTACTCTCCCTAATAGGAACTAACACTCCCCTTGGGTTGGTGTATATATATTGTCTCTGAATAATTGCACTTCAAATTTTGGAATTCCCTAGAAAGTTAAATTGTACATTTGACATACTGGATACCAGTTTAACACTTTTTGTGCAATTCACCTGGTAATTTTTCTTATTTATTGTTTGATATAGATTATTTGCCTTGAATTACAGGTGCTGTTCATCATTGTTTGAAATGAGCCATTGTCTTGGATTATAAAATCATCATAATGTGATCTGGTAATTGATTGGCACCCCATTGCAGTCAGCTTGATAGAAATTTATATTCAATATTCAGTCACTGATGTATTTATATCTTTAGCAATACTATTATTAGCTGTATAGCTGTTATTTAAAAGTAGATTTGAGTTGGAGTTAGAGATGGAAATCAATAATTTCCCTGTTTAAAAGGCTAAAGATAAATAAAGATGTTAGTCTGATGAAGACAAGTGGCATTTCAAAGAAGGACAAATTGGTAGGAGAAGGAGAAGCAGAAGTGAGGGGTAACGTGTGCAGCAGTGACCATGAGATGGTTGAGTTCAGGATGCTGACAAAAAGAAGAAAAGAGAACAGCATGATATGGATCATGGATTTCAGAAAAGCAGATTTTGACTTCCTCAGAGAGCTGATGGGCAGGATCACCTGGGCAATAGGAATTGATCATTGTTGGCTATGGGGGGTATTTCTTCAAAGGAGCTCACAACTCAATCAGGCAGATTCAGTATTTATCAGTAAATTATGTATGGCTAAAATTGGTCTAATCGTGACTTGCTGAGCTGGGTGTGTGCAAGCAGGGGTTCATTAACATCAGTAGCAGAGATTCCTCATCATGCAGAGCTTCCTTGCTTTGCTGAGCCCAAAGTTCAGTGAGGTTCCTGCCATGGGGCTTGGTTCTTCATTCGGCATGCTAATTTTTGTTCCATCTTTGACGCAAATGAGGGTTTCTGCTATCTGTTTGGTGTGCTAATGTAGATTCCTTCTCCCATCTTCAATGTAGATGAGGCTATGGGAGTTGCTTTAATCCTATCACCCTTGTTTGGAGGGATATAGGTGTGCCTCCTACTGCCTTTTCATTGCTTTTGGTTTCTGGTTCAAGTAGAGACTAGAGTGATCGGGGGTGTTCAGGGGAGTCAGAGAAGATGGATACTATGCCCTTGTTCCCCAAGAACACAGAACTAACAAGTAACAGAGGGTGCTGATGGAGCTGGTTGATGGATTTTTGAGTCATTGGCTATTTTATCTTTGAAAACTTGTGAAGATTGGGGGAGGTCCCAGATGATTGGAAAGAGGCAAATATAGTGCCCATCTTCAAAGAGAGGAAGATAAAGGATCCAGAGATCTATTGACAGGTCAGCCTAACCTCAGTCCCCAGAAAAATCACGGAGCAGGTCCTCAAAGACATAGCTGTAACTTTTGGTTTTGTCGCCAAGGACATGTTCCAATTGGAACACGCCCCTTGCCATTAGCAGTGCTTGGAGTGGCACCTCAAAAGCCACCCTTTAATAGAGCAGCTCTGTTGAACCGCTCTATGCCGTCGAGGGCTTGGCCCTGTTGGCCCCGCTGTAGTTACAGCTCTGCTCAGTGAATCCATTCTGTAACACTTGGAAGAGAAGATGATGATCAGGAGCTGTAAGCATGAATTAACCAAGAGCAAGGCATGTCTGACCAACCTGATTGCTTTCTATAGTGAGATGACTGGCTCTGTGCACAATATGTGTGGGTGTGCCTGTTCTATTCATGCACAGAGCTTGGTTTGGCTTTAGTAATGTTTCTGCATCAGTTCTGAATTTGAAAAGTTAAGAAGTCTATGCTGAAAGGAGTTAAAGAGCTCTTTATATGGGTTTGATCGGAAATACCCCCGTAAGGATCCTCATTACTGACATTCTGGAAATGGTTATAAGGACTTTAAATAACTGACATTATCATTTGTACTAATGGGTCCATCAGTGACTAATGGTTTCATTTTGATTCTCTTACAAATATTTCATACTCATAATACATGAACAATGCTTAATACTGCAATGCTTTCTCTGTGCTGATTTTCTGATCTATATAATGTTTCTATGAGAATTATTCTATTTTTGCTAAAAATTACCTATGGGATACCACAGGGGGGCCCACTATTATTTACAGTTTTTGTCACCAATGGAAAAAAAAAAATCAATAAACAGCACAGTAATTTCCATTGCTTTGCAGAAAAAACACAAACAAACCACAGATCATGTCTCAGACTTTTCCATATCTTAGGCACTGTACTTGCATCCCACCTATCAAATATGAAAATTTGGATGGACACTTCTTTATTCTCATCAATAAAATGCTGATAGACCTGAGTGATGCTGATTGCTTTTCTTTCACACATGGAAACTTGCCAAGATTACCTATGTGAACACTCTATTGAGGTGCAGAGGCCCACTACAATAACATGAAATATTTTATGTCATCCTTTTGTAGGAAAGAATTAAACTGAGCACCTGGTCTTAATGGGTATGTCAACACTGGAGCCTTAGGTTGACTTAAGGAGGCTTATGTTGACCTACAGACCCCCACAGCCACACTGGGCTTTCATTAAGTTGACTTAAGCGCTTCCTTAAGTTGACTTAATAACACCACCTCTTATGGTTGACTCAACACTTAAGTCGACCTTATTAAGTCCCATCAGGAAGGTTTGACCTAGCACCTGCCAGTGTGGACATAGGCAGTCAACAGGAGTTTTCAGTGTGGATACTCTAAGTCAAGTTAACAAGGTCAACTTTAGTCTTAAAGTGCCACACGACTCCTTGGGTTTTTTTTGCTGGACTAGACTAACATGGCTATCCCTTTGGAAATCAACTTAACAGAGCCTCCAGTGTAGAGGTACCCAATGACAGCTACTGTGGTAATAAGGTTACTATGGGCAAGCCTTGCTATCCTGTAAATAAGATTCTAATTAAAAGTTATGTTATCTTCCCCTCCTGGATGAGAACATTGCTTATCACCTTTCTTCCTCTTCCTCCCTGCTTATTAAGAGCTGTGAAGTAATTTGTGTTGTATAAAATAATGAGTTTTATGGTAAAAGCATCTGCACAATCTATGTAAAATCTGTAAACAGAAAACAGGGGTGGGGATAATTATATGCACCATATAATTATCAATATTCATTTTATAGGTGTTAATATAACCATATAAGGGACCATGAAACATTGCCAGTCATGTATGTATTTCCATGCTGTTTTGGATAAAAGAATTGTGAGGCAGTCCCTCTTCACTCACTCAAGACATTGAGAGGAACAAGCAGGCAATAAAGAGTAACTTTTGACCCAGTCTGCCTCTGGGACAACATGTTTGTTTATCTAACAGCTAACACCACTGTCTCAGCATCTCAGAATGCTTTGCACAGTACTCTTTTGAAGTAGGAAAGTGTTAGAGATGTGTGGGAACCAGAAATTCAGTTCTATGGGAAATACAATGATTTTGAAATATGTTTTCATTCCAAGCTGAAACAGAAACATTAAATTTTGAAATTTCTTATGAAATGAAATTTCCAAATACTTCATTTCGGGTCAATCAAAATATTTCATTTTTAATTATGCAGTGTTACTGAAGCCACGCCATGTTGGTCCAACAAGGACCAGAAAATGATCACTATGTAATTTGAAAGCTTATCTTTTTCAGCAACAGAAAGTGGTCTAATAAAAGACATTACCTCCCCTACCTTGTCTCACTAACATAATTCTGATGTTGAGTATTTTATACATAATGTAAAATAAAGTGAATTTCAAAATGAAAAAAGTCATATCAAAATGAAAGAAAATAAAGCAGAATAAATGTTTTCCCTTGAAATGTTGAAAAAATAGATGGCTTTTAAAATTTTTTTTCTAAATAAAATTTTGTTGAAAGGAATACATTTCTTTCAGAAAAACTTCAATCACCTGTAGAGATTATTATTAGTGTACTTTATTGACAGGGAAACAGACACAATTGGTCTGATTTTCAAAGGTGCTGCTGAGTACTCACAGATCACATTAACTTAAATAGGAATTATGGGTGCTTATCACTTCTGAAAATCAGGATAAAAGGTTTTGACTCTTCTACTGACTTCAGGCCCTGTTGTTTAGTCTGAACACATTTATACCAGAGTGATATACCTCTTTAAAGAAAATAAAATGAAGCTTAGCTGTAGGGTAGTTACCCCTCCACTCCTATTCCAAGGCAGAGAAAATAATTTGTGTTTTTTTATTTTTATTTATGCATGTTGCTTCATTGTTATTGCTCAGGAAAAATAAAGCAAAAGAGAGCAGGGGATATAAGTGAGGTTGTTAACATTCACCAGTGCTTAGAAAAGTAGAGTCATTATCAGACAGGACCAAATGATTAGGAATATCTGGCTTTAATCTGCTATTTGGCTCTCTCTCTTTCATGAATACTATATTTCATCACTACTCTAAAATAAACCGCCTAAGTGATAAAAAAAAAAAAGTCATGTAGGACAACTCTTTCTGGTTTAAGTTAACATAGCTCCTTTCAAGTTCATGGAGATACATCATTTACACCAACTGAGGACATTATACAATGATTCTAAATGGGAATGAGCATATTAAATATATATGGAAACAACCATTAACTCCAGACTGCAGATGAAAACAAAGGCTACAATTAATCCTAATTTTCCACTTCATTCATGAGCTACTCTCTTATAGTTCATACCATCAGCTGATTATTGAATTGTGGCCTTTCTATTCAATAAAAGACCTTTTTTTGTCTCGATTTAGAACTAAATGATCAAATTAATTAAGAAATAAAGTGTTGGACATTATCCACAGATAAGTGGCACCATCAGGAAAGAAATATTGAGATATAGCATTAACATCAACATACATGACAATTAACATGAGAATGTGTTAGGCCTGTTAATGTCTAAACCAACTGATGAGATTATTACACCATATACATGTTAAGGGGAGACAAAGAAGGAGATATTGCTACCACACTATGACATAGGTGCGTCAATACTTCAAATAACTAGCAAACTCGCGGCCAGGGCCGTAACTAGGAATTTTGGCACCCAGGGCAAGGAGCATGAAATGCACCCCCTCAAATCAATCAGTAGAGTTACATGACATGTCAGGCAAATCAGATGCACTGCATAATTACTGCAAAATGCACCAGAACATTTCACCATGATTTCTGTACACATGTGTAACTAACTCATCCACCACTGTTGCTGGGATTTAAATCTGGAGATATCAGTAATTTGAACAGGAAAACTAGTGCACAGAAAAAAATATCTGTTTTCACACAAAAGGCTGTCTGTTTTTTAGAAAAAACCACCACCACCAAAATAACTCACCACCCCCATCCCCCATAGCAAAAAAGCACAACCTGGAAAAGGAGTGCAAATTTTAACTTTTAGAGAAGCAATAATTCAGAGTGAAATGTTACTTTGTTAAAATGTTCATGTCAATTACCTTGTTTAAAGTCATTGTTACTATTTCCAATTCATAGACATATTTCCCCCCCCCCTTTGAAATTTGAAGATCATTAATGTTAGCATTTTTCATCTGCTTCCAAAAACTGCCTGTGAAAGTCAGCACCAGGAGGAGCCACTCACTACTTGGGCCCCCACCACTGCAAAACTGCAGGCTTCAACCCCGATGGTGCTGACACCCTTGCCTTGCATTCCTCAGGCTCGGCCCCTTACTGAAGGGTCTGCGGCACCGGTTCTTCCCGCTACTGCACTCAAAGCCAGCTACCTCCTACTGAGGCCTCGGAAGGGGAATCCCTATTCAGTGCCATGACCCCAGGTGAGGGCACCCCAGTAGCAGGGTTGTCCCTACTCCTGACTACAGCCATGAACAGGGGTCAGGGTCTTACAGAGAAGACCCTTCCACACTTGAACCCCTTCACTGGGTCACCACCTACCTAGGTCAGGGTCACATCCCTCGAGGGAGGCCAGGACCCTTGATTTGACCTGGGGTTTGAGACCTCTCCGATCGCCATTACGATTCTCCCCCTTTGTACTTGTGTCCTTGACATTGCTAGGACACACTGGCCTGAGCCACCCTGGTTCACACCCAGGTCCCTTAGGAGTCCCAGAAGGTTTGACCTCCTTGGTAAAAAAAAGCCTATTCACCTTCAGCTTTTCAGCTGAAGGTTGCTAGCCATCAGGCCTGGGTTAAAAGATATTCCCTAGACCTGTGGGATGCTATGTAGTGTTTCAGCAGCTTTCCCCCATGAGAATACTTGGAGGACTTGAATGCCTTTGTCAAGGAAGATGCCTTAGCCTCACATGATGCCCTTACAGTGGCATTTGATGCCTCAAACATGCCCAGCCGCAGCATGGCTATAGCCATGGTTACACACTGAGCAACCTGGCTTCAGGATTTTGACCTCTCCCAGGACTTACAGCAGTTCATATTAAACTTCTCTTTAGAGGGACAGTCCCTCTGTTTACCCACCCACTGACTCGCTGATCTGTGGCTACTGGGCCCATAGGTCAGCCTTCAGAGCCCTGGGTATGCTTACTCCCCAGGCACCTCAATGTTCTCCCAGTCTACCACGAGCCCTCGAGCACATGGGGGAGGGGTCCTTGTTGTATTCCCCCCTCGACACACACACACACACACACACACACCCCTGAAATGGCTAACTTAGGTGATCGACTCCAACAGGGTCGCTTCTCCCTCCATCAAACCCTTGAACATCAGAGCAGTACCCTAAATGCTTTTGCTAACTGCCCCTTCACAATCAGCCTCGGGACACCTCTTCCTCCTCTCTGGTAAAGATATGTCTCCCTCTTACCTTACCATACCCTTTGGGTCAAGTTAGGGCCTGGCAACTAGAGAATTCTCCCCACATGCACTTGGTTCCAGTCGCATATGCCCTTGCAGCCTTGGTGGGAACCCAGAGGTCAGAGAGGTATGAGAAGCAGGCACATGATGCCCCCGTAAAACACAACCAAACAAAAAAACCACAACACACTTTAGCCCTCTTGGACAAGGGCAGAATACCTACACCTCTGCCAACTCCTTCCCAGTCAGGCATG
Organism: Podocnemis expansa; assembly: GCA_007922195.1. Taxonomy (NCBI): domain Eukaryota; kingdom Metazoa; phylum Chordata; order Testudines; family Podocnemididae; genus Podocnemis; species Podocnemis expansa. The sequence goes on along the minus strand of ML681964.1, from coordinate 29,276,598 downwards.
CTGAAAAGCATATGCTCCTGTGTCGCTATCCCAAGAGCACCCCATATCCATGTCAGCCTGCAATGGATTTGGGGGAAGCTATTGCAGGATGATGCACCCTGCCCCCTAGGTGATGGGTAGAGGGCAAGTTCATACCCCTCTATCCTCTATCTTTCCCACCTCACCTCCCCAGCCAGTCCCCCTTTTAATATTGGGACCATGCTCTTCAGACTCATATTAGGCCTTTTGCCTGAGGGATCCTCAAGTCTTATCATAGGGGTTTTGCCTCTTCAGCTCCTACCCCTCCTCCCCAGGGACCTTCACCACATCACATTGGTCCTTCTGGCCATGAGCAGACCTTAGTTTCACCCTTGACTGGAACCTCCTCTGCTCTGGTGTCTCCCTCTAACCAGGCGAGGTAGCTTTCCCCTGAAAACCCTAAACAGCTGCCTAGAAGCTGCCTTGATCTTCTTATTGCACACCTCTCCTCCCTTGAATTGCAATGAAGGGATATAGTAGGGGATAGAACTCTTACCACCGTCAGTATTCATATACCTGAGTGAGCCATTTGAGGACCTGTGGTTTTCAGCTCAGGGTAGTTCCCCTGCAGAACTCTGGCTCCCAGGGAAACTTACAGACCCTTAACAGGGTGGAGAGCCTGACGCCTTATGGGTGACGATTTCTTAACACCCTCTCTTGCCGCTCCATGTTCTGTAAGGACACAGCAGTTCTTCATTGTTTTCCCTAAGTACAGGTTGCCTTATGCTCTCCTCTCCTCTTCCTCGGGTCTCTCCCTCTTCCCTCCCACCCGGGACCTCCCCAAACCTCACCCCTTCCAATACATGGGGTGGCACACCAATAACACTCCTTCCCCTCGGAGTAGGCGTTGTAGACCACATCCAACTTGCATCTTACCTAAGGCATCGTCTTCTCTCCTCATCAGGATCTATGCAAGATCCCTCGTAGTTGGCCTGTTGTAGCCAGGACCCAACACTTTCACCCGCCACTAGAGATGAATCAATCAGCTGTGTTATGAAGGTTGACTGCTTCTCCATAGAGGTAAGAAGTGAGCATATCTTCTGAGCTACGTGCCCCCCCCCCAAACACTCCAATTCTGGAGCTTGGGGGCACGACTCTCAAGGTGGATCTGACCCATCTATGGACATGGCTGGATACCCCTTCTCTCAATTCAGCACATCTCTCCCTACGCGAGTCTGGATGCCAGGAAAGTAGAATACAGGGGTAGGAGACAGAAATGCGCACCTAGCCTTGAAGTTGCATAAGCCCCTGCCCAGAACCCCACAATGGTTTCACACCACCCCACCTCAGGTCATTTCCCCACCCCTTTGGTCAGGGACTACCTAACATGGGAATTTCAGTCACTTTTCTCCCAGTTTTCTCCTGATGCTAGGGTGGGTGTACCTAAGGGTTCCCCCCTTTTTTCCTACTATAACCTGCTCAACGGTAACCTCTAAAGAAGGGCCCTTCTGAGATGTCCGCTTCTCTCTTTATGACAACCTCCCTGACGGAGAGTCTCTGACGCTTTTGGGACCCAGAAATGTGTCTGCCAGCATCTAAGCCTTACTCCAGGGTCTTCCCTCCAGGCCCTCAATTCCTACGCATCAACAGATGGAGGGGCAGGGGTCCCCACCCACTCCTTCCTCGTTATCCTTCTTCCTGCTTTAGCTTCCATACAGAGGCAGGATGCCTCAGTTTAGGGTGCCGCTTATCAATTCTACCCAGTCCATCTCCTGCTGGTTTGCCAATGGGGAAAAGACCTTTTGCCTATCCCCTGTTTGGTCAAGGAGCGATGTGTTCCCTGCCCCAGTCTTTGTTAGTAACTTAACCCAATTGACCTTCCCTTTTTTGGGGTTGAGGTGGCAAGGGCAGCAATTATTCCACCACTACCCTTCACCTGTGGCTGTAGGAGTCTGTTGCCCTGGATCACGACTGCCTTTCTCAGGAGTCGATTCTACTAGGAGAGGTCAACCCTCCTACACTAGATGGTCTTGCTGGTGACAAAAAGGTTCTTTTGCTATTATGATATAGCAAATTCCCCAACAATGAACCAGGGACTGCCCATGTTGGATTTATAGTCTCCTGCCAGAGTGTCAAATGACCCCTCGGCACTCTCACACATGTCTTTCCTCGAGGATCTTGCACTTGGTGGCATGTCCGTAGGCGTTCGCCTGGGAGCCCACTGCTTCTTCACCCAATTTTGGGTGCTGTGCCGTTTGTCAATAGCTGTGCTGATGGCAGATGAGGTTCTAACTCCGCCCACCTTCCACAATATGGCTAGCAGTCACCTGATACTGAATATATCAGATCAGCGCTCAAAGAACAGTGGGTTACTTACCGGTAACAGTCCTTCTTCAAGATGGGCTGCTCAGATTCATTCAGAACCCTCCCGCCATCCCCGCTACTCAGAGTTAGCAATTAGTGGGAACTGGGGAGGAGCAGGGTTGGGGCCAGCCCTGTCCTGACAGGCTCAGGCTAAAAAGTTCTGGCCAATCGTGCACTGCAGCACACAGACACTTGATACTGAATGAATCCGAGCAGCCCATCTTGAAGAAGGACAGTTACTGGTAAGTAACCCACTGTTCTGTGGGTGTTATCCCCTGGGTTCAGGTTTGTGTTGGAAGGACTCGGTAGGAGTGCTGTTGATGTTCACAAACAGATCTTCCAGTGAAAAATACATGTAAAATGGAGCAAAGAGACAGGCATTTGCATAAAGCAAGAACAGGCTGTTCCATAACCGTCACTGCAGGTAGAAAAAATGGAACTGGGGAGGAGCAGGGCTGCAGTCATATATATAGCCACAGGGTGGCCAGGGGGTGGTGGCCACCAAGCCCTGTCCTGACAGGCTAAGGCTAAAGAGTTTCCAGCCAATCATGCACCGTGGCACGTAGACACCTGATACTGAATGTATCCAAGCAGCACTCAAAGAACTTCACAATATTCCAAGATTGAAAGGGGTAGCTGTGTTAGTCTAGTTCAGTAAAAACAAACAAGGAGTTCTGTGGCACTTAAAAGACTAACACATTTATTTATTGCATGAGCTTTCATGGGAGCACCTGACAAAGTGGGATTTTCTCCCACGAACCACATGCAATAAATAAATGTGTTAGTCTTTAAGTGCCACACAACAAATTGTTCACAATATTCCATGTACTCCTCATAATCCAGGGGAAATTTCACAGCAAGCCAAAGAAATGACTCTAATACCTTTTGAAGCTAACAGAAGATAAGTACATACATGGAATATTGTGTAGTTCCAAAGGGGTAGTCATTTCAGTCTAGTTCAGTAAAACAACCAAGGAATCCTGTGGCACTTAGAGACTAAGACATTTATTTATCACTTGAGCTTTTGTGGGAAAATCCCACTTCCTCAGATGCTTTGAAGATGGGGAACTCACAGAATGGGAAGAAAATAAATGCAGGGAAGGGTAAGTCATTGAATCAGGTCAGACTGTAAAAGAAAATCAAGGAGTCTGACTAAGCAGGATTTTCTCTCAAACTCACACAATGCATTAGTAAACTGTCACAGGACTCTGTTTCTCCTGGTTGGCTCACCCAAGTCCTAGGCAGCACTGAGCCCCTGAGCTGGGTGGGTGCCCCCCACCAGCTGGCCAGCAAACCTGGCCAGCCTGCAACACAGGGTCAGGGGTGGTGTGCCTCCCTGGCTCCCAAGCCTGGCCAGCCATCCAGGGTTCATTGGGTACCTCTCCTGCAGGCCAGCAAACCTGGCTGGCCAGCAATACAGGGTTGGGCTGAGGTGGGGGAATGCCTCCCTCAACCACCAACCAGCCAGCCCAGCTGGGCAGGTGCCTTCCCTGCCTCTGCAGCCAGCAAAGCCTGTCCACTCAGCAACATGGGGTTGGGGAGAGAGGGTGCCTTCTTAGCTCCCTCACCCACAAGCCAGCCAGTCACTCAGGGCCAGGAAGGTGCCTCCCTGCCACAACCAGCCAGGTACTGCTGGTGCCCAGCCCCCAGCACACCGCCACCTTTTCCTAGCTGTGCTGCTGAGCCGCATGGCTGGTGGCCAGACTTCTTCTCTCCCCTTCCGCAGCATGCACCTGACCAGACTTTGCATGCTGGGGGCAGGGCAGGAGATGATCTCCTCCAGCCACAGTCTGGCTCCAGGAAGAATGTGCCTTCCTCAAGGCACATTCCTCTTCGGGGTTAGGCAGGGTCATCTGTCACCCTGTGAAATCTTTCACCCAGTGCCTTGCCCCTTTTGCCCTGCCATAGTTATGGCCCTGTTCATGGCAATGTGAAGTCACTAGGGTGTTGGATGAGCAAAGTTTCCAAAATAGTGTCACCTAAATGTTACATTTCAAAGTGAAAAGATTATCTATTTCAATGGAAAATGTTGATGTTACCCAACTTGTTTAAACCTGGACCCTGTAACTTACTTCATTCAGACAAGCCTCCATACCTGCAGAGTCCCAGTGACTCTGGAGACTGGCCTGTTCAGAGCTTACTGCTGCATTATGGCCTTGAAATACAAGACTTTTCACAATACTAGCACTTATAGCTGGGCAAAGAATGAATTTTTGTTGTTGTTTCAAAAAGCTTTTAAAAAAAAAAAAAAGTCAGACCAAAACAAAAAATGAATTTATAAATTTTTTTGTTGATTTAAAAAATAAAAAAAAAAAAAAAAAAAAAAGTGTATTTCAGGTCAAACAAAACATTTTGTTTCAAAAGAATAAAAACATTTCATTTTGATTTCAAAGCATTCTGAAAGGTTTTGATCCTTTTACAATAAATAAAATAAAGGAACCTGAAAAGAAAACTCATTCTAAATGAAAAAAAACACCAAAAAAAAAAAAAAGATGTTTCTGTTTGAACATGTTGATACAAAATGTTTTGACTGAAAAAATTTTCCCCAGCTCTACTTGTACCTCCGTCTACTCTCTTACAAATTCCAAAACTTATCCTGGAAGCATATTGGTGTTTTACATCAGTGAGCCTCAAATTAATGCCTTTTTCTTTTTCTTCTTTTTAAAATCAGTCTTTCAACTGCCAAAGCACTTCAATGTGTGGGGGAAACTTTCTTCAAAACAGCATTTTGCACTTCTACAGCACCTTTCACTAAAAACCTCTGAACGCTTCATTTTCCAGACCGAAATTACTCAAGTACTCAAATCGCACAACCTTGCTGCTACCTCTTTACAGGTGACTCTGCAAATCGATAAATTATAACTCAGAACTTTATCCTATTTGCAAGAAAGCAAAAGCATCTCAGAACACTGAAGCAGAAGGTTATTTTCAACAAATTTCCAAAGGGATAGCCATGTTAGTCTAGTCCAGGAAAAAGAAAAAAAAAACCAAGGAGTGGTGTGGCACTTTAACATTTTTCACACAAGCTTTCATGGGAGAAAAATCCCACTTCATCAGATGCTTCTGCTTTTGCATCAGACTAGTGAAGGAAGTCACCTGTTCTGAAGGTGGGGCACAATTCTTCGCTTTGGGCCCCTTTGATCTTTACCATACTTAAGATCATCAAGAAAGATGGGGGAAGCTCCACACTTGAGCCATCCACTGTGAGGCAAATGGTTCTTACTTCCCCAGACGTAAGAGTTAGGCTAAGGCCTACCCACCTGAACTAGATGGGTAGTGGCACTATGACCTGTGCACGTTAGGAGAAACAGGGCAAGATGGCTGAACAGAACTGCTCTAGCAGGGTGTTTCTGACTGGAGTGTTTGTTAAAGTAATGGAATGGGAGGAAAGGACAAACAGAGTTGAGACTCCTGTGAATGGCACAGCAAGTAGCCAAATCCCTTTTCTTACAGCCTATCTGAATTGGTGTATTGCTGTGTCACTCCAGTTCCTCATTCCTGGCGCCCAACTTACCTTGCCCCTCTGTCAGACCTTCCACTCCTGAGTCCTACGCACAAGCTGCTCTCAACTAAGTGAGTGAGTGCTTCAGGCCAGCCACTTCTGGAATCATGCCCTGGTATAGACCCAGCCAATGCCAACTGTCGGAGAAGCAACCCTAGGAATTGCCATCTTGCAAAGGTCAGTGCTGCCCACTGCATACTGCAAACTCATTGGTTCACCAATTTATTAATGAAATTGATATGCATCAGCCTTGTCCTTTCAAATTGAGTCTTAACACATCTAAAAACCACATGCACTGCTTTAGATAAAAACAAATATATGTATTAAATACAGAATGATTTTAAATGATTGCCATTCAAAGGAAAGCAGATCAGATTTGATCAAAAGTAAATAATAGGCAAATCAAATTCTAAAGCAGGGGCATAGCTACGGGTGGGCCAGGGTGATTTACAGGCCATCCTCTTTGACAGAAGGCCCACCTGATCCCTGGCTTCTGCTGCCAACACTCCCCCTAAATTTGTAGTGTCAGGCAGCTTTCACAGCAATGTCAGGCAACTTTTGCTACCTGAACATCTTGCTTATGGTCACATGACCAGAAGCAGGCACTTTAGAACACAGCTGGGGGAATCATTCAGCTGCAGGACATTCTAGTTGCCAAAGTAACAAGAGCATCCACATCTTTTTGAACTTCCCTGCTTGCAGTCACATGACCCAGGAAGTAGCCGTGACCTACTCAAGGGACTTGCAGACCCAGCCAGAAAAAGTAGTCTGACTACACCCGTTTTACATTAAGCTTAACACTTTCAGCAATCTTGCTGTGTTAGACGAGTCTCACTACCAGCTTACTGGTTTGCCTCTATCTAGGCCCTCCACTGTGATCAATATTTCAGTTGCTTGGTGGTGGTTGCAGATGGAGGTGGAAGAGACAGAGATTGCAAAATGTTGCTCCTTTTTTAACATGTTCCTCAGCCCCCTCTGGAGCCTTGCCATGTCTTTCAGGATCAGGCAACAAAGAGTTTCCATGCCTGGTTCCCTTCATGCCCTGAAGCACTGTCTTTCTTCGTAGATTCATGCTTTGACGTCTGGACTAACCCTTTTTTCCTGGAATTCTGAACTGGGTTGTGCTATACAAGTCCTAATGAGGTATAAACTGTCCTTCAGCTCTGTAGAGTTTTACCTAGATCTGTCTCAAGCCATGAGATGCATATTTGTGAATGTTACATAATAAAGTCTGATGTCACAACATTGTAACAAACACATTATTGTAACAATAATGTTCAATATGCTGTGAATATTCCAGAAACATCTTGCATGGCATGCCTCACATTAAACAATACACAGTTACACAATAAGGATGAATACAGGAGTGCAGAGTGTCACACCACCTCAACACTTTTACAAGGGGAGGAGATGGTAAGTTCTCAGCAGAGGATTGGCTCAGAGAGCTGGATGGAAATAGAGGGAAAGATGGTGGAAGACCTATCAAATAATTATTGAAAGAACATGGGGCTATCTGCATTGCACACATGTATCTGCTGGGTAGTCCTGGGCCTCCAATAATAAAGTTATGGTCTGATTAAAACCATATTGTACATCTGCCATCCTTCTGTCAGTGTAGCCCAGGAGTCGGCAACCCCTGGCACCTGTACCAAAGATGGCATGGGGAACAATCCTGAGCAGTATGCAGCACCTCTCAGGCTTTCCTACTGGCTCTGCTCACCCTGCGCTGCACAGCTGTGCGGAATGAGCCGTGTGCTGTGGCTCCAGGCCAACAGAAGATGTGGTGCGCAGCTTCCAGCCCCCTGCTGGCCCTGCCCCCTCCTGGGCAGGGCTATAGAGGAGTGGGGCGGGTCAGCACCCCCTGCTTCCAGCTCCGACAGTGGAGCCAGAAGTCACCTGCTGGTGGGTGACAGAGGAGGCCCCAGCTAGGACTCAGAGGCTGCAGGGAGATAGGCAGCCCTGATCAGGACCTGGAGACCACCCGCCAGTGAGGACAGGAGCTGGCCCTGGCCACAAACAGGAGGCCTGGCCCTGCCCCCTTTTGGCCATGCCCTCAACACCCACTGAGGGTGCACTGGGCAGGGCTAGCACAGGAGTTGGAAAAGGTTGCCAATCCCTGGTGTAGCCAGACGATACCTGTAGGCAGCATCTGGAGAACAGAAGAGGAACAGTAGAAACCATGAAGCTAGTGATGTTCACAATACTTCAGTGTACATTTACAAGCTCTGAAGTAAGTACAGAATTTATAAATATCACACAGTTTCTAAGATTAATGTAAAAAAATGAATATATACAGGAGAGAATTAGGGAATTACAAAATGATAAATGCAGCATTATGCCAGAGCTTTCCCTGGGGACAGATATTGTGACCTGGGAAATCTTCCCTTCTCATTGATAGCCCCTTGAAGAAAACCAAACTACAAAACACTCCCCCAAACCCTACCACACACAGAGATGTAATAAGAAATATAGTTCCAACAGGTCAGTGCTAAACCCTAATTCTTGTATTTGGTGACTAGAGACTACTGTGATTGGTGTATTACAAACAGAGAAGCAGGCAGGCTACATGAAATTTTTAGTCTGATCTCTTGAATTATGATTGGAAAAATACCTTTAATGGAAAAATCATTAAATGCCATATACCCCATAAATGTCTGTCCAATCTCAAACTCCTTATCATCCCAACACTCTACTTTGGTTTAAGACTAACCATGAAAACTTTCTGGCCAAAACAAGCTGTTTTTTAAAAGAATTTTAGAGTGAGTAATTGTCAAAATTGTGCTTCCTAACATCTCAGTTCTATTTTTTTTAACCCCTCTGTCTGTCACACATTCTTTTTATTCTGCTCCAATAGCCTGATCTTTCCCCAATCTTCACTCTAAGCTCTGGGCTTTCCTCCTTTTCCAGTCCACTTACTTACACACCATAATGCTTATGTCAAAGAATCTCTTTGGACCTTTGTTTGAAGCTGATGCTCAACTAGGTAATCTTATTTTTTGTAACTAGGGAATATTCTTGCTTGCAAGGCAAGGCATTATTAGGCATATTTTAAGACTTCCACCTTAATTTAACAGCATCATTGTTATATTATCTCATATTTATGTAAAGCAGGCTTAGGAGCTGTGTCTAACACCTTCTGAGGGAGGGCATCTAATCTGCATGGGTTTTGTGTTTGCATAAGCACAAAGAACACATCAGCATATTCAAACTATGGGTGCAAAGCAATATGGGCAATGGTATTTCAGTTAATTTGATCACAAATCCAACAATATCTGTAATTCTACTGAGGGAAAATATGAAATACTGTCTCTTTGTGAATTGCTACTCTGTTTCAAATCTGTCTGGGTTAAAGGGTAAAAGCCACCCTTAGTTTAAAAAAAAGATTTGTAAGAGAGGCTACTGCATGTTTCAGCTACAAAAAAAAAAAAAGAGACAGTGGTGGGGGTTTAAGGCTAGTTCTATTTCTTCTCCCAGTGCTTCCTCTGTCTAATGATAGCTCTGGCTAGGTTTCTTCTGAGGCCTTTGTCATTCAAATAGAGGTAGCTCTTTGCAGCTATTAAGTCAAGAGCTGACATTACTAGGGAGAGAAGCAAACTCTGTCTCTGCTGACATCACTACAGATAGAGAAAATTCTCTTCCTGAGCTAAAAATCACTGAAGGGGAGCAGCAGATGATGAGAGCAGCTAGTGGTGAGCTGGGTGGCGTGAGTGACCAGTGGGTGGAGCTAGTAGATAGTGAGAAAGGCCAGCAGTGAGTTGGGTGGTGTGAGTGATGGGTGGGTGAAGCTGGTGGACAGTGGGTGGAGCCCATGGATGGTGCTATTGGATGGAGTGAGTGGCCAGTAGATGGTGCTGCAGACAGTTGGCATGAAAGACACTCCCTACATACCCTAGGGTTGGTTGGGAGCCTAGTTAGCATTCATTCCCCACATCAGTGCTGGTTTTTCCATTAAGTCTTGAATGTTCTGTTATGTGGCATGGGTTGTTGGGAACTTTGCTCTGTACTGATTTGCTAGATCAGCACTGATTTCTGTTATTTGTCCTTTTACACTGTTTTACTACTATTAAAAGTTCTGTTTACTACACTCAGATTCATACTTGTGAGTGGGGAAACCCTACCCCTTTGGGGTCCCCAGGGGACAGTGCAGGATTTCCCAGAAATTTGGGTTGGGGTGGAGCCAGCTGGT
>ML681964.1:29160098-29266578 GCA_007922195.1 Podocnemis expansa | reverse complement strand
CCCCCTGAGTGACAGAAGTTATACTGACAGACAGAAGAGCCAGTGTGGGCAGGTTATGTTGGTGGGAGAGATTCTCCTGCTGACATAGCTACCACTGCTCATTGAGGATAGTTTAACTATGTCAATGGAAAGCTGCCATTCATCAGCACAGAGCAGCTATGCAAGGGTTCTTACCGTGGCACAGCTGTAAGCTGTATAACTGGGGTCTCAAACTTGTAGCCCACAGGCTGCATGCAGCCCTAAAGTTATTTCCTGTAGCCTACACCAAGACTATTGTTATCAATATTTGCACTATCAGTGTATGAAAACGTTTCAGTGGTGTAGCTCTCAGGCTAACATACTTGTCCTCATAAGGGCCGTGTGATGATTTGAGTTTGAGACCCATGCTCTATAATGTAAACATGGTCTAAGACAGGGACATCAGTGCCCTGAAAAAAAGGGTCAAATTAGGTTTCTTCTGCCAGCAGCCCACCCCAGATCCGGCCCCTGCTGCTGCTAGCAGGAGCCAGATCCAGGCTGGTGCTGTGTGCCTGGGCCCAATCTGGCTGCAGCCACTACCAGCCAGCAGCAGGCAGCCTAGGCCTCATCCACCCCCAGCCACTGCCAGCTAGCAGCAGGAGGCCCAGCCTGATCCAAGTCCCTGGGCTGCACCACCTGGGTTGTGTGGAGGTCCTCCTGCAGTCCTCCTCAAGCCTGACTTGGGGGGGCAGCTGACCCACCTCAGCCCTGCCACCTGATCTGACCCCTCACCTGCTCCCCACAGCCAATCCCCCACCTGGGCCCCTTTTGGCTGATCCCCCACCTGGCCCTCAACAGCTGATTCCCTGCCCCACCTCACTGGCCCTGCTTCAGAAGGGTGATCATCCTGGGCCCCACAGCTCCCCCTTCAAACTACCTTCTTCCATCCTGCCCCCACCACACACAGTATTACTAATCTGTCCATTGCTGCTCCAGGAGTGGGGATGGGGAGTCAGTCACTTGTAGGTAGTGTCTGGCTGCAGAGGGATTTAAAGTTCCCTCTCTCCTGCTGCCCTGGCCTACATGACTCAGCTGCATGCTCCAGGGTGGGGCAGCAGCTGAACTCAAGCAGGCAAACTCACTGCTCCTGTGCCTACTAGGCAAAAATTAGTGAGGCTAGAGCTTAGGCTCAAGGGGGCTAATGCTCCCAGACCCCATGGCAACAGTACTCCTGACCATGAGGTGATATGTTAGAGATCTAGAAAATCATGACTTGTATAGGGAAAAAGATTGGTTCTTGTCTTCTATGAATGGGCAAATAACAGAGGGCACCCAGTAAAATTAATAGAGAGCCAGGTTTCAAACACACACAAGGAAGGACATATTCACACAAACACATAGTAAACATGTAGAACTCAGTACCAGAGATGCTGTGAAGGCCAAAACAATCACAGGGCTCAAAAAAAGAACAATACACGTTCATGGAGGATAGATCTATCAATGGCTATTAGCCAAGATGGCCATAGTTGCAGCTCCATGCTCTGAATGCCTCTAGCCTTTGTTTGCAAGAGGGTGGGAATGAATGACAGGGGGATGGATTGCTGTTCTGTTCTTCCCCTCTGAAGTGCCACACACTGGTTGCTGACAAGACAAGATACTGGGCTATATGGACCATTGGTCTGATCCACTGTGGCCCTTCTTATTAACTTAAAGATGTTTTAGGGCTTTATGTTCTTCAGAAAATACTAATGGTCCTTTTTCAGGGTCAAAAATGTAATTTTTAGAAATACTCCAAAGTTACAGTCTTTGCTGAGGGGAAAAAAAAAATCTTTGTTCTTTTTAAATAACTTCAGGACCTGAAGCAATCACAGTTATGCTCCATTTCATATAGCCTGGGGAATACTCCAGTGAAACTATAGTTACACATATGGTAATAAATAATTTAATACTTTGCTGCTTGCACTTTAGCATGTGTTCAGTGTAGCTTCTAGCAGTTAAATCATTAATTATACAATAGAGTTAAAGTATACCCTGTATACTACATGTATTGTGCAAGCAAGGCAAACATGGCTTCATTCTCCTTTATTTCGGTACATGTATTTCTTTAGTTTGCAATGAAACTAGAATATGAACTTTGGGATCTTCATGTCCTCAGGACAATAGCAACAAGCAGCAACTGTTCTTTGCGTCACTGTCCATTGTAGCTATTTCCTTTTTTTTTTTTCTTCAAGAAGTTGATATGCTGTTTGAGTGTTCATATGAACCAGTTATAGTTACAGCTGGTTCAGAATTTGATGAAACAGACCAATTCATCAAAATTAAATGTTTTGTAGGAATGAAAGTCAGGAAATGTGTTTCAAGTTGTGAAACTGTGCCAGCAAAGGTTAAGCAACCAGCAGGCTTGTTGAACTGAAAGCCATTTTAAAAAAGGACATATTAGGAGAGTGCCATTCCCTGTAGTCAGCAAAGCCATGTTAAATAAACTGAAGCCCTAGATATGTAGGCTTGTATGGTTACAGAATCAGAAGTGGACATTAATTCTATTTGTCTGTGTTTACCTATATCTTGTTAGAAGTTTGTGATCTAATTAGCTTGTAGATGCTAAACAATTCCTGTCTAATATTTCATTACTATATTTTATTGATTCAGAGATCAAAAGGGACTATTAACATTTAGATGAAACTTAAATGTAACTAGTTACCAGTGAATGCTTAACAGAAACTTACTTCAAAGCAACATTGTACAGTACTTATTCTTCATCTATGGAATGCCTGCTGTGATCATTTGACATCAAGAGGCTCAGTATGCTAGAGAACTATAAAGGAAACTTTGGGCCTGATACTATTTTGTCTCAGATCTACTTAAAGTTTGTCAGGGAAAGTCTTAACTAGCAAGACTGAAGTCTCCGGGTCTACTCTGAATTATCCCAGCAAATTCTCATGGAAGAAATTGAGCAAACTCTGCACATGGACACCCTAGTGGACTGCAACCTATCAAACTGATTCTAGAAGAATTTTTATGAATGTTCAGTCTTGCAATCTCTAATATGACACTGGCCTAAGAACTTCATTCATATCTGCATCTATAACAATCTTATAACCACAATAACTCCTTTATTTTTTTAAATAAATCCTATACTTAAGTGCAGAAAGTAAAAAGGTTAAAATACAAAAGACAAGTAGAAATAATCAGGAATAAGACCTAAGGCCTAGTGAAACAAACCAAAACAGTAGGCCCGAGATGGATAACTAGGTAAATTGACAGGAGGCAGGCTAAGGAATTCTGACCTCATGGAAATTGTCAAGTAAGCTGCAGCTATAGAAAGAGTGGGAGATGGCCTTGAAGGTATGAGGTGTCCAGTTGGCCTGGTTCCAAGGAGATAAAAAGTGATGTTCTCAGCCAAACCATGAGCGCTTGATAAATGGAGATTTTCAGTGACACCTGGACCTATCAAATTAATGGGTGGCATCAAAAAAGCATACGTGGATCAATTAGGACACCAAAGTGGGGCAAGACAATAGATCTTAGCAAGGCATAAAGGCAAGAGTCTGAGAGCCCAGATTTAATGCAGCTAAAGGTGGTGATGAAGAGTCCTGCCATCAGTTGAGCTGTTCTATTGCATTGAGAGCACAAATGGTGCCAGCAGATCTGTTGGTACAGGACACCTGCCATTGTGCCGTGTTGCAAAAAAGCCCAGCCTGGCACCTTTATTTCTACAAAGATTCATGTTTGTGTTGGTTTCTCCAATCACAAGTGTTGCCTCAGTTTACATCTAGGCTCCAAATCACTGAGCTAACTAAGTCTTCCCTAAGGATCTGAGCCAAAGGTAACCCAAAGTGTTAACCAAAAGAGTACCTTGTTTTAGGATCACTGGGATAACAAAGTTCTCACTAAAAATCCAAGCCAGGCTCTAAATCACTGGGCTAATGGAATTCCCACTTAGAGATCTGAGCCAGGGGTAATCCTGAGGGAACACACATACAGTGACACATGCATGCAGCCAAAGAAACATCCATGCCAGACAGACTCAGACTTATACTCCAAGGTCAGAAGGAACAAGCATGATCATCTAATCTGACCTCCAGAACAATACAGGCCTCAAAACCTCACCCACCCACACCAGCAATAAGCCTTTAACCTGACTTATTTATGTCCTCAAATCATGATTTAAGGACTTTAAGATACAGAGAATTCACTGTTAGGTGAGCTATGCCCCATGTTACAGAGGAATGTGACCCCCCCCCCCAAGCCCTAGCCAATCAGCAGGGCTGTAACTAGGGCAGGAGGACTAGGGCAACACCCCAGGCATCAAATTTCAGAGGGTGCCAAACCAGGAAAACATATTCCTTCAGCACCAGGGAGCTGCAGCCACGCTGGGAGTTTAAAATCTCCTGCCCTGCCCCTGAGCATGCTCAGATGCATGCTCAGTGTGGGAACACCCTGTGGCCAGGACAGCTCCAGCCAGCCAGGTAAGGGAAAAGGTGGGGCCCTGCTGGAGTGGTTGAGGGACCAGTGGGTGGGCTAGAGAAGGGTTGGGGTAACTCAGGGAACCAGCAGATGGGTGGGGAAGGCACCTGGCCAGGCGCTGGCCAGGGAACGAGCAGGGGGATGAAGTGAAGGTGCTCAGCTGTCCAGGGATGGGGAAACTGGCCAGTGGCCAGGGAACAGGTGCCCAGCCCAGGCTGGATCTGGCTCCCTGCTGTCTTCTGGTGGCAGCAGGGGATGGATCCAGCTCCCTGCCACTGGGCCCCAAACTGGATTGGGCTCTGGATCAGGGGAGGGTGCTTCTCACTGTACTTGCCTTAGGTGTCAAAATCTGTAGTTACAGCACTGCCAGTCAGTCCCTGAGAAAATTGTCTTTGCAACCGCAAACAGAGAGATCAGTTAAATCACAAACATGTGGGCAAGTCACACCAGTTACTCAAGAAAGAGTTCTCTGTAATAATTCAGAACCCATCCCATCTACCCTCCCTTCTTAGGCCACTTGCATGTCAACCACCAGTAGTCAAAGATTAAAGATCAGTCAATTTCCAAAGTAATCTGTTCCATCATACCATCCCCTCCATAAACATATCAAGCTCAGTTTTGAACTCCTCTTAGAAGGAGATTCTAGGACTTTACTCCTCTAATGGTTAGAAACCTGCATCTAATTTCAAGTTTAAATTTCCTGACGGACAGTTTATATTCATTGTTGGTGTTCACATCGGTGCTATACTCAAATAATTCCTTTCCCTCCCTGATATTTATCCCTCTGAAGTATTTATAGAGAGCAATCATATCACCCCTCAACCTTCTTTTGGTTAGGCTAAACAAGCCAAGCTCCTTGAGTCTCCTCTCATAAGGCAGGTTTCCATTTTGCAGACCATCTTTGTAGCCTCTTCCTTTTTAAACATGGGGGACCAGAACTGCACACAATATTACAGATGGGGTCTCACTAGTGCCTCGTATAGCAACACTAACACCTCCCTGTCTCTATTTGAAATATCTTCTGATAACATCCTAGAACTGCATTAGCTTTTTTTTCCTTTTTAACCACACACACAGCGCACCACATTGCATTGGTGGCTCCGTCATCCTATGATCAACCAGTACTCCCAGATTTGTCTCCTCCTCAGTCTCTTCCAACTGATGTGTCCCCATCTCATAGGAAGAGTTTGTCCCTAAATGCATGACCTTGCACTTCCCATTATTAAATTTCATGTTATTCCTGATCCTCCAGTTTACAATGTCATCTAGATCTTTGTGTGCTATCCTGACCCTTCTCTGTATTAGCAATATCTCCCAAATTGGTGTTATCTGCAAACTTAATTGGCACAAAATGGGGCTGTGCTAAAGTCCATAAGCAAAAGGTTAAATAAGATTGGTCCAAAGACCAATCCCTGTTGGACTCCACTAGTAAAATCCCTCCAGCTTGACTGTTCACCCTTCAGTGACCCTCTGTAGCCTTCTCTTTAACCAGTTCCTTATCCACCCTACTATATTCATATTAATCCCTGTTTTTGTAACAAATAATTGTGTGGATCTGAATCAAATGCCTTGCTGAAATCTAAGTATATTAAGTCCACCTCATTCCCTTTATCTAAAAAAAGATCTGTTATCCTCTCAAAAAAAGGAGATCAGATTGGTCTGGCACTATATACCTTTTGTAAAGCCATGTATTTTATCCCAGTTACCATTATCCTCAATATCCTTAAGTACTCACTGAAAACAAAAGTTCTCTCCAAGACCTTGCATACTACTGAGACCAAACTAAAAGGCCTGTACTTAATCAGATCACTTTTATTCCTTTTCCTGAAAATAGGAACTGTATCAGTGATTCTCCAGTCATATTGTGCAACCCCCAAATTTACAGATTTGTTAAAAGCCTTTGCTAATGGGCTGGCATTTCCTTTAATATCCTAAAGATGAAGATTATCTGGGCCCCTCAATTGAATCCCATCCAGCAGTTTGGTTTCTGCCTCAGGTATGGTAATTTCTACTTTTGTAACCTTGTTTCAATTAACTACCCTACCTCTACGCCCAGGCTCGTCTTCACTCATTAAAAACAGATGCAAAGTACTTATTTAGACATCCAGCCATGCCTAGGTTATCCTTAACCTCCACCCCATCCTCAGTTTTTAATGGTCCCACTTCTTTCATTGTTTTCTTCCTATTTATATGACTAAAGAACCTTTTACTATTGGTTTTAGTTCCTTTTGCAAGGTCCAGCTCTGCTTAACTTTTTGCCTTTCTTACTTTCTCTTATGTTCTGACCTCCAAGAGATAGGTTTCCTTGCTGCTCCCTCCCATTTTCCATTCCTTGTAGGTTCTGTGCTTCCTCCTAATCACCTGTCCAAGATGCTTATTCATCCAGCTTGGTTTACAGCTCTTGCTTATGAATTTTTTCCCCCTTCCTTGAAATGTAGGCTTCAGGTAGTTCCTGCAACTTTGACTTGAAGCAATTCCAAGCCTTTCCTACCTTTTTCATTCCTGAGTTCTTCAGTTCAATCCACTTCCCCAACTAATTCTCTTAGTTTTCTAATGTTAGCCCTTTTAAAGTAAAAAATTCTATTCAGATTTATGTTTATCCTTCCAATTAGTTTGAACTGAATTAGCTCATGCTCATTCGAATCCAAGTTGTCCCCTGCAACTGGTTCCTCTATGGCTATGTCTACACTAATTTCCAAAGGGGTAGCCATGTTAGTCTAGTTTAAAGACTAACAGATTTGTTTCTCATGAGCTTTCATAGGAGAAAAAAAAAATCACACTTTGTCAGATGCTTTGAAGCATCTGATGAAGTGGGATTTTTCTCCCATGAAAGCTCATACAAAAAATAAATCTGTATGTCTACACTAGCAATTTAGTCTAAATTAAAGAGGCTTAATTTGAACTAAATTAACCCATGGCCACACTAGCCTTTCCTTAGTTCAAACTAAGGAATGCTTAGTTCAAACTAGTAAGTACAAATGGTTAGTTTGAACTAAGCATGGCAAAGACTCAAACTAACCCTCTGAACTAACAACTTGGACTAGTTCAAACACTGTCAGTTTGAACTAGTCCACATTGTTAGTTCAAACTAAGAAGTTGGCAGTTTGTTCAAACTAACCCAAGGTTAGTTCAAACTAAGCTCAAACTTATTAGTTCAAACTAATAAGTTTGAACTGATTTTGGCTAGTGGAGACAGCCTATGAGATCCTCACTACTCACTAGTACCAAATCTAGATGGCATCCCCTCATTGGTTTGGTAACAGTTTGGAGAAGGAATTCATCAGCTATCATATCCAGGAAAATCTGGGCCCTTTTATTACTACAAGCACCTGTCCTCCAGTCTATATCTGGGAAGTTGAAGTCTCCCATATTCACACTATTCCCAGTAATTTACTTCCTTAAAGATTTTAACAAGGTCCCTATCCATGTTTAAATCAGATCCCAACAGTCTAAAACCCCCAAGCACTATCCCTGAAGAAACTCTAGTAGCTTTCTTCCCAAATGTGATTTTACCCACATAAGATAAAATTTATTAATTCCATCACTTGGAATTTCCTTGCATTCTACCTTCTCACTGATATACAATGCCACTCTGCAGCCTTTGCCTTCATATCTCTTTCCTAAAGAGCACATAGCCTTCAATACTGGTATACCAGTCATGACTACTATTCCACCATGTTTTTGTGGTCCCTATAATATCTTGTCTCACTTCCTCTACCAGTAGCTCCAGTTCTTCCATTTTGTTACCCAGGCTTCTCTCATTAGTATATAAACATTTTAGTTTTTGCTGCTTGGCTTCACTCACATTCCTTGCCTGATTTGGCACAGTCATTCTATGGCCAGTATCTCCCACTAGACTGGCATTTACACTACTGCTCCTTCTAACTTACATGATGCTCTCTATTTCTATGTTTTCTTATTTTATTTTTCTTCTCAACACTAGTATCAGGCATTGAGATTATTTAGGCATCTCCCCCAACTTCCTAGTTTAAAGCTCTTTTGATCATTTGTGCTAACCTCTCTCCTAGAAGTCTATTTCCCTCCCTGCTCAGGTGTAGTCCATCTCAGAAGATGAGTCTTCTTTCCATCAGTGCCTCCCAGTGACCATCTATGCCAAAGCCCTCATAGCACCACTGCCTGAGCCATCTATTTATCATCAGGATATTCTTGCACTTTTGTGGCCCTCCTCTAGGGACAGGCAGAATCCCACTAAGGTCAACTGAGCCTCTATTTCCTTGAGAGTCCTCCCCAGCCTGGCATAGTCTCCTTTAATACTTTACAGTGAAAATCAAGCTACATCATTTGTACCCACATGAAGGACAATTAGAGGATTCTTTCCCACTCCCATTAAGATCCTCTTCAGCTTCAGACTGATAACCCATATTTTTGCACCCAACAAGCATCATACCCTTCTGTTCTTGTGATCAGTTCTGGTTACAGGCCAGTCTGTCCTCAACAGGCAATAACCAATCCCATAGACTTGCCTTTTCCTGAAAACAGTGCAATTCTCTAGCCTATCCCCACTTTTCTGGCCACAAGTCCTCAGTTCTACAGTTTTCTCTGCAAGCCTCTGCACCTGCTCCTTAGTTCTTCTGAGGCTCTTCTGTGGAAGAATCTCCATTGGCTTATCTCTTTTTTGGCTAGGACTAGCCACTCTTCTCTTCTTCCTTGCATTCTCTTTTAGTGACCATGTGCTATGCCTCTTCTTTATTTGCTAACACTACAAACCTGTTTCAAGCTCTATTTCTTCTTCTTCACTAGCCTGTCTTTTCCTCTGCTAACCTCTCACAGTCACATGCTTCTGCCAGGCACTTTCATCTCCCAGTATTCTGCCCTTACAGTCTGACAGTCCTGCTTCCGTCTGCAGTATAAGTTGCAGGATGTCTGCGGCCAAGCGATCCACCCAATGGGCAACCTCCAGCTCCCTTGTTGGGTGGGGCCACGCCCAAGTTCCCATCCCCAATTCCCCCTTTACGGGGTAAGGCAGCTGAACACAGTCTAGGCCTCCAGCCCTTCCTCTGGGCGAGGTGGTATAAGAGTTTTTATGGTGGGGGGGGAGGGGATTAGCAGGGTTCAATATTGCAGGGTTGGCAGGGGATTGGGTGCAGGGAAGGGAGATGCAGGCCCACCCACTCCACTGAGTCTCAGCCCAGAGCCCTGTCTGGTGGTTGCAAGGCTGCCAGTAAGCCAGTGGTGCTCCCATCAAAACACACTGGGTTTAACCACACCTGGTGGGACAGACCTGTTCTTCCCTGGACTACTTCCTCCAGGGCTCCCCTTTTCCTCCCCTACCAAGTCCTGTGGATAAAATGCCAGAGGGATCCCTGTCAAACCTTCTTCCCCTGGGGGCAGCAGGGCTGGTAGCTCCTCTGGGTCTTCTGCAAGGGGTAGCTCCTCCAGGTCATTGCTAGCAGGGCCTGCCTGGTCTTCTGCAGAAGGCAGCTCCTCTAGATCATTGGGGGATGAGGCCCCCAGGCTTGTGATGTCTTCAGCAGAAGGTAGTTCTTCCAAATCCTCTCCTTGTGGTGGAGAGTAGACTGGGAACTCCCACCAGCACTCGGACCACTTATCTGCAGGCTGGGGTTGAGTGCTCTCAGGGACTGCAGTGTCTCTCCCTTTCAGTCTCCCCTTGCTCTGCCTGGTCCATCTCCTTATATTGTCCTCCCCTCCTCTGGACCTGCCTCCTGAGTTCCAGGTCCCAGCCTGGGTCCTTGCAGAGCCCTCCTCTGGCCAGGAGAGGAAGCGCTCAACCCCTGGGACAACTGCTCTGGAGGAGAGAGGCGTGTCCTGACTGCCCTCCCTCCTACATGCAGGTCTGGGGTTTCTCTTAACGCCCCCCCCATTCATCTGCTCCATCAGTTGTTCAAACCCCTTTCTAAACTCAAGAGGAGTTTCCACCTGTATCTCTAACCCCTGATATATCCTCCATCAACTCTGAGGCAGCATTCCATACACATTAAGAACTTTGGAAGTACCACCTCCAAGATCACATACAACTCACATCTTCCACATCCTGTCATCTTCATTATTTCTTCCCCTGCTTGAGTGCCTACCATTGCTGCCTCTGTGTCTGCCATAGTGCTTCCCCTATTTCCAGTCTGCATAAAACAAAATTACACCCCAATGTACCAAGCAAAGCAATACAAGAATCCACACTTCCCCCCTCTCCCAAAAACTCTAACTCCCCTATTCACAGCCCTGTTGACTGCCCTGGCACTGCTGGAGCTATGTACTGCTACCTGCTGGAGTGGCTGCCTTTATAACTCCCTTGGTAGGGAAGCCCCACCCTTAACTGGGGTCAACTGATGCAGAACAAACAGATAATGGTTGGTTACTTACCAGTAACTGTCCTTCTTCAAGATCGGCTGCTCACATACATTGTTACAGGGTCTATGTGCTGCAGCACATGGTAGCTTTAGCGTTAGCCTGTCAGGTCAGGGAGCATGGCCAATGCCCCCTCCACGCTGCGACCATGGCTATATAGGTGACTGTGACCCTGACCCTCCCAGTCCCATATACCTTTGCTGACTCCATTAGTGGGGACGGTAGGAGGGACCTGAATGTATGTGAGCAGCCCATCTTGAAGAAGAATGGTTACTGGTAAGTAACCAACTGTTCTCCTTCGAGCGCTGCTCACATCATTCAGTTACAGGTGACTGCTAGCCAACCCAAGGATGGTGGGAGGAGTTACAGCCTACCCACACTAAGTACAGCTCTGCCCACAGTGGCATTGTCTCTAGCCTGTTGGGCAAGGGCATAGTGTGTCGTTAAGGTATATATCGACAACCACGTAGCGGCCCTGCAGATCTCTTGGATCAGGACCTTAGCAAGGAAGGCCATGGAAGTTGCCTGAGCTCTGGTAGAGTGGGCTCTCAGTCTCTGGGAGAGGCATGTTTGACCTTCTGTAGCAGTCTTTAATGCAGTTCACAATCCATTTGGAGATGCTGTGAGAGGATACTGGGGAGCCCCTCTTGCATTCAGCTACTGCCTCAAACAATTGGGAGGTCTTGCAGAAAGATCGCATGCGCTCAATATAGATTAGGAGCGCTCTCACATCCAGGGTGTGCTGCTGTCTCTGGTTTTCTGTCACCTGAGGATTGGGATAGAAAACCGGCAGGCAGATTTCTTGATTCATGTGGAAGGGGGTGGCAACCTTGGGCAAGAAGGAGGAGTGGTGACAAAGGACCACCTTGTCCAAGAAGAAAACCATATATAGAGGACCAGAGGAGAGGGCTTGCAACTCTGAGACCCTGCTAGCCGAGGTGATCGCTACTAGGAAAGCCACCTTCCAGGACAGTATGAGCAAAGTGGCTGAGTACAAGCGGTCACAGGGCAGTTCTGTCAAAGCCTATAGCACAACATTCAAATCCCACAGACCGGTGGGTTCACAAGAGTGGGGAAAAAGCTTTTCCACCCCTTTCAGGAAACTATGAGAGATGAGATATGAAGAGAGTGGGGCCCCATCTACTCTTTGGTGAAAGGCCAAAATTGCCACCAAGTGGACTTTTACCGAGGACAAGGATAGGCCTTACTCTCAATTCAAGAAGGTAGTCCAAAGTTGCCTGAATTGGTGTGGAGGTAGGGTCTACGTCTTTGTCACGGCACCAAGTGGAAAAATGGTTCCATTTTGCCATGTAGGTGGACCTGGTGGAGGGTTTCCTGCTACCAACCAGGACCTTCTCAACCCTATCCAAGCAGCCCCTCTCTTGCTCACTAAGGGTCTCATCTGCAGGCGAGCTGTTTGGATTACCAAGTTGGCAGCCATCATGTGTCCCAAGAGCTGCATGCACTGTGGTTAGGCCACGCGCTTGCAGTTCCATGATGATGGTGCAAATGGACCAAAATCTTGACAGGGGCAAGGATGCCGTGCCCTGTTGAATGTTTAAACATGCCCCGATGACTTCTATGTCCTGAGTGGGGCAAAGCTTCATAGAATCCTAGGGTTGGAAGGGACCTCATACATCATCTAGTCCAACCCCCTGCCAGAGGCAGGACCACTCCCACTAAATGATCCCAGTCATGGTTTTGTCCAGCTGGACATTAAACACCTCCAAAGATGGAGACTCCACCACCTCCCTTGGCAGCTCATTCCAAGGCTTCACCACTCGCCTAGTAAAAAAGTTTTTTCTAATATCCAGCCTCGACCTCCCTAACTGCAACTTGAGACCATTGCTCCTTGTTCTGTCCTCCGTTACCACCGAGAACAGTCGAGCTCCATCTTCCTTAGAGCATCCCTTCAAGTAGTTGAAGGTTGCTATCAAATCCCCCCTCAATCTTCTCTTCTACAGACTAAATAAGCCTAATGCTTTCAGTCTTTCCACATAGGGCTTGTGCTCCAGCCCTTTAATCATTTTGGTTGCCCTCCTCTGAACTCTACAATGTCCCTGTCCTTTTTGTAGTGGGGAGCCCAAAACTGAACACAGTATTCTAGATGTGGCCTCACCAGTGCAGAATAGAGGGGAATGATCACATCCCTTGATCTGCTGGTAATACTTCTTTTGATGCAGCCCAGTATGCCATTGGCCTTTTTGGCAGCAAGAGCACACTGCTGACTCATATCTAGCTTCCCATCCACCATGACCCCCAGGTCCTTTTCTACACTGCTGCTACTTAGCTGAATGTTCCCCAGCCTGTAGCAATCCATGGGGTTTTTCCGTCCCACATGCAGGATTTTACACTTGTCCTTATTGAACCTCATAAGATTTCTATGGGCCCACTGTTCCAATTTATCTAGGTCTCCCTGAATCCTGTCCTTGCCCTCCAACGTGTCTACTGTTCCCCCCAGCTTGGTGTCATCTGCAAACTTACTGAGAGTGCAGTCTATTCCATCATCCAGATCACTGATGAAAATGTTGAACAGAACCGGCCCCAGGACCAACCCCTGGGGCACACCACTCGTGACTGGTTGCCAGCTAGACATGGAACCATTGATTCCTACATGCTGAAACTGTTGATCTAGCCAGTTTTCTATCCACCTTATAGTCCACCTATCCAACCCATACTCCCTTAATTTGCCAATGAGAATGCTGTGGGAAACTATCAAAAGCCTTGCTAAAATCAAGGTATATCACATCAACGGTTCCTCCTGCATCCAGAAAACCAGTCATCTGCTCATAGAAGGAAATGAGATTGGTCAGGCATTTACCCTTGGTAAATCCATGCTGACTGTTCCTGATCACTTTATGTTCCTCTAAGTGTTTGAGGATGGATTCTTTAAGAATCTGCTCCATAATTTTGCCAGGGATTGAGGTAAGGCTGACTGGTCTATAATTCCCCGGATCCTCCTTTTTCCCTTTCTTGAAAATAGGCACTACATTTGCTGTTTTCCAATCCTCTGGCACCTCCCCTGTTCTCCATGAGTTTTAAAAGATAATGGCCAGCAGTGCTGCTATTTCATTGGCCAATTCCCTCAGCACCCTTGGATGCAGTTTGTCTGGCCCCATGGACTTGTACACATCCAGCTTCTTTAAGCAGTCCCTAACCTGACCTTCCATCACCAAGGGCCTCTCTTCTCTCCAATCTGCCATACCCATGGTAGTGGGCTGGGAGCTGACCCTGCCTGTGAAAACTGAAGCAAAAAAAGCACTGAGCACTTCAGCTTTTTCTTCATCCTCTGTCACAAGGATGCCTGCCCCATTCAGCAAGGGACCTACACCATCCTGACCCTCTTGTTATTAACATACTTGTAGAACCCCTTCTTGTTATCCTTTACATCCCTCGCTAGCCGCAGCTCCATTTGTCCTTTCTGATTTTATCCCTGCAGTCCCTAGCAATATCTTTATATGCCTCCTTGGTCATCTGACCAAGCTTCCACTTCCTGTAAGCTTCCTTTTTATGTTTAGGCTCAGAGCAGAGTTCTCTGCTAAGCCATTCTGGCTGCCTCACATGTTTATTCTTTCTCCTAATTGGAATGGCAACTTCCTGTGCCCTTAGCAGGGTTTCTTTAAAATATAACCAGCTTTCTTGGACTCCTTTCCCCTTCAGATTAGCTTCCCAAGGGATCCTGCCCATCAGTTCCCTGAGGGACACAAAATCTGCTCTTTTGAAGTCCAGGGTCTGTGTTTTGCTTCTTTCCTTCCTTCCTTTAATGAGCATCCTGAACTCAACCATGTCATGGTCACTACTGCCTAGCTTGCCATTTACCTCTACCTCCCTGATCAATTCTTCCCTGTTTGTGAGCAGCAGGTCAAGAGGTGCAAGGCCCCTAGTTGGTTCCTCCAGCATTTGTACTAGAAAGTTGTCCCCAACACTCTCTAAAAACTTCCTGGATTGCCCATGCACTGCTGTATTGGCCTCCCAGCAGATGTCAGGGTAATTGAAGTCCCCCATGAGCACCAGGGCCTGTGATCTACAAGCTTCTGCTAGTTGTTCATAGAACACCTCATCCACCTCCTGCTTCTGGTCTGGTGGTCTATAGCAGACCCCCACCACAACATCCCCCTTGTTGCATTCCCCTCTCAATGTAACCTACAGACTTTCTACAGGCATGCTTCCACTTCCATAATGGAGCTCTGAGCAGTCATAGAGCTCTTTTACATATAGTACTACTCCTCCCCCTTTTCTTCCCTGCCTGTCTTTCCTGAACAGTTTATACCCATCCATGGCAGAGCTCCAGTCATGCAGACTATCCCACCACGTCTCCGTTATTCCTATGATATCATAGTTCCTTGTCTGCGCTAGTACTACCAATTCTTCCTGCTTATTTCCCAGGCTCCTTGCATTAGTGTATAGGCACCTAAGATACCTGGTCACTTGCCCTACTTTGTCAGTTTGGTTTTCAATTCTATTACATATACCTCCTTGCATTTTTTCTGGGAGTCCTCCTCCCCCACTCTCCTCATGTGTTGGCACTTCAGTGGAACATTTAAGACAATTATTTGATTCCCCCTCCATGTTCCAACTACCTTCTCTTTTATTCCTGGTACTACAGTCCCAGCACACACACCCCAAGTTCCATCCCTTCCCCCAGATCTCCCACATTGCCACTTACCTGTGGGCTTTGGTCTCCTTCCCCCGTTGAACCTAGTTTAAAGCACTCCTCACTAGGTCAGCCAGTCTGTGCCCAAATACACTCTTCCCCTTCCTGGACAGGTGAAGGCCATCTCTGCCAATCCTGTCCTGAAACAGAACTCCATGGTCAAGGAAGCCAAAACCCTCCTGACCACACCATCTTCTCAGCCAGGCATTCACCTCTAGGATGCACCTGTCTCTCCTCAGGCCTCTAGCCTTGACTGGAAGGATAGATGAGAACACCACCTGTGCTCCAAACTCCTTCACCCTCGCTCCCAGAGCCCTGAAGTCACCTTTGATCTGCTGAGGATCACCTCTCGCAGTATCATTGGTACCCACATGGATAAGAAGCATGGGGTAGTAGTCTGAGGAGCGGATGATTTTTGACAGTCCCTCTGTAACATCTCTGATACGGGCACCTGGCAGGCAGCATACCTCCCTAGAGGCCTTGTCAGGGCGACAGATGGGTGCCTCCATTCCTCTCAGGAGGGAGTCCCCAATCACCACAACCCTACGTTTCCTCTTAGGTGAGGTGGCTGTGATCTCCCCCACCTCTGGGGTGGATGGTCTCATCTACCTCCTTCATCATGTCCAGCACCTCATAATGGTTCCTCACCACAATGGATGGTGGGATGTGAGCAGGTGTGGAGCACTGTCTGCTGCCAGAGGTGACCAGCTGCCAGTGTCCTCCCTCTGCCATAGGCATCCCATCCATTTCCAGAGCTGTGGTAGTAGCCCTTGGCACCGGGATAGGGACCTCCTCCTTGCAGGTCTCATCATGGACACTGTCAAGGAACTTTTCCAGGGCATAGATACCCCTGGAGTCATGACACCTCCTCCTGTAACTCTCCTACCTGTTTCTGGAGAGATGCCACCAGAAGGCACCTATCTCCCTAGCCTGATCATCAGTGGCAGGAAAATCAAGGCCACAGTCCTTGCAAATCCACACCAGAATCTGGGTGGAGATATCCATCAGACACTCTGGCTACAAACAGTGGCAAAGGAAACAGCAGGGGCGCTGGCACCAGCAGTACAGCTCCTCTTCACCATTGTGGTCTCACCAAACTCCTCCCCAAACTCCCCTGTTCACAAGCTCCCTCTGGTCACTAGCAGTGGCTTTTGAAGGCCTTCTCTGCCTAGGTCAGCCCTTGCCAGTCACGCAGGGGGCAGGCCAATCACAAGGCTGCTAGAGGCTGGTGATTAAAGGGGATCAGGGAACAATGGTGCAAACAGCCCCCACCCAATCACACAAGCACAGTCCCACAACTAACAGCAATCACCTGTAGGGAAAAAGACACAAACAAATCACTTACCTAGGATGCACCTGGCACCAACTCCTTCCCTCACAAACTCCCCTGTTCGCTGTCCCCTGTTCGCAAGCTTGGACTTTTGAGTTAATGCAGAAGCCCAGGAATTTGCACAGTTTCACTACCAGGTTGATGTGGCTTTGCACCTGTCGACTTGGCTTGCCCACTATGAGCCAGTCATCTAGGTAGGAGTAGCTTCTTATGCCCTTCTTGTGTAGGAATGCTGAGACTGGTGCCACACACTTTGTGAACACCCTGGGAGCTAGTAATAGGCCAAAGGGGAGGGTTGTGAACTGGTAGTGGTTCCGTGCCACCACAAACCATCTGTGTTGAGGCCGGAAGTGAAGTTAAGCATCCTTTAGGTCGAGGGCTGCAAACCAGTCTCCTGGGGACAGGGAGGGAACAATCTGGGGCAGGGAAACCATGCGGAACTTTATTCTCTTTATGCGTTTGTTGAGTGCCCTGAAGTCTAGAATAGGCCGCAGGTCTCCATTTGGCTTGGGGATACCAGGAAGTACCAGGAGTAGAACCCTTTGCTGTGCTTCTGTTTGGGAACCCTTTCTATGGCCCTGAGGGAGAGCAGCTTTTGACACTTGACCTCGAGTCTGCCCAGCAGTTCCGGATTCTGCGATGCTATACGAGGGGGTGGCAGAAAGCTGGAAAGCACTCCTCCCCAGCCTGGATCAGCCCTGATGGGGGGAGGTGCCTCCCCCACTGCTGGGCAAGACTTGCCAGAGACCCACTGGGGGATGCTTCCCCTGCTGTTGGGAGAGAGCAGCCAAGCACATTTGGGGAAGGGCATGAGAAACTAAGGCACATTCCTCTTCCAGGCCAGGCAGGCTCTGGCAGCTGTGCTTTAAAATTCCCCACCCAAGTCTTTGCCCCATTCACCCAGCTCTAGGTGCAGAGTCCACCACTACACTTGGAAAGCTGTTCCAGTCATTAGTTACTCTCACTGTTAGAAATGTATTTCCAATTTCAATTTTTCTACCTTTGATTTCCAGGCATTGGGTATTGTTTTGCCTTTGTCTGCTAGGTTAAGGACACATCAAGTGTCTAATATATTTTCCCTGAGTAACTACTTACAGCCACATCAAGTAGCTTCTTTATTTTCTCTTTAGTTATCAGAAGAGACTGAGCTTTATTAGTCTCTCACAAGAAGTGAGTAGACAGCATGATACTGTGTTTTGTATTTTAAAAAAGTAACTTTTGATTAGAGTAAAAGCAATGCAGTTATTGTGTGTGAAAGGAAATTACTATGAAGTTATCCTCACAGGTATAAGTGAAAAATATGGATAATGTACAACAGAGTATTTAAAAACAGTTATTTCTGCATTAAAGTGTTCCTGGAAATGATCTAGTGATCTGCTGGAAATGCTTATGGACACTGAACTTTAGAGACAGCAGACATGTTATATAAAATTTGCATAATTTTACTGCAATAAAATTAAAACCTATAAATTGTAAGAAAAAGGGGAAGGGAAGATGTATGTTGATTTGTTTGGGTTTTTGTCCTCCTTTCCTTCCAGGAATTTGGCCCCATTGCTATGAAAATTCTGAGTCCATTACAGGCTACTCCATGTAGTTCCATTACTCTGTGCTTGTAATCTGGCAGAACAACCACTCAGCACTGAGGGATTCACCTGCTCTATGAAACTGAGGCCACTTTTACTGCTCGACAGGCACCCTGCACACTCTCCTTAATATGTAACCACCTTCCTAGGGCAGCAAATTGCTGCTTGAATACTTGCCACCACTTTGGGGTCCTTCATTTGGCATCTTCTTCCCAAAAGGTGAAATTGTTTAAGTGAAACTAGCTGGTGCAGTTCATCAGTTTGAGAAGGACCTGTGCCTTGAGACCAGGTAGGATGTAGGTCACCTGTGGACAGAAATGAGGAGTGTGAGTATCCAGAAGTAGTTTAATTTGGAGTGCTACTGGGTTTATGCCATTTCAGCACAAAATCCCTTAAGGGATGGGTAAGGTCTCTCCCAATAACCAGCAGGAGCATTCACAAATTATTATAGCTCTATGAGCTGTGAGATGCAGTCCACAAAGCATCTCTCTCCTTGGACTAAGTACAAGACCAATGTAGACACAGGACTTTGCAACAAATCTTCACAACTTGATTGCTATTCTGCAGTGTTATCACTCTCATGCAGAGGTGGCTATAGGCAATTGGGGGCCCTAGTCAAAGGTCCATTGTGGGGCCCTCTAAAGCCCCCCCATTATAGTCCCCCACTGCCACCCTCCCCATGGCCTTGGTCCCCCTGCCGCCCTAACCACCCCACCCTGGCCTCCTTGTTTGTTTTGCTGAACCAGACTAACATGACTATCCCTTTGGAACTCAAATTATTCTTGGGTATGATATTTTTAAAAATCTTTCCATCAGGAAGCTTGTAAGTTGATCATCTTTTACTTAACATAAATGAGCTAATGCTGCACTACAAAGTTAGAATGAACATTAAGAAAGCATGTGCATTAATTAACAAATAAAAAGGGTAAAGTTAATGATAGGTCAAAAATAAATGCCACAGTTAAAATTTTGGTAATCAAATCTTAGTTTTTCATGTAGACCTGGGTTTATGTGCACTAGAGGTTTAACACAAATAATTTTTATAATAAATAAATAATAAGTGAAAAGCTTTCTAGTGTGTAGCTATAAATGAAAAACACCAAATTCTCTGAAGTACTCAAGTTTATAAAACTGTGGCCCCCCTCAAAACTATTAAATAATAAGTACAAAAGCAGCTAAAAAAATTACTTACCAAAAGACAGACACACAGCACAGACACCACACACAACTCTAATGATTGCTTGAGGACTGCAGTGTATTTACATATAGCAGACTATATGGACCTACCTGGTAACCTGAGCTAACCAAAGCCAAGGGGAAAATTATCAAAGGAACAGGAAAAAGAAGAACAGGTAAAAAAAGGAAAAGGAAAAATTTCACAATTGGGATTTAAAAATGGAAGAATAAATGACCACACTGAAGAACTAAAAGATTAGACTACTGGAAAAGTTCCTGCTATTGTGCTGTCTATTGGTGTCACAAAGAGCTTGCTCCTGCTTTTTTAGCATGTCAGTGTGAAGGTGATGGGCAGATAACAGTGACATTTGCAATTCAGATGAAGCACAGATCCTAATGATAGTTTGCTTTGATGAGCCAAGACTGAAAAGTGCTGAGGTTCCCAGTGCTGCTGACCATGGTAGGTGAGAGATTTCTATATTCTTCTATATTTTCAATTCTGTCCACCACATTGAGGACAGGGCCCCTTATTGCTCAGGGCCCTAACTGAGCATCTGCTTTGCCTACCCCTAAAGTCAGCCCTGCTCTCATACAAGGGGGAGCTCTCAGTACCAAGCTCCAGTAAAAAAAAAAAAAAAAAGTTGTGAGGCACTTTAAGACTAAGATTTATTTTTTGCAGGAGCTTTTGTGGGAGAAGATATGACCTGATCCTATGTTTTACACCCCCCTTGCATTCAGTTTCATTCCTTTCTGTAAGTTCACCCATCTTCGAAGCATCTGAGGAAGTGGGATCTTCTCCCACAAAAGCTCATGCAAAAAATGAATCTGTTAGTCTTAAAGTGCCACACAACTCCTTTATTTTTTTTACTGGACTAAACTAACACAGCTATCCCTTTTGAATTGACAATTAATACATGGCAAACAGTTTTTCCCACAGAAAAAGGCAGGTTTTTCTAAACTAAACATGCTTCCAAACCAAACCCTATAATGTCATCACCTTTATTTTTAATAGCAATAAAATATTAAAATATCTTATTGAAACTACACTCATGAACCATAATTACAATATCTAGTTTTATCAATAGAGCAAGACCACTCCCGTCTCTCACAATGGAGGCAGGAAAAACTTTTTATTGCTATATACTTAGGCCTGTGATATGAAGGCTATGCCTGCTATAGGTTGGAGAGTTTATTTTGTTAAATCAGTAAATCACCAATCAAGCAAACACAGAATACACATTTAAAACCTCAACAAAATATTATATTATAAGTAAGTTCCTCTCTTTGGGGACACAAGCAGCTAGACAACAAGGGAAAATATTCTTAGCAAACACCTCTGTAGAAAAAGGCCTCACAACAGAAACTGCTTCTGGGGAATGTCTCAGTAGGCAAAGCTTCTATTAGCATAACTAAAATGATTCTGGAAACATCAATAAATCCCTGTGTAAACATGGGTTCTGTTTGCCCCACCAGGAGGGTGCCCCCAGTGGGCAATGTGGGGAGTTTTGCTCAAGTTGACTATATAAATCCACCCTGCCCCTGAGGGGAGGGGCAAGTAGTTTGTTTGACCCCCAGGAGGGGATGCACCCAGTAATCCCAGGGCCAGGCACAGCAGTTCCCAGCAGGCCCCTGGAACCCTTACTAGGGTGATGAGTCACTGAGTCTGGTCTGTCAGGGGTTCAATGAGGTTAGGGGACAAAATGGAGTTGTCATCTAGACGAGAAGGGAGAGGAGGAGGGGGGACACAGGCCCGCCCTGCTCCACTGTGTCCCAGCCCAGGGACCTAACTGCAGCTGGACCTGCAGGTGGCAGGGTCCCAACCACAACACACTGACCCCAGTACAGGGTAAACTCCCCATGGGCTACTGCCCCCCCATCAGTACCTGGTCAACACTTCCCTCGGCATCCTCAGGGTACTCGCTGAGGGGCACTGAGTAGAGACCTTCCCAGGCATCAGGGGGCAGCAGGTCCAGGAGTTCAGTGTTGATGACCATCTCCTCTGGGGGCAGTTCTGGCAGCCCCCCTTGGTTGGGGGCAAGGGGCAGTTCCTCCAGGTCCACCCCTGCAGGGGGGGGGGTCTGCATCAGGTGGCACCAGGGGCAGTTCCTCCAGGTCCTCTCCAACAGGTGGGGAAGGCTACCCCCAGTATTCTGGATCCTCACAGTGGGTTGGGGGGTGCTGCAGTTCAGGCAGCCACAGCTTGTCCCCCTCCCAGGGCGGGGGATCTTCCCACTGGGTACCTGCCATGGGAGGCCCAAGCCAGCCATCTTGGTAGGAGGCTGGAGGACAGCAGGCAGACCCACTCCTCCTCAGCTGGCAGAAGGACTAGGGCTGAGGAGCCTGGCTGGAGCCATCCTTCTCCTCCAGCAGCCAGGCCTGAACTGAGCTCCTCTGCCTGCCTTTTATACTTCCTGCCCTGCCTCTTCCCCTCCTGCTTGATTGGCAGGTTTGTGGGGGCAGCCATCTTGGCTCCTCCTTACACCCTGCTAAGCAAAAACAACTCAAGAAGTCCCTCTTTGGCCAGATCAAAACTTTGTATCCAATTGAATGTTATGACAAGGCTCTTATTATCACAAATGAAGTCCAAGTGACCCACACAGGTAAACAAAAAGCTCATGTTACTCCACTTCATTGGCTATGTCCACACGTAGATAGTTATTTATTTCAAAATAAGCTAAATTGAAATAAAATTGTTATTTCAAAATAACAAATTGAAATAAGCAAATATTAAATCAAGGGAAAACCTCAAAGTGAAATAGTGTTTCCAGACACAGGACTTGCTATTTCACTTCAGGAGAGGGGCAGCATGGGAGGTGTGGCAACATGGCCCCCTCACTGGGCCATGTTGGCAGCCATGTTGCCAGCCCATCCTATAAAAGCAGGTACCGACCTCACTTCCCTATCCATTCTGG
Organism: Podocnemis expansa; assembly: GCA_007922195.1. Lineage (NCBI taxonomy): Eukaryota > Metazoa > Chordata > Testudines > Podocnemididae > Podocnemis > Podocnemis expansa. The sequence continues at coordinate 29,244,174 of ML681964.1, read as the reverse complement.
CTAGCAGGAGACTGTGAGCCACAGAGATAGATGCTGCCCGGCTTCCTAGCCATCATCATGTGGTCAATAGACCTGCTGCTCGCCTGCAGAGCATCCTCCTGCCATGGGATGCTTTGCTCGCAGACTTTGATGGTGCCCAGGCTGCACCCCATGCTATTACCTCGCTGGGCCTCAGAGCAGCCCTAGTTCCCCTCCCCCCTTCTGTGCCTCGTCAGATCTGGGCCCAGGAGACCAGCACAGAGTGGTGGGAGAGGGTAGTGCTTGGAACCTGGGGTGACAAGCAGTGATGGAGGAATCTCCACATGAGCTGGGGGAGCTTCAACCCCATGGTTGCAGAACTCGCCCTAGTCCTGCACCAAAGGGACACCAGCATGAGACCAGCTACTCCTGTCAACAAGCTCTTTGGATGATGGCCACTCCTGAGTCGTACAGGTCTGTGGTGCACCTCTTTGGCATAGGGAGGTCCACCATTGGCAATGTACTGCTAGAGATCACCAGGGCCATCAACAGGATCCTGCTCCCATGCCTGGTTACTCAAGGAGAGCTGCAGGACACCATTGCTGACATGGCAACCCTCAGATTTCTCAATTGTGCTGGGGTACTGGATGCCACGCACATTCCTGTGAGAGCCCCGGGGCACTGAGCCTCCGAGTACCGGAAGCAGAAGGGGTCCTACTCGGTTATCCTGCAGGCCCTTGTGGACCACCCAGGCATCTTTCAAAACTGTTACGTGGGATGGCCAGGGAGGGCACATGGTGCGAGGGTCCTCCGTAACTCTGCCCTGTACTGGTAGATGGAGGCAGGCTGCTTCTCCCTCCCTCCCCCCCCCCATAACATCAATGTCAGGGGAGTAGAGGTCCCCATCCTCATTGTTGCCAATGCAGCCTATCCCCTTCGCCCATGGCTCATGCGCCCCGTACACAGGGCCCCTCAATGTCCACCGGCAGTTTTTCAACCACCGTGTGAGCCACTGCCACCAGGTGTTTGAATGCGCATTTGGCCGGCTAAAGGCCCGATGGAGGTGCCACGGAGGACATCAGTGCCTGCATGGCCCTGCATAAGTTTTGTGAGCTACGGGGCAACACTGTTGCTGCCACCTGGGAGGCTGAGGCACAGCTCATCGGTGGCCAGCACAAGCAGCCCGCACCCATGGCCCCACGGGAGCAAGTGTCACAAAGGGCAATCACAGTTTGTGACGCACTCGTGAACATTTTTGCCACAGAGGAACTCTGAGGGCCAGGCCTGCCCTGCAACACCACCCTCTACCCTGTTGTACCACAGCCAGCCCCTACCCATCCACCTGCACTGTGAACCACACCCAATAAAAACACACACATGCATTAATACATGTCAGAAACTGTTTCTTGAACATGTCATGGGAGGTTGGGGCAAAGAAGGGCTGGGGAGGGTTAGGGAATCTGGAACTGTGGGGGGAGACTGGGAGGAGGGCCTGCAACTGGGAGATGGGAGTGGGGTGTGGGGTTGGGGAGTCTGGGCAGGAGGGGGACTCCCTATGTGGAGGCTGTGTGGGGGTCCTGGGCTGGTGTCCCACACCCCTGCCCACGGCCACCCCAGGTCTGGGGCCAGCTCCGATGAGGGACATGAGGGTCCCTGGGTGGACCTGTCTGCTGCTGGAGGGACCAGGTGGTCTGCGATGCGCCGGACACTCACAGCGACATCCTGCACCGTAGTGCTCAGGCGCTCCATTGCCAAGGCCTGCCGCTCATGTGCGGCAACCACAGAGTTATCGGTGGTTGCCATGTCTTGCGGCAGGCTGAGGGCAGCATCCTGGGGACGGGCCTGCTGTTGTCTCCAAGCCTGGGCAGAGTCCTCCAGTTGGTGGCCCCGGTCCATAAGGCTGGCCAGGATTTCCCCTCACCTCCGGTGGCCCCTCCTCCTCCTCAGAGTTGGGTGGCTTGCGGGGTCCGTGCAGCAGCACGGCGGGTGGCTGGGCGAATTGCTGGAGGGAAGCACAAAACAGGGTTGGCCCTTGCTGCCTGCTGGCCTTGCCTGTCTGCAGCACACGCCTCTGCCCCAACTGTCAGCAGGATTCTGGATCTGAGTCCTGTGGGACATTGTCCCAGAGGCATACATGGCCTAGCGGTGCCCACAATGGTGAGCTGCAGTCACCCAAGACTTGCTCTGGGGAGTCTCCCAAGGCCACTTGCCAGTGGTATGGCCTGTATGCTGTTTGCCCCACCCAAGATACAGCTGCATCTTTATACTTCCACCCCCTCTTGAGCAACCCCATGCACGCATGGGCCTGCAACCCTGGTGCCACATGTCCCTCAGGCACCCGTGCCCATGGGAGGATCTCTGCGCCCCCCAGCCCTGTGCCCTGCATGTCCCTGTGCTGTGCCCCCTCTCTGCCCATGACCTGTGCAGGCTCAGCCCTGCCTGCATGTATGGAAGAGGAACACTCACCAACAGGGGCTCCAGATGTCTGCCTGGATGTCCCTTCCTCTGCCTCAGACTCCACGGGGGTTGGCATGTCGCTAGGCCCCTCTTCCTCATTTGTGGTGTCAGTCCCCTCCTCTGGGACAGGGAAGAGCTCTGGAGTCCCTGGTGCAGTCTTCTGGTGGTGGCAGTGGTGTGACAGCAGGCTGGCTGGCATCACCAACGTTGAGGAATGCCTCGGAGTCACCGTCCTCTCCCTCCAGGAGTGAGCCTGTGCTGGGGGGCTGCCCGGAGTTGATGGCCCAAGCTGGGAGGCCACTGGGCTCTGCCCTCAGGAACTCATGGAGCTCTTCATAGAACGGGCAGGTGGCACTGCTACCCAGCCCCTGGAACTGGCGTGCCTCCATGGAGCGGGCAAGGTCCAGCTGCAGGGTCTTGATTTTTGAGTGCACCTGCTCTGTAGTGTGCTCATGGCCCTTCGCGGACAGCTCTGCAGCTATCTCCACAGAGAAATCCCAGTTCCTGTGCCTGGCACGGAACCGGGCAAGGATGTCCTACCTCCTCCATATGTGGAGGAGACACAGGACCTCCTCATTGCTCCAAACAGGGGCATGGCGTCTCCCCTGTGTGCCACCAGATCCATGTGCTGCCATGCTCCTTGAAGCCCTTAAGCACGCTGCCTGGCACGGGGGAGGGGGGGTGGAACAGCGCTTCCTCCTTCCTGGTGCTGTGCACCCTGGGAAGAAGGTCAAATCGTCTTATTTCAAAATAACGATTATTTTGAAATAACATGTCCAAATGGTGTTATTTATTTCAAAATGACAGACGTTTCACTTTAAAGTGGGTTTAAGCCATTTCAAAATGATGTCTCTTGTTTTGAAATGACGGAGCCCGTCATTTTGAAATAAGATTACGTTGTGTGGACCTAATCTTTTTTAAAATGAAATAACCAGCATTATTTTGATTTAAAAGAGATGTGTGGACTTACCCATTTAGACCAATAAGCTACTTTCTACTGGGCTCATTGGCACTTTAATTTTAGGCTTATCAGGTTGATAATCTGCTGCGGTAAGAGACGACTGGCTCACAACCACATGGCTGCTTGTCATATTTGTTTTTTAGTAGGAATGGCCACTCTGACTAACCTGCATAACAATAAACCTTTGATTCACTCAGTAACTCATTTTCTGTAGCTTTCATCATTCATGCTAAAATATTTCAGTGCGGGTCACTTTTTTAAAAAGATTTTTTTTTAATAAAAAGTTTGAACATAACCTGTTCAAGTCTTTCAGAGAGCATACACTTATTCAGCTGTAATTTGCTTATTAATTACTGGGGTAGATTATTAATACCCTTTCAAAATCCCATGTTCAATATGTTTCGCTTAAGTTTTTGCTCAACTCAGAAGAATGGTGGAGGGAGAGAGGAAATAAATAGGAGGCTAACAATATTCCTACTAAAAACCAGCTTTGAAGTGAAGTCTCAAGATGCTTTTTAAAGATGGAAGGAGATAAACAGAAACATATCTCTGTTTATTGCAGCTATTACACAGAAACTATCAGGCACAATGGAGGCATATAGTTTCTGAAGTGTTCAGTTTCTGAAAGACAGATGACTTTTCTGCTTCAAATTACATAAACTATTCTGGTTTAGTTATTGCTATGTGCAAACAGAAGAAGCTTTTGGTGTGTTGTACCATTCTAACCCCTTTGAAAGCAGTATGCTGTGCATGACCAAGGGCATGCTGTAAGGAGCATTTCTGCTGTGTTCTTTTTTGCATTCTGATAAAGGAATCTGAAGCTAGTGTGTGACAAAGATGGTTCTTTATGGAAGTAAACATCCAACCTAACTAGGAGGGAGAGCAGCTAGAAACAAAACTGAGACTTGTCTGGATAAATGTATCCACTGAGCAGAGCTGCTGATCATTAGAGAAAGAAATCTGCATGACAGGCTGGCTCTTGAAAAGAAATGACCCTCACAGTTTTCATTACTTTCAAAGCAGCACTATGATTCCCAACAAAATATACCCAAAAAACTACCAAAAAAAATGGTGTTTAAAGGACATGCTCAGAGTTATTTAATTCCATTTGCTACAGAACACTTCTTTCTACTTCTCCCTCTTGAGCTGGGCTTTTCTCCCAATATTCTCAATTCAGTGTATTCCTTAAAAGAAGAGACTGCATTTAATTTATAAATTCAGACTCATATTAGAGGCCTAATTCTACTCTTCCATAGGGGAAATACATGGATGACTCCCCTCAAGTCAGTGGAGTCACACCAGCATAAAATTGGTAAATTAGAATGGAACTAGCTGTAGCCCATCAAAAATGACAGAGGAAAATCAAAGGTGAATTTATGAAATTCTTATTTATTTTAACCAATTAATAGATCTTTAATTACAACATTTTTTGCTGAAACTTTTCCTTGGTCATTTGTATCCTTCACGTAAACTTTCAGATTTTCATGGTTTCTTTCCTTAGTGAGCACCACATACAATTGTTTGAAGAGTCTGCATGAAGTATTGGAAACAGCTGAAAGCATAGCTGAGAGCTTTATAATTCTGACAAGTTATAAAGGAGCAGCTGTGTCACCAGAGTGAGCCATCCCTGGGTTTCACTGGCTGTTACTGTCTGTGACAGGGCTAACTCATCCTGCACTGCAGTAACCCAGCCAGTCCTGGGGGTGGCAGAAGCTCTACCCCTTAAGCCCTGCTGGGCATGCTCAGGCTGCTGCCCCAGTATAAGAGGGAATAGCACAGCTCAGTCTGGGCTGGCTAGTGGAGGGAAAAGGTGTCTGCTGGAGGCTCCTACCCCATAACTACACCAGAGTGGACCCTGTGGAGTGGTTACCACACAAGGAGAGCCTTGTGACTGATGCCCAGGATCTGTGGGAAAACTAACAACCACTGTCCCAGGAAAGAGGCAATCACAGTTCAACACCTGGCCAAACCTTCACCCCATCCCAAGTAGGAAGTAGCCCAGGGGGCCTGAAGAGTGGAGGTGGGGTATAGAGAAGAGCTAGTCAGCATGTTTTGGTTTGGACCCCCACTGTGCTGTACCCAAAGGGCCCTGAGCTGGGGCTTAATGGAGTGGGAGGGCCTAAGCCCCCTTACCTGGGCACAGTGCCCCATCATTGATTTGTTATATAGACTCTGGCTATTAGGCTATGCTGCCCTGACCTAAGGGCTGTTGCTAGACTTTGTTATATGGACTCTGGCTGCTATGCCTTGCTGCCCTGACTTGGGGTTGAGTTTAAACAGTTTAACAGTGTGGTGAGAAACTCACAGAGGTGCCCTCCCTGCTAGTGCCCCCCTTGCTTTTCCCTGAGGGGGTGCTAGGGAGGGCTTACACTGTGACACTGTCCAATTTTAAAATCCTCAGTGATTTTGTCTTTATGAATTCTAATGAGGTAGGCAGCTACAATAAGGTATATATTTGTGCCATGCCAAGACTCCTTGGAGCAATTGGTTGTCACCTCTGACATCACAATGGCCTGTCTCATGGTACACTTCCCATCACATGTGCACCTAATGAATTAGTATAGTCCCCTTGTTTTGTAAAGGATGCTAAAATCAGCAGCTACTAGCACTAATTTTAATTAATGAAGCATCATTGACTTAAAGTCCAGTCATTTTACCAAGAGAGATGAAGTCTCCTGAACGCCATTCTTGAAACCTTTATTTGTTTTCCCAATATTTTCTTCATTTATCTTTCACTGTCATTTTGAAAATGATGCTTGTTCTTGGAACCTAAACAACAAATTCTCCAGCAATGCCTGTGCATTCTGGGGCAGATGTTTTCTCACATTATTTGAAAGACACCTCTGCAATGATTTGCTGCAAGGTGCTATTTCCAGGGCTACCACATCTATTATGCTGGCAATTTACCGCTGCCCATGATAAGAAAAATCCTCTGAAAGAGGAAAAGAACACTTTTGCCTCATTTCAGTAGTATAACTCTTATAATAACAAGTAAGCAAAACCCTCAACTACAGCAATGAAGGAGGAAAGAATATACTCTTCTGACCTCACACTTATTGAAACAGCTTTCTATAAAATAATAATAAAAAAGCTTTTAAAAAGCACTCTGAACATTGCAGCAAATCTGTAAATGAATATCTTTTCTTTCTGTGGTGAAAGATGCAGAATGAGGGGTCTTTTATGCCAGTGTTACCAGGTACATACTGTTTGTGGGATGCTATGCATCTCACAGAGCATGGCAATTATCTGAAGACAGCTTGCTGGTTAGGCAAATCTTTTACAAAAGGGGCATGGATGCTGCTATGTGAAAGAGTGCACAGCGAAGACCTTAGTTGCATATTCTTTTTGTAAACAGTGAGAGAAAAGCCAAGAAATTACACATAAGCCTCCATTCTGTGCCCTTAGAACCTGACCCTGAAAGACTGTTACTAGTTTTGATAGGCTTTGTATCAGGCACTATCATTGAACCAGAGTATTGAGACCCTCCCTGAGCAATGATAAAGAATCTACTCCCAAATACAGTCTCCTGGACTGAACTGTGCTATTACCATTCACAGAAGTGGGATGACTGCAGTCATGTAAACAGCAACCATGCAGGTTGTCCATGCTACCTAGCATGTTTTTTATGTAGACTGGTGCATGTTCACTAACATCAAGGATGGAAGTCGTAATGCCTCCTGGATACCCTTCTCACAGGTCATTGGCACAGAGGCTTCTCATAGATTTGGAAAAGTCTGATAGGAACACAAGAGAATTGTAGGAGAAATAGTTACAACTCCCATAAGTACTTGAGGAACTCAGCTGTTTCCACGAAATGGTCTCGAAAATGACGCCAGACTGAATAACTAGAGTTTAGTTGCTCAGAGTCAAATTTCCACTTGAGGCCTTGAAAAGGAATTACCAAGTATCTCAAGAGATGTTGTGCTGATATGTGTTCTGGCAATCTACCTTGAGAGCAGGCGACTGAAGCCAGCATTCCATGGAATTCACGCTGCAGGTCTAGGGGAGATGATATATCCTCAAATCCTTACCCAACTAGCTCCAGAAAGCCCATGGATACCTGTGCATAAGTCTAGACAAGATACTGTATATATGCCTTGACAAGAAAAAGGTTGAAGTTAGATATGGTTTAGCTACCAGCCATGAGCTGACCTCAGTCACTTTTTCCTTCTTTGGACATATTTAGAGCCACCCCAGAGTGAGCCCCTGTTGTAATTCAGAGCACACTTCACCATCTGACCTTCACAGAGAAGCTCTGGTTTCTGAGATATTTCCACACTGTTTCTGCTTTGTTCATCTTCTCCAACTCCACCATTGCAGAACTTTCTCTGAAGCAATGAATCCAATCAAGCTGGCTGTAATTTCTTAATCTAAGACCATAATTGTATACTAAATAGCCCTAGCTAACATTTGTATGCATTACACTGGCTCCTTGAATTGCAAGCATTGCTGCAATTAGAGTAAGTGGCGGGACTAGTGTGTTTCCTGCAGGATTCATAGAGTGTGAAGAAAGCTTCCTCACCTAAAGACATTGCACATCTTTCAGTCTGCCAGCAGACTTGTGTGGTAGACTCGTCATCCTGCTGACATTGTGAATGCTATTCCCCCACAAGACAGCACACTTGCTCAGAGACAGAAAGATTGAGCTCCTGCAATGGACATGTTACATATGTAACAGGCAAATACAAAATCAGTGTATGAATAACAGGGTCATAATTATTCCACAATATATTTTCCACTTTAAGGTCAAAATATCTTCCAAATTCTTATTTTCAGAACATGTGTGGAGAGAAAAGAACTACACTGGGAGGCTGTTCTAGGATGAGCATTTGCTTGTCTTCTATAATCAGATACTATTGTGTAGATTAAGAGCACGATCCTTGGTGGCTGGAAATAGCTATAGCTCCTCTGACTTCAATGAAAGTGTTAATTGACACCTGCTCTGGATCTGACCCTCCTAGTCCAGGAGCACAAGATTCATGGAATCTAGAGAGGTCTAGACACTCCAAGTTAGTTCTTCATCTTCATAATGTGTTTGCAAGCATATGTGTCACTTCTGCTCTGGGCATTCATGTCCACAAAATGGACATGATAGGGAATCAGATAGATGAATGAATGCAACCTGACAAGTATACTCTAATACCTACTTGGAAGTAGTTGTACCACAGTTTATTCATGAAATGGCACTAATTTGATCTCATAACACATGTTATCAAATTGTACCTTTGATCTTTCCATTTGTGTACTGGTGGATGGATGAATCCAGCTCATTCATCTGTAAAGTTACATGATGTTCTCCAGGTCATTTACTTTAATACCAGATGATTATGAATATGATTATCTTCCCTTTAAGGAACAAGGCATCAAAGGAGAAAATATAATGAAAGGATGAAAGTGGGAGAAAAGTGCTAGTCCCCACCCTATTTCTCCTTAAAAGGAATGAGGAAGTAGATGAAGCTTTTGAAACTGATTTTTAATACTTTCATTTTAAGGGGGTCTCTTCTGTAATTATTAACTTCTTTCAGCACACAAAGGAAGAGGAGTAAAATAGCATAAGGAAGCCTGTAAGCCCACAGGCAGCAGACTACTTTCTGCATGGATGGGGAGAGCAGCTGCTGTTGGGTTGTTCTATAATGTACTGAGTACTCTCTTGGTACCGCAAGCTATCATTTTAAGAGTAAGGTGATGGAAAGAGTTGTAGAAGAGTCCTGGTTGTAGGGTAAGACTAGTCTGTGGTAAAGCATACAATCAGGATATTCTGGAAAGATGGTTTAAAGCAAGATGAGGTGAGTTGTGTCTATCTGCCTTAGGAAGCAGCCTGTTTTCTTTCTCTCTTTGTTTTTGGGTTCTTGTGTGTCGTCATTCTGACTTCTAAGAAACAAAGGCATATTATGTTACAAAGTTCCAGTCTGACTTTTTTATACAATTTCTCTATATGTATGCTGCAATCATTACACCCTCCTACATAGGTGGGTGAGCAAGGGCAAGGAGTAGGTGAAAATATGACTTCCTCCTCCAATTCTCTGGCAGTGTCAGTTAGCGATTGCAAAGTAGGAGTCAGGGACTAGACTCAAATTTTAAGAGTCGCATTCAGATTTCTGCCCTGATCTTGGGACACTAGAGGTTCACATAACCCCTTAGGCAGGTACCAAATCAGCCCACAGATTTTTAGGTTATGTTTAATTGTTAAATATGTAGAGATTATCCATTTTTAATCATATGTTATTCCTAAGGTTTCTAGCATGAGTTACAGGAATGCCCTTTCACAGATCATTGATGGGGCATCTGGGCTGAATGGATCCTGGTCTCCAATCTATTTTCCCTATTGTACTTGCTGTGTGCTTTTGTAACTTCAAAAGGAGCAAAATTAGAGTGCAATGCATTTTTAGGATTTTACTGTGCATAACTTCATGGCAAAATTCAAGGGCAAATTTCTGACCTTGTCTGACATTCCCTATAATAGCACACAGTCACCAGTAGCCTTTGGCTGTTGCAAAGGAACTTCTCCAATGCTGCCCCTCTACTTCAATCAACCTCTTGGTCAGACATGACACCAAGGTGCTCTGATTTGGCAGTCCATTGTTTAGCTGCCCTGTGCATTCCTACCACCATTTTACAACCAACAGTTTGGCTAGTTGCCTCAGGTGCTTCAGCAGGTAGGAAAAATCTCTATTCACTTTCTACATCCTAGCTTCTACTTCCCTCTACTTCCTTCACTTGGGCCTGGATATAGCCCCTGGGTAATTAGGCAGACAGCTTTCTTCACAAATCAGGTGCAGGTGTCCCTAGCCAGCTTCAATTAACCTTGTTTAATTAGGTTGGCATGACAGAGCTCACTAAGGGTTACTGCCCAGCTCCATCACAAATGTGCTAGTGTTCTATAGTGACACAATTATTTTCCTTAAATGCCAAACTAACTCACAGACACTCGGAAAGAGAAGGGGAATTGGTCTGTATGGGAGGGCAGGCAGATCAAATGCTCAGTCAGGGGTGGCAGGGGGGTTGGCAGTCTCTAGCCCTAGGTAGGGCAAGCAAATAGTTCAAAAAACCCACCCCTCCAATAGGTCAGGGCAGAGCAGTTTTAGGCCCTGGGAGGGGGGAATAAACAGTTACAGCTTGGCCCTTGGGCAGGTCAAGGCAGACAAGGGAAGTAGTCTCTGCACACCAGAGAAGGCGATCATCCCAAGGTCAAGGTAGGAAGTCACAGGCCCACCCAACTCCATTGCACCCCAGCCCAGGGTTCTGGCAGTGATGGGCTGTCCTGTCACTTTGTCAGCAGTGCCCCAGACAAAACATGCTGCCTTGGTTACAGGCCACAATACAGCCAGAGTGGTCTCTGACTTCCCTGGGCTCCTTCCTTTCTCCCTTTCCCTGGTATACCTTATCCTCTGGAATTCCTCCTTCTCTTTGCAGTAATCTGACAGCAGGAGGTTCCACAAACCCTCAGCCTCATCAATCACCAGCAGATTCAGAAGCTCCTGGGGGCTATCAGCAAATAGCAACTCTTCCCGGTCACAGGAGTTGGATATCTTCTCTTGTCCACAGCGGTCCTGGATATCCAGTAACTCCTTGGGGTTGTCAGCAGATGACAGGTCTTCCAGGTCACAAGGCCCAGGTGCTTCATCAGGTATCCCAGACTCAGACAACTCCATCTAGTCCTCAGTGCCCCAGGCAGTGAGCCGCTCAGGCAACTTCTCTCCAGTGTAGCAGTCAGGTTCCAATTACAGCAGCCAGGAAGAGATGTCCTTCAGCGAATCTCTCCCAATAGAGTTGGAAGGCCAGCCCTTGTTACCTCCTCTTCCTGTCCCACCCATCTGCTTCCGGCCGCGTGGGCACAGACTTCCAGGTTTTGCCCAGAGGGGTTTGGTCCTCCCTTGCCATTATTGAGGGAAACCAGACCTCCTGATTGCTACAAGGTCAAACTCACTTAGGACCTGATTCAAAGCCCAGTGGAGTTAATTGAAAGATTCCCATTGACTTTAATGATCTTTGGACTAGGGTCCTGGAAATACTAGAAAAAAATCTGTAGTAGGGATCTCACTACTTACCAGTTGTCCTAGTTACTGATCAAGCAGAGTGAAGGATCAAGGCCACTGTCATTTTTGTTCTTCTTCCTAAGGGGGGAAAAACTCTCTGCTAAAGTCCACAAAGCCAGAACTTAGTTATTCCACAAATCCCTGCTTTAAACTCATCTTTGCCATGATGCCTACAAAATACTACCAGGAGCAAGAAATCTAGTGACCTGGGACTTCTGACAATGTGTTTTTCTTCCCCTCTCTAGCCCATTCACCTCCTACAGCTTGTCATAACTTAGACTGCAAACTCTTTGGGCCAGTGACTTTTGTCTTTTAGTTTATTTCATATCTGCACAGCACATAGCAAAATGGAGCTTTGATGTTTGATGCCTTTACTCTTATAAAAACAATAGAAATAATACATGGTGTTGTGTGCTGATATGTTCTCTGTGCTTTTGATTTCTTAACTCCTTTGATTAGTTTTGTGTACTGTCCTAGTTGAAAATGAAGACAAATGAACCATACTATATTCCTCAGACTGAAGCGATCTTGACAACCCTGATACAGTACAGTGGGCTGCCTCTCAAATAATTTAGCTTGAGCTGTTTCATCAGGTGGCTTACTAAAAACCATTGTTCAGTACTGAACACAAAGGCCAAAGTTAAATGCAATTTCAAAAAGGATAGCCGTGTTAGTCTAGTCCAGTAAAAAAACAACAAGGAGTTGTGTGGCACTTCAAGACTAACAGATTTATTGTTAAATGTCAATTCCAAGGAAAGGAAATTCTACAGTATTGGAGAGAAAGCTCCAGAGGGAGGATGGCATTGTGTAACATGATCATCTGACTGGCTTTTGACCACAAATGTTGCAGTTTTGGAAATCAAATAAATGAAGAATCCTGAAAGTGTTCTCTTCCCTAAGTAGGATCATTTAGACCACCCACCAGTTAACAATCGGTTTTATTTTACTCACTGATGTCATCCTTCACTCACTTCTCAGTTCAATGTACCGTAATATTGATATCCTCCATTCATTATCTAATTACTATAGAAAGAGAAAACAGATTAAAATATAGATCAGGCTTTCTGGAAACCACCAATCAGTTTTGGGAATGGCAAAATTGAAATGTGTATTCTGGGGAATTTTGATTGTACTTCAAAATAGAAACTGGATTCATATCTCTATCAGCAAGTTTGGTAGCCTGCCTGTCTCTGTCTATCTGTTTCATCTAATCTATATTTACAAGGCAATAATCATCATAGTCTCTAAATGCCAAACATAACATGGAAAGATAAAGATTATTTGAAACAGGATGGAAATTTTTTTTGCCATCCTTCAGCTCCTCCTCTCTTCTTCAGTACCTGTTATAGATAGAGGACTATGGGATTTGCATAGGGGTCCAAGAATCCCTCATATCAGGGACCATTCTGATCTCTCCAGTACAGTGTTCATATCTGGCTTTAATTTCTAGCTAGAGTATTTTTGTTGTGTCTTTCTTAAATGAAGAACTTTTTGAGTGCCCAATATTTTCACTACATTAAGAGACGTACAAAAAGTCACTTTCTTTCATTATAAGCTAAATGAATTGAGCTCTTTAAGGCTCTTCTAGTAGGGCATTTTCTTAATCTCAAATATTTTTTTCTGCATTCTCTCCAAGTTTACACATCCTTTTAAAAACATGCACACCAGAATAGTATGCAGTATTCGAGTATAGGTCTCTCAGATTCTAGATACAGAGGTAAAATTACCTTCCTACTCCTGCTCCCATATTTATACAGCCAGTTGTCACATTCCACCTTTTTTCCAAATCATTGCATTGGGAGCTCATGTTACATTTTTTTGTCCACCATAATTCAAAATCCTTTTCAGAGTTGGTGCTTCCCCAGTTATGGTCTCATTTTGAAGGTATGGTTTGTATTCCTTCGCTATGTCTACATCTGCTTTCTGAGTTCAGACTTGGCTGTCCAGACTAAAAGTCTGAGGTTAGTCCAAACTAACCTCGGGTTAGTTCAGAGTGACCACAGCTTTTTAGTTTGAACTAGATGCATGTCCTAGTTTGAACTAATTTTTTAGTTCAAACTAGAACATGCAGGTAGTTCGAACTAATGGCTTAGTTCAAACTAGCCTTTTTTTTTTTTCAGGTCTTGCCCATGCTTAGTTCGAACTAAGCCAGCTAGGTGGAACTAACCAGTGGTACTTATTAGTTCGGACTAACCTTTGCCTAGTCCGAACTAAAATATCTAAGTTCAGACTAGCCAAAGGCTAGCATAGCCATGGGCCAAATTAGTCTGGACTAATTCAGCTGTGTAGACATAGCCCTTGTTCCCAGATGTCTAGCTGTATATGGGCATATTAAAACACATTTTGTTTGAATGGTGCCAGTCTACCAACAGATCCAGACAGTGCTGTATGACTTCTGTTGTCATTTACCACATTACCAAGCACTGTGTCATCAGCAAATTTTATTGGCAGAGATTTTATACTTCCTTCCAGATCACTGACGACAAAATTCAACAATGACAGGACTAGTGCTAGTCGCTGAAGATCCCTACTAGAAATACATCCATTAGATAATGATTCCCCATTGACAACTGTTTTTAAGCTGTCAGTTCTGTATTTGTGATATAGACTGTTATTGTATAGTGCTATTTTTTTATGAAAATGTCAAGTGATGCTAAGTCAAATGCCTTACAAAAGTCTGTTTCTCATGGCACATCTGATTTAATAGTTCATTGAGCTGAATGAAGTAGTTCACACCTATGAGGGCTCTGGTTACAAGCTGTCCGCAAAACTCAGCGATGCATTTTTGCATTGATTACGCTATGTTCATACTTTAGGGGTGGGTTTCTTTGGTTTTTTCCAAGTTCCAGAGGGGTAGCCATGTTAGTCTGTGTACAGCAAAAAATGAGAATCCTGTGGCACTTTAAAGACTAACACTTTCTTTAGGTGTAAGTTTTCACAGGCTCCAACCCACTTCATCTGTAGCATTATACCCAAAGAAATGTGTTAGTCATTAAAGTGCCACAGGATTCTTGTTAGTTTTTTTTTTTTTAATTCTCAACTTTAACAGACACTTTTTTAAAATAAAAACTGAGATTCTGAATGACAAGATAGCTTCTAGTGCACTCAAATATGGTATATGCCTAAGTACTAGCTTCTTCCAAGTCCTGAATTGTGTAGACAAGGCCTATATATTTAGAAATGATTTCATTTCCTTGTATTTTAGCTCCAGGATCCTTTAAGCTGATTCCACTGTGTTGGATCGACAACAAACCATGTACAGACTTCATCTTGCATGTCTCAAAATGCTCACTACCTCCCTAGAATGTGATACTAAAGAAAATATTCTTCCTTTCTAAATTAGAAGAAGTATAGTTTTGCTCTCCTTTGATTTGTTTGCTTTCACTTCAGCAGTAATAGCACCCAGTTAGCTCTTACACTGTGCTTTTCAGGCTCAGAGCACTTTATAAAACAGACAGTAATCATGATCCTCAGTTTGCAGTGTTTGATACTGGCTTATTTCCCCATTATGGGCATGCTATGTGTGTGCATGCATAAAGTTAACATTGTCAATAAAATGTTGTGCATTGCCTTTGTGGTGTTTCTCAGCCAGGAATCTATAAACACAACAATTCAGCAGCATGTTTGGCTGATTAGATGAAAACACCTTTTAAGTTTAGACAGTAAATTTTTCCAGTCTGTAGCTTCACTTCACAAGTTTGCAATGTACATTTCTCCACTTCCTTTTTAACAAAGAAGCAGCTTCACTCAGTGGTGCAGAATGGATAACAAGAGCTTGGGATTGTGGCATGGAAGGATGTAGAAAGAACTGTCTGTGAGCAATCTGTTCACACATCAAATGCTCACACCATTCTGTATTTTGCCACTTAAAAACAAGGTCCAATATTTATCTATGAATGAGTTAGAAGATGAGGGAATCTTCATTTCCCTCTCTGCATAGACTGATTATATACCCAACAGAAATAAAGTGGTACTTAAAGAGAACACTACAAATTTTTCAAATGTGTACAGAAGTGAATAAATTGCAACTCTTCAACAGCCATGCTAAGATGAACTATCTTTCTTCGCTGTTTTTCTGTGACTACACATCTCACAGTTGTTTCAGTTTTCCTTCAAGAGTTAAATGCACATCTGTCAGGAATAAACAAGAGGTAGTTATAAGAACAATTTGAAGAATAATAAATAGATCATTGCTTCATTTCCACAAACTTATTGTACAAGGCAATGATATTTTTACCCCCCAGGAACCAGTCTCCAACGTAAGTGTTATCAAATTTTGATCTTCAAAGCACATGATGAAGTGGGATTTTCTTGCACAAAAGCTCATGCAATAAATAAATTTCTTAGTATTTAATACCACAGGACTCCTTGATTTTTTTGGTGTGTTTTTTTTGTTTTTTGGTTTTTGTTGTTTTTTTTTTTTTAACCAGATGTCCATGGTCCTTGAGTTCCCATGGAATGGCAAATTCCAGAGGGGTAGCTGTGCTAGTCTATTTCAGCAAAACAAAGAAATTTAAAAGTGCCACAGAACTCATTGCTTGTTTTGCAGAATGGCAGAAGGTGATATGGAGCTCAAGTATAGAAAATCAGTTTGAGAAGTCTACAGTTTAGAGGAGACAAAGCAGAGATTTGCATTCATTTGATTCAGAGCAGTAGCATTTCATTTTATTGTGAGCATGGTATTCTGATAACAGCATTTTCTCTCAAGTGAGTTTCAAGAAGGCAAAACATACCAAATCATTGGCTGAGAAGTAAATAGGGGAAATTAAGCCAAGGACTGGAAATTTCAGAGACAAATGAAGCATTAATTGAGAGACAAGTAGGAGCAAAGCAATTAGGATATCATTTGAAAGAAAACAGGAGATGAGACTGAATTATCCAAGCAAATATCAACATTTTCATTATATGCTTCATTACTAATTATTGTGAGTGGAGTTTTTTTTCTCATAATCTGCAATGTGATCACAGCAGTTAAAAGTACTGGGATGACTCAAAAACACTAAAAGATTTGTCAGTTTTGATCTGACTGACAGTTACATATTGCTGTGCTTTTGTAGCCTGTAGCAAACACCTAGTCATGCTTCATGTGTTAACACTTATGTACACACAACTTCACTCAGTGACCAGTCCCTTTGCAGAATGGAAGATTAAGTTTGTGATATAGTTTTGCAACTGGTTCAGTTTGCAATTTGTGGGATCAGCTCAAAAAAAAAAATCAGATTTATCACTGAGTGAAACCCTCCTGGTCTTTGGAAGCTAGACAAATTCATACTATGAATCAGGCACAGATTTTTAACAGTGAAGGTAATTAACAACCATCAGAACAACATTTGAAGGGGGAGAGGGTGGATTTTTTGATCATTGAAAATTTAAATTAAGACTCTGGCTATGTCTATACTGCCACTGTTAAATCAATCTAACTGAATCAAAATAAAAATCTGTAAACTGATTTAAGGTAAATCAATTTACAATGTCCCCACTAGACACCCACATCGAACTAGCATGGACAGGACTTGCTCATTCAATTTAGGAGAAGGGCACCATGGAGGTGTGGCAAGATGGCCCCCCAAGAAGGGCCACACCCCCACCCATATATAGCAAGAGGAAGGCATCCTGGGAGGGAGAAGGGCAAAAAGTGTTAAATCAAAATAACAGTTAAGTGGAAATAGTGCGGCTACACTGCATTATTTCAAAATAACTTCAATTTAACTGTCATTTTGATATAAATGAGGTTTTATTATGTCAAAATGACCATTCCTTATTTCAGAATGAGGGAGCTCCTCATTTTGAAATAAGGAAAGCTAGTGTAGACATACACTACTTTAATCGTCATTATTTTGATTTTAAAGTGTAAGTGTAGACATACCCAGGTTTTTTTAAACATGCTCTAGTTCAAAAATAAATTAACTCACATCCTATGGCCTGTGCTATACAATGCTCAGATGAGATGATCACAGTGATCCTTAATAGCCTTATTTGTAAATTTAGGAACAGGAGTTTTTCTACTGATTTCTGTGGACCCAGGATTTCAGTCATTGACCTATGCTCCAAAAGTGACACAAAATGTATATTTTAAGGGGATCTACCACACACATACTAATCACTGTCTCAGTTGGTCAGTCAAGAAGATTTATTGCTTATGAAAAAATCTTATTTTAATGAAGCTCGTTCCTCTGATGCTTACTAGATGTCATTTTTTTATCATTAAAACAAGCCTTTCCTACAAGCATATCATGAGACTTCCTAGGTATCTGACATTCTTAAACTGAGCATAGCAAAACTAGATGGCAAGAATTGTCTAGCCTGTCTTCTGCCGCTTGGCAGAGTCAGCTCAGCCCAGAGCAGTTACTACCAAAATATTAAGCATTATGAAATATTCACTAATACTCTTTGGGTATGTCCACACATCTCTTTTATTTTGAAATAACACAGGTTATTTCAAAATAAAAAAGATTAGGACCACACGACGTCTTATTTTGAAATGATAGGCTCTGTCATTTTGAAATAAGAACCGTCATTGCGAAACAGCTTAAATTCCCTTCATTTTGAAATGGCTGTTATTTCGAAATGGTTATTTCAAAATAACGCCATTTGGACATGTTGTTTCAAAACAACACCATTGTTTCGAAACATGTCCAAATGGCATTATTTCAAAATAACCATTTCAAAATAACAGCCATTTCGATAGCAGGCTTTCCCTTAATTTGAATTAACATTTTCTTAATTTGAAATAACTCATTTTGAAATAATAATGATGCATGTGTGGACATAGCCTTAATTTCACTGACAATTGTAGCTGCAAGTAGTTCCCTGAGAAGACTATTCCATAGCAAAATAATCCTGTGACTTGCTATGACACCCTATTTTTCCCCACTCTTGTTCCTGTGCTTTTTTCCCATCTCTTTGAGCTTGTTAACAGCACAAAGGGAAATTAAAAGTGCCTCAGGTAGGTAATGGGAAATCCCCCCTGGTAAAATTGGTATCTAATGTTATTGATTTATGGCTAAATTCCATCTATATATAGACATGCATTTGAGACTGATTCCTACGTAGAGCGGTGGAGAAGGGTGTGCTGGGGGTGTGGCCAGATCCTAAATCATTCTGGTGGTAGAGTGTTAAACTGCCCTAGCCACAATAACTTAGACTAACCCTTAATTCAGGAAGTGTATTTTTCCTCTTAGTGATTATATTACTCCTTTTAGCTTCTATCCATTCATTCTTACTTCCCTTGCATCTCCAATTAAGTACTAGAGCAATCCAGCCCCTAATATCTAAAATGACCAACCAGTATTGTTAGCAAGATGTTGCTATTGGGATAATATTAAATACTCTTCCAGAAAACTCTTAATATATAATATTAAAAGATTATTGAGGGTGGGGGGAGGTCATACAGCCAGCTTGAAATTTGAAGATTGCAAACTCCCAAATCCAGATTCTCCACCATGAGTTAAGTTCTACATGTGCAAAATTATTGGCACCAGGAAGTGCTGAACAACTTGCATGTCAATAAATTAGTGCACAAAAGCATAAACAAGCAGAACTAGGGATGTTTCTGAAAAGTTGGTCCAAAAGAAATAGACATCATTATTATTCCAACAAGGGACTGCACAAAATGTAGAGGACAAATATCACTGTAAAGGCTTTATATGTCCTATTAATAATCTAAAAGAGCTTACAAATACTTGATTGTGTGTTCCTTTCAACCAAGAGAGATGGAAAGTTGCAGCAATATGAAACTATTGTGTAGCAATCTCAAGAAGTATAGAACTGAATTGCTCTCATTTTTTCTAAACAATGTGAAGAGAAAATGGTTATCCCCTGAAAACAAAAAAGGAAATATTAAAGCTTAGGGGTAAGACACACTGCTCTTAGAGCAATGGACACAATGCTAAAGTATAACTGCTTTTCTTTTATGTCTCTGATTTCTTTGTTTTAAAGTATGCACAATTATTTGGTATTATGTTGCATTTTCAGACCTCACTAAATCTTTCAACAAACTGACATGTGGGTGACAAAGCTTATATCAATTTCTTTAGTTTTTCTTGGCTGGCAAACTATTTTGCAGCCAATTGGCTGATCCATTTTCTAACTAAATGAGATTTTTGTTTATCATGGATATGACCTCTCCAGAAACTTTTGTCCTGTGTTTAGGTGCAAAAGAGGGAGAACACACAAATCAATATTGGGTGTACTTTGGAGGCTGTGAAAATTAAATATAGTCTCATTATTCATTCACTTTGCAAAGTTCTGTGCCGCTATAAAATATTTTGTTTATTAGTGCAAGATAGTGATTGTGGTGGTGCTTGCTTTTAATCATCTATTTCTACAATGACAAGACAGTGCTATAATACAGACAAATAAAAGGCAAAGCCCTGTCCTGAGAAGTTTAACATTTTAGGGCTTAATCCAACATCCACCAAATTCATTGGGAATCCTTCTGTTCACTTAGTTAGCTCTGGATCAGACCCTTAGACCCGGCACAGATAGGGATACAGACAAAGGTAAAAAGGATAATACGGGAAGGATGAAGCTGCCAGTATCATCACTCTTATTGCAGCAGTGAACCATCAGAGTAGCTAAGGTAACAGAGAGCCAAAAAGGAATGTAGAAACAGAATTTATGCACTCACACAATTTAAAATAGCCTAAGAACACCCAAAATGTACAGTAACAACCCCTTCTGGAACAGCAGCACTGTTGCTCAACAACATTGGGGTCTATATACTCTGCCTTTGTAAGCTAGGGTGTCATACATTGCCCATGACAGAGAGGCCCATATGGTGTACAGATATTGTTTGTGACTTACCATCAATCAAGCAGAGATTAAAGAACTATTAGATTGAACAGTTTGCTTTGGCATTGGAAAGTCATTTTATACTAACAAAGAAGCATTGTATCTTAGAACCTGTCACTGATGCCATGCTGCCAGTTGCTAATCCACATCTTCAGTGAGTCTGAGGAGGGACCTAGTCAATGTTCCCTCTAACTACTTGTAGACTGTGTGCGCAAACAATTTCTTTGTGTGCGCAAAAACATTTCTTTGAGAGCACCAATATTAGCACTATTGGAATTTTTGTGCACACTTTTTGTTCTGTGCACAGGCTTCATGACCTGTGTGCACACACACACGCGCACAGCTTAGAGGGAACAGTGGACCTAGTCAGTACAAATGCCCCACTGTTGTTTACCATTAGTGTTTGACATGGGCTGCTGTATATCTCCAGTAAAGAGACTTATGGTTGTGATAGAGGGGATACTAGAACACCTGCTTGCCAGAGGCAACAAAAAAATTAACAGTATTTTAAGGAAAGGTCTTTATTTAAGAATTTATTTCAAAATGTCTTTCTTTTGCTGCTTTGAGACATTTAGAGACTGAGACAGCTTTTTCCTCAAAAAGAGGTGAGGGATAAAAGTGAGGTTTCTGTTTGTATTTTACCATAAAATATCAAAATATCAAATCTAATCTTCCCTGGTTTTGGTGGGGACCCTCTGCAGTGAGAAACAGGAATCTCAGTATGTGTGTACTGTGAGCTCCAGCTCATTAACTGAAAATGGAGATGAGCTGAATCTTTAACAAAGATGCTCTTCGTCAAGAAAAATAGACAGTTTTTAACAGTCTGACTAAACCAACCTTCCCAGTTGCTTATCCTTCACTCTCCTGCCTCTTTCAATGCCATCCTCTCCCTACTTTCATAAAATATTAGGGCTGGAAAGGACCCCATGAGGTCATCTAGTCTAACCCTCTGCTGAAAGCAAGACTACTTCCACTAAATCATCCCAGCTAGGGTTTTATCCAATGGAATCTTAAAAGTTTCCAAAGATGGAGATTCCACCATCTCCCTAGGTGACCCATTCCAGTGCTTCACCATCCTCCCACTGAGAAAGTTTTTCCTAATATCCAACCTTGATCTCTCCAGCTGCAGCTTGAAACCATTGCTCCTTGTTCTGTCCTCTGTTACAACTGAGAACAGCCTAGGTTTTGCCCCTTTGGAGTACCCCTTCAAGTCATTGAAGGCTGTTATCTAATTCTCTCTCAGCCTTTTCTTCTGAAGACTAAATAAGCCCAGTTCCTTCAGTCTCTCCTCATAAGTCATGTGCTTTACTGTCCCTCAAAGCAATCTCCAAGGAAGATAGGAAATGAATCTATAATAGATATTAAAAACAACAATAAAGCCAAAAATAAAACTTAAATCCCTGTCTCCCCACTTTTTAAATATATAAAAACTAAAAAAGTGTGAAATAATCTTATTCCACTTTACAATTCACCTTTACAATTAATTTTGTTGGGGAAACACTTATGAGATAGTTCTATGGCGGACAGGTTTTACACATACAAATCACCAGCACACATCACTGCTGATGCTTCCCTACTCTTCTGTATAATAGTAGGGAGCTAAAATTACCTTTATAAAATGAGAGTATGAGAAGGGACATTACCTATAATGTACTAGTAGCACAAAGAGAAAGGAAAGCACTCAAAGCAGTCGTTCAATATGGACTGGGGAGAAAATTCCAGGTGGGAAACTTAGATCCACCTCCTACAGCCTCAGAGGACATGAAAACATAATTTCCAAGGTCAAAATCAAAATGATTACCAAGAAAATAGCCCCTGCAATAGATACCTGGCAGATGTGGTTTGAGTCAGAGCAAACTTCTGCAGTATTGGCAGAAGACCTCAAGAGACAAGTTAGAATCCAGTGTGGATAAAGCCACGTCCAAGATTTCTAGAACTCACAGATGAGGTTTAGAAAGGGAATGAGTGAGGTAAAGGTTGTGTTGGATATTTGTTGTTTAAATCTGTTATGTTACTGGTCCTTTAATCAGAAACATGACTGTAAATCAGGTTCCCTGTCATTTGACAAGAACTATTTACAGAGATGTATTCTTTATTTATACAAGACCAACAGTCTGGATATTACTCCCATTAACTATCAAGCCTGAGAACTGTGTTCTCATTTGTGTATCTGTATTAAATTGTGGTACTTAAATTGAATGGGAATTGGATCATTTCATTTAGGATCTAGACATATAATATGTTATTTATGTATGCATTAAGTAACCTAAGAAATAACTTGTTATACATTAACTGAAACTAAAATAGTCTGCATTATTTACAGTATGCCACATCATTAAACAGTGAAGTTGTAGATGCACCTAAGATAGAAACTACTGTATTGGCCTTTTCCAAAGCACATTGAAGTTAATGGAAAGTGTCCTACTGAATTCAGTGGGCACTGGATCAGGCTCTAGTTATATTATTTTGTAAAATGTCAGACAGTAGCTTTGAAATTTCTTAATTCTTGAAAATACAATACATTGCAATTACAAACTCTAATACTATAATACAGGTAATAAAAATGTTAATGTAGTTCTGAGCTTTTTAGAAAAACAGATTTCTTCTTTAAAACCCTGTTATAAGGTAACATCAGCACATTCATATATCATTGTGAACTTAGTCATGTGACCCACATATATATAATAGCTATAAATATTACTGAAGTGTTAGGAAAAGCCTTTGTGTTTGAGTCATGTTATTTAGAGGTAGTTATAAATATTAATAGCATGTTGGAAGCAGTCTCTTGATGTGATTTGTGAGTTAGGTGTATGACTATAAATATTAATGAAATGTTATGAAAAATCCATTTGATGGTGAGTTGAGCTTTTTCCTGAACAGGTAAATGCTTGAATCTGTGACATTTTTATGAGTATTTTAAATGATCATCTCCACTAGTGATATAACAAAACAAGCCTTTTATTCTGGTAAACATGTCTATCCAATGACCAAATAGCTATGTGTGAATGAACTTAGAGTTCAGTTTGTTAATTTTTCATGTATTGAACTGTTTGAGTATGGCTTTATTTTCAAAGGGTTGTCTCTGTTTCAGTATTAATTCTATATTTCAGGATGTTTGGACAACAAAATCTTTGACTTTTTGTCAATCACAAGCATAAGATAGGTGGTGTGGGTGACAATATGAGTAGTTATGGTTGCCTGAGGCTTCCCATTGGAAGATCCTTCCCTTTATAAGCCAAACTTTAACTGGGCTGAAATTTTTGATGCCAGGCTGAATTTTTTGAGTTTCAGCAAAAATGGTATGGCCATTTCCAGAACAAAGTTAGAAACGATGCATGTTGTTTTGTCCGTGTTAAAGGATTCTTATAGCCATTCCATTGAGAAGCTCTAGCATCTCCTTACTTTGAAACAAGGACTTGAAATGTGATGGGGGTAGTGAGTCACCCTTAGAGTGATGAGCCTTTATCCTTTCTATGAAAAAAAAGTCCAAATTTGGCCAAGAGCCCTTGAAAAATGTTAGTTCACACACGCTCAGCAGAGACTTGTTAGAATTTGGCAGCTAAAGTGTCTAAAGATTCCATTTGTTCTGGCCATGCTCTAGCCCAGGCATGGCCAAACTGTGGCTAGGGAGCCACATGTGGCTCTTGAATGAAAAATTATGGCTCCTGGAAGAACGTCAGCAAATCAATTTAGGAAAGCAGCCCCAGCCTTGGAGTTCAGGGGGGGGTCGGAACAGTGGGGATAAGTGTGGCATGGTTGGAGATGGTGGGGAGAAGTGCGGCATGGTCAAGATTTTAAAAAACTCTAGCCTGCAATCTTCTACATCAAGCAGCAGCTAAGTTTTTACTGTATAGGCCTAATTTTCATGGTAGCCTTAAGTAATTGTTAGAATCTGACATTAGTAGGATTGATATTTGTCCTCTTTTTACAATAAAATTAAAGTGTGCAATGAATTTTAAACTTAATAATTTTGGAGTAGGTAAAAGTATATGGCTATAGGCCTCATTGCAGCTCTCGAAAGTTTAATAGTCAATGTGTGTGGCTCTTGAGTTCCATAAGTTTGGCCACCCCTGCTTTAGCCCATGGCTGAGGAGGCTAAGCAGGACTTCCTTTGCAGTCTGCTTTGACACCAAATACCAGCAATTATCATATAGAGACGTCTCTCCTGTACTCTCAATGTTTCCCCACCTAGGATCCAGGAAGAATGGGGGAAATAAGCTGACCTGGATACAGACTGGACAAGAGCCATACTGGGGGAATGGATGTGTGAACACTAGACGGGCAGAGTGAATAGGCTGTGACAAGGAGCTTGGTAATGGTGGAGAACTATGAATGGGATCCAAAAGGCAGGGGAGAGGGCAGGAATACAGTGAGGTGGTGACCTGCAGTCACAGGAAAAAAGATTGCATGAGCATACCAAGAGGAGGACTTGAAATAGACCTGATTCAGAATTTTGCAATGGAATACTTTTTTCATTGGAGTAATGCTCATTCACCAAAACTGAACCTTTTAGTGTGATGGGAAATGTCATTTTTGATAAATTTTCAATTTTTTGAAGTTGTCAGACCATTTTATTTTTTTATATTTTGATTTGAAATACCATTTTATTTCCAAATGTAAGTCAATAACGAAAATGATTAAACAAAAACAGTCAAAAACTAAAATGAAACCATTTGAAATTATTGAAATAAAATTTCAATCAACCTGAATTTAAGACTTTTTTTGGATTCTTGATTCACAAAAAATTTCAAGATTTGTCTTTTCATCCCCCTACAAGATAGTTTTATAATTTAATGAATATTTATAAGATGTCAAAAAAATTGCTATTTCCTGTCCAGCTCTCTGAGCAAATTATCTAAATAAGATACCTAAAATAGGGTGACACTTTTGGCCTCAATCTCTTTTCACCTCTGTTCCTGATCTGTGAAAGAGAGATGTCACCCTGTCACTTCACAAGGATATTGTGAAATATAATTATCATTTGTAATATGCCCAGATGCTGTGGTGATGAGTGCAACAGAATAGTCCAGCAGGAAATAATTAATTGTCTTTCAGAGAAAGGTTTGCATAGTGTACCATAAAAAGACTTAGTACCATACAAAGAACAATGAGGAAAAACAAGCTATTGAACAGCTGTCCATTCAGTGAATGCCATCTATTCTGTGCACTAAATGAGGAAGCAATCTTCTGGGAAAAAAGTACTGTCTGATCATACAATTGAAAAGTGTATCATCATGCGTACAGATGGCAGAGGGGGACAAATTAAGGTTGCAGAGACATCCTTAATTCCAGTATTTCCTAACTTTTGAGTGTTTCACTTTGCAACTTCAACTTTATTTTAATGTATTTTTTGTGTGCTATAAACATTCAAGTATTCTTGTCACTACTCTGCACTAGATATTTATAAAAGGAGAAAAATCCAAGTACAGTAAATGGTTAACCAATGAGATGCAAAGTCTGATTTTCTACTGGGTTTTTCTACTATGACTCAGGTACATTGTGACGTATGGGTGTAAAAGAATAGTAATTCCTTAGAATAAGCCAACTGTTCTGTATTATTGTTATTAGGAAAAAGGAATGATAAAAATGTGGGAAATTAAGACAATGTAAGATCATAAAGCTGTTTTGCCAATTCTGTTTCACAATTATTTTTTTTGTTTATACGGAGTTTAATATAATGTGTACTGTATTGTAATCACCTATCAAAAAGGAAAATGGTAATACCATGCAGCTGCAGTATGAAAATTGTTAAAATTTATATGGCATCATTAAGAAATTAGTTCACAATTCTAATGGCATTTTCTAAAACCTTATATACAAACATAACAGAAAGATCAAAATTAAAGTATCAGTATAAAAAAAAATAGCTTCCCAATTCTTTACAATTATACTAGTTAATATTTAAAATTCTGCGTGGTACCTCTATTGCATAGTTTACCTGAAGTATGAGAATCATATGGTATTGATGCTAAAATGAGCACATTAAAATCCATCTAAGTCGGAAAACAATAATGATAATACTTTTTTCAGGCAAAAGTAGTGCCACAAGGTCCCTGACATAAAGAGCTTACTATTCAAATTTAGGCTGAATACAAAGCAATTGGATTATAAGTGTAGGTAATGCAAATACAAGGTAGAGGATAACAGTGTGTATCTTGGTTACTAAGGGGCTCTAAGGCCTGGCTCTGTTCGTATGTGGTATTGCCACAGTTGCGGTCTGTGAAAGTACCAATCTAGCTAAAAAACAGCCTGGCTTAAGACCCTGGCTTTAGCGGAAGTAGTTCTGCTTTTAGCAGGGGGTTGGATTTCACTAAATGACCTCTTGAGGTCCCTTCCAGTCCTAATATTCTATGATTTGGTAGCAAGGCATTTTCTATGAAGGATTATAGAGTCTGGAATTTTTTCCTTCCTCAGTCTCTCAGGCTATGTCTACATCAGGAATTTAAGTTTGGACTTGCTAGTCTGAACTAAAGAAGTCCAAGATTAGTCTGAACTAACCTCGGGTTAGTTCGAACCAACTGTGGCTTTTTAGTTCAAACTAGCCATGCGTTCTAGTTCAAACTAAAGTTTTAGTCTGAACTAAACACACAGCTAGTTTGAACTAATGGCTTAGTTTGAACTTTTTAAGCTTCACTTAAGGCTCACTTCATGTCATGCCCATGCTTAGTCTGAACTAAAGTTCAAACTAAGTACAGAAGTCTGAACTAACCAGGGGTACTTATTAGTTCAGACTAAGCTTTGTCTAGTCTGAACCAAGACTAGGCAAAGGCCAAGGGCGTCGCTGCCCTGGGGAATGACCCAAGGCATGGGCCCAGGCCCTGCCCCCTGTCTGCAGGCCACGCCCTCAGCTGGGGACAGGTGGGGAGCGGCAGCCACAGCTGCGGGGTCACCCGGTCTTTGAAGGGGCCAGAAGCGGCCACTGCTGCTGCAGGCAGCTGGACCCCAGATCCCTGGCCGGGGATAGGTCTGGGAGCAGCAGCCGTGGCTGCAGGTGGCTGGGCCCTGGACCTCCGGTCCAGTCCAGCCAGAGGCCAAGAGAGGCGGGGCCCCGCCAGGACCCAGGGCACTGGCGCCGGCATTTGGGGCACAGGCCCCATGTGCCAGGCACCAGCAACACCCCTGGCAAAGGCTAGTGTAGCCAAGGGCTAAATTGGTCCGAACTAATTTGGCAGTGTGGACGTAGTCTCAGAGTCTAGATCTGTTGACTTTCATGGTGCACTGCAGGACTTCTCTCCTATCTCACATTTATGGAGTGAGGGTCGGTTGGCTGTTTAGAGCTGATTGAAAGAGAGCAGTTTTTAGTTTATTATGGGTGAATAATAGGGTGTGGTTTCCCCCCCACCAGGATCGATTTTAATAAAGTAAGCTAACTATATTTGGATTTCCCCTGTAACCTGTCTGTTTTAAATACTTTTTGTACAAGCACCTCTAAGTAATGTCACAGGTGCTTCTTACACATTTGAACAAATAAAAATGCATACATAAACATAAGTCTCTGGACACAGTTACAAGAGGCAGGAGCTGGACAAACTTGACTTTCATGTTTTTTTTGTTTTTTTTTAAATGTATGATGGGAATGAGTTTTTAACGAAGAAAGATTGGAGTTGGCAAGACCTATAAAAAGAAATGAGTTTTGTGGAGTTATGAGAATGAAAAGATGGTTATATGGTACAGAAAAAATTCCAAAAAAGCTAAAAAATTCTGAAACTCTATTGCTACAAACCAGTTGTTTTAAATGTTTAATAACCTTCTTAAATATAAGACAGATGATTTCTACAGGCTAATTTCTCTTTGGTAAAGGGTATATAATAGACACTTTGAGGAACAGAACCAGACAGAGGAGTACCTCTCCAATTCATTTCTCTACTTTAAATTTTTATTCTGAAAAATAGATTGATTGAGACAATTCTACATCTGAAAGAGAAATCTCCCTATATTCACTTGGGTCAATTTGTAATTTCTTGTAATTGTTTGGTCTTGCACTATTCATATCTTTATTTTAACACTGGACATGTTCCATAGCAAACAAACACAAAACTGCACTGCTCTAATTCTAAAGGCTTTGCTTTCAACATTCTACTTCCCATTTTGAAATGTGTTCACATATCAAAGGGCCTATCAAAGTAATGGTTTGGACCAATGAGTGGTTTTTATCAGACATCATTCTTTCTTCTCTGAATTATTATCTTCCCGTGACAGCAGAATGAAAGATTCACCAGTCTGAAGTCTCTTAACAGAAATGATTTCTATGAGGTAACAGTCATTAACAAATCCATCATCGAGTGATTAGGAAGATGGAAGTGCTCAGCAACTGGTTTCTTTGTTCTGTGATTTCTGATATCAGCTCTGTGCTCATTCAGTCTCTTACGGAGCAATCGTCCTGTTTGTCCAATATATAAGGTGTTGGGGCATTTCTTGCACATGATGGCATAGACCACATTAGTAGATGAGCAGGTAAATGAGCCTTTGATGGAGTAGCAGGCTTGATTAGGACCTATGATGGTGTTTGTTGTGTAGATATGTGGGCAGACTTGGCAGCGTGGTTTTTTGCAGGGGTGTGTGCCTGCTTCAATGTTCTTGTTGTTAGATCTGTAGTTGCTGGTGAGTATCTGTTTAAGATTAGGGGGCTGCCTATAAGCAAGGAGTGGTCTGTCTCCTAATGCTTGAGAGAGAGAGGGATCATCTTTTAGAATAGGCTGTAGGTCCTTAATGATCTTTTGCAGAGGTCTGACTTGAGGATTGTATGTGATGACTAGTGGTGTTCTGTTGCTTTCTTTCTTGGGTCTCTCCTGTAGTAGATGACTTCGGGGAACCCGTCTAGCTCTGTCAATTTGTTTTCTTACTTCCCCAGGTGGGGACATGGCGCAGCTCATGACTGAACTTTGCAACTTTATACTCACCCACAACCACTTCAGATTTGAGGATCATTTATATCTCCAAATCAGTGGCACTGCTATGGGCACCCGCATGGCCCCACAATATGCCAACATCTTCATGGGCGACTTGGAACAATGTTTCCTCAAGTGTCATCCCAAGACACCTCTTCTTTACCTGCGCTACATCGATGACATCTTTATCATCTGAACACACGGCAGGGATGCTGTTGAAGATTTTCACAGAGATTTCAATAATTTCCACGACACCATCAAATTGAGCCTGGAACACTCCACACAGGAGATCCACTTTCTTGACACTACAGTACAAATCAGGGATAGACATATCACCACCACCCTATACCAAAAACCTACTGATCGGTATAGTTACCTCCATCCTTCGACCTTCCATCCTAAACACACCACAAGATCTATTGTCTACAGCCAAGCCCTAAGATATAACTGCATCTGCTCTGATCCCTCAGACAGAGACAGACATCTTGAGGATCCCTATCAAGCATTCTTGAAACTACAGTACCCACCTGGGGAAGTAAGAAAACAAATTGACAAAGCTAGACGGGTTCCCCGAAATCATCTACTACAGGAGAGACCCAAGAAAGAATGCAACAGAACACCACTAGTCACCACATACAATCCTCAAGTCAGACCTCTGCAAAAGATCATTAAGGACCTACAGCCTATTCTAAAAGATGATCCCTCTCTCTCTCAAGCATTAGGAGACAGACCACTCCTTGCTTATAGGCAGCCCCCTAATCTTAAACAGATACTCACCAGCAACTACAGATCTAACAACAAGAACATTGAAGCAGGCACACACCCCTGCAAAAAACCACGCTGCCAAGTCTGCCCACATATCTACACAACAAACACCATCATAGGTCCTAATCAAGCCTGCTACTCCATCAAAGGCTCATTTACCTGCTCATCTACTAATGTGGTCTATGCCATCATGTGCAAGAAATGCCCCAACACCTTATATATTGGACAAACAGGACGATTGCTCCGTAAGAGACTGAATGAGCACAGAGCTGATATCAGAAATCACAGAACAAAGAAACCAGTTGCTGAGCACTTCCATCTTCCTAATCACTCGATGATGGATTTGTTAACAACTGTTGTCATGGATGTGGCTGGGACATCAAGACTCCAAAGAGAAACAGCTGAACTCGAATTAATATGCAAGCTAAATTCTGTGAAAGCAGGACTCAATTGAGACTATGGGTTCTTTTCCCATTACAAAGGGTAATTTGACTTCAGGCTTCCCATTCTTTGAGCCTGTAAACTGCTCTGATTTGCTGTTACTTTATGACCTGATCCTATGTTTTACAACCCCTTGCATTTAGTTTCATTCCTTTCTGTAAGTTCACCCATCTTCGAAGCATCTGAGGGAGTGGGATTGTCTCCCACGAAAGCTCATGCAAAAAATAAATCTGTTAGTCTTAAAGTGCCACACAACTGCTTGTTGTTTTCTTACTGGACTAGACTAACATGGCTATCCCTTTGGAAATAGCCCCATGTGCTAGTCTCATTAGAAAATTATAAAAAATATGTTGTACATGAAATTACTATGTCAGATGCACAACTGGTGAAAGACTGTTATCAAAGAGTAGATATCAATGGTTAACTGTCAAAGTGGGAGGGCATACCTAGTGGGATTGTACATGGGTCGGTCATGGATCCAGTAGTATTCATTATTTTCACTAATGGCTTAGAAAATGGAGTGGAGAGTAGACTTATAAAATTTTCAGGTAACATGAAACTAAAATGGGGTGCTAGCATTTTGGAGCATGGTGGAGAACCACAATGCAGACTCCATTGCAGGGTCAAGGAGGTGGAGTCACAGGAGGTGGATGCCTTGTTTGGTGACTATTTTTGCATCATCTTCCCTAGGTGACCATGTGCGACATCCGTCTCCTGAAGGTCACACTGTCCAAGAGGGAACAGCTGCGGCAATCAGCAGGTGCAGGCCTGGCCCATGTGCCGCTCTGCTGTGTGCTGCGATCACACGTGCAGCTTTAATAGGAGAGTGGCATGGCACAGGTCCTTCCATGCCATGGTAGAGAAGGCAGGTCTCCTGGGTAACCTTCTTACAAGGATTCACGAATACCTGTATGCGACTTTTTCAGACATCTCCCAGGATGATGAGCAAAGCATTTGCTTGCACCTTGACAATGAGCAGTCACACTAGACAAGGGGAGTGTAAAATATGAGTCACAGAGCTGCTTCCCACTCCACCCGCTGTTGGTGGATCCACCCCCTACACAAATGTGCTGAAAACTCCACACAGCTCTGCGTGCCACATCCCTGCAATCTCTGTGCCTGCCCTGCAGATCCCCGGGACCACTCCCCAGGTTCCAGGGAAACCTGAAGGATTCTCACCCCCCCCCCATGGCTATGCCTCCCCCCTAGTGGCTTTGCACCACTGGCCTGTTCTCTCCCCCACACCATGCCAGCTCCACACTGCTGGAGCATTCTCTCCCCCCACATGCCAGCTCTGTGCCCACCTTGTGGCAGCCTGGGACTTCCTCTCCCCTCACCCAAAACCCTGTTGCTGGATTGGCCTCCCATGCATGTGGATCAATGAAATTCAACTGTCAAATGCTCTAGCACAGAAATATGTTGAAAACATTCACCTGATATGCCTTCCCCTACATCACGCTCGCTGATGCCATCCTGAGGCAGGGCAGGCTGTTCTAGGATGACGTACAGATCCTGATACACCACCACACACTGATCCCCATTTTCCTCCTCCTCCAACTTCTCCTCATCCACAAACTCATCCTTATTCATTCTGGAGTCCTCATGGGTATTGATGTTATGTAGCAGCATGCTGATTGGGACATGACCAAGAATCAAATCCAGCTTTTCATAATACCTTCATGTCTTTGGCACGGGCCCTGAATTGCTGTTTGCTCCCTAGTCCACTGATATGCCTGCATAAGCTCTTTGATTTTAATGTGGCCGTGCTGCATGTCTCTTTTGTGTCCCCTCTTGCTTATACCATGAGAATTTTTTTTGCAAATGTCCTGATTCCTTTTGCTGCTTCACAGATGATTGAGCACTGCCTCTTTGCCCCACAGACTGATCAGATCTAAGATCTCAGGACGTCTCCATACTGGGGTACATTTGCTGGGCTCGGACACCATTACCAACTCAGGTAAAAAGGTCTTCATGTAGCCCAGTCAGGAAATAAAATTCAAACCTTCCCGGGGCTTGCAGGCAAGTGAAGAGGTATTTACTGATGACATGGTCAAGGTGTAGCAGATCAGGAAAGACAGGATTGCAAAAACAGGGAATTCTGTAATAGATCCTGGAGGCCAGTAACATTGAATTAAACTGTTCTTCATCTACACTGATCTTACATCATAGCATTTTTTTAGTTTAATAATAACACCACTACTGCAGAGGGCTTATGACACTCACAGCAGCAGTTAATTTGACTTTACAGTCATGTGAGTGTAGACACACACAGCAGAGGGTCTGCGTAAGTGGCGTTATGTCAGCCTGAGTTCTCAGCATAGGCCAGACCTCAGTCTTCTTTGCCTCAGGATTATACATGCCCAATTATTTTAACCTATCCTCATAGTTCTGTTTTTATAAACCTTTTATCATTTTTATTGCTCTTCTCTGGGCTCTCTCCAATTTGTCTCCATCTTCCCTAAAGCGTGGCATGCAGAAGTGGACACAGAATCACCAGCGTTGAGTAGAGTGGAAAATGAGCATAGGCTCAGGGTGGGAAATTTAAAATCTCCCAGGACCGGCCCGGGGCAGTTCCCTACCAGCTGAAAGACATGTCTTGCAGCTGGGTAGAGGCCATGGCTGCTGGCTGCACATGGCCAGCAGCATTCCCTGCACAGGGGACAGATAGGGGCTATGCTCCTGTACAGCTTAGAGGATGTGCTGTTCAGGAAGAATTAGAAGGGGCTGGCCCTGAGTTTCAGGGGGGCTGATGCCTTTGGAACCCCATGGCAACAACACCTCTGCCCACCCACAAGTCAAAAAATGTGAACACAATAAAGCAATACCTGTTTTCAATACTTGTGTTTATCTTTTGTGCTGCACTACAATGCCTTGTGGGCAACAGAAGGGGAGGTGGGTGGTAATAAGCATATGGGATGGGGGGGGCATCCAAAGACAGGAGCCACAACCATCAGCACTCCTCATTGTAAAACCATGCTTTCAATGCTTCCTGGATACACATGGCTCTACAGTGAACACACAATAACACTTGCATCTGGCTGTTCAAACTTTGTAGTCAGCCTTGGTAACCCACCCTGAGGGAACTTTCCCCATGTGCCTTGCTCAAATTACGGAGAACACAGCAGGCAATTATAACTGATGGTATATTTTTCTCACATACATCAGGTCTAATCAGTATGTTCTACCATCTTCCCTTTAAATGTCCAAAGGCACACTTTACTATCATTCTGCACTTGTTGAGCTATTGATTGAAATGCTCCTTATCAGTGTCCAGGTGACCTGTGTATGGTGTCCTTAAGCAGAAGAGCAAGTGGTATGCAGGATCCCCCAAGATCACTACTGGCATTTCAACATCCCCAATGCTGAGTTTTCAATCAGGGAAGAAAGTACATGCCTGCATCTTTTGGAACAGACTGGAGTTCCTAAGTATGTGCACATCATGCACCATCTCAGATCACCCCACATTAATGTCTAGTCTATGAAATGCCCCCTCTGATCCACAAGGCCCTGGAGGACCATAGAGAAGTATCGCTTGCAGTTCATGTACTTGGCAGCAAGATTATCTGGAGCTAAAATGGAGAAGTATATCCCATCTATAATACCACAGCAGTTTGGGAACCCCATGACAACAAACCCATCCACTATGTCATGGATATTTCCCAAGGGCACTGCTCTTCTCAGCAGAAGTCTATTTATGGCCCTGCACACTTGCATCACTACAAGTCCTGTGGTGGATTTCCCACCTCCAAATTGATTCACAACTGATCAGTAACATAGTGGGGTTGCAAGCTTCCATGGAATGATGGCTGCTCACTTCTCCGCTGTAAGAGCTGGGCTCAGGCAAGTATTCATACACTGCAGTACTGGAGTGAACTCTTCACAAAGTTCAAGGACGGTGCTCTTTCACATGCAGAAGTTGTATAGCCACTGCTCATCCTCTCACATGGTCAGCATGATGTGGTCTCACCACTCTGAGCTTGTTTTCCAGGCCAAGAACTGGCACTCCACAGACTGCAGATTAAGCATTACAGCCTGCACAAAGTGGGAATTATTTTGCTCAGTGGCTTTTAGCAGGGTAGCCTCAGTAACACTTAAAGTTTCTGCACTACAGATCCTGCTGCACTGCTGAAAATACTGCAGAACAGTGGTTCCCAACCTGTGGTCTGCAGACCCCCGGTGGGCAGCAGAGTGGCTCCAGCGCATCTGTGGACAGGCTGGGAGCTAGGGCCAGTCGCTGCTGGAGCCTCCAGTTCTCACAGAGACCCAGGCTTCTGGTTCCCTGAGGCAGGAAGTTTTTAAAACTCCTGCACTGCCTGAGCATGCAAAGCATGCTCAGGGAGAGCAATCTAGGGGGTGGCCAGGTGCAGCAACACCACTGATGGCCAGGTAAAGGGGTGAAAAACAGATTGGCAGGTGGAGAACACAGAGACGGGGCAGGAGGTATGGCCACTCCCAGCTCCCTGGCCTGGGTAGAGGGCCATGGCCATGGCAGCTCCCAGGCCAAGGTAGCAGGCCATGGCTGTGGCAGCTCCTGGGGAAGGGTAGGGGGCCATAGCTGTGGTGTCCCCTGCTCTCTGGGAGGAGAGCAGTGTGGACACAATTCTGCCCTGCATGGGCTCAGTTCTGCCTGAGACACAGCAGCGGCACCAAGCACCCTCCAGGAGGCTACAAAAGTTTTTTTTTTTTTTTAAACTACAAACTGAAAAAGGTTGGGAACCCCTGCTGTAGAATAAGCTGAGATGTGTTTGAAATGCCGTCAATAACACTGCAGAGATGAGCAAGCTCCATCCCTGAATTAGAAAAAAATGGTGTGAAAAGCTTTCGGTGTTTGTGAGAAGAAGGGAGGGGGAGGGGCACATTGCATCATGGGATGACAGCTGACTGCTTACAAGCCACAGCGCTTCCTTGCACTGTGGGATGGCTAAGAACTCAGCATAAGGACTGTGGCGTGACCACGCTCCTCCAATTTTATTAATTCAGTGCCTCAACGTCAACTTTAAATCTCCCTCCACTGTAGACATGTCCAGAGGCTAAAACTTGATAGCAGCCTTCGAATTTCTTACGATCTGCTATAAAAAAGACAGATCAATTGCTATCCATGTCCACTGAAGGTAGACAATTAGTAATCCTTAAGCAAAGGATAGTTAGTTAACTATTAGAGAAAATGTTCATATTACAAGGGTATTAAATTCTGGAATAAGCGTCCAAGGGCAGCTATGGAATCCCCATCATGGGAGGTTTTCAAAAACAGATTGGCCAAACACCTGTCAGGGGTGATCTAAGTTTACTTGCTCCTTTCGCAGCACAGGGAGCTAGAACTCATGACATTTCAAGGCCCTCCGAGCCCTACATTTCTTTGATTCTATAACTTAATTATGACTGACATTTTTGCTACATTGTCACCAGTAATAATTATTTTTATGCAACTCTTTTCTCTGTTGGTAGAATTATGAACATTACAATAATAATATACCAAGGTGGAATTCCCCCCTTCCAATTTTTATAGCCCTTTTGCAATGAGAGAGAGAGGTTTTAGCTTTTACTGACAAGCATAATAGCTCACAGAAAGTGCACTTTGTTAGAATTTAAAAAAATCTTTATCTTAGTGTCACTAAAACTAATTTACTTAAAGTGAAACCTGGCGTAGATAACTTTTGCATCATTTATCTGGCTGAACCACATGAAGCTGAAATAAAGAAGATTCTTATTTGCAAGCAAAGTCTCTTTTCCACTGATAAAACTGAGTATTGTTGGGGCGGGGTAGACATCCCCAGACATTCCTGTGATCAGAAACTTGTTTGAGCAAATGTTAGAAACAGGACAGTAGAAGGCGGCAAATACAGACAGCCTTTCACAAGCATTCACAAACAATGTCTTGTGGAGGATTCAAGCAGCTGCAATACTAAAGACTTAACTCTCTAAAATACATAGTACAAAGCTAGTTGTTCACTCTCTATATAGAACAGGATGATATTCACTGATTCTGTTTAAATGGCCAGGTTTGAGCTTTCCAATATTTTATCACAGTACGACTTACAGAAAAAGCCCATAGAAAATGCACCGGTTTTCCCCTGATGGTTTTACTTCTCTTGCTTCTAGATGCACAAAGAACACACTCAGTTATCACCTGTTTGGCTAGTCTGTCAGCACTATAATAAGGGGGGGGGGTCTTGAAAAAGCCAGAACTTACTCATAAGCAGAAGCATGTGCAGACCCCATGTGCAGCCACAGGGTCAGATTCTACATTCAGTGCATGACAACTAGGCAATGCATGTGTTCAGTCACGTGGGTCCAGAGCAAAAAAACATAATTCTTTCTCTCATGGAATGTTGCATAGCTTCAAATCAGCTCACTAGGGTGCCAAAAAATCCTGTCCCTGCCCACCAAGGGTACCATTATGCCTAACAGTACTAATGGCTGCCTGCAGCCAAATCTTGGAGCCAAAGACATTCCCAGTCCTTGCTAAAGGCAGTGATTATGCCAAATACTCTTTCAGACAAAGTTATCAAGCCCCTTTAGGTAGTAAAAGTTTAAAATAAATAAAGAAATAAGGGACCAGGCATTTTGATGACTGCCTAAGGCCATAGGCTGCATGGTAGGTCAAGTTAAGTCATGTAGGCTGAAAGAGATGAGTGTGTCAGTTGCAGGCTCGGTGTGTTGAAGGTGGAAAGCCAGATGAAGGAGTTGTGAGTATGACCATGAGAGGAAGCAGACGATCGGTGCTCTTTGGGCACCGAGCTCACTGGAATGCCAGACCTGGAAATTTTGTGAGCAAGAAAACTATCTTCTGTTTATTTCTGCTGCGTTTGTGGAAGCAAGAGCTTGTGTATAGTCCTTATCTATCAAGGAGATTACACCTCCAATATACTGATGTCTCTCTTAGCAGAACCAATGCTATAAGGCTCCAAATATCAGCTAACTACTTGGGCCAAAGAGGTAACAGTACTGTATCCATGGGCTGACCTATCTAGGGCTCGCCACTCCCACAGAATATAAAGAGAAGAGTATTATGATGGGTGTGGTCTGAAAATTGGAAGAGAGTATTTCCTTGATGTTAAATGTGTAAATGATTAAGGCCTAACACCCTGGATAGAAAATTTCAATATATTCTATGGGCCCTTTCCATGATCAAAGATGGTAATTGCCTAAGGGCTTGTCTGCATTTAAAATGTAGGTGGACATAGCTACATTGGCCAGGGATGTGAAAAATAATACACCCTCCCCCCCCCACACACGAGTACCATACCTATGCTAAACTAACTTTCAGCCTAGATATGGTTAGGACAACAGAAAATGCTTCTGTCTACCTACCCGCTATTACTTGGGGACGTGAGGTTCCTACACCAATGGAAAAACCCAATCCATAGGTGAAGGCCACATCTATACTGCAGGGTTCTCGCCACATAGCTACAGCACCCTAGAAATGCTGGTATGGTGTCTGTAGTCCAGACATTAAGAAAAATTTGGGCTCAAAAAGCCAACTGACTGCAACATAAAACAAGATAGTAACTAACAGATATGCAGCCATGTTGAGTGTGGATAGATGCAAAACATATTTTAAACAGTTTCAGAATTGCAAGAACTGCTTTTATTTTATGTAACTGGAGTCAATGTACAGTACAGAGAGCTCAAGAAGTCCTGTTAATTAATTCCTTACTGTGAGAGCTGAATTCAATGTGGCTATGTTGCACTTTGCATTGTCCCTGAGGAGGGGTAAAACCACAAAATCTGGATAGAATCAAGTGAAAAATTACATCAATCTAAGGATATTGCATGGTTCTAAAGATCCAGATAGGCTGTTATGTTCCCAGTAAGGGGATCTATTCTCTTATGACCAGAAGGGGGCATTAGCTACATAAATCCTTCAAGACACTAAAGCTTCCTATGTGGAACTTTTCTGTACATATCAGAGGCTTCCTTTTAACCAATTTATTAGGAAAATTTACCTCCTGAATTTTTACTGTTCTCTGTTGTGTTTAGTGATTTAACTGACTGGAAACTTTGAATTAATTTAGCTAGTGCAGTAACTATATAAAATGAAGTGCCACATATATTACATTTATTTACAACATAAAGAAAACTCATCAGCAACAGTATAAAGATGAACAGAGTAATTTAAGACAAAAAGTGTGATTGTTTTGGGGAAAGAAAGACCCTTCCAACCCAAAAATCTAAGTAATTATAAAATGAGGCTGTCAGCTAATAGTCACCTTTAATAAAAAACAAACAAGGACTCCTGTGGCACTAACAAATTTATTGATAGCATGGTTTTGTTAGTCTTTAAGTGCCACAGGATTCCTTGTTTCTTTTGCTGAACTAGACTAACATGGGTAGGCCTTTGGAACCTTTGACAAAGACAAAATTGTTCTCCTACATATCAGTATAAAACATTTAATTATAAAACCTGGTTGGGAATCTCCTGACTGAAGAGAATGCCAATTTGACACCTCAGGTTCAATGAATGTTTATCATATTTTAGGTAGCATTCAACCAGTACCCTGCCTGCCAGGTTTCCAGGACTGATTTCCTGGCAGGCTGCTTGGAAGTGTGGGTTTCACAGCTTCAGGTGACTCTAACAACTCTAAAACAGATGAAAATAATGTCAATTTTAGTCAGCACCCACTCGTTTCCTAGGAGGCATGCTGCCTTTTGGTAACACCATGTGTCAAGGGTTCTGAAACAACTTTTTCAGAATTTCTTGGTGCACAAGAAATTTTAGAGGGAAAATTTCATTTAGAATCATACCAATCACAAATTTTGATATACTGAAATTTCCTGCAAGCCTGAAATCTTCAGTTTCAGCCAATGGTAACAATGATGGCACAAGATTTAATGTGTACATTTTCATTTCCAAACACGTTTTAATGGCTTAGATCTGACAGAATTATTCCCTGCTGCTTTTATGTACCTTTGTTATGCAGATGCTCACTGCACAATTTTTTTAATATTAACTTCCACTCATTTCTTATTATTCCAGTGACAGTAAATTAGACTTTGAAGAATTCTTCTTCTGTACCCTCCTGCCATGGTAGCTGTCCATTGTTCTTGTGTCACTTCATTGCTATCACAGTCTGCTGAACCCCTGATCCTGTCTGTAAAATGTTCATATCCAGGTTGCTTTGAAAGATTTCTTTCAGAGAGAGTTTCTTTTTATCCTTCATCTTTTTCAACCAAATGTTGAACAATTTTAGTTAGCTGGGATGTGACTATGACAATAGCATTTTGTAAATTGTGTATGACTGATCATTGTGGAAAAAAAGATGCATTATTACCCTCTTCTGAAATGTGCAGCTTTGAAACCCAGCCTTAGATTCTGAACTTCATTATTTTTCTTTTCAAAGATGGGATGTTTCAGCCAGATAACAAACTTTAACCAGCTCTTCACTTATAGTAGGAAATATTATACACTGATGGGTGTCCATGCATCTAGTATGCTGTTTCAAATTTAAAGAACTCTCTGATTTTTTGGCTCAGTTACCCACTTTCAGTTCAAATAAAGCCTTCTTCAGTTAGCATATTCACTGCTTGGAGTAGATACCATATGAATGATTCATTGAATGAGTGAGTGTACAAATGAATGAATGGCTGAATGACATTTCAGCAATGCATTAGTTATCGGGATGAGCCAAAAAATATGCCCACAGAGTAGTCTGGCATATTTTTAAGCATGGAGACACTTGTTGAGCTGAAGAAAAAGTGCCCTCATTGTTTATATCTTTTTTATCATATTTCATTAGGTTTTGGATTCTGCCTCAAACACATATAAACCCCTATAGCACAAGTACCAAAGTACCAGAAACTATATGAGATGAAGTCACTATGCAAGGGAGACTGTCTTCAAATAAAAAACGGCTCCTCAAACAAAGTAACAAAGTGTGAATATAAATAGTTTATTGCAAGTTCATACTCACTACCTATATAATTACAGTGCATGAAGCTTGGAGGCTAATGGACCCCTCCCCTGCCGCCCCCAGCTTCCTACTCAACCTTCTTTTCTGGTTTAGACACAATACTTAGTTCTCTCTTGAGAAATCTCCAGTCTAAATATGATATTTTTCATGCTCTAACTATAAACAGGCAAGATACCACACTGATCAATTCAAACAGAAAGTCTTAGTTAGCTAGGCTGCACCCTTTCTTTCTAAAAATTAGATGCCTTTTTGAACCAAATTGATCCTTTCCAGACTTTCTGTATGACATGGTAAAGTTCAGTTAAGAGCCCTATTGTGTTTTGAATATTCAGAGTGAAATCTCAGTAACACAAGACAATTGTTAAATATGAGCCTGATGCTGCAGGCAAAATTCCCATCAACTTCCTATATCATCTGTGTTTGGGGTTAGTCTAACCAAAAGACAGGAGTGTATTAATTGTCATATGCTCAGAAACCAAAAATAGTTCTGACTGCAAGGTTGCACACAAACCATGAAGAGGAATATGGAAATGTAGAGGTCGGTTTGGTATCTCTGATAATAATGCCTCTCTGTGGAAAATGCTCTGATTGGTAATAGCCCTTCTTTGAAAGGAATAAATAACTGTGTATTTGCTTCTCTATTGTCTTGCTGCTCCGTGTTAAAAATGCTAATTAACTTCCTGAATTATTACTTGTGGCCTGGTAGTGAGACTGAAGGATTTTTTTCCTAGTGAATAAAGTCTGTGAAGTTATGCATTATGACTTTTTTCAAAAAGGAGAAAAACCTAGTGGGAACCTGTCAGGTCAAATTCTAGCAGGTTGTCATGGCTGCAGTCAGAGAACAGAAGCTTTCTGTTCTTTCCTACTTTTAGCTGAGTTGAACTGTGGCGGGGGAGAGGTCTAATGCAGAAAAGGAAACTGCTTCCTTTTTAAAATGTTGTTAGTTGTCTTTCTTGGTTTTTTGTTCAAACAAATCAAGGACATCACTAACTATACACAAACTCAATCAAGTATAGAGGGCAGAAAGTCTATAAATTGGTCTGTAATTAGAGTTTAGCTGATTACCAGTTGTTCAATGGCATTTGAGCCAGTCATGCAAGCCCTCTGCTACTGTAACTGCCACTGAAGTAAAGAACTTGAACTCAAAGGTGTTGCAGTGTCACTCATAAAATCTTGTTCCCTTTCTGTGTGAACTCTTGTGCAGACCCACTGAAATTAGTGGGATTCCATAGCATCTAGAATAGCTAGCAGATTTGGGAATTCAGAACCAGATTCTGTGACTGTTGTTCATTCTAAAAAGTACCATAGTATTTAAGATCATTCCTATGTATATTTATGTACATACTTTAAGCTTCAAAGGCTATGTCTACACTGGAGGCTTAAGTCAACTTAAGCACAACTCCATGGCCACATTTGGAGTTCGTTAAGTTGACTTAAGAACTTGCTTAAGTCTACTTAATAACTCTCACCCAAAGTCAACTTCAAGGGTTACTTAATAAAATGTGACCATTAAAGTTGACTTAATAAAGTCATCTTAAGGCAAGATAGCCATTTAAGTCAACTTTATAAAGTCAACATAAGCCAGGGGACTCATTTCAAGTCGACTTAATAAAGCTGACTTTATAAAGGTGACGAACAAATGGGGACTCAATTTAGTAAAGTTGACTTTTAAGTTGACCTTGTTAAGTTAACTTCACTGAGCCCTCTAGTGCAGACATAGTCAAAGACATTTCAAACATGTGCTTAAGTGCTCGCTGGCATGGAGATTTTTCCTGAATCATGCTTACTTCATAAGCTGTCCAACTGAAATCACTTCTGCTCATAAAAAAGGAGTAGCAGAGGGTAACAAGATTTCTCTAAAGGTAGAAATTATGATGATGGTATCTGTGGTAAGGTTACAATTGAGCCCTTAGCTAATTACTCAACTGAAAGAGTGAAGTGAGATTTTTAAAACAGAGTAGTATTTTTTATCATCAGTGGGCATAACTGCCCTTGCATATACAGGCAGAATTTGTAACATGTTATTAAAAGTAATTTTACCAACTCATGGAGTAGACTGTCAGAAACAAACCTTGTTTGTTACACATTGTTAGGACAATGCACAAGTGTCAGACACAATAAGGACACTTTCAAATTTCATAAACTATCTTAAAGTCAATATTATCTAAGAAAATATTAAAGCTGGAAGAATATACTTATGTTTAATAAAATAATCTAGAAGTTTGGGAAAACAGAATATATAACATTTTATAAAGGTAGTATATGTGAGATCTATGAGTAATAAACCTCTGATATGGCCCAATAGATTTCAAACACTTTCCATCATTTGCTGTACAAAATTTGATGGGAGTTTCTCAAACCCTGAAAATCATAATCTTCTATTTTAGTATTTCTATAAATTATCAGGTTATTAAGAAAAATGTGAATAAAAATATCTTTATTCAAATAGGAAAAAAGAAATGAACACAATTCCAACTCTGCTGTGTAGTGTGTTTAGTATTCTCTATTACAGTACACTTCACATGTGCCTATGTGTATAAAATTAAATATATTAATATTGCATTTGCATATAAATAATGTAATTGCATATGAAAAGATATATTTTGGGGGCTTAATGTTGATCTTGCTAGAAAGCAGGCATTAAAAATCATACAAGTAGCTCTGTCCAGAATTTGAAGCTTGGCATTAAAATAGCTAGGACAGCTCTCTAATGCTGCCTTTCCCCTCATGTTCGTTAAAAAAGAATGTACAGCATTTAGCACAATAAGGTACTATGAATGCCTGATTGGGGACCTATAGAGGCTGCCATGAATAATAATCACCAACAACAGCAGTATTAGTGATTCTGGGGCCCATGATGAAAGTCAAGTATGGAGCCCTCCATATAGTGATGGGGCCTCATCCTTGACTTCTGCCTTCCCTCACTGTGGCCCCACCAGTCCCCTCACCCCCACCCACCAGGGTCCTTGCCCCCCTGCCAGGCCCAGCCTCACATGGCCCACCAGTCTCACCAGCCTCCACATGGGCCCCTGCCCCCTATCCAGGCCCCTATCCAGCCCTCAGCCTCACAGGTCCTCTCAAGTCCCCACCACACCTACTGCTGGGGTTTTTGGGCCCC
This sequence comes from Podocnemis expansa, assembly GCA_007922195.1. Classification (NCBI taxonomy): domain Eukaryota; kingdom Metazoa; phylum Chordata; order Testudines; family Podocnemididae; genus Podocnemis; species Podocnemis expansa. The sequence continues at coordinate 29,200,846 of ML681964.1, read as the reverse complement.
TGCCAGACCCCTGCCAGCCTCACAGGGCCCCTGCCACCAGTGCCACAGACCCTGCCACCACCAGGCTCCCTGGCCCCACTGCTGCCAGGCTCCCCTGCACCACCACCAGACCCCCAGCACTGCTGCTGCCAGGATGCCCAGTACCTCCACCAGGCTCTCCAGCCTCACTGCCAGCCCTGCTTCAGGGCACTACAGGCTGCTGCCAGGATCCCTGGCCCTATTGGACAACCCCCACCTACCCCTCCCTCAACTCTTTCCCCGCTACAGTCCACAGCAGCCCACCCTGCTGCTGAGACTCCTCAGCCAGCTTTCTGCCAGAATAGCGTGGGGCCCTTCCCCCTGCAGGGCCCTGGGCAGCTGCCCATGCTGCCCACCTGCTAAGACTGCCTATCATCATGAAGAGATTTCCTACAAAAATGACCTTATACATTTTAGCATCTAAATAATTAGCCAAATAATATAACTTATCTTACTTTACATGGTAATCTGCCAAGCACCTAAGCCAACATTTTCAGTACATCTGAAAGTAAGAGAAAAACTTCATTTAGTGAATTTTACCTAAACTATTCTAGCACTCATAGTAATGTAGTTGACAGAGAATAGTTAGCTCTCCAGAGCTACCTATCACCTGATACAGATACCACAGACGTGACAGTGTTACATACTGGATGCATAATTGATACCTTTGCATTATATTTGTTATCCTTTCTGATTTTCTTATCCATAGAGAAGTAGATTTACCTAACTGCATGTACAAAAATATGTGCATAATTTGTGTGAACAATTACATGTGCTGATGGCCACTCAGCCTTTTAAGTTGACTGCTTACATACATAAGCTATGTCTACACTACAAAAAACTCAAGTCAACCTTGTTAAGTCAAGTCCCCCTTCTCTTAAGGTGACAAGTTGGTAAGTTGACTTGCGAACAGGCGGACTGAAAACAGGGGAGTTTGAGACAGAAGGAGCTGGTGAAGCCCTGAGGGGGCGGCGAAGGTGATCCCCTAGCTGAAGAACCGTCAGCCAACCTCCTCTCCTGAGTTTTATCGGGGGCTACTTTTGCATAAGCCAAGAGGATGTTGGCGAGGAGGTCCTGTGACTTTGTGGGGCCACAGATGGGGAGTGCATAAAGATAAAGATGGGGGGAGAAGTACAGCCAGAACCTCAAAAGGAGGTTCTGGAGGAGCCGGAAGAGGGGCTGCAGCCTGGCACAGTCTAGACAGACATGCGCCAGGGTCTCCCTCTCACCGCAAAAGGGGCAGGTGTCTGAACAAAGGGTGAACCACACCAAGTACACGCCCGTGCTCACAGCTCCATGTAGGAGCCACCAACTAATGTCCCCAGCGGGCCTTGGAGTGAGGGTGGCATACAGACTGGCCCACTGGGGGTCCTTGCCCTCTGTAGGTGGGATGAGGTCCCGCCACTTTGTATCCAGGTGGGACGCAAGGGCAAGGAAGTGGATGGTATGTAGCATGAGCGTGTACAGATATTTACAAGGCACGGTTCGGAAAGAGACCGGGTGCAGGTCCAGCAGCCGGCTCAGGGCATGGGGCGGGGATGGCTGGAGGGGCTGATGGGGCCGAGGCCTGATCAAAAGTTCCGCGGGCCAGAACTGGGAGGGTGGCGGGGAGTACCCTCTCGCAGGACCCGCTCCAGGTAAACCCGAGCATTGGGAGGCAAGGCTCCCCTCACCTCCTGGAGTAGGTGCCGGGAATGTGTGAAGGGTGGAGAGCCCCATACGCCAAGCCAGCTCATGGGGATCCACCCAGTCCCCCCGGGCATAATCCAGGAGGTCTCCGACCCGGGTGATACCTGCCATGACCAACCTCTGCCTCACGGAGGGGGCCTCCGCCACCTGCACACGAAGATGGCGATTGTGTAGCAGGGGCTCCGCGAGGAGGTCCTCCCCCTCGGTGGGTATAACTGACCTGGAGGCTACAATGAGCCTCCAGGTCCGGAGGAGGTCATGGTAGAAGGCCGGCAGCTTGGAGACGTCTTGCGGAACACATCTCAGGTCAAGATAAAAGAGCTGCCGGTCATAGAATCATAGAATAATAGGGTTGGAAGGGACCTCATACGTCATCTAGGCCAACCCCCTGCCAGAGGGAGGGCCACTCCCACTAAACCATCCCAGTCATGGTTTTGTCCAGCCAGGCCTTAAACACCTCCAAAGATGGAAACTCCACCACCTCCCTTGGCAGCTCATTCCAAGGCTTCACCACTCGCCTAGTAAAAAAGTTTTTTCTAATATCCAGCCTCAACCTCCCTAACCGCAACTTGAGACCATTGCTCCTCGTTCTGTCCTCTATTATCACCGAGAACAGTCAAGCTCCATCTTCCTTAGAGCATCCCTTCAAGTAGTTGAAGGTTGCTATCAAATCCCCCCTCAATCTTCTCTTCTGCAGACTAAATAAGCCTAATGCTTTCAGTCTTTCCACATAGGGCTTGTGCTCCAGCCCTTTAATCATTTTGGTTGCCCTCCTCTGAACTCTCTCTAGCATGTCCCTGTCCTTTTTGTAGTGGGGAGCCCAAAACTGAACACAGTATTCTAGATGTGGCCTCACCAGTGCAGAATAGAGGGGAATGATCACATCCCTTGATCTGCTGGTAATACTTCTTTTGATGCAGCCCAGTATGCCATTGGCCTTTTTGGCAGCAAGAGCACACTGCTGACTCATATCTAGCTTCCCATCCACCATGACCCCCAGGTCCTTTTCTACACTGCTGCTACTTAGCTGAATGTTCCCCAGCCTGTAGCAATCCATGGGGTTTTTCCGTCCCACATGCAGGATTTTACACTTGTCCTTATTGAACTTCATAAGATTTCTATTGGCCCACTGTTCCAATTTATCTAGGTCTCCCTGAATCCTGTCCTTGCCCTGCAACGTGTCTGCTGTTCCCCCCAGCCTGGTGTCATCCACAAACTTACTGAGAGTGCAGTCTATTCCATCATCCAGATCATTGATGAAAATGTTGAACAGAACTGGCCGCAGGACCGACCCCTGGGGCACACCATTCGTGACTGGTTGCCAGCTAGACGTGGAACCATTGATTCCTACATGCTGAAACCGTTGATCTAGCCAGTTTTCTATCCACCTTATAGTCCACCTATCCAACCCATACTTCCTTAATTTGCCAATGAGAATGCTGTGGGAAACTGTATCAAAAGTCTTGCTAAAATCAAGGTATATCACATCAACAATTCTTCCTCCATCCAGAAAACCAGTCATTTGATTATAGAAGGAAATGAGATTGGTCAGGCATGATTTACCCTTGGTAAATCCATGCTGACTGTTCCTGATCACTTCATTTTTTCCTAAGTGTTTGAGGATGGATTCTTTAAGAATCTGCTCCATAATTTTGCTAGGGATTGAGGTGAGGCTGACTGGTCTATAATTCCCCGGATCCTCCTTTTTCCCTTTCTTGAAAATAGGCACTACGTTTGCTTTTTTCCAATCCTCTGGCACCTCCCCTGTTCTCCATGAGTTTTGAAAGATAACGGCCAGCAGTGCTGCTATCTCATCGGCCAATTCCCTCAGCACCCTTGGATGCAGTTCGTCCAGCCCCATGGACGCAGTTCGTCCAGCCCCATGGACTTGTACACATCCAGCTTCTTTAAGCAGTCCCTAACCTGACCTTCCATCACCAAGGGCCTCTCTTCTCCTCTCCAATCTGCCATACCCATGGTAGTGGGCTGGGAGCTGACCCTGCCTGTGAAAACTGAAGCAAAGAAAGCATTGAGCACTTCAGCTTTTTCTTCATTCTCTGTCACGAGGATGCCTGCCCCATTCAGCAAGGGACCTACACCGTCTTTGATCCTCTTCTTGTTATTAACATACTTGTAGAACCCCTTCTTGTTATCCTTTACATCCTTTGCTAGCCGCAGCTCCATTTGTCCTTTGGCCTTTCTGATTTTATCCCTGCAGTCCCTAGCAATATCTTCATATGCCTCCTTGGTCATCTGACCAAGCTTCCACTTCCTGTAAGCTTCCTTTTTATGTTTAAGCTCAGAGCAGAGTTCTCTGCTAAGCCATTCTGGCTGCCTCACATGTTTATTCTTTCTCCTAATTGCAATGGCAACTTCCTGTGCCCTTAGCAGGGTTTCTTTCCCCTTCAGATTAGCTTCCCAAGGGAACCTACCCATCAGTTCCCTGAGGGACCCAAAATCTGCTCCTTTGAAGTCCAGGGTTTGTGTTTTGCTTCTGTCCTTCCTTCCTTTAATGAGCATCCTGAACTCAACCATGTCATGATCACTACTGCCTAGCTTGCCATTTACCTCTACCTCCCTGATCAATTCTTCCCTGTTTGTGAACAGCAGGTCAAGAGGTGCAAGGCCCCTAGTTGGTTCCTCCAGCATTTGTACTAGAAAGTTGTCCCCAACACACTCTAAAAACTTCCTGGATTGCCCATGCACTGCTGTATTGGCCTCCCAGCAGATGTCAGGGTAATTGAAGTCCCCCATGAGCACCAGGGCCTGTGATCTACAAGCTTCCGCTAGTTGTTCATAGAACACTTCATCCACCCCCTGCTTCTGGTCTGGTGGTCTATAGCAGACCCCCACCACAACATCCCCCTTGTTGCTTTCCCCTCTCAATGTAACCCACAGACTTTCTACAGGCAGGCTTCCACTTCCATAATGGAGCTCTGAGCAGTCAGAGCTCTTTTACATATAGTGCTACTCCTCCCACTCTTCTTCCCTGCCTGTCTTTCCTGAACAGTTTATACCCATCCATGGTAGAGCTCCAGTCATGCAGACTATCCCACCACATCTCCGCTATTCCTATGGTATCATAGTTCCTTGTCTGCACTAGTACTTCCAATTCTTCCTGTTTATTTCCCAGGCTCCTTGCATTAGTGTATAGGCACCTAAGATACCCAGTCACTTGCCCTACTTTGTCAGTTTGGTTTTCAGTTCTATTACATATACCTCCTTGCATTTTTTCTTGGAGTCCTCCTCCCCCACTCTCCTCATATCTTAAATGTTCCACTGGAGAGCCAACACAATTATTTGATTCCCCCCCACAAGTTCCAACTACCTTCTCTTTTATTCCTGGTACTACAGTCCCAACATATCAGAGCCCTTGGTTGCAGCGGAGGAAGAGGCATGCCAAATGGCTCCATGCCGGACTACCTGCATCATAAAGGAGTCTCTGCAGGGCCTGGAGGCGGAAGGTGTGGACCTGGCTGCGGAGGCAGCACAGGCCCTGCCCCCCTTCCTCCAGGTTAAGGCTCAGAACCCCTGCAGAGACCCAGTGTAGTCCTGGCCAGAAGAACCTCAGGATTGTCTCCTGAAGGCTGGCCAGAAAACCCAGGGGTGGAGTCAGGGTGTTGAGCCGGTGCCAGAGCATGGATAGGACAAGTTGGTTGATGACCAGCGCCCATCCCCGAAGGGAAAGGCACTGCAGCAGTCCCGTCCACCTCCACAGCCGGTCAACTACCCTACCCTCTAATTCGTGCCAGTTGTCCTCCGGGGAGGGATGGGTGGCAGAGAGGTAAACGCCCAGCTAGAGCGGCGGACCCGCGCCCCACTGGATGGCCTGAAGCGTGGGCGGGAGGGAGCTGACCCGCCACCCGGCCCCTACCATCAGGCCAGAGCTCTCGACCCAGTTGACCCGGGCGGAGGAGGCTGCCGAGTAGGTGGCCTGGCAAGCCTCCAACCGCTCCAGGTCGCCTGGGTCCTGGACCACGAGGAGTACGTCATCAGCGTACGCCGACAAGACCAGCCGCAGCCCTGACTCAGTGAGCACCAACCCCGTCAACCTCCGACGGAGGAGACAAAGGAAGGGCTCGATGGCCAGAGCGTACAGCTGGCCCGACAGCGGACAGCCTTGACGCACTCCTCGCCCGAAGCTGACCGGCTCAGTGAGGGTCCAGTTGAGCTTGACCAGACACTCTGCAGAGGCGTACAGCACCTGGAGAAACCCCACAAACCGGGGCCCAAAGCCAAACGCCCGCAGGGTGCCCAGGAGATACCCGTGATCCATCCTGTCGAACGCTTTCTCCTGGTCCAGGGCCAGGAGGGCGAACGACAGACCATCCCTACACCCAAGCTCTAAGAGATCCCGGACCAGGTAGAGATTATCGAAGATGGAACAGCCCAGGACGGTGTAGGTCTGGTCGGGATGGATCACGTCCTGCAGCACGGACCCCAGGCGCAGCGAGATGGCCTTGGCTACTATTTTATAGTCCGTGCTGAGGAGTGAGACGGGACGCCAATTCCGGAGGTCACGGAGGTCCCCCTTCTTGGGCAGCAGGGCCAGCACTGCCCGCCAGCAAGAAAGGGGGAGCTCTCCGCTCTCCTCGGACTTGGCCCAGACGATGGCGAGGTCCAGGCCGAGGACGTCCCAGAAGACGCAGTAGAACTCCACAGTCAGCCCGTCCATGCCCAGAGATTTTTTGGTGGGCATGAGACGTAGGGCCTCCGAGAATTCAGCCAGAGCGAGAGGCGACTCCAGCTGGTCTCAGGTGCCCTCGCTGACCATGGGAAGTTCATTCCAGAGCACCCTGCAGGCGTTAGGGTCGGTCGGTCGGATCCGGGGAGAAAAGACTGGCGTAGAAGGCCCTGGCCCTTCCACACATCTCCTCTGGATCCGTGAGGGGGGTGCCGTCCTCTGCCAAAAGGCAGGTGACATGCTTTTTAGCCCCCCTCCATTTCTCCAGGGCATAGAAGAAGCGGGAGCCGCAATCCATCTCCCGAAGAAGCTGGATGCGAGAGCGAACAAAGGCACCCTGGGCCCGGAGGTCCTCGAGAGTCTGCAGCTCCTCCCGCTTCTCCCGGTGCGCCTTGCAGAGGGATGGATCCCCGGGGCTGGTGGCCAGGCGCCTCTCAAGCTCCAAGATCTCCCGCTCCAGCTGCTCTATCCCCGCATCCCTCCACCGGCTGGCCCCCCGAGTGTAGTCACGGCAGAAGAGCCGGGCACGCACCTTCCCCACATCCCACCAGCGCCACGCCGAGGGAAAGGCAGCCCTCTGCCACCTCCAGGCCAGCCAAAACTCCCGGAAGGATGCTACGAAGCCCACATCCTCCAGCAGGCTATTATTAAAATGCCAATAGGCCAGCCCCGGCCTCTCCGCCGAGAGAGAGGCCGTCACGGTCACCAGGTGGCGATCCGTGAAGGTGGCCGGCCGAACGCTGGAGGAGTGGGCCCGTGCCAGATGGTGTCGGGACAGATAAATACGGTCCAACCGGGAGTGGCACGACCGATGGTCCCCCACCCGGACATAGGTGAAGGTCACCTCATCGTCCGGGTGGTGGTTGCGCCAGACGTCCACCAGGGAGTGATGGTCAATCACCTCCCAGAGGATGTCTGCGGCGGCCTGGCACGGCTCGGTCCCCGTGCGGTCCCATTCCTCAAGGGTGGCGTTAAAGTCCCCGCCGAGGACCAGGCGCTCTCGAGGATCCAAGGTGCCGAGGAAGGCGGCCGCCTGCTGAAAGAATTGCAGCCGCTCCGGGCCTGATGTTGGGGCATAGACGTTGACCAAATTCAACGCCAGCCCCTCCATACGGACCCGGAGGTGCAGCAGGCGGCCCGGCACAACGTCGGCAACCCCCAGCACCTCAGGCTGTAGGCCGGGGGAGAACAGGGTGGCCACACCGCCAGAGCAGGTGGACAGATGGCTTAGGTACACCCCATTCCCCCACTCCAGCCGCCAACTGGCCTTGGCGGCTGGATCCGTGTGGGTCTCCTGCAGGAAAACCACAGAGTACCCCCCTTCCCGAAGGAAGGAGAGCACCTGGGTCCTGCGGAGACCCCACCTACAGTCTCTAGCATTTAATGTGGCAAATGTGACGGGTGCCATGAGGAGGGCTGGGGAGGATCCTCAAAGGTGATGAGAATGCCAGCAGCCTCCGTCGGGTCATGCAGCAATCCGTGACTGACCCCAAATGTCATGAGGGAGTCACGGAAGCTGAGGGCCCTTTGGTAGGCCGCGGCATCCCGTTTCCCGGTCCCTTTGCCCTCCTTCAGTATGGCCCGCACGGTCTGGAGGACGAGATGGAAATTCCCCCAGCGCTGCAGGGCGAGCTGCACCCGGCTCCTGGCCCCACTAGTGTTCTCCAGGAACATGCACAGCTCTTCCTGCAGCGCCTGGGGCTCCGGGGTTAGAGGCTCCCGGCCGCCCTCCAGTCGGGCCCCTGTGTTGGCCCCATGGTCAGCCGGGAGCATAAGACAGGGCACAGAGCCCCGTCTCGGTGCCGATGGTGTGGGCACCATAGCTCCCAGCTGAACCCCCGGCACCAGGAAGGGTGGCAGTGGAGGGAAGACAGCAGCCCCAGAGATGGAGGGGGCCACAAATACCACCTCCCTGGAAGTGGTTGATGGAAGGGGGAAAGCCACCATCCCAGGGGTGGCAGTAATAGGGGATGGGGTTGGGGCTAGGGTAGGTAAGGAAGGGACAGTAAAAGGAGGGATGGGATTGAGGCCAGAAAAAGAAGTGACGGAAAGAAAGGGAAGAGTGGTTGTGGGAACAGGGGCCCCGGTAGTCAAACCACCAGGGTGCGGCTCCCCTTGACCGGGCACGGGATTTTCCAACAAGGAGTGAGGAACGGGATCCGTGCTGACGCTGGGTGTGGGAGTTGAGTATGTTTAGTTCACCACATCCTCAGCATCAGACACGGGGGAATAGACGAGTGAGGGAAGGGGCAGCTGTCCCCCCAGGGACAACACCCTGGGACCCGGCTGCTCAGGGCTGGCCGTCGCCTCGAGGGGCTCGGTGGCCACCACAGGAAGATCTATAGCAGCTGGGCAGGTGAAGCAACCCGGGGGTGTCCCCGGGATAGAAGCAGGGACAGCAAATGGGGGTTCGCATTCGGGTTGGGTCTGGGGCAAGGGAGGGGGTGATGAGATGTCATTGCCACCCAGATCAAGGCCCGCTGGTAGAGGGTCGTCCTCCCTTGGGGCTACCAAGGTCAGACCCAGGGCCTCGATCTCCACAAAGATGGAGCCCATTTCTCCTCCCGCCTCAGCTGCTGATGGTTCTGGAGGGACAGGGGTGGCTCCATCCGCGGCCTCCCCAGGAGAGGGATCAACAGGGGCCTCCTGTACGGGGGCAGCGCTGCACCCCTACTCTGCGCCCATCTCCTCAGCCGGAGCCTCCTGCTGGACCTCACCAGAGGGCGCAGCAAGTGGCTCAGCATCGTTTGTGTGAACTTTAGTATCATTATTATCAGCCCCCCACAAAGACTTCCAGGGGGCCTCCTCCCCATCTAAGGTGCTGGGGAGGGGCAGAGCCTTCTTGCGCTTGCTGCGGACCCTCTGGGGGAGAGCCCGGCCCTCTAAGATGGAGTCTGAGGGCCGGCCAGCAGGGGCGGGAACAGGTGGCAAGGGCGAAGGCTCTTAGGGAAAAGGAACCAGGGGAGGGACAACAAGGGGATGGGAACCCTCCCCCTGGGGTGCGCGCTCTCCCATATCTGGGGTCACCACCTCAGCTGCTGCCCTCTCCTCTCTGGGCCCCGTCCTAGATGGTTCAGTGTGGGCGGCGACAGGGCCCGACCACTCTTCTGGGCACAGTGGGGCTGTGGACCCCACGTCCCGAGAGGCAGCAGCAGCTGTGTCCCTTGATGGAGGAGAGGCAGCTTGAGTGGCTGGGTGGGCGGGGGTCGCTGGCGGTGGTGTGGCCGGCCCCCATATCAGTTCCGGGGGGCCCAGTTGCTCCCTCCTCATGCTGGGCCAAGGGGCAGTCCCTCCAGATGTGCCCTGTAGCCCTACAGAGGAAGCACCGGGCCTCCCCCGAAGAATAAAAGATCTTATAGTGGGCCCCTTGATGGGGCACCAGAAAGGACCCCTCCAGTGCCACCCCGCCACGTGCCCCCGCCAGCAGCCGTTGGATTTGCACCCACCCGTGGAAGGACAAAACGTGACGGAGGGCAGGGTCCTTACAGCCCAGTGGGAGAGGGCTGATGATAGATATCCGCCTCCCCAGGGGGGAGAGAAGGGGAAGCAGGGTGGCATTGGGGAGGAAGGGAGGAATGGAAGTAAGGACCACCCATACGCCCAGGTCCTCCAAGGGTTCCACTGGCACGTGGACACCCCCCACCACGCCCCTGACCACCGCCTCCTGTGAGGCGGCCTCCGATGCCAGGAAGAATACCATCTTCCCGAACATCTTGGAGGCTGCCACAACGGCCGAGGGCCCCACCACCCTCGCCCGCACGCAAGTGTCTACGTGGGGCAAGGCAGCCACCAGGAGGCAGCGGACACCGTGCCTCCTGGTCAAAGAGGGGAAGGGGCCCCGGCCCCCTGAGCTTGAATTAGAGGAGGCGGTGCGGGCTGATGTTGTGGCGGTGGGTGGAGGGGTGGCGGCCACCTGCGCGTACGTTCTGGGGGCAGAAGGACCCCCAGAACTGGTGGAGGGAATGGCAGGGGAAGAAGGGGCCGCAGCCGGTGGACAGGCTGCGGGAGCAATAGGGCCCTTGCTCGCATTCTTTCCCTTGCTCTTTTTTCCGGCCGAGGAGGTTGGGGCAGCAGTAGTAGAGGCCCCTCCCGTGCCTGCTGCCACAGGTGCCCTAGTAGGGGCACCTGAGGTGGTAGGAATGGAAGCAGTGGTCAAAGGGGCAGCTGCAGGGAGGGAGGGGGGAACAGGCTGTGGGAGAGGTTCAGAGGGAGCTGGGGAAGTCTCCATGTTCCCAAAATGGAGGGTAACTGGGGGTGGGTAGGCTGGGGTAAGGGAGAGAAAAAAAGAGGGGGGGACCAGGCAATGGAAGAGGGGTGGATAAGGGATGGATTATATGGGAGTTAAGGGGTGGCAACCACTCCTCCCTGCTAAGCTGCAGGCAAGGGAGAAGGGTGCCATGGAAGGAAAGACAAGGGGCTTACGTGGGCTAAGAGGGGCTGGCTCCTCTGGCTGCACTGGGTGGGGTGGGGATCACAGGTGTATCGGGGGAGCGCAGTGCATGGGGGATAAACAAAAAGGAATCAGGGACCTATGGCCTGGCCAACTCTGGTTGGGGGTGGATGGTGCAAGGGTGGGGCTAATGGGTGGGGCAGGGAATGCAAAAAGAAAAGGGAACAAACTCTCAGGGCTGGGGTGGGGTAGTAAAATTAAATCAAATTCTAAGGCTTAGGGAGGGATCTGTGAGGTTTAGGGAGCACTGAGCTAGCTGGAGGGCAAGGGAAAGGAGGGGAGGCCCTCCAGCCACTGGGGTGAGGGGAGGAGAAAAGAAAAAAGGGGGAGCTAAACTATAGGAAGGGGAGCTGCTACTGCTGGGAAAGGGGTATTCTGTAGTCCCTGCTGCTGCAAAAATCCCAAAGGTGTTGAAGGTGGAAGGTTGGGAGCCTGCTGCCTTCTTGGTGGTGGGAGGGGAGGCCAGGGAAACAGCAGCTGGGGGTGATAGTGGTGGTATTAGTAGCCCACCCCCAGCTGAAAGCAACAAAAAAAAAACTCTCAGTTTTGAAGGTTATACCTTCTTTTGGAAAGGCAGCAGGCTCCAGGAGCAGCAACAGCAGCAGCAGGGACTGGCAGGAAGGAGAGGTGGTCATCTCCAGATGGTGGTGAAAGTTTTCTTCAGCTCTCCCCCCCTTCCCCACGGAGCAGGGGGGTGGGAGGGAGAGAGGCCAGCCAGCCAGCCAGCCACAGCAGCAGCAGGAACAGGGAGGAAGAGGTAGCAGGAACAGTGGTGGTGGTAGTGGAAGCAGGAACAGGGCCAGGAGCTGGTCAGGCAGGGTGTGTCCTCTGCTCTTCCCTCTCCCCAGCTGAAGAATCAAGGGGGAGAGGGAAGCTTGGGTGAGTGAATTGCTAACTGTGTGTTTGTGTCTTTCCCTACAGATTTGTTAGTTGTCAGTACTGTGGGAATTGGGACTGAGATTGTCTGGGGGCTGTTTGGACCATTGTTCCCTGCTCACCTTTGATCATCAGCTTCAATCAGCTTTGTAATCACCCTTTGTGTTTAAAGAGGGTTAAGGGCTGACTTAGGCAGAGAAGGCCTTAAAAGCCAGTTTCTGAGTGACCAGGGGGACTGAAAACAGGGGGAGTTTGAAAGGGAAGGAGTTGCTGTGGCCATGATGGTGAAGAGGAGCTGCACTGCTTGTACCAGCACCCTTTCTCTCTCCTCCACCTGTGTCTGTAGCCAAACAGACATCCTAAGCATGGATATCTCTACCCAGATCCTGGTGTGGACTTGTAGGGACTGTGGCCTGCATTTCCCTGTCTCAGACAATCAGGCTGGGGAGAGGAATAAATGTGACAGGTGTTTTCTGGTGGAATCTCTCATGAGGCAGGGTGAAGAGATACAGGAGGAGGTGTCTAGGCTATGGAGTACCCATGCCCTGGAGAAGTTTTTCAATAGCATTCATGAGGAGAATACTATCCAGGTGCCAAGGACTACTGCTGCACCACTGGAGAAGGATGGGATACCTATGGCAGAGGGAGGACACTGGCTGCTGGTTACTTCTGAGGAGGGCTTTAAACTAGGTTTGAAGGGGGAAGGAGACCAAAGCCCACAGGGAAGTGACAATGTGGGAGACCTGGGGAAGGGATGGAACTTGGGGGCTGCTAGGACTGTAAAACCAGGGATAAAAGTGAGGGTAGTTGGAACATGGGGGGGCGGTAACTAAATAATTGTTAGATGTTCTAATGAAGCTTTAATACCTGAGGCAATTGTGGGAGGAGAACGCCAGGAAAAAATGCAAGGAGGAAGATGGAATAGAATTGAAAGTTGACACAAGAAGGGCAATCAGCCTGGTATCTTAGGTGCCTGTACACAAGTGTGAGGAGCCTGGGAAATTGGTACTGGTGCAGATAAGGAACTATAATATAACTGGAGTAGCAGAGACATGGTGGAATAGCTTGCCTGACTGGAGCTCTGCCATGGATGGGTATAAGTTGTTCAGGAAGGACAAGCAGAGAAGAAGAGGGGAAGGAGTAGTGCTATATGTACAAGAGCTGTATGGCTACTCAGAGCTCCATTATGGAAGTGGAAATGAGCCAGTTGAAAGTCTGTGGGTTAAGTTTAGAGGAGAGGGCAACAAGGGGGATGTTGTGGTGGGTGTCTGCTATAGACCTCCACACCAGAAGGAGGAGGTGGATGAGGCATTTTATGGACAACTGGCAGAGTTTCTAGTTCACAGGCCCTGGTTCTCATGGGGGACTTCAATTACCCTGACATCTGCTGGGAGGCCAATGCAGCAGTGCACAGGCAATCCAGGAAGTTTCTGGAGAGTGTTGAGGACAACTTCCTGGTACAAATACTGGAGGAACCAACTAGGGGCCTTGCACCTCTAAACCTGCTGCTCACAAACAGGGAAGAATTGATTGGGGATGTAGAACTGAATGGCAACCTGGACAGCAGTGACCATGAGATGGTAGAGTTCAAGATGCTGATTAATGGAAAACAGGAAAGAAGCAAAATGCAGACCCTAGACTTCAGAAAAAGCAGATTTTGGCCCCTTCAAGGAACTGATGAGCAGGATCCCTTGGGAGGCTGATCTGAAGGGGAAAAACATCCAAGAGAGCAAGCTGCATTTTAAAGAAATCCTGCCAAGGGCACAGGAAGATACCATTCTGATGAGCAGAAAGAACAGCAAATGTGGAAGGTGCCCAGTGTGGCTTAACAGAGAACTCTGCACTGAGCTAAAGCATAAAAAGGCAGCTTGGACAGATGACTAAGGAGGCATATAAAGATCTTGCTTGGGACTGCAGGGATAAAATCAGAAAGGCCAAAAGGACAATTTGACTTGCGGCTAGCAAGGGATGTGAAGGATAACAGGAAGGAGTTCTACAAGTATGTCAATAACAAGAGGATCAGGGCTGGTGTAGCTCCCTTACTGAATGGGGCAGGTATCCTCGTGATGGAGGATGAGGAAAAAGCTGAAGTGCTCAATGCTTTTTTTTTTCCCTTCAGTTTTCACAGGCAGGGCCAGCTCCAGGGTGGCTATACTGGGTATGGCAGATTGGAGAGGAGAAGAGGGGCCTTTGGTGACAAAAGGTCAAGTTAAGAACTAATTAAAGAAGCTGGATCTGCACAAGTCCATGGGACCAGACAAACTGCATCCAAGGGTGCTGAGGGAGTTGGCCAATGAGATTGCAGAACCGCTGGCCATTATCTTTGAAAACTTGGTGAACAGGGGTGGTGCCAGAGGACTGGATGAAAGCAAATATAGCACCAATCTTCAAGAAAGGTAAAAAGGAGGATCCAGGGAATTAGACCTGTCAGCCTCACCTCAATCCCTGGAAAAAATCATGGAGCAAGTTCTCAAAGAATCCATCCTGAAACACTTGGAGAAAAAAATAGAGTGATCAGGAACAGTCAGCATGGATTCACCAAGGGTAAATTGTGCCTGACCAACCTCATTGCCTTCTACAATGAGATGACTGGATTTGTGGATGCAGGAAGAACCATTGATGTGATATTCTTCCACTTTAGCAACACTTTTGATATGGTTTCCTACAGCATTCTCAGCAAGTTAAGGAAGTATGGGTTGGATGTGTGGACTGTAGGGTGGATAGAGAACTGGCTAGATCAATGGTTTCAGTGTGCAGGAATCAATGGCTCCTTGTCCACCTGGCAACAAGGAATAAGTGGTGTGCCCTGGGGCCATTTCTGTTCAACATTTTCATTAATGATCTGGATGATGGGACAGACTGTACACTCAGTATGTTTGCAGATGACACCAAGCTGGGGGGAATGGTAGATACACTGGAGGGCAGAGACAAGATTCAGGGAGACCTTGACAAATTGGAGCAGTGGGCCAACAGAAATCTCATGAGGTTCAACAAGTGCAAAGTCCTGCACTAGGGACACAAAAGCCCCATGCACTGCTACAGGCTGGGGAGCAATCAGCTAAGTAGCAGTGTAACCTGCTAGGGTGGGCTCAGATTCATTCAATTGCCCCTCTCCAGTGCCTCACAGAGAAAACCCCCTGATGAAAGCAACTGGAGAGCCAGGATCCAGTTGTCAAAAGGACTCACAGCGAAGACTGCTCAGAGTTCCCATCCCTCATTAAACTACCACTCAACAGAAACGTAACAATGAACTTTAACTAACTAAACACACCTTATCCTAAGGAACCATAATACTTTTAAACAAAACAGTAAGAAACCCAAGAGTCCCAAAGTTCAGGTGGAGTCACCCTTATCTCAATTGCAGTCTTTTAAGTCCTTGGGGCTTGAATGCAGAAGGAAAGCAATCCTCATCCTCTCTAGCTGCAGGAATCTTCAGGCAGATGCCATGCAGTCCTTTCTTCCTCCTGTGCAGCCAGCACCATGCAATCAAGTCACTGGCCATCCAGCTCTCAGCTCCACTGCAGACAACTCCCCTGCAAAGCAGTCCAAAGCAGGGAGAAAACATCCTGCAGTCCACTCCTGCTCAGCTCCTTTCACTGAGTCCCTTAGCCAATGTCCTCTGCAGCTCTCTTGTTTGCTCCTCTGCAGGCTGCTCTTCTCAGGCTTCTCCCTGGGCATGCACTTCCAGCTCAACAATAAAACTTGTGGGGCATGCTCAGTGTGCTTCCTCACCCTCTTACCAGAAGTTTCTGGTTTCTGGGCTGCAAAATCTGCCCAGCAACGTAACCCAGCCATAAGGATCCCTAAAAGAGATTGCACCTATTTAGGCATATGGGTTACAGCAGCACTGTAGAAAAGGACCTGGGGGTCATGGTGGATGGGAAGCTGGATACAAGTCAGTGTGCTCTTGCTGCCAAGAAGGCCAATGGCATACCAGGCTGCATCAGAAGTGTTGCCAACAGATTGCGGGATGTGATCATTCCCCTCTATTTGGCATTGGTGAGGCTGCATCTGGAATACTGTGTCCAGTTTTGGGCTCCCCACTATGAAAAGGACATGGACAAATTAGAAGGAGTGCAGCGGAGGGCAACAGAAGTGATCAAGGGGCTGGAGCACAAGAGCTATGAAGAAAGCCTGAAGAAACTAGGCTTGTTTAGCCTGCAGAAGAGAAGACTGAGGGGGGATTTGATAGCAACCTTCAACTACCTGAAGGGATGCTCCAAGGAGGATGGAGCTTGGCTGTTCTCAGTAGTAACACAGGAGAAAACAAAGAGCAATGTTTTCAAGTTGCAGCTGGGGAGGTCAAGGCTGGATATTAGGAAAAGCTTTACTAGGCAAGTGACGAAGCATTGGAATAGCCTACCTAGGGAGGTGGTGGAATCTCCATCTTTGGAGGTGTTTAAGGCCTGGCTGGACAAAACCCTGGCTGGGATAATTTACTGGGCGTGGTCCTGCTTTTTTGGCAGGGGGTTGGGCTAGATGACCTCATGAGGTCCGTTCCAACCCTATGATTCTATGACTTAAGAAAGTGTCCTAATAAAAAGTGTGCTTGCTTAAGTTGCCTTAATAAGACAACTTAAGCAGGCACATTTTATTACTTAGCATTTCTTAAGTCAATTTAGATGGCCACGTTGCACTAAGTTGGCTTAGTGAAGTCAACTTAATGACTAAGTTGACTTAAGAGTGAGTTAAGTCATCTTAAAGAAACCCTTAAGTCAACTTACTGAACTCCAAATGTAGCCAGGCCTTTAAGTCAATTTAAGCATCCTTAAGTCAATTTAAGCCCATAGTGTAGACACACTCATAGCTGGCACAACTGCATGCACAACAATGTTCCCTCTAATTACTTATAGACTGTGCACACAAACATTTTTGTGAGTACCAGTATTAGCAGTATTGAATTTTTTTGTGCGCACTTCATTTTGTTGTGTGTGCAGGTTTCAGGACCTGTGTGCACACACACATGCACAGCTTAGAGGGAACAGTGATGCACAATCATGAAACTTAGTCTTGGGTTATTCAGATAGAAAGGATAGGCTAAGGCTGTGTTCACACAGCACTCTTATTTCGAAACAGAGGTTGTTTCAAAATAAGAACTACCCTGTTCACACAACAGTTGTTTTGAAAAAACAGGAACCATTGTTTTGAAACAACGGCGTTGTTTTGAAACAAGTTAAACCCCATGTGGGGACGAAACACCACCGTGTTAACTTGTTTCGAAACAGCGTTGACTTGTTTTGAAATAACTATTGCCTGAACCTGCTATTTTGCTTTGTGCTTTTTTCCTTAATTTGAATTAACAAACTTAATTTGAATTAAGTTATTTCAAAATCAGGTGTTATTTTGATATGTTGTTTTGAAACAACAGTATCGAAATAACCCGTGTGTGAACACAGCCCAGGAGGACTGTTTATCTTCATTCAGGCCCAGTGCAGAGAATGCTGGATGAGAGTCAATAGGATCAAACAAAGTTTTAAATAGGCATGCTGAGCTTGGAGGGGAGTGAGACCTGGGACAGAAACACAGCACTTTGGGGGCCTTCTTTATTGAAGAGTCTAAGAATAAGTATAATCAAGCTTCTTGCTGAATTAAAAATTCAGTGTGTTTGCTGAATGTGTATTAACTGGAGAGCTGCAATGAGATTCAATGCTGATACTTAATCATCCAAACTAAACTGCAAGAAAAGAAATGTATCACTCAGACCACTTTTCTGATACAAGACAGAGTCTCTGATCCAGAAGGCAAAAGACAGCTTTGGCTAGGGAATCAAACAGCCTTTTTCTATATGATGGTTTATCTACAACTATGCTTTCCAACCTAAGACGAGTACCAGTGTGGTGATGCTTTCTGTAGTATTTTCCAATAATTATTATTGTACCTTCTTATTTTGCTATTTGTTCTGTATTTTCCTTTAAGTTGGCAAAGTAATTTTGTTTAAAACTGAACTTTTGACTAGGGCAGTTACATCAGATAGATGCAGTCAGTGTCTGAGGAGACAATATCTAATCTATGTACATATATGACCATGGTATCTGAGCACCTCAGATTTATTAATGGATATCTATGACACACGGTAGGATAAATTACTTTCCAAAGATAACATAGGAAATCTGTTGCCAAGCAAGAAACTTAACTCAGTTCCCTTGAATCCAAACTGAAGCTTAGTCTCTTATTCACTAATCAATCCTTCCACCTGCACTCATCTGCTCCCAGTGGTGGCAGAGAAGAACTATAGAGGCCTAGTTTGTGTATGAACAGAGTCAACACCCTGAAAGGCCAAGTACTGTCAGTATTAAAGGCACTGCTGTCTATGACTGAAAGATCAAGCACTCACACGAGAAGAAATTCCAAAAAAGCTAAGGTTATTCCCAGATTTACTTGGAGACATAATACAGCCCCCTAGTAGACTGAGCCCAGTGAAAAGCAGAATGTAAAACCACAAAAAAAAAATCACTATACTGTAAATGCAAGAAAAGGCAAAGAAAACTAAGAATTTTTTGGGCTGATACTATTAATAGTGATGGCTAGTGTAGATTCATAGATTAAGGCCAAAACAGACTCTGTTCAACACAGTCCATATGATCTCACCTTGTTGCACCAGCACTGTCTAACCAAACCATATCAAACAGAGACCTAGAAAAGGCCTCATTAAAAATAAAGAGATTGCAAGGTGATCCTTCAATGTTGTATAATGCAGTATACCTATTAAGGTGGTCTCTATGTACAGTTTCTCATACAGAGGAGCTCTTTCTGGTCCTTAGGAATAGATCATGTCCTGTGTTTGGTGTAGTGTAGTCCCTCTTTAGTGGCAGTCATATACTCCAAAACTCAGTTGATTGATCTGCTAGAGTTTTCTATTAGCCCTCCAAAAGAAAATTGAAATAGTGAGAATATGAAGTAATCCTTCCCTGAAGAAGGCTAGCCTCAATTTTCTGAATAGATCATTTTAACTCTAATTTATCATGATGATATTTTGAATTGCTGTCGTCTTTGTGTGTATTTCAAAACTGCTAACACCATCTTCTCATTGTAGCGGCATAGCTATGGGTAGAACTAGGTGGGCCACAGTCCATCCAATTTGAGAACAGGCCCACTCAATCTGTTGCTTCTGCTGCCAAGATGCTGCTTAAGTTTGGAGCCTCAAGCAGCTTTCAGCAGGCACATCAAGCAGCTTTGGCAGGTTGCTACCCGAACTTCCTGCCTCCTGACATGTGACCGGAAGTACGAAGTTCAGGAAAGTGACTGGCTGAGAATCACTAAGCTGCTGACTGCTCCAGTTGCCAAGTTAACTGGAGCATCCACAACTTATAAGCTTCCTGCTTCTTGCCACATGATGAAGCAGAAAGTGGCCTGGACCCCAGTCAATCACAGACCAGCCAGAAAGTCACTTCCGCTACACCTCTGCTTCATCAATCTGAAGAGTTATTTCCTCCATTAAGGGATTAACACTGCTTGTTCAGGCAGAATAACTATGCATTTTCAATGTCTCAGTTTGATGCTTTTACTGGATTTTTATACTACTACAAAAACAGATGCAATAGAATATATAGTATTTACTTCTACAGTGCTGTTATTTACAGAGATCTCAAATTTTACAGCTGAAACATTACATGAGGAAACAATTTTAGTTAACTACAATGTATTAGTTATTTTTCTCTCCCTCCAAACTCTGAACAACCTCTGCTATTATCCCTCTAGTCTATGCAATGCCTTATTCGTATTCTCCCATGTAATAGACATATTTGTGTTTCCCTCTTTCCAAATGGATGGAGCTTTACAGCTATTTGTAACAACTGAGTGGGAGGAATGGATCATGTGCCAAGCACTAAGATGCATAATGCAGGTCAGGAGGTTACTTAAAGGGAGACATGTTTAATGGCAAAGATATGACTATGCTGTGATCAGGGTGGCCCAACCATAGGTGAACTAGGCAGTTGCCTAGGGTGGCAGTCTTTAGGGGCACCAAACTAGATGGAAGTGAATTTTCTCTGTTTAAAAAAATATATTAATGTTGTTATCTTTTATAAGATGTGGAGTAGAGGGTGCCAAAATCATAGTTTGCCTGGGGCACCAAAAACCATTCAGCCAGCACTGACCGTGATGGGTGATTGCATCTTCCTTTGGGCCAAACCTCAGTCTCTTCCCCTTTCCTTTCTTCTCCTATGCTCTATGAGCATCAGAGAGCCCCTGGACACTAGCATCCCACCACAAGCAGAATTTGGAGTGTGGACATTGGGTGTGCTTCCAGGACCAGCCTGTAATACTTATTCCTTCTTAGTAGCAATCCTATGGGATTTCCCCCCCTGATTCTCCAGGAATTTCAAAAACATTGCAGATCCTTTCATCAGACATCAAAAAGAATTCTAGAAGAAACAAATGCAAAATTTTGTACATCTATCTCCCCATATCCAGGGCTCTATATCAAACAGTGGGGAGTGGAGGGATGGATTCTCAGATTTCCTTAGGCATCATGGTGGCCCCATAAGAATTACTGAGAGTCTGTTCCTCCTCCTCCTTCCGCTGATGAAATGTAGATCTTTAGCCCTTTGAAGAATCTACATCAGAGCTGTTTCAAGCTTTTAAAGTTGCTTGAAAGTCATGGAGTGAGTAGGAAGGAATTACAGTAATGCAACAAAACAAAAACAAAGCATCCTTGTAAACAATGTGACAAGAATCTTCAGGTTACCATGACATCCATGAGCAACTGTTTCTTACTTACTTTTCTCCATAGGACACTTTCCAATATGACAAGCTTCTCCATTTGTCATCATAAACTTCATTGTATCCCATCCTCATAGATCCATTTTATGCATTCTTCCTTGTTTCTTCCAGCTGTTACTTAGTAAGTAATTTTTACCTGACCCACCTGGAACTCATATGCAGTATAGCTGTAGCCATGTCAGTCCCTGGATATTGAAAGGGAGGGTGGGTAAATAACACAGCCACTCACCCTCCCTAGAGGAAAGGTTGGCCAAGCAGGGTTTCTTGCCCCTTGTGGAGCAGGATCACCAAGTCTCTAGTCCCTTGGCAGGGCAAAGTCACCAACAAAGTTGTTAGGATATGGGGGTGGGGAATGGCTGTGGCAACTTTAAGGTTCACAAGCCACAAGGGGCTCTCATGGTAGGGAGAGGAATCAGTGGAGTCATAGGGTCACACAGCTCCACTGTGTCCCAGCCTAGGTCCCTGGCAGGGACCAAGGCTTCTGTGCAGGGGTCAGCAGGGTCCTGGCCGCAACACTCTGACCCTGCAGCATGGTCCATATCAGACAGTTGAGACCCACACACCACTGGGTCACTCCTGGGCCCATATCCTGGCAGTACCTCATCTGCTGGCTCCTCAGGGTAGTCACTCAGGGAGTAGGTTGTAGAATCCCTCCATCTCATTGGGCAGTGGCAGGTCTGGTAGTCCATCAGGTTCATCAGCAGAGGGCAACTCCCCCAGGGTACACACCTTGGGGATCAGAGGGTCCTCAGCAGTCAGGGGTAGTTCCTCCAAGTCACAAGAGGTGGGCAGAGGCTCAGGGCTCCCAGCAGGAGATGACTCATGGGCACCCACAGGCCTCCCTGCTAGAGGCTCCTCCAGCAGGCTTGCAGGAACCCAGGGCTCAGGCATTAGTTTCCAGTCCCCAGCCACAGGTGGCCTCCATCAGAAGTCAGGGCCTGGGTCCATAGGCCAGAGCCCAGTTTCACCACAGAACAACCCAGGCTCAGGAGACAACAGAGATACATCTTTCCACTTTAGCAGCTTGGGCTGAACTAAGCAGGCTGCCTCCCTTCTTATACTTCCTGTCCCACCCCTCTGCTTCCAGCCTGATTGACAGGCCACTCCTGGCTCCACCCCCCTGCAGTCAGGCAGAACCTTCCAAGCTATCTTCGAGGGAAGCCATGCCTTCCTGCTAGCTGCTACAATAAGGTAATATCTTTTACTTGACCAACTTTTGTCTCTCACCTGCAGAAATTGGTCCAATAAAAGATATTACCTTACCTACCTTGACTCTCCACTTAGAACTTGTAATTTATATGATCTTTGTACTGAAGATATTTTAAATATATGACTAGATTCAGAAATAATGCAGTGGATAGCTATACCATACAGAAATGTTGTATTTTATGTGGTTACCAAAGTTGCTTGAGAAATTGTTCTTGCAACTTCCTCCATCTTCCATTTTTTTTCTGCTTTATCAAGGCTTTCTCCTTCTAAGTTGTCCCACTTACTTTCTTTCCCACCAGTTCTTTTCACCATCAACTTTTTATCACACATACCTAAGTTCAAAGTTAAGTTAAATGTTTGCAGCAGAAATTCCAACCCACTTGTATGCAGTATGGAAAAATACTTCATGATGGAGACAAAGATTTAAAAGAAAGGCTGGAGAAGAATTGTGAAGTGGAATGAAGGAGAAGGATAGAAATCATAAGCAATATACATAAGATTATAAAAGGCTTCTGGGATTTTTGCAGTGATGATGAACTCCACAATAGTACACTATGCAAGATGTTCAGAGAGGGAGAGAGAGAGAGCAAGCAAAGTGAATCAAAGCAAAAATGTCTTTATCTTGAAAAAATGAGGCTTGTCTCTTTCTTAGCCCAGCAGCCAAGAAAATGGTGGCTTTAATTTTCTATATTAAGATCAGAATTTATTTAAATGTCAGCTCAGACTACAGTTGAATATCCCACAAAACTCTAACTGTGGGGTCTCCCTTTTATAGATTTTTTTTAAAGAACATAAGAATAGCGATATTGGGTCAGACCAATGTTCGATATAGCCCAGTAGTCTGTCTTCCGACAGTGGCTGGTGCCAGATGCTTCAGTGGGTAGAAACCGAACAGGGCAAACATCAAGTGATCTGTCCCCTGTTAATAAGCCCCAGGCTAATAAACATTGATGGACCTCACTTCCATGAACTTATCAAATTCTTCTCTTAAGTCAGTTATACTTTTGGCCTTCACAAAATCCCCTGGCAGTACCTTCTGTAGATTGACTGTGCATTGTGCGAAGAAGTACTTCCTTTTCTTTGTTTTAACCTACTGCCTATTAATTTCATCGGGCGACCCTTGATTCTTGTGTTATGTAAAGGGATGAATAATCTTCCTTATTCACTTTCTTCACACCATTCATGATTTTATAGACTTCTAACATAGCCCCCTTTAGTCATCCATTTTTCAAATCTATTTTTCAAGGTGAACTGTCACACTCTTTTTCACCTCTTCTCGTATGCAGACTTCCATATGCTCTCATCATTCTGTTGCCCTTCTCTTTACATTTTCCAATTTCAAGATTTCTTGTTTTGAGATGGGGCAATCAGAACTGCACATGGTATTCAAGGTGTAGGCATACCATGGATTTATATAGTGGCATTATGATATTTACTTTCTTATTATCTGTCCCTTTTTCTCATGGTTTCTAATATTGTTAGCTTTGTTTACTTTTTCACTTATTATATTATTTCATGCAATACATCATCAATGATTATATTCCCTGAGAAATATATACCTCTTTTCCTAAAATAAATTTTGGAATGTAGAGGTTTATCTATAAAGGGCTTTAATTTGTCTTACGCGATTGTGATATGACAAACTTTGGCTTTAAGACATCCAGAAGAAAATAGGGGCATCACAGAGAAGATGAACAAAGAACTGACCTTCTAGACCAGTGATTTTCAAAATTTTCATTAGCAGATTCCCTAAAATATTTCAAATGGTGGTACAGACTTCTTTGGAAATCTTAGACGTAGTCTGCAGATTCCCAGAAGTCTATGGCCCTCTGTTTCAGACTTTCATTGTTATTTATCAAAAAGAAAGTTTCTGCGGCCTAGGGAGTTAAGAAGTTATTTAAACTATTTGTGGGTTGTACTATAAAATATCAGGACTGTTTTGCTGATTCGAGGGTGAAATCTCAGGGGCCTTGAAGAAGTCACAGAAGGTCCATCATGCAGAAGAACTCTCATGGCTCCATTACACAAGTGTAATGAGATGGAGTGGCCTCCTACTGACCCAGAGGAGAGGGACCATTCTCTGAACCCAGGTGGGTGGAGCCTGGCCAGGCTCACGTGTCCCACTGGAAGTCAAGGAGTGAGACAGGATATATATATCAATGCAGAGCCCTGTCACTAAGCTCAGCAGGGGCTGCCAAAGGAGACGGATGTCCTTTGATTGCTCCTGAGACTGAAGTCTGGGTAGGACCTCCATGCTAAAGACTGACGTGAACTGCTGGTGCCAACACCCAATTGAGACACTGAGTAGCTACCACTATTTACCTCATGAACGTGAAGACAGAAGACAGTGATGGTCCCAGGAGGAGGGGAGGAAATGGCCCAGTGGCCATTCTGCTCCGTCTGTATTGCTGCTAGAAACAGATTGCCATGTTTTGCTGTACCTCCACCGACCAAAGGGCAGAACTCTATACAACTATTAGGGTCCTGGGCTGGGACCAGTAGAGAGGTAGACCCAGATCCCCTTACCCTTGCTGCCAACCTCACCCCTGTGGTGGTAGCCTCCCTGCTTCTAGATGTGCCCCTGCCTGATGGTCAGAGCCCCTCCTCTATTTAGTGCTTAACTCTTCCTGAGGGCCTGAGCCCCCTACACTACTTGCCAGGTCTCCTAAGGGCCTGAGTGCTAGACTGTTTGAAGTTCTCCCTTGCCTGAGGGCTTAGAAAGCCCTTGGTTATTTACTGCTCTTCCCATTCTGAAGGCTTGAGCCCTAAACTTTTTTATGCTGTGCCCTGCCTAAGGGCCAAATCTGCCTGTGCTATTTCCTGCTTTGCCTGGCCTGAGGGTCAGAGCCCCCTCTAAACTATTTACTGCTCTGGCATTCTTGAGGGTCAGAGCCCAGACCTCCATAAACTTCCTCCTGAGTGACTGATTCCTCTTTCACTTGGCTGAGCTCCCAGTTATGTAGTGAGGCAGAATGACTCCCACTGATCCAGAGGGGAGGGATCATTGCTAACACACCACAACAAGAAGTCAAGATATGGAAGAGCTAGGCTGGATCTATTCATCCCCTTCTCAGTTAGGGAACTGAGCTCCGCTGTGGTCCACTCAAACAGAGTGTACAGGAGGACAAGAATGTAGTGGAGTGCTCAGTGGATCCGTAATTGCTTGGTCCTAATTGCAAAAAAGACAAGTCTTTTAATTTGGCACAGGATTGGGAGTTGGTATCCTTGGTCCCACTACTGATAATTTATGCGAGTTCAGGCAGCAAGAATTCATCAAAAACAAATTCATTAGCATAGAAATTTTGATATATAATAAGTCATGGCAAATTTTTCAAACCTGTGTGTATAGGTCAGAGCCAGGGACCTATTTTATAGCCAACCCACAGAAGCATCATAAAACCTCAGCAGTTCTGGAGGGATCTGTGGGGTAGTATTTTTACTCTGACAGGACAATTCTACTAAAGATTTGATAGGGCTTCACAATGAATCATCTTTTGTCCTTTATTGTTGAAGTGGTCTCATCCATGATTTTGTCCTTTCGGGTCCCCATGGTTTTCGGATGACCTGTAACAACTGAAGCAAGAAGGACAATGACTAGAGCTAGTCTCTGAACTCTCTGACTGAATCAAATCAACTGAGCCATAAACTTTTTTTTTTTTTTTTTGGTAATCTTATGTCATGATTGTCCAGGAGGAGAACCGATTCTTTGTCTGCATCGTCACATCAACAAAGGAAGTTTCAGTCTGCAGATTTTGTTAATCCAATGTGTCTGCTAAATGGCTAACATAATGCCCTCATTTGTGAGGAAATTTCATATTACTATTTCTCTCAGTAAGTTTAAGTCATTGTGACGTTCACTGCAGTACTATAGATTTTGAGAATACTTTGTGCTGCAAACTCTCTTTGCCCCTTGTCCTTCTTGGATGGTGAAGACTATTGAGGAAAAATGGAGCAGGTTTTGATAAGATCGTTCTGAATATCTAGATGTCTTGGAACTTCTTGATTCTTGTCATTGGGATATAGATCTGCATATGCCACATCATTAGCACCAGAGGATGGATAAAAATCAAGTGTCTGTTGCTGATATTTTTAGGTCTATCAGCCATCTTGCATGTCATTGGTCATAAGTGATATTAACATGCCTGCAGATCCCAGGGGGAATAGCTAGTGTTGCTCTGAGGTGGTTTTGCTCCTGTCTCTCAAAGATCGCTGAGTAGTTTGGGATAATTGTTCTTGCACCCTAAGGACTCTCTCATAAACTTCTACAGGATTCTCACAAGTCTCCAATATGGATATTGGGTCACTAGACTAATCGTGAGGTGCTGAAATGTAGTATATATGTTCAGTACGCTGAGGACACTCAGCTCTATAACTCCGTTTCATCTGACTCCACCAGCAGATTGCACTAAGTATTGATAAAAACTGGACCCCAAATGAGAGAAAACTAGTGAAACTCAATCTGGATCAGAGGAAAATGATGTTGGTAGGCTCAGGGAAGCAACAGGAAAACATTTAGAGAACTATATCTCCCTGTCTAACTGGGGAAGTATGCTCATAATATGTGGTTCATGTGGCAAACCTGGAGCTGCTGTTGAAGCTCCAGCAGCTACCATGGAAGTGGCAAAATCAGCTTTTTTCATTTGGATCTGGCCAAGACAATGAAAACATTTCTTTTGGATGTGGCCCTTGCTACTGCAAGATTCTTGTCTTCCTGTGAGCCTTGTACAACTGAAATTACACCTGCCTTTACAGAAAGAATATGGTGATTCTCTCCCCCATCCCAGCCTCTGCATAAACATTATTAGACCACACTATCATATATTCTTTACCACACATTTATACGCACACACATATGTAGTCTAGAACTATAAATCCTCATTACAAGAATAATTTAAAATCTGATACATTTGCATTAGGGAATTTCAAAAGGTAAGTTGCATAGTAGTTCAGCAGTCTGGCCACACTAAGTTATAAAACTTGTCTGCTATCTGAGTTCTGCTAATTTATTCTGTGTCTCATGAGTATAAAGCAAATTGTACACTTCACCAATAAATAATTTTAAGATATCAAAATCAACCACCATGGTACCACGACTCCTTTGGAATCAATCTCATTCTACTTTCTCTGTAGGCATATATGTGTGAGAAATTTAAAAGGTAATCAATCATGGCTTCTTACTCAGGAATAAATGAGACACCTCCTGACAAGAATGTTTCCAGCGATCTTACAAAGCTGAAAATCAGAAGTGAAGTCTGGATATGAATGGATGTGCATATGTGCACACAAATCATTAGTGTGTATTAGCTGATACAGCTGATAGTTGGCACTGGCAAAGTTCTTTGCTGATGGTATACTGGTTTTTTTCTGCATATCACTATACTATGGGACTTCTTGTTGCAAACCACCACATCAGCATAGAATTCAAATAATTATTTGTCAAGTACTTTCACACAGAAATTATCTTTTTAAACCCATCTGAAAAACAATTCTCTGCTGTTTTTCAGGCACAACTACTTCACGGTCAGTTTTCCATTTGAGCTGGAATTCACGTCATGAGAGGTTTCTTTAATCCAACTCTTCAATATGAGACTAGAAGAATGTCTTGATTAATAGCCCTAAAGTCGTCTTCTTGTCTTAATATTTGCAGAAGAAATATTCATCATTTGATCAACCTGATCTCTTGATTTCTGAGCCACAATGTCTGCCTGATGTTTGAAATCATAGGGACTAATATTGTAACCTCTCATGCGCTCATTTGTAAACACATTGATAGTCTGGTGTAAAATTTACAAATGTCCTGTGATTTTTCAGTACTGTTTTGTAAGATGCTACAGCTACATGCCTCTGGTGGCTATGGGCCAAATCCTGCAGTCCTTGAATTGATGCTGGCCAATGACACAGGTATCTTTAGTATTAAAAAGAACCTGGTGACAAGATTGTCCTAAAAATACATAATTTTTTCAAAAGAAGAACAGCTTCAATAGGCTGACTTTAAGTCCTAATTAAGACCCTAATAATTCACTTTATTATCTTGTCCTCCAGGTAATAACAATAATGCTCATTGTGGTTGAGACCTAGGTTTTAAAGGGTTTGACAAATGTGGGTAGGTCATTTTCCCCTTCACAGATCTGAAGAGCCAGTGGAAAAAACATCACATTGACATCAACAGGCCCATATTATTCATTCAAGATAATACAATGAGTTGGTGACAAAATTATATAGAGTCATGTGACCTCTGACTCCTGTTTTGGTGCCCAAGGCATTAAATTACATTGCTGACCTGCATCATTTTACACCCTCTCCCTCATGTTAAAGATGGGCACTGAAAATTTTGCTCAGAGCCCCACTGTTGCTGATTGACCCTGAGGTGGGTTTCTCACTTTCAGAAAAGTCCATAATGCAAATTTTGTATGTAAGATTTGAAAGGCCATGGAAACATCAAGTAATGAGCTCATTGTATGACTAGAAGAAAAAAGGGAGTTTGCCCTTTTAGTCACTTTTCATTCCCAACCAGAATACTAGATAAGTCAGTGATAAATTCTTTGAAGTTACTGACACCAAAGAAAAATAACTGAGCTATACCTTTTCATGTTATGGTCCTGTCCCCCCAATCTCTCTCTCTCAAAAAAAAAATAATAATAAAATAAAAAAAAATAAAAAAAATCTTGTCTAGACAACCATTGAGTACACTCCAATTGTGGCCATTTTGATGACAATTTAATACTGCAGAATGACTACAACTCATTAATGTCTGTTCATCCTGGCTAAAATATTGAAGCTTGGGTTCCTAGAATTGTCTTCAGTGGGAGCTATGGTTAGTCATCACTTCTGTTAATCAGAGTCTTTCCTGTAGTGCCTACATATAGATCTAGGTGTCAAATTTTAGGTACTCACTTGTACTTTTTGGCCCATATGTACAGGGAAGACTGACATGGGATAATCAAAGCAGCACAGGAAAACCAGTAAGGTTTGAATCTTCAATGTTCACATGCAAAATGTGATGTTGTACAAAAGCTACAGCAAGGAAAGGGGTGACTGAGTTCCTCCATGTTCCTCAACAATATGCTTTCCACTAATATATCTACAGATTTAATGAGTCTGAAGAGGGCTCATGCTGTGACAAATCTTTATGGAAGAAAAGGAGTCAAAATGGTGATTCTAACTTTTTATTTAACCTTTTCTTTACAGGTCTCATCTGAAACCACTGGTGTCTTTTATGTAGCAACTTGATGACAATCTTACAGTATTAACAAAGTTAATGTCAATGGGCCATGGGTGGGGGGAGGCTAACGAGAAGCTAAATTATTATCTGAATTAAATGTCATAAGTAACACACCCTTGTCAGGTGATAAAGGATAGAGATCCAAATTCTCTGCTAGAGTACATTGGCACTACTCCAGGAAACTCATTTGTACCATCTCAGAGCTTGACATTAAACCTTTATCATTCAGCTGCCTTATATTAGAAGATTTGGAAGTGGGATATATTCAGGTCTAGACATAAATGTTCCTGAGCCTAATGTAATTAGATTTCAGAACTCATCTGTTTACATGCTAAACTGCAGTGAGCAGGACAAGACCATTTAAAGAAATAATATTACAGGGAGAAATATAGATAATGGATTTCCATAACATGTACAAAAATATACAAAGTTACAATAGGACAGAGAGAGAGAGAGAGAGCTGCAGTGAAAGCTCCCCGTGGGAGCTATTTTTCTTTCTCTCTGTGGGGATTGAGCTTTCTCACCAGTGCAGTTTTATTGTTGTTCAAATCATCTCATACTGTTAATCACACCCTGCCCTGTAAAGTACAAATTACCAGCAAAACCTCATCTTTTCAACGTACAAAAGAACCAGAGAAAGGGCAGAGGAATCTGGAAATGAATAACCCTAGCCCCAAGTAGTGTCTATTCCCTTGTTCTCACCGGCCAGCAAATCTTTCAGTGGGTGCCCTGCCTCTGATCTCCTTTTCGGGGCTTCAATGCCATCTATTATCAGATCTCCGTCCCGTCCCGTCAAGAACGAGAACCAATCAATCGAGCAAATAGTCTTTTTTAAAAGAGACGAGGTACCAAAACTGCATCTGGTGCAAGGAACATGGAATAGGAGCGATCCAAGCATCACTGAGGTCAATGGGAAGATCTGCCAAGGCTTGGGACCCGTCTCTTAACCAAACCAACCCTTCAGCATTTCATTCCCCGTCTCTCCTTAGATGGCCAATGGACGGAGGAAGCGACGAGCCAGTTTTCCCACTACAAAGCCGGGCTCCCGGGGGCTGGGGGCGGCGGAAGGCGGCTACTCGGGGTAATTGACTCTTGATCACGAAGTGCCGCCGGGGACCCGTCACGTGTGTGTGCCGGCAGCGCGGGGTAATTACATTTAGGCAAATGAGGCGCCCTCGGCCCGCCCCACCTCCAGCTACATAAAGCGGCGCGGCGCGGCGCGGCGGCAGGGGCCACTCAGCCACGCCCGGAGCCGGTGATTTCGGTGCCGTGAGTGCGGCCAGCCCCTGCGGGGACCGGGACCGGGACCGGGACCGGCGGCTGCGGGCCTCTCACGCCTGTCTCTTTTCTCTCTTCCAGAGCCGCCCGCTGCAGCCGCAGAGGAGAGGCGACGATGAAAACCCTCGTGGCTTGGGCGGCGCTTTGCCTCCTGTCGGCGCAGGTGCTGGCGGAAGAAATGGGCGCCAGCGAGGATCTGAATTACTGGGCCGACGGCGACCAGAGCAAGGTGAGGCCGCGGTGGGCGCCGTCGGGGGCGGGAGGCGATCGGCCCGGTGCGGGGCTCGCCGCCCGGCCGCTTTGCCCCATGCCGAGCGGATCTCACGCCCGCCTGAGCCCGCTGCCCTCGCCTGGGGCGGGCGACTTGCCGATCCGGCTTGGGGCAGCCGGGGGGCGAGGGCGACGCTAGGTGGGTGAACTTGATCCCCCGCCAGCCCATTTCCACCGCCGCTGGGTGCGCTGGCGCTGATCCGATTTCCCCGGGGCGCAGCAGCGGGCTTGTTGGGTCTCTTGGCAAGGGCACAAAGGCCGGGCCCGGCGCGCTCCGGATCGCCGGCTCCCGGGTGAAACTTCAGCGCCAAGCCGCCTCTCGTCAGTTTCACGACGGGCGGCCGGAGCCCTCCGCTCCCCCGGTTACTCCGCGGGTGTTTGTTGCTAGACGGCTGCCGGCCGCGTACGGTGCAGCCGCCGGGTCTACACGACGGCACGTGGCTGATCCCCCTGCAAAGCGCCGGGCGGCTCCGGGACGCGATCCGCCTGGCAGGACGGACCTGCTGCGGACCCAAAATACCTGAGCGGCTGGAAATGCGGCAACGCCGGCTCCTGGCTGCTGCTCGTGCCCGCGATCGCGCTGCGGAGTCCCCGGCGAGAGCCAGCCAGACGTGCGCGGGGCATGGGGCAGGCGGCTGGGGCGTAGTTAGATTTGCTAGGTGCCATTCCTGGGGCCCTCCGGTGTTTTTCCTCCCTCGAGGATCTCCAGGGCTGTGCTGAGTCAAATGCGAACACCTCTGCATTTCAGGAGGAGCTGCCCTTTCCCTTGGAACACTTTCTGCAGAGAATTGCTCGCAGACCCAGACCTCAGCAGTTCTTCGGTTTAATGGGCAAACGAGATGGCGGTGAGACTGCATTCTCTGTCTGGGCTAGAGGAATGATTTGAACTACACCTAGGTTTGCTGTGTGTCCCCTCTGCTTTTTTAAAACTAATTCTCAGCTCACACTCTCCCTTTACTATTGAGGAGGCACTAGAAGCGTTTTAGGGTTATGTAGTGTCTCCTGGACTGCTCTGTGTTCATGACAGCTTCTTTTGAAGAGGTAATGAGGCTAAAGTGTAAATTTGTTTCCTTTCGTCCTGAGAGAGAGGATCACAGTCACCCATTGCACATGTAAAAAGAATTTTAAATGTGATCCTAAATATTTTGGGAGAAAGCAAATACAAAGATGTTTCATCTTGCTTCTCAGGGTGCAGTTACTCTATTTTGAGTACAGTTTTCTGTGTGGATTATCTTCAGGACCATCTCAAAAACCCATTATTGTCATCTTTTATTTTCGGCACAACAATCTGTGCCTTTATAGTATTTTATAACTGGTTTTTTGAAATATAAATTCACTTCAGCCACTAAAAGTTTAATTGTGTATTAAACAGAAAACACTATCATTCAGAAAACCAGTGGACATATGATATGGTCTTTATAATAAACAGTTAAATGCAATTTATATTTTTTAAATTCAGCTAAGAAAATAATCACAGATCTTGTAGGCTGGTATGTATGCCTTTAACTAAATTACTATGGTCATGATTTCTAAGTCAAAGCATTTACTAAATTAAGAACAAGGGGGTAACTGACATTAATTAATTGTCTCAATTTACAGAAGATAAATTTTTATTCATTAATTTTATAGCTCAGTGATGGGTGTAATGGCAAATCATTGCACTAATTCACCAATGCTGGGAATATACAGATTGCAAGATAATTTCTATCTGGTTCTTTTTTTCATAAACATCACACAGAGATCACTTGTATTTTATCAACATTAAACTACTCTCTTCCCTCCCATTCTAGGTTATGGCCAAATCTCTCATAAAAGTAAGTTGGAAAAGATTTTTTTCCCCAAACAAGTACAAAATGAGAAACTGAATTCTTCTAATTTTGCAGTTTCTATTGCGTCACCATAGTTTAGAATGCTAGTGTTTCTTACTAAAGCAAGAATGGAGGAGAAATATTTCTAGCTTTGGGTTTACCAAATTGTATATCTAAAAACAGGCTTAAACCTGTTACCTACTCCAGAATACCTCTTCTCTGGGACTCTGTTCTGCTACCCTTACTCACAGTCAATAAAGGCATACCCCTAAAGTTATGCTACATGAATTAAGGTGGCATAAACTAGTAAACCAGAATTTAAAATCCCTGATTTATTCCAGATCCAAATTTTACATCTGAGATCTTATGTCAGTGCTCAATATTAAGCTGTATTTGACAGATGAATGAGTTGTTATAACATAAGCAAGTGCACCTGACAACATGAATCAGTGTGGACTCTTGTATTCATGTACCTAACCGAAGAGGAGTTGTGTTCAGACTGCAAAAGGTATATTCCCCACCACCAGCAGCCCACCTTTGGAACTGTCAAAGATGTGTAGTGAAATTCAAAAGCTTGGTTTTCAATAAGTAAGGGCTCGACTACAACATCTTTAGTTGCCTAAGAAGCTCCCAGAATTCTATGCTAATGGCTTAGACTTTGTCACTGGGATTAATTGTCTGGGTGACAATTTTAAAAAGTCTCATCCAAAATTCACGCCAGCATTCAAATGTAGCTGCTGGCTATATAGTCTTAAAATCTTTTGTTTCTAAAGATTGGAGAAATTAACTTCTGAGGGGCTTTGTCATTTATCCTATACTGTGAACACACATTAACCAAGAAAAACTCTTTCCAAAGAGGAATTTTCACCTCTGATTCAAATCAGAATAATAAAATAGAAGTGGAGCCTTTTAGCATGTTGCAACCCTTATTTGAAATCAGGCTAACTCCCACTATATGTTCAGCATACATTATGGACTAAATCAGTGACACTTACCAAATCTGAGGGAGCACTTCTAAGGCCATAAATGGAATAAGAATGGCAGGATGTGGCCATGTAAGAAGTTAAACATCTTGATAAAGGACCAGGTGGTGGAGCCCTAATGCATAATGGTGAGACTCATTTACTCCTGTATAGTCCTATGGCTAAGGACTCTGTAATCTGACACACAGAGAGGCTCTGCTCCATAAGACAGCAGAAAATCAATTATGCAAAAGAACTAACTCATAAAACAGGGGAAGCCAATGGATCCATAGAATAAGATGGAAAAACTGTCTAGAGACCTGATCAGGCTTTTGCTGAAGTCACTGGAAGTTCTACCATTGAGGACAATGAGGTCAAGATTGGGATCAATTATTTGGTTGCTGTCTAACAACCATAACCTAACTGGTCTTTGGATCAGTCCCTAAGAGGATAGGGGTAGGTGGTGACCATGCTTCATTTATAGTAACACTTAGAATCATGTCAACCTTAGTAAGTAGGAAAAATGTTTGGAGTCT
This sequence comes from Podocnemis expansa, assembly GCA_007922195.1. Taxonomy (NCBI): domain Eukaryota; kingdom Metazoa; phylum Chordata; order Testudines; family Podocnemididae; genus Podocnemis; species Podocnemis expansa. The sequence goes on along the minus strand of ML681964.1, from coordinate 29,167,123 downwards.
TATCTTCCATGAATTCCTCATGAAAACACATTACTTCAGAGAAAATGCATATTTAAAATGTATTAACACCCCAAATATATCTTTCAGGGCATAAAACAGACTCCTTTGTTGGACTTATGGGCAAAAGATCTTTAAATTCTGGTATGTATAAACCATGTTACGATTAAACTACAATCTATTACCTTTTCATTCCCTCTCAAGAGAAGCAGTTTTGAAACAAAGCAATTCATAAGGGACAGACATTTTTACAAGAAATGTGCTGTTTAATCACTATATTATAGTGTGAGGCTCATTTCGGTGCTTATGAAAGTGAGGGAAGGTTGGGTGATGGTTTGAACCAGGCACTGGTACCATATATATTTCTTCAAAAACTCTACTTGTGCTCCTCAATTCTGATCTCTAGTGTACAAGTTATTCCAGTTTTCAGCTTCCTATGAACTAAGACAGGGGGCCACACTAAATTCTGGGCTGTATTGAGAGATGTGAGCAAAAGCTGAAAGGATGGAAGTATCAGATTAATTTTACCTGGTGGGTTAGAACCAAGATCACCTCAGGTACCCTACCTGCTGCACCACACACCCAGCTGATTTTGGGAGTGGGTGGAGGAGGCAGGGTTTAAAAGTAAAACTCTTTATTTTGTGTGCTATTTACAGTGAGAGCTTAGACTCCTCACATAAGTTAGCCCCATCTTTCACTGCAAGGGGACAGGGTTTTATTTTATTAAACATTCTTAACTTTCATGAACTTTTTAATTTTTACAATAAAATGGGTTCATAACAAAATTAAGAACTTGAAACTACTGAAAGTATTGTAGACACGTTCTTACCACAGCTTTTTCTCTACATTGTGTGCCTTTCCCATAGTTAACCCTGTCTTTGAATATTGCATATAGATAACACCAGTCTTCCAGTAGCTGAAATTTGCCTTACCCACAAATTGTTTAACTACCCAAAAAGAAATGTCTTTAAAGTGATCTTGAACCTATTTCAAGTTACTGCAATAATTCACTGTTTTGTTAAATGGATTATAAAAGTTGAATCATCACATACTGTTCTTGTATAATGCAGGTGTACTATTTTCTCTAATTACATTTCTCAGTAATTTTATGTTCAACTAGATGATATTCAAAGAAATGTCTCTATCCATACTGGTTTGCAAATTGCCATGAATCAGGAGCAATTCAATATAGTTTTATCTGTGAGGATAATAGCTATTAAATGTGCATATGCTTGTAAATACCTCTGCTGTTATAGCAGCTAATCACATCAAGTGATAAATCTGGTTCAGTTACACTGAGATTAAATTTACCTTGATAATTCTAAACCCTAGTTTACATTTGAGGGCTTTTTGGCAGCAGTCAACTGCCAGTTACATAAGGAACACAAAATTCCTTGCATAACTGGCAGTGACTTTCTAAGCCACCAGTACACATCAGGGAAAAGCCAACCACAAATCCCTTGTCAGCTTTCCCCTACACCCCCTGACACCCAGGACTTCCAGGGCTGACTTCTGGGAGCAGCTCAATGAGTTCAGACTTGCTGCAAACCACTCCCGAATGCTGAGCTGACAGCAAATTTGCCACCATCAGTACAGACATACCTGAGTATGGAAATCAGAGATACAGTGGCAATGTCTACACTGGATGCTTGTTGACTTAAAACAACTCAATGGCCACATTTGGCATTTATTAGGTTGACTTTAAGCGCTTGCTTAAGTCAGCTTAACTTCTGCCCTTTAAAGTTGACTTAATAAAGTTGTGGCTGCTTAAGTCCGCTTAAAGTGGCTGCCCTGGCTTAAGCTGACTTAAAGCTCTGGCTCTAAGGTGACTTTGATGTTAAGTCAACCTTGTTAAGTCAACTTTACTGAGCAGATATAGCCAGTGAGTGTAAAATACTCTTCTGTGAGAGCCCAAAGTACTTCCAAATTAACTGGTGTAGTTAGAATACTATTATGGGGTTAGTTAACTATAACAAGGATGCATAAAGGAGCTATGCACTGTGACTGCCTGTCAGGCTTCCTAATAGTAACAAATCAGGCTCCTCAATAAACCAGGTTCTTAGAATTAGCGGTCATACTCCTCTGTCTAGCAGGGAGGCCAAGGGGAAATAGCACAGGTTTGATTCCATTCTCTTCTAAAATTATATAGCAACCACATATGATACTGCTTGCCACTAGGCAGATGGAGAAAGGGAAGTTTCTGGAATATCTTCATTCAGAAATAGTTTTACATGGTGGAAATGTACTAGATTTCACCTCTGGATGGCCAATGCAGCTTCTCCAGAAAACCCCTAAAAGTCCTTGCAGAAGGAAAGGCTTTGTATGGAAGCCATGCTAACATCCCTTCTGGTGGCTGTAAATTGGAAATTAGAGGTACCATAATGCAGGTGATTTGGTCAACATGTCCTATCCTTGTAAAGCCGGCTCCAATATGTAATGCTTCAGTCTACAGTGAGATGATCATGCACCCACTCAGAGCCTCATTAAAATCAAACCCTTGAAGTGGTTTCCATCACATACAGGGTTTAGTTTTTTCAACAGCTTTCATCAACCCACTGTAAAAAACTGGTCCAACAGCACTGCTGCTAATGATTCGTAGATAGTCCAAAATGCCATTCAGTGACTTTAATAATGCTTTACATTTGGCTAAAGAAAGTACCAGAATTTAACAAGACTTAATGATCCTAGTGTGTAATCAAACACTCCAAAAAGTTGTGTGTTTACTTTGGGTCCCTTCTTGGTTTTTCCTTACTCTACAGGGAGCAAAATCAATTCAGTCCTACATGATCTGCAGCACTGGAATTAGCTGTGCATTTGCACATAACAGTTATGTATCTGAATACTTTGAGTACTGCCAGGAACATTCCATCATAAAATCAATTAGTAGATGGGGAAAGGTCTCCTGCATGACACAAGCCTTTGCCTTGGAGGCAGAGATATGACATTATGATTAAAAAGAAAAAAGCAATCCACTAAAAGACTTCTCTGGGAGATGCAGAGGATTTGGTTTGGTTGCTGCTTGACAGATTCTTTTATAAAAGAGGCAGAGCCCAGCTGAGACTTCCCACTTTCTGTGGGGTAATGTGTGAAGAAATTAAAATTCCATTCCTGACTTGCCACTTGTGTTAAAGGACTTCATTGGTTTGTATTCTGGTTTAAAAACCAAGACCAGTGTGGAAAGTGCCAAAAGCTAGACCCTCCATGCACAGATCTCTCCCTTTGTTATGAAAGGGGTGGTCAGTCATCTCCACAGCTGCATCTACCTTGCCCTCTGCAAACAGTTGTTTGATATCTGTGAGGAAGGAGTGGTTTGGAGTCGGCAGTGGTATGAGCCTTCTTTGAGGGGAAAGAACATTGTCTGGCAGCCAGCTTTCTGGAGAGTATCAGGGAGAAATAAACATGGGGGTATTTTACCTCCTCTCCACCTGCCCCACTGTGAAGGCCTGCCTTTAAGAGGGATCCTAGGGATGGCTGAGGCCCATGAAGCTCAGGGTAATGAGGTAACATTAAAACCATCCAGCAAGGAGGCCATCCATTGCACAGAGCAGGTGCAAAGGTTCAAGGCCTCTACGTAAATGGGTATGACATATGATGGAGCTCTATAGTGGGTTGTGGCCAAGCTAGAAGTGGCGTATGACATCTCACTCCTCAAACTTAATGGGCTTGAGACCACGGGGGAAGGAGGAGGCACAGAGCCTTCCAGGTATAAACTGAGGTGAGTTTCACACTGAGGAAATAAAGGGCATGGACCCATGGACCCAATATTGAAAGGAGCTGAAAGCCCTCCATGCTTATTGGAGCCAGTGGCAGTTGAGAGTACCAACAATCTTTTAGGATCAGGCCTTTAATATATTGCTCAGAACTGAATGTAACACAAAGGAAGGTAGTGACCCATAAAACTTGATGTGTTTAAATGGTCCTGGTGCTCATTGTATTTATACAACACTTTATACTATTTTTTTCAGAGTCCTCTGAAAAGAACACAGCACAGAATTATGAACGAAGGCGTAAATAATATATTCCAGTGTATGTATTAAACTCCATTTGTTTAAATGGCCAATGCAGTGTAATATAAATTACCCACTGTAAGGAATAATTATTTATTTAACAATTGTTGGGTTTTTGAGTTGTAAATTCAATAAAATGATTATTTTTCATATTGTGGCAGCGATACATGTTGTGTAAAGGTGTTGTGGATCTAAAATGAAGACTCCCTTGGAACAGAAATCAGTGACATTTCACAACAAAGCACATTATTTGATAGACCTTGTAAAGAAATGTTCACCAGACAGAGACAAATAAGGGAAATAAAATTCTTTTGTTAATATAAAACAACATATCAGCTTCACTACCAACGCAGAGCAGAACTGATGTACAGTCTAGTGCCTCAATTTGTTTTTATGGTTTAGAATGTACTGTAATTTTCGTATCAAAAATATATTTGTATCATTGCAGCATGGTTTAATGTTTTGTGACTGTGTATATATTTAAACAAGATTAACTGTGAATCCAACGTTCTCATTTCATAGTCTGGAATTTTATGATAGTAACATTTTAAATAAAAATACTTTGGGGATTTTGCAACATACATTCCTTGGATAGAGTGATGGAATTATTTCAAATCCAGAATCAAGTGAAATAAGATGTAGCTTGAAGAAATGATATTGTACTCTAAGCAGAAGAAAACTCATTACAACTACAGTATTTCTTTTTTTTTTTTTTTTTTTTTTTTTTGAGCCAATATAAGCTCCCTCATACATGGATGGGTTAAAATACTGGGGATTCTTTGCACGTTTTCAGAGGTAGCTGTGTTAGGCTGTGTACCACAAAAACAGCGAGAGGTCTGTGGCACCCTAAAGACTAACAAACGTCTTCAGGCATAAGCTTTTGCAGGCTCCAGCCCACTTCATACGTCCTTGCACACTGATGTCATTAAGAGTATTGCCTGTGCAAGGAATGGCTGACTGAGCCATTAGCGCTTTCATGGGATTTTCCTTTTTATGTTTTATGTCCTCCTATAGCGACACCATCTTCTTGCAGAGCAGTTGCTCTTGCACCATAAGAAAAGTTGTTTGCGTCAGGATAAATCCTGCCCCCTCTTCCACCAGAGTCTGGTTTAGACATGGCACCACTACTGTAAGGGCCATATGATTTTAGAGGGTTGCACAGTGAGAGTGTGCCATATGCCTATCACCCAGATTCACAGGGACTCCCTCAAATTCAGTATGCAAGCAAGAGTGTTTGCTTGGGCCAGTTTTTAATTTTTTTCCCCCTCCTTGGTGTCATAAAACATGGGGGGCTTTAGTGCAAGGTTGCCTCAACTTCTTCAAAGTGTCTGACAAAGTGGGATTTTCTCCTATGAAAACTCATGCGACAAACAAATATGCTAGTCTTTACATGTGCCACAGGCCTCCTTCTTTGTTTTGCTGAACTTGAGTCAGACAGCTAACCCTTTGGAACTTGTCAGTTCCAATAATGAGTTGCAGCTGTGCACTTTGAGAGACTGCAGACACTAATGTATTCACACACACACACAAATCTCCATGAAGGAAATATGTCATTCCCCTTCATAAGAATGTACAACTTGAACTGAGTTAAATCAATGGAACTTGTAAAACTGCTTCAGTGGGAGAGAAGACCATTTACTCTGATGAAAATGGAGAAGGAAGCCTTTTTAGCTTTCCACAGCTGGCTCTTCATTTGTGATAGCAAGCTGAATTTGGGCTGACACACCTTTCATCCAGTGGCTAAAGTATAATTTGACAGGCCCTGGAACCACTGTTCCTTTTAAGGCACGTGGCAGCGCGGCCGCACACTTAAAAAAAATCCTGCCACGCAGGCTTCTCCTGCCCCCACGCACAGGGCAGTTCAGGGCGGCAGTGCAGCCACGGTTGGGGCCAGGCAGTGCTGGGCTGGGCCTGCCCCGCAGCCGGGGAACAGCCAGGAGCCGGAGGCAGCAGGCCCCAGGTCCTGCAGCAAGGCCGAGAATCGGCCAGGGGCACCTGGGCTAGGCCGAGGATTGCGCCAGGACACAGCACTTCGGCGCGTCTCCCCTCGGCTGGAGGAAGGGAGGGTCTGCGGGCTGGGGCCAGCCCTGCCACTGCTCCGCCATCCCTGGAGCCCGTGGAAGCTCCGCCCCTTCCAGCTGGGGCCTGGCCATTCGCGTGGCCAGCCCCAGCCTCCACCCTGGGCTCCTCCTTGCCAGCCAACGCCGTGGCCTCCTGCCCCCTGCCCAGCTCTTGGGCCAGTGAAGGGGGCTGGGGGGGGTTGGGGTGGTCAGGCAGCTGGCAGGGAAAGCAGGGGGAGGGAGGGTGTGTGGGGAGGGGCGAGAAGGGGTCAGGATGGTGAGCTCAGGAGGCCTGCGGGGCTGAAGAGGGTGGGGGGTTAGGAGGGCTGGAATGGGAGCAGGGAGCTTAGGGAGTCCGGATTGGGTAGGGTTACCAGGTGTTCGGCAAAAGGAGGACATGTCTTCCTTTTTGCCCTGCTTTCCTCCAGGCATTTGGGATAAAGTACATTTTGTCTGGCTTTTTGCCAAACGCCGGGGGCAGCTCCAGAGCCCGCAGCTCCAGAACACATTATTCTGTCCTTCAGCCCAGCAGCTGTGGCGCCTGGTGGGGTTGGGAATTTGCAGAGGATCCCTTGCTGGGCTGCTGCATGTCTATGGGCAGTGAAGAGGGGTGGCTGGGGGCAGAGTTGGCTGCAGCCAGGGAAGTGGTTTGGGTCTACTTTGTTGCTTCTTTCCAGTCCGCAGCTCAGGTCTGTTCCCCCCACCCCCACCCCCCCATTTTGGGGAAGGCTTGCTCTTATTTTTCAGAGGCACTGGGGCTTTTCTTCAGCTTCATGGCATCTCTTACAGAGAACCCTGTGGTCCCTGCTTCACTTTCAGCTTTGCTGCCCTGCTTGGCTTACAGCTTCTGGGGAGGTTTCTTTCTCTAATGACTCAGTTAAGCCAGATCTTTATTCCTTCTCAGATTAATCACTCAATCAATCCATAGGGCTGGAAGGGACCTCATGAGATCATCGAGTCC